>CM038675.1:872067981-872686731 GCA_021605145.1 Aegilops bicornis | reverse complement strand
TGGCGGGTGGTTCGTCCTCCCCTCCTGCTCATCCTCCCACTCCCACTCGTCCGGGACGCCGGTGCTCGCCAGCATCAAGCCCGAGCCCATGGAGACGTCGCTCGGGCTGCGCACACATGGCGGCAGCCTCGTCATCAACGAGGGCGGTTGTGGCTCCCCCCCCCCCCCTCCTCGTCAAGCCCAAGACAGAGTCTGGGCTCGTCGCCGTGAAGAGCGAGCACGGCGACGTGGCCACCCTGGACGACGAGGCCGCCATCAAGTGGGCGCGCGAGGACTACGTCCGGCTGGAGAGGGAGCTCCAGCGCCGCGCCCTCGAGGAGTTCGCCGCTCGTCGCCACGGCTGCGACGAGGGCGGCGTCCTCGTCCTCGAGGACAGGGACGACGACGACGCACCACCGCCGCCAACCAAACCCGTCCGCCAAGGCGACGCAGGGCAGGGGTGCAGCATGGACGATGGTGGCGGCGTGAAAGAAGGAGGACGACGACGGCGACTATAGTGCCTTCAACGCGTTACTCGGCATGTAGTCGGCGCAGTAGTTTTTATTATGCTTTTTTAGTTTCGAATTATGTTTTGAAGTTTTTATGTAGAAATATCAATGAACTCGCCTAATATGTGTCGAATTTTGCCGAATTTTGTCGTGTTTGGCCGAATTTATATTTCAAAAAAGGCGCCTGGGTTGGGCTTGGGGCGGCGGTTGCGAAACCATCGGCCCACACGCCAAAAATATCGCCGGCGCGCCCCCAGACGGCGATATTTTAGGCGCCTAGGGGGCCGAATGGCTGGAGATGCTCTAATCAATCGGGACTAAAGTACCCCACTTTTAGTCCCGGTTGTGTTAGGACAAAAGGAGCTCCACATGGTCGCTGTGGGGCGCCCAGGGAGGAGGAACATTAGTCCCGGCTGGTAACATATACGTCTCCAACATATTTATAATTTATTAAGTATTCATGACATATTTACAATAATTTTATATGATTTTGGTATGATTTCATTAGAACTAACCTGGACTGACGCTATTTTCAGCAGAACTACCATGTTGTCTTGGAATGGGCTGAAAATTTACGGTGATTTTTTATGGACCAAAAGAGACCCCCGAAGCACCGGAGCTGGGCCAGGAAGTGATCGAGGAGGCCACAAGCCTAGGAGGCGCGTCCAACCCCCTAGGGCGTGCCTCCATGGTTGTGGGCCCCTCGGGCATCTCTTTGACGTGAGACCAACACCAAAATTCTTATAAATACATAAACCTCTGAAAAGAACCATAGATGAGAAGTTCCACCGCCGCAAGCCTCTGTAGCCACCAAAAACCAATCGGGACCCTGTTTCGGCACCATGTCGGAGGGGGAAATCATCACCGATGAAACGCACCTTGCTTTATTAGTAGGTATAGATAAACCGTCACACCGACCATTTCACTCTTTCTAAACTGAGGCAGCATGTGAACAATGTGAAGTATGAACTGAATGCGGCACCTGAGTAGCTCCTCACGGGGTGGCTGACGGCTCTGGACTGGACCTGCAGCCTTCTGAACTGCAGAGACTGGGCACAAATTCTCTATTACTCTATCCAACCCTCCCGAAGCCTGCGCCGGGCCGCAGGATGAAAGTTGCTCTTGACTGAACCTCGTCTTGCCATGCTTTCAGCGAGAATACAATCGAGCACATGACGGGATTACGAGTTGTCATACGCCATTACGGCCACATGACGGGATTCAGTTCAAGACAGTCAGCAAACACAAAACCCATCCCTGCACACACACATAGCAGTATGAGCACAAAGTTACAGAATCTGCACCGTAGTAGTCACAGAGTTCAGAACAGACTGTCCATACAGGGCAGATCGAACAGACTGAATTTTTTAATAAATTGTTTATAATTTTTTAGAAAAGGTCATGAATTTTCAATTGTTTGTCAATTTTTAAAAAGTCAAATTTTTATAATAATTTAAAAATTAACAACATTTTCTAATTTTTAAAATTTTCATCAATTTTTAAACATATTCACGAATTAGAGAATTTCTGACTTTTGATAAAGTTCATGAACTTAACAGGAATTAAATATTTCCAAAAAATGAATTTTAAATTCTCACAAAGAAATTAATGGAAATGTTCAAGTTTTTTTCTAAAAACTAAAACGAGAATAAAATAACATAATACATGCGAGTTAAAGTCAGGAAAATGAACAGACTGAAAATCATAGAAAATTGACCGAAAATACTATGGGGAACCATGGTTTAGAAAACCACTACAATGAAGATGAGGTAGGCGGGCCCATTTAGGGATGTAGCGCTGGGAGGGTTGGGCCCACTATACCAATTGGATACGGGAGCTCCTTTGTGAGGCTCCTTGCGTCAAAGAGTCGACGTTTTGTACAGGGGCGGTACACCTAGGCCAGCTCATTTGCAATGTCATGAGGCGCTAACACACTTGTTCTTGAACCCGTGACTTCGTAGTGATGCGCGCGCTGTGCTAGCCGCTCCAACGGACAAGCTCTGGTGCTAGATTTCCAACACGAGACTTAAAGAAACAAATGACAGCGTCAAACTTAAACGTTAACAAAATTCCCAAAAACTAGAGTACCAGTGAGGAATAAAACCAACGACATCTTGCCAGTGAACCAACTCGCTAGCCACTGTGTAACACCTAGGAATTTGTACCTTGACTGGCAGTCCGGCGTATATGAATTATAAGCTGTATAAAAATTTAAAGCTTTAAAAAAATTGAATGCTATTTTCTTTGTAAAAAAACTAAATATTCTCTGAAACACCAAAATTTTCAAATTTATGAACAATTTTTTAAAAATATTTCATGAAAATGCAAAAAAAAATTCGGATTCTCAAAAATTTCTTCAAAAAGGAACAAATTCCGAAATTATGACATTTTTTGAAATTATGAACAATATTTAAAAAAGTAACATTTTTGAAATTAAAAACTCAAATCTTTTCTGAAACTACAAATAATGTTTTCAAAATGCGCAATTTTTGAAAATTCCCCAGACCTTGTTTGAATCAACGAACAAATTTGGCAAAGTTACAACTTTTTTGGAATTATTAAATTTGAATTTGTGAATATAAATTATAAATGTGAACATTTATTGAAATTCACAGAATCTGAAATTGAAATCTGAAATTCTTATTTTTAGTTTCAAAAAAATTGGCGTTGACTCAGGGCATGGGCATGCATTTGGTTTGGTGCCAAGAATCTCGGATCTGCGCCAAAATTTTGGCTAAGCGTTACGTTTCCTTCAGTATTCTGCGCCAACAATTGGCGAGACGACGGCGGCGAAAGCTTACACCAAATATTTGGCACGCCCTCGATTTGGTAGGGCTGGCGTGGGTAGCATCTAAACAACCCCTTAGTGATGGCTCCCTGCTCAGCTAAAGAAGTCAGTGCAATTGTCGAAAATACTAAGCCTACTAAAGGCACAAACATAGAAGGTAAGTTCAAATCCTTCATGGAATAGGTGTCTCAATTCAAATTTAATATTTCTATCTACTCGAAAAATGTCTTAAAATTCTGATGATATAATTAAGTATATCTATTACTCGAAGAAGAAGAAGAAGAAGAAGAAGAAGAAGAAGAAGAAGAAGAAGAAGAAGGAGAAGGAGAAGGAGAAGGAGAAGGAGAAGGAGAAGGAGAAGGAGAAGGAGAAGGAGAAGGAGAAGGAGAAGGAGAAGGAGAAGGAGAAGGAGAAGAAGGAGAAGGAGAAGAAGAAGAAGAAGAAGAAGAAGAAGAAGCCTGACACTATCAGTTGAAAGATGACAGTAGGGTTTCTCTAAACAACAAAAACAACACTAGTTGTGTGTGCAGGTTGAATACTAATCTCCTTTGTAGTAGATGCATAGTCTGTTTTATAAACTAAACATGCCAAAATGAACGATGCTGATATACGAAATTGGCAACTAGTCAGTAGGAAAAATAATCTCCCCTGCCGTTTGAATTTGTAGTAGCGCACCCGAAAATATAGTACAGGCAGAAGGTCATGGCGGCCAAAGGCGGACTTGGCGGTGGCGCCAGGATGACATGGTGTGCGACATGCATGCTCAGCGGTAGAAAAAGACGAAGCTTCTACATCTATGGGTCCCAACGATGAATGACGAAGCCTTCATCCCAGTGGATCTTGGAGCAGCAGGTGCGCAAGCAGCATTGGGGCCTTGTTGGAGGTGGAGAGGCAGGCAAGACAGATGATGGTGAAAAGAAGAGGGGAACTGAAAGGCATTGGTGGTGGGTCTTGGTTGGAGAGGAGTCACCTTCACACCCCTGCAAAAACCGCTGCCTTTGATAGGTTACAAATTATGTAGCAGTTGTGTGTGTTGTGTTGGCTTCCTCGTGACCTAAAACGTCTTATATTTGTTTACAGATGGAGTATTGCTGATAGTCGAAATTTGGTCTGCTTCAGATGGTTTATCGGTATTCGTTTCTGTGTAGTGACACCGTTTATACTGCATGCATCCATTTTGTGCAGCAATGACTGAACCGGAGAGACAAGGCTAAGCTACTATAGTCGTCAAACATATATTTGTCCAATTATATTCGGTGAGGCAGGTAGGCATAGACCATGTCATGTTTCACAAAAGAATAGGAGTACGACATAGCATGCACAAGCTGACTTCCCTTGACCCTTCCTTTCTTAATTAATCTGGTCCTCCATTTAACATTGCATTGTTCCTGGAGCAAGTTAAACCTGTGAAACGTGCGCCAACTTGTGTCCATCAGTTAGCGGCTGAAGGTATTGTATTGGCCGGAGCTTGCTAATGCTCAAACTTCAACTACATCACTCAAATCCCACAGAGTCACCGGACTCATGCAGCCACCAATCCGCAACCACAAACATCACCATCGTCAACCTTTTTTGTGAAAAAAATATCTGAATCTATCAAGTACATGGGTTTGGCTAGAACTCAGTCGATTGAGAAGTCTCAGTCGAGTGACGTCAACGTACTTGTGGTGTTACGAGTAGCAAGGCTAGATACTGCAATCAACGGTTATAAATGTTGCAAGCAGTGTTGTGAGGAACGACAACAGATGCTATAACCCTTGCGACTACATGTTGCAACCATCAATTGGGATGCTAACTGTTGGGATGACATGCTACAATCGAAGAGGGCAGATGTTGTGTATGGTGATACGGCATGCTACAACTAGCAACACGGATGCTGCTACCGGTAGGCAGGTATGTTGCAAATGGTGATAAAAAATGTTGTGAGGTCGGCATGAATCTTCATGCAAAGATCTAACGGCTATCTAGTTGACTGAGACTTAGTTAAATCTCATTCTACTGAGTTTTAGCAAGCCTATAAGTACAAAACATCTTAAACATAATAAAAATTACATCAAGAATTTTTTACCACAGAAGAACCACTTCCATCGTAAACAAACCGCCATTGTGCCGATGTCGCCTTTCTCTTACCGGAGCCATCTTGACCTTGTTGATGACCCTCAAAAAGACCTCATGCACGTGCCACTAAGGACTAGCACCTTGAGGCCGTAATCGTTGTCGTTGAACCCTTTTAATCGATCCAAAGCACCTAACCTTGACATCGGGTATGCATGATGATAAATTCTAACCTCGCCGCCCCATGAGACAATTGGAATTTATCTCAAAATGTTGCTGAGTCGCTGCTGACGGGCAAAATCAAGGAGGATTGAAGCCCGCAAGACCAATTGAAAAATGGAGAGTCATCATCCGCCCAAGAATCACCCTTGTGAGGACTAAAAATGCTAACCTAAACTACTAGCCGGAGCTGAGATACTGTGATTTCCCTCCTCATTACTGGCCACTGGACCGAGCGGCGGACGGATGGATGGTGAATCCATGGGATGACTATTCAAGCCTGGAGGGGACGATGACTTCGTCCTAGCCATCACTGAGCGGGAGGAAAAGATGTGGAAAGAGATTTTAATGTCACCATGATCAGCAACGCAAGCTCTTATACAAAATATCGATTTAGGGCCTTATATCATGGCTAACAAATTTTGCAGGGAACTGACTGAACACTAGAAACATGCATGTCACGATTTCCTTGTATCCAGTCTCACAAAAAAAAAAGGTGTCACACCACTCCACAACACAAGGGGAAAAATCAGGCTCTGGTGCTTTTATTTCCAGTGAGATGTCAATGAAATTCACCGAATTTTAGTAATTTCAGTCGACAACGAAATATTTACCTGATCGAAATATTCCAGTCATTTCAGTTGTACATAGGAATTCAAATAAATATGAAAATATTTTAAATAATATTTTCAGTTACAATTGAAGTTTTGGTGATTTGTCCGAAATGCAAACCGAATCACCACCATGACCACAAATGCAGAGTCAGGCACGAAATGCCAACTTCATGCCTTATATCTGTGTTAACGAATATTGCAAGAAACTGGATGAACGCATGGAGCATGATGTATGTCACATTTTTTTTTACTTTCATTAAGTCACCCAACAACAACAACCTGCCACGCGACTCGACAACACAAGGGAGAAGATGTTTTACTTAGCCGCAACGTGAACCAGCACGCTTCTGGCCTACATGCAAACTACTAGCTATGGACTCCAAGCGGTCAATCTAACCGAGTTTACAAAATTGAATTCCCGCAACAAAAACTCACATGACAGAAACGCGCTTAATTAACTTCATCCTGGCCGGATGACATCGATTGCAGTGCAGCTGGACAGGTTGCTGCTCATGCTCCCATCCTTTTTAGGGCTACCTCTTAAACAACCTTTGGTTCATCTTCGACGCTGCAGGCGCCGGCTGATTCATCTTGGGCGACTGCTGCTTCATCTTGGGTGACTGCTGCAACATGTAGAAGAGAGTAGACTGAAGTCCTCCAAGTAGCATCGCATAGCATAATCCTACCCGGCGATCCCCTCCTCGTAACCCTGATAGAGAGCGACCACCGGGTTGTATCTGGCACTTGGAAGGGTGTGTTTTATTAAGTATCTGGTTCTAGTTGTCATAAGGTCAAGGTACAACTCCAAGTCGTCCTGTTACATCAAGATCACGGCTATTCGAATAGATTAACGTCCCTGCAGGGTGCACCACATTACCCGACACGCTCGATCCCATTTGGCCGGACACACTTTTCTGGGTCATGCCCGGCCGCGGAAGATCAACACGTCGCAGCCCCACCTAGGCATAACAGAGAGGTCAGCACGCCGGTCTAAACCTATGCGCACAGGGGTCTGGGCCCATCGCCCTTAGCACACCTGCACGTTGCGTGGGCGGCCGAAAGCAGACCTAGCCTAGTGGCGTTCCAGTCCAATCCGGCGCGCGCCGCTCAGTCGCTGACGTCACGAAATGCTTCGGCCGATACCACGACGCCGGTTGCCCATATCTTGTCTCACGTGGCGGTTAGTGCGTATAAGGTCAACGACCCAACTCAGATCAAATACCAAGATCTTGTTAAGCGTGTTAAGTATCCGCGAACGCCGAACAGAGCCAGGCCCACCTCTCTCCTAGGCGGTCTCATCCTGCCCTGTCGCTCCGCCACAAAGATCCACTCGCGGGTACTCCTACGAGCCAAGCCGTCTTTAATCATCACATGTATCATGTATAAGTATAAGTATATACCCGTGATCACCTCCCGAGTGATCACGGCCGATAGTATAGCATGCAGACGGACAAGAATGTAGGGCCACAGATGGAATACTAGCATCCTATACTAAGCATGTAGGATTGCAGGTAGCAAGGACAGGCTATGCATCAGGATAGGTATAACGGAAAGCAGTAACATGCTACACTACTCTAATGCAAGCAGTATAGAGTAGAGTAGGCGATATCTGGTGATCAAGGGGGGGGGGGGGGCTTGCCTGATTGCTCTGGCAAGAGAGAGGGGTCGTCAACTGCGTAATCGTACTGGGTAGCAGCGGCGTCGGTCTCGGTGTCTAGCGAGAGAAGAGGAGGAAGAAACAATAAATACTTAAGCAAACAGATGCATAGCGACGCATGACATGACAAGTATCGGTGCTAGGGGTGCCCTAACGCGGTATGAGGTGATACCGGTGAAGGGGGGAAACATCCGGGAAAGTATCCCCGGTGTTTCGCCTTTTCAGGCAGAGGAGCCGGAGGGGGAAAGTTGCGAGTTTGATATGATAGGGGTGTGTGACGGATTTAACGGGTTATGCATTCGAATCGTCTCGTCGTTCTGAGCAACTTTCATGTACAAAGTTTTTTGATCCGAGCTACAGTTTATTTTATATTAATTTTAAAAGATTTAATTCATTTTTAGGATTTATTTAATTATTTAAATTCAACATTATCCAGAACAGTGCACGCTGACGTCAGCATGACGTCAGCAGTCAACAGAGGCGTTGACTGGTCAACTGACGTGTGGGTCCCATTCGTCATTGACTGATTAGTCTAATTAGGGTTTAATTAAACTATCTACTTAATTAGATTAATTAAACATGATTAATTAACTTAATTAATTCATTAACTATTTTAGTTATTAATTAATTAATTATTAATTAATTAATTGTTTATATATTTATTTTTATTTCGTTTTTTTAAAACGTTTTGGAGTGGGGCCCACTGTCATAGGGCCACTGGAGCCTATGCGGGCGTGCGGGTTACGGGCGCCACCCGAACGGGCGATGGCCCGAGTTGGGGGCGAGCCCGACAGGGGGGAAAATGGGGCGAGGCCACCGGGCGCCACCGGCGGACGGCCGCGGCGCGGCAGCCATCAAGGAGCCCCATGAGGCGGCCAAGATGGCGGAAAGCGGCAGCGGGCGGGCCGACAATGGTAGGGAGGCGGAGGGAGCCGGACGCTGCCACGGCGGGCGCAGGCAGACGAGACGGGGTGACGATGCGGGCGCGACGAAGCGAAGACCGCATGATGAACCCGAGGCATCGGCGCGCCATGTCTTGGCGGCAAGATCGCCGGAGAGGCGACGGACGGGCACGCGCGAGGAGGAAGAAGAGGCCGGGGCGACTGCGGTGTGCATGCACAGGCGCGTGAAGGGGGGAAGGAAGGGGGCTCAAGGCGGTTTGCAGGGAACGGGGCAATGGGGCATGGGGAGGACGACGGTGACGACGCGACCCAGGGAAGGAAGTCCGGCGAGGAGGCGTGGTCGGGGTGGAGGACGAAGACGGGCGGTGGGGTAGCGGGAGGCACCGGGCGGCGGCGTCACGGTGAAGAGGGGGCGGCGCCGGTGAGGTGGCAATGTAGGGCGGCGGGGCGCCGGAGCGTTGGCGTCGGGGTCGCCGGGTTCGATCCCCCCTTCCCGATCCAGATCGGGATCGAGAGGTGGGGGGGAGAGACGAGGGAGAGTGGGGGGATCGTGGGGTGGTTGGGCTAGGGTTTCCTAGGGGTGGGGGTTAAGTGGGAGAGCGAGGTGGCCGGCTGGGCCAAGTGGCAAGCTGGGCCACGGCCCAGCAGAAATGGGGCTATTGTTTCAATTTTTTTGTGTTTGTTTTCTGTTTTTGTTCCTTTCCTTTTTCTTTATTTTCTTTTCCGTTTTATTTTTATTTTCATAAAAGTTACCACTGGTGCCTAAATTTGTATTTATCAACAAACTACTGTCAGATTAATTCTTAACCCATAATAAAATAGCTTTAGCATTTTATAAATTCAATAGGCATTTGTTTAATTGTTTTCACTACTGTTTTAATTGTCTTAGAGCCTTTAAACATTTTATCAAAGTTTGTTTTCCCCACCATAATTACTTACGATTTATTTGATATTTGAAAATTTTACTGTTTGCCTATATTTTAAATTTGAATTTGAATCGTTTTTGAACTAACGCGAGTCCATCTATAATAACCGAGGTGACGTGACATAATTAGCAGAGGGTTACTATAGCTTGATTAGTCGGGCGTCACACGCATTTAGTGGGAGGACGTGCTCATAGGGGTAGGGTGTGCGTGTGTACGTTCATAGAGGTGAGTGTATGCGCATGTATATGAGTGCTTGCATCTATACTATGTTAAAAAATAGAGGATATTTGCTTTTAGTTTGTTTTTTTTCCTCAAGGGGCCACAATATTGACGTTGCGTGTGTCTCTATTGACGGGTCAAATGGGTGGCACTTGTCACTAGTAAACTTCAAGTTCACTGGTGATTGCCCGTAAGAAGGCACTTTTTTTCTTCTGAAAACACCCCATATATTAATTTGGTAAAACAATACTCTTACAATCGTTCGTTACAAACGTAGCCACATAGGGAGGAAACTATTACATAAAACATCATCGGTCCTGATATCAAAGCTAAATTTAACAATCTCATGCGCCACCCTATCAATCTTCACAATCTTTAATTCTTTTATAAGTCTTCCTTTTTGAGATCCCCAAGAGGAGACTTGTCAATGGAATCTTTGGCGGGTGCAACAAAAGCACAATCAATTTTCAGAATAATTGATTTATGAAATGTAATACCGATGTATAATCCGGCGAGGGCCGCACGCAGTTCCGCTTCATCCACACTAGTACAGGAGTGGATCAAATCCCATGATGAAACCAAGACTTCGCCTAGGTTATTCCTGGCCACAACCCTAACATTGGCAAATCTCATACTGTCCACGAAACTAGCATCCACATTAATCTTAATGTAGCCGGGATCCGGGGGCTCCCAAACTCGACGATCAAACTCGGGTCGAGTTACATACCTTCCAATGTTGATCACCCCCTTACTTTTGTTGCTCCAATCCACTTGCACACAGACATTTGACGTCGTAAAGGAGTTCCAGTAGTTTCCCTCAAAGATAATAGAGTTAGATAATGATTCTTTCCCACTTCCAAAGATCAGATCATTCCTCGGGTGCCAAGCTCTCCAGAACATGAACATAACTTGCTCTCGTACTAGTGAGCCCAATTGGTCTAGCAGAATAAGAAACCAATCCGGCCCCGTATATCTAAAAAACTCTTCTCCAGGAATATTCCACACATCTCTCATGGAAAAACGAAAAGCTCGCACCTTAGGACAATTAACCAGCGCATGTTAAATACTTCCATCTTCCCAGCCACAAATTGTGCACATACATGACACCGTTTGGTGATGAGCAACTCTGTTTATCTGGGTCGCCAAACTATTGGACGCGGCTCGCCATGCAAAGTTCTTAATTTTATGCGGAACTTTGGCCTTCCAAATAACGTCCCACACCCGCCTCATCTATATATCCATAGAGCTAAATATTCCTGCCTATGTAAAATGCATTGGTAAACATGCCATTGCCTTTGACTATTTACAAATTAGACCCTCGGTCTGTCATTGATGATGGTTGAAATTTGGTCTGTTAGTGATTGTCAATCATGGATGATTGTTTGCTTTGTATTCCCTCCGTCCCAAAATAAGTGTTTGAAGTTTAGTACAATTTTGTGCTAAAGCTAGAACAAAGTTAAGACACTTATTTTGAGATGAAGGAAGTAGTAAGTGCACTTATACTGCATGCATCCAGTAGTACAAGTGGCTATCCATCTAGTCCCTTGTTAACCAGCACTCGCTGGGTCGAAGTGAACAGCTCACTATAGTCATCAAATATATATTAGTCAAATTATACTTGATTGGGCAGGTAGGCTTAGACAATGCCAAGATTCGAGAAAAATGTTGCCTTCCTCGACTCTTCCTTTCTTAATTAATTTGGTCCTCGAGGAACCATTGCATTGCAATGGCCACTAGTATTGGAGTAAGTTAAGTATGTGAAGCATGTGCCAACTTCTATGGATCGGTCAGATGCTGCAGCTATTAGATTCACCATGCCACTATGTAGTAGCTTCTGCATCAGCACTCGAACTCAGGCGGCCACATGACTCTTCCAGTCACCGAACCGCCACATCACGATCGTCACGGTGATCACAAATAATGCAGGCTCTAACAGTAAATGATAGAAAATAAACTGGATGGACAAAGGGAACATATATGTCACCCTTTCTTTTTACTCAGTCACCGCACAACCTGCCACCCCTCTTGACAACACAAAAGAAAAACTTTACTTGGCCGCAACCAGAACCGGCATGCTTCTGGCCTACATGCAAAGTAGCTATGTGGACTCCATGTGCTAGATCAAATCGAGTTTACAGATTGCCTTATTGCAACCTAAACTAACCTACTTGACACAAAACACACCTAACTTCATCATCAAGTTTACAAATTGACTTATTGAACCTAATCTAACATACTTGACAGAAACACATTTAACTTCTTCATGCAGGCCAACATCAATGGAGATCTCCGAGCAGCTCGATGGCCGGCTGCTCTCACATGTTTTGGGGTTTCTTCCTAGACAGCAGCGTCTGATTCTTCTTAGATGTCGTGGGTTTCTTCTTGGTCACCACCTTCTTCTTCTTAGACGAAGCAGATGGTGCTTGCTTTATCTTAGCCTTCGCCTTCTGAGGGAGATACTTTGTACCTGGCTTGCCCATGACGCGATCACTTCTCTTCTTCTTTTGATCGATGCGGTGTTTTCTTTGCTGTGGTTGGGTTGAGAGAACTTGCGGCAACGACAGCATTTATATAGGCCACGTACGCTTCCCCCATGGTAAATAATGGTTTGGTGACATTGTCAGGAGCCAGTCGGTCTCATGATTTGTTTTTTAGAAGGATTGTTATTGACTGATTAATGCGGTTGGGTTAATGGTCATTGCCGCGTTGGTCTTCTTTTCTTCTCCTCCTCATTATATTACTATTACTACCACATCAGAATTAGCTAGCGTTAAACAAATGAATTAGCTAGCGTTACTGATTAAGTTTTTGGTACATATGTGTAGTCGTATGCGTATGCATATCTACATCGTGAGTTATATAGATCGGTGATGTACGCATACGCGCATTAGCTGTTGTATCTTGTATAAGATGTTCAACTAGTTCTTGAGCTTGGATTTTTTTTAACCAATTCTAATTGTGTATGGCCGTTCATGTATACATGACATATATAAGGTATGTACGATTTGGGTGTTTAGTACAGCAACTGGCTGGCCTCGCACTTGAGGCAGCAGGATAAGGATTGTCTGGACGCCATGATCAGGGCACTGATTGCGGCTGGGTGTCTTCTCGCGTAGCTTCTTTGACGGCGCTACATCGGCTCTGTGGAGCTTTGTACCCCATTTTTCTTTTCCTACAGGGCATAATTGTGATGTTGCCCTAGCAGGCCCCTTATTTTTATGTTTGACCCTTGAACTTATTGTACATACTAGCAAACATGCCCGTGCGTTGCAACGGGAGAAAACAACCCTCACACACCCTTTACCCACTGAGTATGGCTAAAGACATCACCCTCATGCCCATAATATAATAAACATGACTAATACCTCATCCTCGGGTCAACATCCTCCATTTCAATATAACACCAGACACATGTTTTCGCTTGTCATCTTCCCGTCCTCGTCGCAGGTGGTCGCAAATACCAGTTGTCCCTAACCAAGGTTGGCCAGATCCAATAGTTGGATTGTTGAGCCGCCTTGGCGAAGAGCAAGAGCGTTGAACAAAGTTTTTTTATAATCGGGCTAATATAATAGGCAAAAGCACTACGCATAATATATGTCCGTGTCATCATGTAAATTGAGTAGCTTGTGCCAATAGACTATGAAACCTTAGTTGGACTCCTCATGCATTTTGACGAGAGTCACTGGGCCAAGTGAGACTGGTCGTACGTGAAGACCCGACGGAGAAAAACATTCCTTTCATATCCCTAGCTTAATAAATTGAACTAAAACAATGCATCAGGTGGGCATATTTCAAAAATTCGCCAAGTTTCATTAATAGGTATAGATTAAAGCAATTTAGCTACATTACCTCCCAGTTTTAAGAAGAAAAAACATGTTTTGAAAAAATGTTTGCCTTTTCAAATATAAAGTTCAAAAAATATTTGTGTTTTGAAAATGTTTGCAATTTTGAAAAATAATCATAGGAGTACATCCTATTTTTTAAAAATTGTTTGTGTTTTAAAAGATGCTTAGGTTTCAAAAAAATAATAAGAGAAATATTGTTCTTTTTTCAAAAAAATGTTAGAGTTTAAATTTTTTATTAAAAATTTTGCAAAAAATTTGCGTTGCCAAATATATTCACTTCAAAAAACATATCTTTTCCTCTCAGTATTTCGCCTAAAATTTGCGCTGCTAATTAAACACCAACACTTGTTTAGTCAAGTGGCTAGCATTCTGAACGCTCCAGCGTGAGCGACTGGGTTCGATTCCTCACAACGCAGTATGTTTTCTTGGATTTTTGTTTTACTGGTGCTGGCTGTTGGTATGCTACTGGGCCAGCCCATTACGGCTCTGTGCGTCCTGTGATTTTTGTTCACAGAAAAGAATCAGGAGATCGATAAAACGCTAGCACAAGAAAACACCTAGGACGTACGGAAAATATCTGGGTCCCACCATAAATTAAAAAAACTGGAGAAACAATCCTCCCTTTAAAATTAGGTAAAGACATAATTGTTTGCCAATATATATATATATATATATATATATATATATATATATATATATATAAACACTATTCTGATCACGGGATTAGAATAATATTCTGATGACAACATGAACTTCCCGAGTAACGCGCCTGACCTTTCCCGAGTACTAGGTAGAACTTCAGCGAAAAAGTGTCCAAATGGGGGCTTGCGATATACCGTTGGAAAGCTGACACCAATATCATGATCCAAATTAAATTTGTGGCAAAATGTAAGCGGTTTAAGAGTAGTTTTGAAAACCGTTTTTTCTTCATACAAAAAACGTGAATCGTATTTTCGATCGCATTTCTAAACCGTTTATCGGAATGAGGTAAATAATATAGCGGTGGAAAGCTGCTGCAAAACCGCTCCTTTGACACGTTGAAAGTTTTCTCTAAATCGCTGTGGATAAAGAGTAATTTTGAAAATCGTAAAATTTCGCAAACCGAACAGCAGAGTTCGTATTTTCAATGTAATTTATAAACTGCTAATCCATATGAGGCATATGATATTGTTGGGGAACATAGTAATTTCAAAATTTTCCTACGCACACACAGGACCATGGTGATGGCATAGCAACGAGAAGGGAGAGTGTTGTCTACGTACCCTCGTAGACCAAAGCGGAAGCGATCACAACGTAGAGGAAGTAGTCGACGTTCTCCTCGCGATCCTGCCGATCCCAAAGGTGCATTACTCCGGCACCTCCGAGTCGGTGATGACGTAGAGGAAGTAGTCAGACGTTCTCCTCGCGATCCAGCCGATCCTAGCGCCGTTACTCCGGCGCCTCCGAGTTCTTGGCACACGCTCAGCTCGATGACGCTCCCTCGGGCTCCGATCCAGCAAAGCTCCGGGGAGAGGGAGTTCCACAAGACGACGGGCAGGACGATCTTGATGTTTCACCGACGCAGGGCTTCGCCTAAGCACCGCCACGATATGACCGAGGTGAAATATGGTGGAGGGGGCACCGCACACGGCTAAGGAACGATCTCAAGGATCAACTTGTGTGTTCTAGGGTGCCCCTACCCCGTAGATATAAAGGAGGGAGGGAGGAGGTGGCCGGCCTCAAGGGGGCGCACCATAGGAGGGGGAAACCTACTCCAAGTAGGTTTCCCTCCTTTCCTTATCTTATTTGGAGGGGAAGGAAGGAGTACTAGTATTAGGAAGTAGTACTAGTAGTAGGAATAGGAAGAGGGGAAGGAGAAAGGAAAGGGGGCGGCCCCTCCCCAGTCGGATTGGGCTTGGGGGCGCGCCCCTCCCTTGTTCCTTCTCCTTCCTCCTACATGGGCCCAATAAGGCCCATATACCTCCCGGGGGTTCCGGTAACCTCCCGAGCTCCAAACTTCTCCGAACCTTTCCGGTGTCCAAATATATCCGTCCAATATATTAATCTTTATGTCTCGACCATTTCGAGACTCCTCGTCATGTCCGTGATCATATCCGGGACTCCGAACAACCTTCGGTACATCAAAATACACAAACTCATAATATAACCGTCATCGAAACCTTAAGCGTGCGGACCCTACGGTTCGAGAGAAATGTAGACATGACCGAGACACATCTCCGGTCAATAACCAATAGCGGGACCTGGATGCCCATATTGGTTCCTACATTTTCTACGAAGATCTTTATCGGTCAGACCGCATAACAACATCCGTTGTTCCTTTTGTCATCGGTATGTTACTTGCCCGAGATTCGATCGTCGGTATCCAATACCTAGTTCAATCTCAAGCATCGGCAAGTCTCTTTACTCGTTCCGTAATACATCATCTCACAACTAACTCATTAGTTGCAATGCTTGCAAGGCTTATGTGATGTGTATTACCGAGAAGGCCCAGAGATACCTCTCCGACAATCGGAGTGACAAAACCTAATCTCGAAATACGCCAACCCAACAAGTACCTTTGGAGACACCTGTAGTACTCCTTTATGATCACCCGATTCACGTTGTGACGTTTGGTAGTACCAAGGTGTTCCTCCGGTAAACGGGAGTTGCATAATCTCATAGTTATAGGAACATGTATAAGTCATGAAGAAAGCAATAGCAATATACTAAACGATCGTGTGCTAAGCTAACGGAATGGGTCATGTCAATCACATCATTCTTCTAATGAGGTGATCCCATTAATCAAATGACAACACATGTCTATGGTTAGGAAACATAACCATCTTTGATTAATGAGCTAGTCTAGTAGAGGCTTACTAGTGACTTATCTGTTTGTCTATGTATTCACACATGTATTATGTTTCCGGTTAATACAATTCTAGCATGAATAATAAACATTTATCATGATATAAGGAAATAAATAATAACTTTATTATTGCCTCTAGGGCATATTTCCTTCAGATATGGCATTGGAAAGCTTGTGAAAATGCGCTACTTTTCCATGTTAAACGTTTTTTCTAATTTGGAATGGTATAAAAGTAATTAAAAAAGGTACAAGTTCCACCGATTTCGTATTTTCGAGATAATTTTTTAACCGTACGTCCGAATGCAACAAATGATACTGTGTTGGAAAGCTTGAGAAAATGCGAAACGTTTTTGTATATATTGTTTCTTCTAGTTCCTTACAGTTTTAAGTCAAATTGGAAAATTAATAAAAACGTATTTTTGGCATAATTTGTACATACTTTATTCGAATGGGGCAAATAATATACCGCTGAAAAGCTACGGAAAATGCGAAACTTTTTCATGTTGATGGTTTTCTCTGATTCCTAGCCGTTTTCAAGTAATTGCGAAAATGGTGAGATCATCCATTCTGCCTTCATCGCGAAACTGATTCTTCAAAAATGCACCGCGTGAAGAATCTGAACTTCTCGGCACATGTACTTGAACTTCACTCTGTTTTTCACGTGTTTTTTTGCTTGTATATCTCTATCCAAGCTCTCAATCCACTCACCCGAATTGAGCAAGTAATATACCGATGGAAAGCTGTTGTAAACACACAACTTTCCCGTGTTGATCATTTTTTCATACTCGCAACGATTTTAAAAGTTTTTCATCTAAAATTCATTCAGCGCAGTAGTTGAACTTCATGTTGAACTTCTGTGACGTATTTTTGTTTGTACGCGCGCCTGAACTTCCCTTTGTACGAACCCGACCTTCGGGCTATCTTTGCAACCGTGGCTTCCCCCGCGAATTATTCTGGTTAGTAGTGTTCTATATGATGTTAGTGTAATCTAGAAATGTTTTTTATTCCCTCCGTCCGGGTTTATTAGGCCTAAAGACAACTTTTCTTAGACCAAGACACATAGAAATTTGCTCACATTAATTCTTTCATTCCACTCCCAATGCACTCTCTCACATGCATGCAGCCAATGAAAAAGCACACATGATGTGTATTAATTTTCCATCCATGACACCAGCAACAATGGATTTCAATGCAACCAATGAAATGGTTGCATGCATGCACCTTTCCAAAGCGGGGCCTTATAAAAGGGGACATGCTTGTGATGCTGAGAGGCCTAATAAAGCCGGACGGAGGGAGTATCAACTAAATACCGGTTTTAAATAGAAATCTCACTCGTTGGCGGATTTTGCTCTCGGGTCGTGATGAAATTGCGTTTTTTGCAATTTTACTGCCTGAGTTGTTCGACCTGAACTTCCCCCAGTGCTAGGTTGAACTTCCGCCAAACATTGCCCAAATGGGGCTTGCGATATATTGTTGGAAAGCTATGGACACCAGTATCATGACCCAAGTTAAATTTTTGGCAAAATGTAAGCGGTTTAAGAGCAGTTTTGAAAACCGTTTTTCTTCATACAAAAAACGTGAATCATATTTTTTATCGAGTTTTAAAACCGTTTATCAGAATGAGGAAAATAGTATGGCGTTGTAAAGCTGCTGCAAAACCGCTCCTTCCACATGTTGAAAGTTTTCTCTAATTCCCTACGGTAGAGAAATTTGGAAAATCATAAAATTTCGCAAACTGAACATCCGAGTTCATATTTTCGATGTCATTTCTAAACGGCTAATCTAGTTGAGGCCAATGACAAGGCGTTGGAAATCTTATGAAAATGCGCTACTTTTTTATGTTGAAAGTTTTTTTCTAATTTTGAACGGTTTAAAAGTGATTTATAAAACGATCCAAGTTGCACTGAGTTGGTATTTTTGAGCTAATTTTTTAGCCATGCGTCTGAATGTAACAAATGATATGGCGTTGGAAAGCTTGAGGAAATACAAAACTTTTTGGTATATATTGTTTCTCTCAATTCCATACTGTTTTAAGTCAATTTTGAAAATGGCTAAAATCGTATTTTCACCGTAATTTCTACAAACTTTATCGGAATGGGGCAAATAATATACCATTGAAAAGCTAAGGAAAATGGCGAGATCATTCGTTCTGCCTTTATCGCGAAACAGATTATTCAAAAATGCACCGCGTGAAGAACCTGAACTTCTCGGCATGTCTACTTGAACTTCACTCTGTTTTTAACGTGCTTTCTTTGCCCGTAGCTCTCCATCCACTCACCGGAACACTCACAGGAATTGAGCAAGTAATATACCAGTGGAAAGCTTATGTAAACACGCAACTTTCCCGTGTTGATCATTTTTTCATACTCGCGACGATTTTAAAAGTTTTTCATCTCAAATTCATTCACTATAGTAGTCGAACTTCTTGTTGTTTTCATGTTGAACTTCTGTGACGTTTTCGTTTGTAATTTTCTCATCCATTTCTTCAGTGTTACACAAATGATATATTCTTTTTGTACAAACCTCTCTAGTGTTCCGGCGAGTGTTGATCATTTTTTCATACTCACAACGGTTCAAAATATATTTTTGAATGCGTAAACCAACGTCGTTTTTTGCTTGTTTTTTACATGTAACTCATGGTTGGACATCTCGCACTAGACATCTTGAACTTCACAAGGACGAGCACGTGAACTTCTTGCCACAAACCTTTTTAGCTTTTTGTTTTCTATTCTTATTTTCCTGTCTGAAACGCATTTCGTGTATTAGTTGAACTTCCCGTTGTTTTGGTCCTGAACTTCTGTCATGTATTCTCTCACAACAATTTTTTATCTTTCTCCAGTGGAGGGCTTGAACTTCTAGCAACACAAATTTTGGACTTCACCATGTAGTACATGAACTTCTGATTGTTTTCACTTTGGTTCTTGGTTGTATTCTTTTAGTGATGAGAAAAATATATTTTTTATAGACATAGAACTTCATCATTTTTAAAATTTGAACTTCTTAGTTCCATTGGTTAGTAACAGGGAAAGTCCTATAAAACATTGAACCACACCATTATTTTAATTTGAACTACTAATTTTTTTATAATTGGGCAAACCTTTTTTATAAATTCTTTTAAAATGTTCCTTTTTTTTAATTTGAAATTATCTGTTTTTTATGAACGGGAGAAATCCCTTTTTTATAAAGATTTTTGAAGTACATTTTTATTTGAACTTCTTGCTTAATTTATTTTGAACTTTCAGATTTTCTAAATATCAACGTCCTCGTAAGTTTTTGTAAATCTCTATTTTTGCAAATGTAATGTAATAACAAAAACTCTTATTTTTCTCAAATGAAAACACACACCATGAAGTACATGAACTTCTGATTGTTTTCACTTTGAAATGATCTCTAATTTTTTAGAAAAATCATGATGGGTTAAGAGCGTCTTTTCAACAGGGTAAAACTTGTTATGAACGATATAAAAAAAGACATTCAAATTATATTATGGAAATTACGTGTATGATATACTGTTGGAAAGCTTATGTTTTCTAGGAGCAATTTTCCTTCTCTATTAGTAGTAGCAGGACTTCACACATTCACCAAACATGCTAGTTAATAGAGAAAAAACCATGCATGCGCAAGGAGCAATGTGTGTGTGTGTGTGTGTGTGTGTGTGTGTGTGTGTGTAGCGCTATCGGTGTGAATGCCACATTGCGGAGCTCAACCTTACACAACTTGTACTTTTTTTGCACACACATAATATTTTCCTCGAGCTCTATAATTTATTAAATTTAAACAAGTAGAGTTAACATTTTTCTAGGTAACGCTTTGTTTTCTTCCTTGTATATAAACATCGAACTACTCTCTGGTTTTAATTTGCACTTCTAGATTTTATTATTTATTGACGAGGAAGCCGAGTTTCGTAGTAAACATCGAACCACTTTTGTTATTTTTAATTTGAAATTTTAATTCTTTTTATTTAGAAATGGTGAAAATTCATTTTTATAAACTATTATTCTCGTCAATTTTTTTTTGGGTTCACAGGTTACACTTACTCAAAAATAATAATTTGTTTAAACTTACTATGTTTCTTTTTTTTTGAGGATCAAAACTTACTATGTTTCATGGGGTGATCCTTTTTTATTTTTTGTGCCGTGATACTTTCTTCCTTTTGTTCTCGTTTGAACTTCGTCAATTTTTAATGCTGAACTTCCTGTGTGAGTTTTTACATGGTTTTCCCCAATGTGTTTCTGAACTTACATATTTTTCCTCAACTTCCAGACTGAAAATAGAATGCACACTAGATCTACATATGTACTCGTATAAATGAACTTTATCTCTTTTAATGAAGAAAGATGTAAGTAGACTCACGGAATGTAGCTCTTTGTAAAAGGAAAATGGCTTCCTGAAGGAACACCACGCTCAAATTTCCAAAAGTAGTTTAGACTTATAAAAGTAATCCATGTGAGTTCAACTAGACATAGTAGTGCACTCCACAAACTCCCTTACGCAGCTGACCGTACAACACTACTAGTCTGCTACTATGGTCAGGTATGTGAGATAGGATCTACAAATAGATTAGAATTGCAAAGAGAAAGAGACAGAGAGAGTACACCCAGGGTGAGAATGTTGCTTGCCCACACGACCCCAATGACACCAACTGATGTTCTAGCATTTGTTTTTCACCAACAAACTTCAGAATATATGCTGCCAGATGTACCCAGCAACACTCGTTTCAGACTGCACAGCGAAAACGTTGATGTTGCCGGTGCACCACGAGCTGAACTTTCATCCGCCGCAAAGTTGAACCTCGTTTTTGAACCTGAAGATATGGTAGAAGAAGAGCAGCGTCAACCAAGAACTCTCTGTCATCCTTTGTGGTGTGGAGTAGAGAATACTAGGATCTGGGGGTAGAGGATGATGGTATATATAAAGGCAGCCTCGTCGTCGACAATGTTGTATACACCTCCCAGCGACCATGTTGTATATATATGTCACCTGTATATATATATATATATATATATATATATATATATATATATACCTCACGCCGGCGACGAGGTGTGGACAAAGGTCGCTAGAAGGAATTGACACGAGCATCTCCGGCGGTTCTACTCCCCCCTGCACTGAAGTTCAATCACACCGTGGGGAGTGAGCCTGCCGTTGGAGCATCTGCCACCAACAACATGGTCGGGGCTTCATCGGGAGCCGAAGCCCGGGGTGGGTAGGGGCGAGCCATCAGAGTAGGAGGACGTGAAGGAAGAGGGGTGCCTGACACCGGCGCTGGATCTGACATGTAGTTGGGGAGGGGTTGTTGGTGGCGCCGCCCGGTGGGATTGGGGCAGGTGGGTCACGGCGGCAGCCGTGCGCAGGTGGTGGCTCGGAGCTAGGCCTGCTCTAGTGGGTGGAGGCAGGGCAGGGGCGCAGGGCGCGGCGGAATCAAACTCACGCGGCTGGCCATGTTGAACTTCACAAACGCCTACCAGCGCGGATAAGGGGACGGGAGAGAGGAGGCCGTCGTGGATGCACCGTGCTCGGGGGATGGAGGAGGAACAATAGGGAGGAGGCCGTTTTCCGCGTCGCGCTTGGGGACGGAGGCTCACCGGAGCAGCACCGCCATGAGCAACCGCCAGATCCCGCGGATCTGAGCGCTGGAGGCAGGGACCGCGGTGCGCCGGAGGAGGAGGGGGTGGCCTCGTGCCGGATGATGCGGGGGCAGCGGTGCGCCGGAGGAGGAGGGGGTGGCGGCACGCCGGGGGAGGCAGGGGTGGCGGCGCATGGGGTGGGGCGGCGTCGGCGACCTCCTAGTGGAAACTTGTGGGTCGGGTAGGTGGGCTACGAGGTTGGAGACGCGGGGGTGGGTAGTTTTTCATTTTCTTTTTTTGGCCTATCTTAGGATTTGTTGAATGTAAGGTGCTTAAGGGAGGTTCTAAAAGAAATAAACCAACTTTTCTTTGTGCATCAATTCTTGTTCATAGAGGGTAGATGCTTACTTAGGCATCCCTTCTATAGAGATAACCGATGGTGCTTAAACAAGAAACTTAAAGGTTTTTTTTTAGAATCAGCGAACGTTCATATACATGAATGTACACTCCCCTATGAATTCACACACGCACACTCTATCCCTTATAAGCACCTTCGAGAAATTGAACCAACAGGTCGGGAGATTGACGAAGGCACGACCTATGCATCGCTGTCGATGGGCTCGTCGCTTACAGCGAACTTACAGCGAAAGAATAAGTCGTTAAACCCTGAAATATATCGGGAAAACTGCAAACACCCTTCTCAAGTCAAGGACTTGAACCCGGTTGGATAGCTTCCACCACAAGAAACCTAACAAACTGTGGTACGCTCAATTCACCGAAGATATAATGGTTGCGGTTTATTAACCCTATATGTATCTCTTTTTCGGCTCTCTCCTTTTATTCAACGTCCCAACAATAACACAACACAAGGAAAAAAAGGACTTCATTTGGCCGCAACGTGAATCAGCACGCTTCTGGCCTATAGGCAGACTAGCTACGGATTCTATAGGACTGATCGGATCGAATCAAATTTACAAATTAACTTATTATAACGCAAACTGATCTACTCAACATAAACACACATAACTTCATCCTGGCCACCAGGACGCCGATCACCGCACGACTGTTCTCACCTTTTTCGAGGCTAATTCTTCTTAGACGGTGTCGTCTGTTTTATCTGCTTCTTCTGAGGCAGAAGCGACTTCCTCCTAGAGGCTGCTGCCTTCGTCAACTGCGTATTGCTTGACGATGCCTTCACCTTCTTTGGGGGAACCTTTGCAGCTTGCTCGCCCATGACAAGATCTGCTTCTCTTCCAATAATTCTTCTTCTCCGGTGTGGTGGCTGAGGTGAGGGAGATAGTGTTTACTTTGCTCTGGTTGAGTTGAGGAAGCCTGCGGCAATGGCTCCATATATAGAGGAGGGGGAGTCTTTGAGAAAGCATTCCAGCCGGACAACGCGCTTCCACCGTGTGTGAGAATGGTTTGCTCTTTTGTTTTGTTTTGGGGAGTAGATATGTACTAATATTTAATGCATTGTTCTTCATGGATGGGTATGTGGTTGGGTCAATGGTTGTGGTCACTGCCGCGTTGGTCTTCTTTTCTTCTCCTCCTGCTCCTTATATTACTACTACATCAGAATAAGTGTTGGTAGTTAAGTTTTGGTAGCACACGCCATACACACACACACACGGCTTGTTAGTTGTCAGTCATATATATGCATGTACTGTACGTCATTCATCATGCATGGTAAGTACACACGATGTTGCAATTGAATGAGATGATTTGGTAGAGCTTTTTTTTAGAAAAGGCGAAGGACCCCCGGCCTATGCATCTGGACGATGCATGCAGCCACTTTATTAATTATTCACACAAGACCTTACATAGTTATAAAACAGTAAGATTAAAGCCACCGTCTAGGCAACATCTGTCGCTACTTCTATCCAGTTGATGAATGGATGTTGATAGTCTGGGCCTAATATCAAATAGACCTCGCAGCCAAAACTAACATCCAAGACCTGAGGTCACAACCAGGACGCCTTCCGGGTATGGGGCACCCACCAGTACGGCGCACTTCTCAACTAGGATGCCTGCCGGATATGGGGCCGCCGCAGCCACCTACCACCAATCCATCGTCAGTATTGTACTGCTGCATCTACCTTGTCCGGTCTAACTGCTGTCGACGCCACCACGACGCCAAACAACGCCACCATCCTACGCTCGTCCATCATCACACGCCCACCGGCGAGACCCCGATGCTCCATGCCACTGAGACCCGCAGATGCTGACGTGCCAGATGCCACGCCGCTCCTCCGTCACGAACACCAACTGCTGCCACTGGTCCCATTCCCTCCGCCTGCAGTTCCTCTAACCGAGCACCCAAACGCCCCACGCGGCGCCTCCAAGAAGGGTATGACCCACGCAGTGCTACCGCCGCCCAATCTAGGAGATTTTGGGTTTTCACCCGGGCATGAGGTCGGAGTAGAGGGCAGGGACCTCAACGACACCTGCAAGGAGGAGAACAACGACCCTGGTCATCACCACCGTCGGGATGAACGAGTCATCCAGATTTTTCTCCGGTCCGATGTCACCTCTACCAGCCCCCGCGAACGCACCGGGGTCGACGACCACGATCGTAAGCCACCAAGTGCAGCGGGAGATGGCCTGCAGCGCGAAGGAGATCCACCGGCAACTCACATCCCACGCGGTTAAGATGCCGTCCATCCACCCCCCCCCCCCCCCGAACGTCACCAACCGAGGGCGCCGTCGCCATGCCTAACGAGGTCGCCGCCCCAGGTCCAGGTTCCTCCACGCTGGCCAGAGTGGCGAGATCTGCCACGAGTGACGAGATCCGACATCACGCGGCCGACGCCATTGCCCAAGCCCGCCGTCGACCGATCCCGCCGCCGGGAGCCCACACGCTGTCGGGAGACCGACACCCATGAATCTGGGCACACGTGCACCATCGCGAGCCCGCCGAGGGCCGCACCCCGCGGATCAGGACGCTCGTGCCGCCGCGGATCCGCACGCACAGGCTTTGCCTGGCGCCGACCATCGGAAGTGGCGGAGGGGGAGAATGGCGCTGGAGGTTAAGGGTCGAGTTGAGAAACGGGAGATAAGAGAGTTATTTACTCAGGATCAGACCTTGTGAGGGAGAATAGGGTTTAGGGTTTTAGGGTTTAGGGTTTAGGGTTTAGGGTTTAGGGGTCGCTGCTCAATGGTTGGGTATGCGGTTGCTCAATGGTTGTGGTCGCTGCCGCGTTGGTCTTCGTTTCTCTCCTCCTGCTCCTTATATTACTACTACTCCCTCTGTTCCTTTTTAGTCTGCATATAAGATTTGGTCAAAGTTAAACTTTATAAAGTTTGACCAACTTTATAGGAGAAAATATCAACACCTACAATACTAAAGCTATATGGTATTAAAATTAATTTCATGATGCATCTAGCAATATTGATTTCATATTATGAATCTCGATATATTTTTCTATAAACTTAGTCAAAGTTAACAAATTTTGACTTTGACCAAACTTTATATTCAGACTAAAAAGAAACGGAGGGAGTACATCAGAATAAGTGTTGGTGGTTCAGTTTTGGTAGCACACGCCATACACACCACACAGCTTGTTAGTTGTTAGTAAGTACACACGATGTTGCCGTTGCATGAGATGTTTTGGTAGAGCTTGAGTTTAGATTAGCTAGACCAATTGTTATCATGTGCAACAAATCTTGTATATATGTTTTGGTAGAGCTTGAGTTTAGATTAGCTAAACCATAATAACTTTGTATATTAGTTAGGGGTTGAGTTGAGAAATTGGAGACAAGAGAGTTATTTACCCAGGTTCAGACCTTGTACGGAGAGACACAACTGTTGAGACAGTATAAGTATATCAGTCCACGCCTCTCAATATTCACTTCAGGAGAGCGCTAGCCAGAAACCGTTTGGAAGCTTGGCTCGATCTTGTGAGAAGATTGATGGATGTCCAACTAACTCAACGACCCGATCAGTTGTGTTGGTAGTTGACTAGGAATGGAGAGTTCACGGTCAAATCCATGTATTTGGATGTTATTAATTCTAGCTCTATTCCTACTTCGAAACATGTTTGGCATGTCAAAATACCCTTGAGAGTTAAAGTGTTTATGTGGTTTGTACACAAACAAGTCATTTTAACTAAGGATAACTTGATAAAACGTAACTGGATTGGATCCGCTAGATGTAGCTTTTGTGATCGGGATGAATCCATCAAACACCTCTTTCTTGATTGCCCTTTGGCAAACATTCTTTGGCAGACAGTTCACATAGCCTTTAATATTACTCCTCCGAATAATATCAACACGTTATTTGGGACGTGGCTAGATGGGATTGAGCCCCAAACAGCGAAACACAATCATGTAGGAGTATGTGCTTTATTATGGGTTATCTGGAATTGCAGAAATGATTTGGTCTTTAACAGAACAACAAATATTCATTTTTTACAGGTTATCTTCCGAGCCACTGCGTTGATCCGTATGTGGTCGCTACTCACTTCGACGGAGGCCAGGGAGCGTTTGGTTACTGGATCTATCCGATTTTAGATGGTAGCACGGGTTATTTTCAACCGGTTTGGATTGCGGTCATGTAATAGGATAGGCAATTAGTTTTCCTATCTTTATCTTGCTAGCCGGTTGTGGCTTTATTCTTGTTCTTTAGCTCTTTGTGAGCACTTTTTGTTCTTCTTTGTTTGAGACTTTGAGACCTTTGTCGAACTATTTTGCTTGATAATAAAGGTGGTCGTATGCATCGCTCTGATGCAGAGGCTGGGGATATCCCCTTTTTGAAAAAAAAAGGTTCAGACCTTGTGAGGGAGAAGTTTTCTCTATTCTTTTCAACGGAATTCTTCAGTTATTATGGCTTGTTGACTATTTGGTTTTTGGATGTTTGCCTAAATTCGAAACTTTTGATGGCAGGCCAAAAATATGTCAATCTTCTCCCCTCAAAATGGTGGGGCCAATACTGAGGTGCGGGAGACAAGAGGTGGTACCATGTGCCAGCGTATGTCAAGTGTTAGGAATAAATGCATCGCATTACACATTACTCTTATAGACGTTCAGCATACATTTAAAATGTTAAGATGCTTCTGAAAATCTCTCCTTCTGAAACCCTAACTGCCACGGCTCAGTTATGCAGGGATTCTTGAAAGCATATATACTAACTACCTAATACGAAGTAGCCATACCAAATAACTTTTGATCATACTAGTCTATCTATATATACCTAGTGTTGATTCAGTAGGAAAGCACGAGGCATGCCAAGCCACTAAGCCGCCAAACATTAGTCAAATTATATTTCATGAGCTGGCCAGTAGGCAAAGATCATGTCGAGGTTCAAAAATGAATAGGAGTCGGCCGGCCTTCACATGTCATAGCTTCGTCGACCTTCTCTTCTTTATTTAATTTGCTCCTCCAAGTACCACTGCAGAGCGTTAACCACTAATATTGGAGCAAGTTAAGTAGTAGGGAAACACTTACTTTCTGTAGTCTGACAGGAGACGAGCGCCATACCACTCGATGGCCGTCGATTCAGTTTGAATGAACGTGCTTCACATGTAAAAAAACAAAAAGGGAAATCCCTCTGTCCTGGAATTAACATCCCGCAATCCCCGCATGCAATCTCTACCTAATCACTTGCCTTCCATACCTCCTGATTCCACTCGCCGCCAACTGCACGCACAACCCCGAGCTCGCCTCCTACCGCCGCCTCCCACGCACCCGTCTCCATCTCCCATCGTCGTCGAGCAACACGACCACCTCACCGGCCAGCCGCCTTCCCCTACTCCTCCCCACCAGATCGTCTTGTCCATCGATCTACCGAGGTGCTAATTCTCCACGACACTCATGGGCGTGATCTGCCGAGGTGCTAATTCTCCACGACACCACGGTCGCAGTCCGACACGGCCGAGGATAGCTGGCACCGGCGGCCGTGAGCAAGAAATTTGATGGCCAATCCCACGGTGAGCGGTAAGTCACAATGGGAGTCGATTCCAGTGTGTGTTCCTCACTGATTTTCCTGGTCACATTACAATGATTTAATTCTCTTATGATTGATTCTTGTGTGCTTGATTAGTAGGTGGCCGTGATGCCTATCCCAGCAGGGAGGTCGAAATAGGTATCGAGCAATGACCAAGTGACATCAGATTGCTCCCTTCGCCCCTAGCGCCATCCCTTCTCGACAGCGATGGGATGGGGGCACTCGCCGGCTGCACGAAACGGTGGCTGCGTCGTCGGTTGACCTAGTTTTAATTTGATTTCAGTTGTCCTACTTTGCTGTAAAGGAGGTCCCGGCTAATGCTGCACCGTTGCTGCAGTACCACTCCATACATGCCAATCCTTCTTAATGTCGCTAACCATGGCAATAGAAGGAAGCACGACCACCATAGGAAGGACGCACACCTACCATCACAAGGAAGCATGACCGATATCGGAAGGAAGCACAACGACCATGCATGTCCAGCATTGGAAGGACGCACGCCCGCCATCAAAATAGACTCCCGACTATGATCGCAATGAAGCACGACCAACTTCCAAACGAAGCTTGGTGACCATTTTACGTTTTGTTTTATGGAACCAAATACTGATTTTTTGGATGCAAATTCTAGTTTCTTTGATAGTATTTGCTACAAATGTTTCCTGCATCTCATTTTACAATTTTAGCAATTGTCTTTGCTATCACCGTTGAAAGATGCCATGCTGCCATATTATACTCCATATATATGTTTCTTCGCTTTTAGGTAGTTTCTCTTCCATAGTTATAGCTTCCAAATTTTGTCTGTGCCATTCTCTCATGTAAACATTATCTTCATTAATACTGCAGGTACATATAGTACCAATTGTTGCTTCCAACATCCGATACATATGCATCATGCTTAACCGATGCATGCTTCAAGCAGTTGTGTTTGCTCTCTTCAGGGTCGACCGGTGTCGTGAGATAGGTATATATGGAGGCAAGTAGTGCATGCACTAAGAAGCATGGAAAAATGTGGATCTACCTCACAATGAGCACGTCCACCCTGCTCGATGAAGGGAAGCAAGTCCATAGTCTTTAGAAAATATACAATATGCACTTAGGAAGCATTGTACTATTTGTGTCTAGAAGGAAGCAAATTTGTAGCATATCCGAAACATGTTGTATGTACGGACAAAGCACAGAGAAAACTTATGTTGGGTTACAAGCAAATTATTTTTACAGTGGAAACACTTATGTAGTGGATGGAAGCAAAAAGTACTTGTGTTGGAAACATGTATAATAAAAGGAGTAAATGATGGGATACAAAATTTCCGTTGTGAAAACAAATACTTGGATGCAAGATTTTGGTACATGGAAGCACAGTTCTTGAATACAAATTTTTGTTAGGTCCAATCAAATTTCACACGCAAAAGAAGCAGGTTATGTCCTTGATGGAAGCAAAAAATATTGTGTTGGATAGAAAAGTCAAGTGTTACACAAGATACGAGTTTTTATTAGATTTTTGGCCAAAAAAAAGCAGATTTATCTTTGTTTTTTTTCTTTCTAATTCAGACATGTAAAAACATTTACCTGTATTGGATGAGACATTTAAAGCTTAGTTGAGCGATTTAAGTAGAAGCAGCATGGACACGTTAGGAAGCAAGGCTAGCTACATGGACCCGTTATAAGAAGAAAGGCTGGCTACGATACATTAATTTCGGGATCAGTTATGGAATCACGTAATAAATGCTGGACGTCATGTAGAGAGATCTACAATCCATCGTGGTACTAATCCTACGGTCATGAGCTAGTCTGATGGGATGCTAGGGATCAGTAGTCTGATCCCTAGTGGTTCCCCTAAGTAGTACTATGCTAATACCGCTGCATAAGAGCACCGCTCAACCGCTCGCTAGAGTATTGCCGCTGTTCAATTGCTAGCTCTCTATATTGAGCCGTTCTGCTTATTTTCCATGGCAGTGAGACAAACTCAGAAATCCACCACAGGACTTCTACAGTTTTAGACCTCAAGAAACTGGGATGAACACACACAAGACAGAGGCAGTTCAGCAACGTGTTAATTAATCATGTCACCCAACAACATGACTCGATAACGCCAGGAAAAACAGAAATAGCTGCAACGTGAACTGGCGCATTTAATTTTTTTGCGGAAAAACTTGTGTTCTATTAATTAATGTCATCACAGTACAAAGAACAACACAAGTAACATAAATTACATCCAAGTTCGTAGACCATCTATTCATCAATTGGCATACTTCTAGCTTACATCCAAGTATAACTAAAGGGAATGACTAGGTACAAGTCGACTGTCTTTTTACTCACCGGTCAGTCGACCGACCACAAAATTTGGTCAGTTGATTTGAAGCAACGCAACACACAAGCCCATGCAGCGTCTCCACAGGTGGACGGGCTGCTCCGGTTCAGCCGAGCCAGCCACTTTTTGTACGTTGAATATAGACTGCTCTAGTATAGTGTTTGCATAGCTTTCCCCGTCGCAAAAAAATACAACGGCTAGTGGGTATAGGTTCAATCTCACATATGTATATTTCTTTTTATACATGCATACAATACATATATAGACACACATACATCTGCATATATAAAAGTATATTATTACTATGGAAAATAAGCATATAACGGCGAGATTTCTGCAAAAAAAGCATTTTCTTAAGGAATGGATTAGTGACAGGGGTATTACACTTACAAAATAGAATAAGGTGAAAACTAAATAAATAAATAAATAAAGTTTTCTATGGAAGAATGAATTTGTGGCGTTGATATTACCCTTTCAGAAGAAAAAAAGTAAAATAAAATCAAAATAATAAATTTTTATGATAAAAAATGAAACCCTTTAAGAAGAAAGAAAACTAAAAGAAAAACCTCTCAAAACTTGCACACAACATTGCACTAAAAATGCAATTTTTGAAATGTGCAAACAATAAGCATATAATAGTGCAATTTTTGCTTTCTACTATAATTTACACACATATTATTTGGTACTTACATTTATATTTACACGCACAAAATTTAAACTTTATGTTTTCTAAGAATGAACTAGTGCATTGCTATGACCATTTAAGAACAAAGAAAACTAAAAAAAGCTAAAAAAATAGTGATCAATTTGCACAAAAAATACATAAACTTGCGCTTTTTAAAAATATGCAATAATAAGTATATAAATGTGCAACTTTTGCAAAAAAAAAATTGTAACATGAAATGAATTTGTGTCATTGTTATTGCCCTTAAATGTGAAAGAAAAATAAAAAAATTGCACACAATTTATACATAAGTTGTCCCTTTTATAATATGCAAGAATAAGAATATAATAGTGGATTTTTCACAAAAAAAGTTTTATAGTAAGAAATGAATTAGTGGCATTACTATTTCTTTAAGGAAGAAACATTATGAAATAAAAACTGAAACAAAATAAAAACAACGAAGTTCTATACAGAAATACGAAATATATATCAAATAATGGCAAAATTTCCATACAATTTATACATATATTGCATTTTTTATAATATGCAAGAATAACTATGTAATGGTGAAAGTTCCGCAAAAAAGAAGTTTCCTAAGAAGGAATAATATAGGGGAATCGGTCTTATCATTAAAAGAAAGAAAAATCTAAAAAATAAACCAATTATTTACAAAACTTACACACACTTTACACAGAAGGGTTTCACACAAAAAAATTGTATAAATTTTACACAGAAATTGCGCATTTTATAATATGAAAGGACAACCATATGATATAGGAACAATATTGGAATTACCATTAAACAACGAAAATGAAAAAATTAAATTAAAATGAAAACAAAGCGATCAATATTTCTAGGGAAGAATAAAATCCTTTATGAAAAAAGAAAATAAAAAACAAAATAATGAAATTTTCACAAAAAATGCAATTTTTATAATATGTAGAATAAATATATAAGACCGAAGTTTCCATACTCTAATGTAATTTCTACATGTATACATTTACACACACTCACCATCCATAAATACACGTAAAAAAATGAAATTCAACTAAAAAATAGAAAAATAAAAGCGTACACGTACAAAAAACAAAAGCAAACCCATAAGAAAAAGCATGAACTCACAAAAATCCAGCCCAAGAACGAAATTGGCTGACCCAAAATAGGAGTTTGTCGAATCCAAACAGCCCAGCCCAGTACACCAGAGAAACATGACAGAAAAAAGAAAAACTACACAAATCTTAAAGCACAATCCAATGGTCAGAAAATCAACTGACCACAAAATTAAAAGTCAGCTGACTGAAATCTAGCTAAATGGATAACTAAACTGGTCTCTCAACAAAGATACATGGATGGAGATCATCAGCGTGTGCTGGAAGCGGTTGGACGTGTGGGGGGGGGGGGGGGGGGCACGACTTCGACTTGTCGCAGACAAGGGTGGGGCTGTCGTCCTAGCTGTTCTTGACAATCTGTCTTCTACAAAAGAGTGTACATCTTCTCTGCCTGTTACATGGCTGACAATTGTTTCCAAAATTCAAAGACAGTACTACGTGAGCACATACATTAATTTATCTGATGTTGATATGAAGTGCAAATTAACTTCTGACAGCAAGACTGCCACTACCTCCCTACTGCAAAACCGTAGCTTGTGGTCTGCACATATCTCCTGTCATGCCCATGAAAACATGTGGCAATATCCAGGTGCTCGATCGGCACCGGCTTCATCTTGTTTCCTGCCGGTGTCTTCTCCGTCTTGACCTTGACGGGTGACGCTCACCTCGTGAACATGGCCATGCTAGCGGCATCGTCCTTCCCCAACGTAATTTAGGCACATCGCCAACTTAAGTTGAATGATCAACTGATGTGAGTATTGAATTCGCCGGAGTCCTCTCGGTGCTCTACTTTCAGCTATGGCGCTCGAACTCTGCCGGCCGCATGATCCTCCGGTCATCAAGCTGCTACCAAAAGGGCCACAGTGATCACCCACGGGTGCTTTGATACCAAATGTCAGATCGTGGCTTTTTTTCTTTTCTTTACAACCATGCATACTAATCATGCAATGGTAGGAGTACATTCATCAACCATGATGTGCCTAGCATTTGCATGCACGCTAGCAATCATTAGGTGATCCCTGAAGCTTCTTGTCGTTGCAGCAATCTCATGAGCTAGCTTGTTGCCCGAACGCCTGCAATCATTATTTCAGTGTTGTCAAAAGCGTTCATAGCTCTCTTTACATCCTCCAGTCAAAGTTCTAAATAGCCGGCTATAGCCCAGTTATAGTGGTTCGAGCAGGTGCCGCTATATGGCATAGCCCGCTAAACTTACGAAATAGCCGGCTAGGCCGCCGCTATTTGGTAGAGTACGCTATTTAAAACATCTCTATAGAATTTTGACAGTTCGGTCAGCCCCATGAGAGCCGCCGAGGCCTCGGCTTCCTCAACTGTGTTGCAGAGGTTTAGCTGATGACCCACTGAGATATGAAGACACTCCCCTAGTTATCCCTGGCAACAACGCCTCCCCAAGTTTCTCTGGACTCTTCTTGGTATGCATCATCACAATTCAGTGTCGCAGATCAATGAAGGATTACAGGGGGGGGGGGGGGGGGGGGTCAATTTTGCATGCATCAACGTAGTTCAGAGGTGTGACTTTCTTAGTGCCCGCATCATCTGCTGCATGATTAGCTGAGGCCATGTTAGTTTCAGCAACTGTTGCATACCTCCCGAGACTGTTTCCTTTCCATCTCCATGGATCACATTGTTTCTCAGATCCCATGCTTTCCATAGAACCAGTAGCATTTTATCTCTAACTGCTTTGGGAACCGGGGTAAGGAGCATCTGCAGCCAATCATTTCCAGTCATTATTTATTTATTTTTATTTGGGGAGTTCCCAATTTGTCCTCATGGAAGATCTCAATGCTTTACTGCGTGTGGATGAAATTACTGCGTGGAACTCATCCTTGGTTTCTAAGCCGCATATCACACACACACATCATCCTTTGCAATGGTTCTTCGAAAAGCAATTTCTTTTGTTGCCAGAGACTTTGTGGCTACTCTCCAGCCTAGGATTTTGAACTTTCCTGGAACATTTGCTTTCCAAATCACATCCCATATGCTTCGATGTCCCGGTTCATTTGCAGAGCTTGAGGGTTGGTATACCATTTATTTTCAGCGAATCGGATAATTTGTATGCACTCTTAACAGTGAACACCCCATTTTTCTCATAGTGCCAAGCCGGTATCGCAAACTAGAAGTTGGTTGACCCATCTCAGCCTAGTTTTCTTGATAATTTTTGCTGTTTTTAGTCCTTTGCGAGGAATCCATTGGTCTCTTGTGATCTGAATCCTTTTCCCATTGCCAAATCGCCAGATCAAACCTTTCTTCAGCAGCTCCAATGCGAATTCGATGCCTTTCCATGCAGGGGAAGCATCTGAGGGGAAAACTGTGTCTAGAAGATCTCCATTAGGATAATATTTGATTTGAGGATTCTGGCACACAGGCTGTTCGGATTTTGTACCAATCTCCATTGTTGCCTTGCTAGGAGTGCTTGGTTGAAACTGGATGAACACCGCGACTATGGTACATCATCTCCAACCATTTCCTTTTATTCAGTCGTCGAACAACAATCTGCGATACACAACTCGACGACGCAAGGAAGAAAGAAAGAAAGATTTTACTTCTCGCCACAACGATGAACATGCACGCTTCTCTCCTGCATAGAAACTAGCTATAGACTCCAAAAGGCTCGATCTAACCAGGTTTACAAACTGACATACTGCAACAAAAACTCGCATGACTAAAACACACTTCAGTAGCTTCATCATGGCCGGACGACATCGATCGCAGTGCAGCTGAACAGGTTGCTGCTCTCATCCTTTTTAAGGCTACCTCTTAAACAACCTTTGGTTCATCTTAGACGCTGCAGGCGCCGGCTGATTCGTCTTAGATGACTGCTGCTTCGTCTTAGACGGCCCAAACACCGCCTACTGTGTCTTTGGCAATGCCCGATTGGCCATCTTAGAAGTCATCTTCATGGGACTACTGTGTACCATGGCGGGATAATCTTCCTCTTCTTCTTCTTTATTGGCCAAGCGATGTGAGGTGAGCTGGATGCAGTGTTTGCTTTTTTTTTTGAAGGAAAGCCTGCTGGCACTTTTATTTATAACGTGGCAATGTTACATCAAGAAGTACAAGTGGTAATAAGAAATTAGGAGTAACATCTAACCAAGCACAACTAGTCTTAGACTCGAAACAAGTCCTAGCTAGAAAGTGTGCTAACCTGTTTGCTTCCCTGGGACAGTGATTGAAAGAGATTGATGTAATACCATGAGCCAAGTGAAAGCAATCTGCAAGTAATGCGGAATTAGGTCCTCGAATATCTATCTTTCCGTTGCATGCATCCATCAGTTCCAAACAATCGGATTCCACTTCCACTTTTGAACATCCCATATCAGATATCATTTGGAGCCCTCTCCGTAATGCTAGTGTTTCAGCAGCCTGTGCATTGTATGCATGATCAAACGTTTCAGAAGCTCCTGCGATCGCTTCTCCACGACAATTGCGCAAGATTGCCGCTACTGCACCCGCACCATCATCGAAGAAACACGCATCAGTATTCAACTTGTATGACCCCGGTTGTGGTTTTTGCCATGTCTTTTCTAGGATCAGAATATTCTGCTTCGGAGCATGGTTAACTGTGATCGCTTGAATAGTTACGGCAAATATACCACGGCCTGCTTAGTCGACTCACCCTTCACGGCTTCCCGACGTTCCCACCAAATATACCACGCAGCTACGGCAACCGTTTCCTGTAAACCCAACTGTCCAAGTACCGGTGATTTTCTTTGCGGGAGTCGCAAGATTTCCTCCATCACCACAGATCCTGATCGATCACTTTTTAGGGCTGTATCCACACATTCAATGAGACCCAATGACTCCCAGACTTTGCGAGCTCGTGCGCAAGTGAATAATAAATGCCGGATATCTTCAGGACCCTCTCGACACAAAGGGCACTCGGGACTGACCTTAATATGTCGATTATGCAATATGCACTTCCCTGGAACCACTCCATGTAGTGCTCGCCAAACAAAATTTTTGACTTTACTCGGTACATGTAGCTTCCACAGGACATCCCAAACCGGATTATCTCTAGATGTTTGTGGTTGCTCTCGGCCTAATCTTGCTCCAAATTGATCCTCCCATTCAATATAGTACGCATATCTCACTGAAAAGCAAAACGACTTTGTGGCATGCCATGCTACAAAGTCTTCCGACAAGTGTTCAGACAATGGGATTTTCAGAATTCTTTCCGCGTCTATTGGAACAAAGATGCTTCTGATAAGAGCTTCATCCCATGAATGAGTGGCTGGGTCAATAAGATCTTCCACTTTCTCAACAAGAGCTTGGCCCCTTCTGGTTAGAACCTTTCTTGTAGGGCTCTCTGATATCCATGGGTCATTCCAGATATTTATTTGAGAGCCTGTACCCACTCTCCAAATATTACCCCTCTTGAAAGTTTGTAAACCAGCTACAATGCTCTGCCATGTGAAGGATGATCCCTTCTTTGTCCCTGCACTTAATAAGTTGCCATTTGGATAGTACTTAGCTCTAAGTACCTTCGCACACAGTGTATTTGGATGCAGTGTTTGCTTTGTTCCAGTTGGGTTGAGCAAACCTGCAGCAACGGCAGCATATATATAGGAAAAACGCTCTGGCTGGATGACGCGCTTCCTCTGCGGAGAATGGTTTGGTGGCGTTGCCGGTCAGTTCCTTCTGTTTTGGGGAGTATATATGTGTATCCAATGCATTCTTATTGACGAATGGATGTGGTTGGGTCAGTGGTCGTGGTCGTCGCCGCGTTGCTCTTCATATCATCTCCTTCTCGTTATACTACAACGTGCATTAGAATTAGCGTTAGGTGAAGTTTAGGTAGCAGACGGCTAATACAGTATGGATGATGTCCTTGTCATGTTTGTTAATATGCATCTCAGGCAGTCAGGCCCATTCATACAAAGCTTGCCCCATCACTGAGTTACAATAGATCAGCTTAAGATACCTTGCAATCACACCATAATCATGTACACATGTGATTTTTATGCAAATGCTTTCTTTGACCTAGTATGACCATAGACTACCGGCCTGAAACATTTTTTATCATTCCAAAACAAAACCGGCTATTGTGTAGATAATTACAAAGGGGGAGAGATGTATGAAGACAGAGTATGCAGAACCAAGAACCAAGGTGATGCCCCAATCGTGCAGCTTTTCTTTGAGTGTCGGCTTGTGGTATATGCTTGCCCATAGCAGAAGGTCATCTGCACAAGTACGAATAAGAACCGAGGAGTCCTCTCTTTCCCATTTTTTAAAAAGAAATCTTCCGGTAGGGGCGCTTTCAAATATTCCACAAAAAGCAGATGAGCACCAAAGAGCAGACATATTTGTTAGAAAATCAAGGCCGAGGACAAGCAATCAGAAGCACAGCATCAATATTTGTTAAAAAGGTTTGCCAGTTCGGATGGTCTTACACCCTAGTACGACACCACTTTGTTTTCCTGCTTCCTTTGCAAAATTGACAAGGACATAAGCCAAAACCCCAACATGTTGATCATACTACAGGGATAATCAATTTTCTATCATCAAAGCAAGCAATATTTCTTATTCTCCAAATGGTCAAGAAAACATAAGCAATACCAACCATTACATCATATTTGACTTGCCTTGGAAGTCATGATATCCTGGAACTCAACAGTTATTGGACTGGATCAGATATGTCTCTAAATGTAGAAGGAACACTTTATAAGGTTCCACACTAATTTTGCAAGAGAACAAGTGATCAACTGTTTCATCTAAACCAAAAAATTGACAATTGATGTATTATTGCCAATTCCTCATGAGGATCAACATTAGGGAAAAAGGTGATCAACTTTTATTCCTCCCTCTGGCAGCTTTTTCGGATATCCCTCAGGTGATTTTCTGCAATATAAGATGAATATAAAGTAAAAATGATGCAACAACTTGCGTTGATTATATAGTCAGCCGTTGTGGGTATTGTATTCATCATGGTCTTGCCACTGCCCAACCTTTAGCTAGGGCACTCAAACTCAGCTGGCCAAGGGATTCTTCTTGTCACCCAACTGCCACCACAAATGCCACCTTGATCACAAATGCTGGCTCTGGCACCAAATGTCAGTTCATGCCTTATATCGCTGCTAATTCAATCGACAACCCGGACTCTACTGGATGGAAGAAAGGGAAGATGTATGTCTCTCTTTCTGCCTATTCAATCGCCCAACAACAACCTTTTGCATGTATGGGTCGATAACAAGAGGTGAAAAAAGTACTTGACTGCAGCGTGAACCAGCACGCTTCTGGCATACATGCAAACTAGCAATGGACACTAAGGACTCGATCAAACTGAGTTTAAAAATTAGATTATTGTAACATAACTAACCTACTTGACAGAAACACACTTGGCTGCATCATGGCCGAAAACTCCGGTTCACCACGGGGCAGCTCTCACCCTTTTTGAGGCTTCCTCTTAGTTCTATGGCTTTGGCTCTCGCTTGTTCTTCTGAGCAAGCGGCACCCCGTTCCCCTTCTTCTTAGGGTGCTCCTGGGTCTTCTTAGCGGGCACAGATTCGATCTGTGTACTGCCTGATGTTGCATGGGCCTGTTGCACAGATTTTGACTGTGTACTGCCTGGCGTTGCATTTGCGGTTGCCACAGATTTCAACTGCGGACGGCCTGACGGTGTGCTGCCTAACGACACAGGTGTTTTCCTGCTCATGGTGCGATCTGCTTCTCTTCTTCTTACTATCCTTCTTCTCCGGCGAAGTGGCAGAGGTGAGGAGGATGTGGTGCTCACTTGGCTACGGTTGGGTTGAGGAAGCATGTGCCAACGGCTGCATATATATAGGAGGGATGAATAAGGTCTTGGGAAAGCGCTCCGGCCGGACAACGCGCTTTTCCGGAGGAGCATGGTTTGGTGGCGTTGCCGGTGGTACTGTTAGTCACTCTCTTTTTTTTGTTTTGTTTTGCAGAGTAGATATGTATATTCGACGCACTTGTTATTGATGGATGGGTATGTGGTTGGGTCATTTTTTTTTCTTCGAAAAGGGGGCTTCCCCGGCCTCTGCGTCAGAAAGATGCATACGGCCACATTTATAAATAAAAAAGTAGTTCAATAATGTCTTGCAAAGTGCTGCAACAAAGGATACTGGCTCACACAGAGCAAGCAAAATAAAACAAGGCCCAAAAGCCACAACCGGCTGGCATAGTAAAGAGCGATAGGTAAACTACGCGCCTATCCTATTACATGACCGCCATCCAAACCGGTTGAAGAAATCCCGTGCTACCATCTCTCACTGGACAGATCCAGTAACCAAACGCGCCCTGGCCTCCGTCGGAGTGAGTAATGACCACGTACGGATTAGCGCAGTAGCCCGGAATAGAACCTACAAAAAATGAATAGTTGTTGTTTTGTTAAAAGCCAATTCATTTCTGCAGTTCCAAATTGCCCATAACAACTTACATGCTCCCACACGAATTTGTCTAGCTGTTTCGGTCTCTATACCAACCAGCCACGTTCCAAACAACGACCTGACCGAATTCGGAGGAGTAATGTTAAAGGCAATCTGCACCGAACGCCACAACACCCTCGCCATCGGGCACCCAAAGAAAAGATGCTTGATAGTTTCATCCCGATCACAGAAACTACACCTAGTAGATCCTGTCCAGTTACGCTTAATCAAATTATCTTTTGTTAGAACGACTTGTTTATGCACAAACCACATAAACACTTTAATTTTGAGACGAACCTTAACTTTCCAAACGTGTTTGGAACTAGGAATTACACTAGAATTGATGACATCAATGTAAATCGACTTGACTGTGAATTCACCAGATTTAGTAAGCTTCCAACATAACTGATCGGGCTGATGAGTAAGCTGAACCTCCATGAGTCTACTCACCAGATGAATCCAAGCCTCCCACCGGTCACCCACAAGCACCCTCCTAAATTGGATGTTAAGAGGAGCAGATTGCAGACTCGTTGCAACCAGAGCATCCCGTCGCTGCACAATGCGATAAAGCACCAGATACTGGAGTGCCAGTGGTGCATCACCTAGCCAGGTATCTTCCCAGTATCGAGTGTTATTGCCATCACCGACAACAAACTTTGTTCTGTTAAAGAAAGTAGCTTTGACCCTCATTAACCCCTTCCAGAAGGGCGAATTAGTGGGTCGAGCCATCACCTGCGACAAGGTTTTAGAGTACAAATACTTGTTACGAAGAATCTGCGCCCAAGCCTCAGTCTCGGCAGATAACTTATAAAGCCACTTACTTAGAAGGCATCTGTTCTTAACTTCAAGGTTCTCAACCCCAAGACCCCCTTGGTCTTTTGGTCGGCAGATGACATCCCATTTGGCTAGGCGGTTCTTTCTCTTAGTTTCGTCGCTCTGCCAGAAGAAACGAGACCGATAGAAGTCCAGTCTTTTCCTAACTTCAACTGGAACCTCAAAAAAGGATAAGAGAAACATAGGCAAACTCGTGAGCACCGAATTAATAAGAATCAATCGGCCTCCATACGACATAAGTTTGCCCTTCCAGCAGCTCAGTTTCTTCTCAAACCGATCCTCGATACACTTCCATTCACTGTTAGTTAACTTACTATGGTGAATGGGGATACCAAGGTAAGTGAGCGGAAGAGTCCCCAAATCGCAACCAAACAGTTGCTTGTAAGCATCTTGTTCCTCTTTGGCTCTACCAAAACAGAACAACTCATTTTTATTGAAGTTGATCTTCAGACCGGATAATTGCTCAAATAGGCACAATACCAGCTTCATATTTCTCGCCTTAACCAAGTCGTGCTCCATAAAAATGATTGTATAATCGGCGTACTGTAGAATGGACACACCACCATCTACAAGATGAGGCACCAAGCCACCTACTTGTCCTGCCTCCTTTGCCCTTCCTATCAAGATTGCCAACATATCAACAACAATGTTGAAGAGGATAGGAGACATTGGATCACCTTGCCTCAGGCTCTTGTGTGTCTGGAAATAATGACCTATATCATCATTCACTTTAATTCCAACACTCCCTTTTTGCGTGAAAGATTCAACTTGGCGCCTCCAAGCTTCGTCAAAACCCTTCATACGTAAGGCTTGTTGTAGAAACGGCCATTTGACTTTATCGTACGCCTTCTCAAAATCCACCTTAAAAACCACTCCATCCAGTTTTTTCGAGTGAATTTCATGGAGCGTTTCATGCAGGACCACCATCCCTTCAAGAATGTTCCTATCCGGCATGAAAGCAGATTGAGTAGGCTGCACCACAGTATGCGCAATCTGTGTGAGCCTATTCGTCCCGACCTTGGTAAAATTTTTGAAACTCACATTAAGAAGACAGATTGGCCGAAATTGCTCAATCCGCACTGCCTCTGTCTTCTTGGGAAGAAGTGTTATGGTCCCAAAATTCAGCTTAAAAAGGTGAAGCTGACCAGCGAAAAGATCATTGAACAAAGGCAATAGATCTCCTTTAATAATCTGCCAACATTTCTTGTAAAACTCGGCCGAGAAACCATCCGGGCCAGGAGCCTTATTATTCTTGATCTGGGAAATTGCCTCAAATACCTCTTTCTTAGAGAATGGAGCAATTAAGATATCATTCTCAACAGCTGTCAGTTGAGGCACATCCTCAATCCTAGACTCATCCAGCGACACCCAGTTCTCTTCTGGAGGTCCAAACAACTGCTTGTAATACTCAGTGATATACAGCTTTAAGTTTTCCTGACCCAGAATCGTTCCCTCATCTTGCTCAAGCTGAAAGATTCTCTTCTTTCTATGCTTGCCATTAGCAATCATGTGAAAAAATTGTGTGTTCGCGTCCCCCTGGACGACCCATCGGACCTTGGCCCGAAGCGCCCACTTTAATTCTTCCTCACGAAGTAGCTCTTTCAGCCTCATTTCCGCATCGAGCTTCACCTGAAGCTCCAAGGTAGGCAGGATCATGTTCTCAGCTTTTACATCCAGGGACTGAATAAGCGGAAGGAGCTGTTCCTTCTCAATCTTATAAACCCCACTAAGATGTTTAGCCCACCCTCGTAGGAAGCTTCTCAAGTGCCTAATTTTATTCTGCCAGCGCTCAAGTGCAGTTCTACCTCCTGCATCCTTAGCCCATTCTCTGGCAACAATATCTAAGAACCCTTGTCTCTCGAACCACGCAAGCTCGAACGAGAAGACATTCTTATTTCCCACATGAGGGGCCTCCCCAGAATCAATGAATAAAGGCGTATGGTCCGAAATGCCCCATGTAAGTGCCTGCACCGTTACACAAGGGAATTTCTGCTCCCATTCGACGCTAGCCAGAACCCGATCCAGCTTCCCAAACATCGGATTAGGTAGTGCATTAGCCCAAGTAAACTTCCTGCCCGAAAGCTCAATCTCACGCAGATCCAGACTTTCAATGATGGTGTTAAACATGAACGACCATCTACCGTCGAAATTATCATTATTCTTCTCATCACGCCTTCTGATAATATTAAAATCACCCCTACTAGGATAGGCAGTTGCTCACAACCACAAATCCTAACCAAATCAGCCAAAAAATCTGGTTTAAGCTCGGGCTGTGCGGCTCCATAAACCGCCACCAAAGCCCAGTTAAACCCATCAGCCTTCGACCTCACCCTAAACTTAACTGAGAAATCCCCCATGACCACACTTCGGACTTCTAACGAGTCGCATCTAACTCCGAGTAAAATCCCCCCTGATCTTCCTCGCGGCGGTAGACAATGCCAATCAAACTCAATACCTCCCGACAACGTATTGAGAAATTGAGGCGAAAAGTCGGCTCTACCAGTTTCCGATAAAGCGATAAAGTCCAACTTATGCTCAATAGAAGCCTCAGCAAGAAACCTTCTTTTAGCCAAGTCTTTCAGACCTCTGCTATTTCAAAAAATTCCTTTCATAACTCGTCATGGAATTTTTTAGCTATTCTAGTCCGCGCGCTCCTACGCACTGCGGAAGTCGGGTAAATCTCTGCTTCCATTTGCGTTTAGGAATATTAAAACTCTCCAGCTGGTCCTCACAACCAGTCTCAGAGGCGCGCACTTCAACAAAGTCCACTCGCTCATCTTCCTCCTCAGGAGCGAGATCCGCACACAAATTATCGAGGACCCTAACCCCCAAAGCATCAATCTCGGAGTTATTCATGGGTTTAACCGCAGCTAAGTTACGAATCATCTCAAGTGCCTGCTCAGCCTCTAAATCCAATAAATCATTAACCGAATTTGAAATTTCACTATCATTGCTACCTAGTGAAATTCCTAGCTTATTTGCATCATTAATAATCTCATCATTGGAAAAATGCAGAATAGAATTAGAAGTATTGACACACATACCCGTAGTGACCTCCACGTCATGAAGCTTGGCCGCCCTCATAGCGCACCGCTGCTGAATGTCGTCCACCTCCGGATGGTCCTGGAGACGGCTGCTCAACCGTCGCCCCTCAGAAACCGGATCCGGGATACCACCGAAAGCAATCACCTCCTCCCGAGAGGCTCTGCTGGGGTGCACCATGCCGGGGGACGGAGGAGCCATGGCCTCCTGCCCGAGCTCCCCCACTACCACCGCCAAAGGGCGAACTGTCGGCACCGGCGCCGCCGGCACACAAGGCCCTCGAGGCGCCACAGGAGAAGAGGCCCCCGAGGCCACCGAGGCCACCTGCCCTGAGCCCCGTCCGGACCGCGACTCCATCGCCAGCATCGCCGGTCCGGAAGAAGGAAGTAAAGGTGTCTGGTCGAGCAACCTCGGCCTCCCAACCGAAGGCTCAAGCTGCACCATCGGAGGTTCCCCCTCCGCCGGCCCTGATGAGGGAAGCGCGGCCACCTGCCCCACGCCCCCATCAGCAGCAGGCATCCTTGGCTGCACCTGCACAGTCGCGGCCGCAGAGGAATAGTCCAAAGCCCCCATCTTCAGACTCTCTCCCGCGCCAACGACCTCCTCCGCCTCAATCCTAACCGGGATCGGCGACTCCCCCAAAGGAGGAAACACTGGCTCCTCAAACTCCAATGCCGGAAGCGAGCGCTCAAACACCTCATCCGACTCCACCCGATCACTCCACAGTCTCGGGGGTGCAGATGCTGGCTCGAAAGAGCCGAACCTAAGAGTAGTCGTCGGCACCGTAGAAGGAGTAACCGCCCCATCTGCAGACGTCTGAGCATCAGCACCCTACGTAGTGGATAGCTCACGTCCACTATCAGCAGCTGGTGCCTCCTTAAGTGCCTAACTATCATCATCCTCGTGCAAATCAGAAACAGACCCGTTGGCCATCCCGGCAAAGATACTCTCATCCTCGAACTCAATAACAAGGTCATATATGTGGCCTCGATATGCCCACTTAACCACCTCCGGCACAAACTCGATGTTCAGCACACAAACCAGAACGCGGGCAATCCCGTGGGCTCTAGTAAAGTCCATATCCACACGCTCCGGTCTGCCAATCATGATACCCAAACTGGCAACAACCCGGGCATCCTGCATCAGCCTGGATGGAGCCCCAGAGAATCGCAACCAAACCTGCGTCAGAGGCTTGCCCGTAGGCTCAACCCTCTTCCACTCCTGAAACTCAAGCACACCATCAGTACCTGGCACCTTGCACATCCCGAAACTCAGAAGCCTCTGAAGGTCCTCAACAGACGGGCACTCAACCCGAAACAGCTTGTCCTCCACAGTCGCAAGCTCCCACCGGAACTCCCCAGGGGCTAACTCCTTAAGCCTCTGAATAATTTGCGACTCCGAAACCTCTCCTCTAGCAATCTTAACCAACCCAGTTGAAGCTCAACGTCTCGTCAGGAACCTCCATCTCCGTTGGAGATTCAAAGAACGTAAGCTCGGCACAGTACACCCCATACATCATCAGCGAAGGTGCCTGCTCTTTCAGAAGCGGACAGCCCCCCGCATCGTGTGCTGGTTTGCCACAAGTGCCACACAACTCGGCCACACACTCCGCAATAAAATGCCCCTTACCACCACAACGATAACATAGCATATTCTCCTTCTTGCGAGCATATTTTGAAGCTCTGTCAGACTCAGCCCTGGGAGGATCCTCCAGAGAAACAGTCCCCCCGGAACCATTCCCGGGTAATTCTGCATTGGCAAGCGCCGAGACCACCTCCAAAGCCTGGCCTGTCAAAACCTGCTTCTCAGCATCCCCATCAACCACCATCGGATCAGTCACAGTCGGAGTAGGCGATCGTGGGCGATACCGGCCCCCACGCCCGCCACGGTGACCACGGAAACCACCCCGCGGTCGAAGACCCGGGCCAGCCGCCCCCTCAACAAATCCTCCTGGGGGCCCCATGAACGGGCGCTCCGCCGAGCCATCGCTCTGCCAAGCATGGCCTCGACCGCCGCCAGTCGACGAGGATCCACGGTGCTTACCAACTCCATACGCGTTGACCCCATCATCACCCCACTGACCCTGAGGTGCAGCCGTGACTTGAGTCGGTGGACGTGCCAGATCCTGTACTGCTCCGGATCGATTCTGCGGAGGCATAGCGACAGGGTGAGGTGGTGGAACTGGCCTCGGCTGGCCAGCCAACAGCCCCTGAGCGGGTGGCCGTGGCACAACACCTCCCTGGCCCGCATTGTTCCCTGCAGTAGTTGACGGCGGAGGTTGCTGACCCACCGGACCCGGCGCCGGCGGCCGCAATCCCGCCGGAGTGGGCGCCGCTGGTCTAGGCTCGGGCAGCACGCCGCCCCGGCCGACCGCTACCCCCACCGAAGCTACACTCCTGTCGGCTTGCAGCGGTACTGCACCCCCGTGGCCAGCCCCCGTTGGCGGCAACGAAGCTCCACGGCCGCTGCCCGAGGTCGCGGGGTTCAGCCCAGCGCCGGCAGCCGGCAACCCAGCGCCACGGCCACCGCCGCTGCCCTGCTGCGGCGCGGTCCCAAGGCGGCCGGCGTCCTGATTCGCCACCGTTCTCTTCCCCGGCGGCAAAGGTCCTCCGCGACCCACCATCGATCGAAGCGGAGGGATACGCTTCGCCCGTTTTGTTCCAGCCGATCGAAAGCTCCGACTCAGCCTACCAGGAACCCTAGCGAAAGGTACGTGAGACACAGACGATCGAGCTAGCGGCGCCTCGTCGCCCTCGATAGCGCTCGGCCGTGGCCTGCTCTGGGCCTCATACCCAAGCTCCTCCGGCCCACGTACCGCAGCCCTCTCCGAGCAACCCTCGTTGCAGAAAAAACCGGTCGGACCCGGGATAGACTGGGCCTCATACCCATCTATCCCCGACCCAACACGAGCCGGCCCACCAACGTCTGATGGCAGCCTCTCTCGGCCTAGCAGCGAATTCAAACGACGCTGACGGTAATCAGCAATCCCGAGATCCTGGATCCTCGGAGTTTCCAACTCCGTCGCCGGCGGCCTCGACCCGGCCAACGTCCGGCGAAGAGACTTCTTCCGTTTTACAACAACCCACGAATCCGGCTTAATGAGATCAAAAACTGTAAGATTTGGGCGACATACCTTAGGAAGAGGGCCTTTCCATGGCTTGATCGCCGCCGACGAGGTTCTCCGGTGAACTATCCGGCGGACCATCTCTATCTTCTCGCCCGCGTCGATCCCCAACCTGGCCGGATCATGGATAGGTAGAACATCATCGATCGCAGACGCCACCTCCTCCTCCTAATAGCCGGCATTGAACCAGTCATTAACGTGGTCCGACGGCGTAGGCGACAGTGGCGATGGCGGATCGTCCGCCTCTCCATCCGCTTCGTCCTCCTCCGCCTCCGCTAGCGCCCAAAACCGTCCACCGCACCGGCGATCACCGGCGAGGACAGGTTGGGTGCGGGCGGTAGCCCCTCCATTCGCCCCTCCAGTCCGCCCCTCCATTCTCAGGCCCTGGGTCATGGTCGTCGGCTCGTGGCCGCTGCCGCGTTGGTCTTCATTTCGTCTCCACCTCCTCCTTATATAACTACATACTTCAGAATAAGCGTTGGTGGTTAAATTTTGGTAGCACACGCCGAACGGCTTGTCAGTTGTTTATGCATGTACTATACGTCATGCATCATTGTCGTAGTAAGTATACACGCCGTTGCCGTTGCATGAGGTGTTTATCTAGAGCTTGAGTTTTGATTAGCAAAACAGATTGTACATTGTAATCATTTGCGACCGATCTTGTATACATGTTTGTATATGAGTTGGAAGTCAAGCTGAGCAACAGGAGACAAGAAAGCTATTTACTCAGACCTTACGAGGTAGAAGGTTTTTCCAAAAAAAATCAATGGAATTCTTCAGTTATCATGGCTCGTTGACTATTGGTTTTTGGGTGTTTGCTGCCTAAATTCCAAACATCCGATGGCGGGCCAAAAATATTTCAATCTTCTCCCCTAAAAATGATGGGACCCATACTAAGGTGTGGGCCTCTATCATGTGGTGCCCACATGCTGACATGTTATATTTTTTTTGCGAAAATGATCCACATCTTTTATCAAAGTTCACCGGAACTACAAAGCATCTCAAACATAATAAAAATTACATCGAGATTCCAAAACCACCGAATGACCAGTACTGTTGTCAGAATGAGCCGCCGACGCGCCGCTGTTGCCGCTCTCATGCCGGAGTCGACCTGACCTTGTCGACGACAGCCGGGAAGTCTTGGTGCACGAGGCCCTAAGGAACAGCGCCCTGAAGCCGCAGTCATCGTCGTTGAACCCCTGAATATATCTGAAACACCTGACATCAAATTTCGCCACATGCCAAGAAGCCCTGACCGCACCGTCGCAAGGATATGACAGGAATCTACGTTGGAGCTCCGTCGACTGCTTCCAGATGGACGAACTCGAGGAGGATCGAAGCCCGGAAGACAAACTTGAAGAAGAAGTGCTACCATCCGCCCGAGCGCTGCACCTACGAGGACTAAAAAAACCCTAACCTAAACTACTAACCGGAGCATAGGCACCAGGATTCCCCTCCCTGCCACCAGTCGCCGGAGCAATAGGTAGAGGGAAGGCGAATTCACGGGCTCGCCAGTGAAGTATGAAGGGGAGAGTTTACCCTAGCCGCCAAGGGATAGGGGAGCGAGAGAGAAACCCTAGACATGTTAAATTTCAAGTTAGACCATGTGCCGCTACAGGAAACCAGACGTTTCCCCACAGGTTAAGTCAACTTTTGGACCCACATGTCATACATAGTTCAATATATTCATGTTATATTTAGAGTGGAACTATGTATCAATACGAGACATATGTGCCAACGGTAAATGGTAAGTGTTATGATGACGTCACTAACTCATCGAGCCGGTCCGTTAGGCTGAGTTCGCGGAAAAAGGTGCCGCACGGGCATGTTGACTTGGTCTTCTCCCCCTTCTTTTTCTCTTAGGCATTACAGTTTTTTTTTCAAAACTATCACCTTTTTTATAGCTAATTCGGAAACTATAGTACCCATTGCCAATATATCAAAAATATGACCCTGTCGGCCTTGTGGTGGCCGAAGTGGTAGTTTTCGGCCTGGCCGAAAAGGACTTTTCGTCCAGCTGTAGGCCGAAATGAGCCTCAGTTGGGCCGAAGAGGTCTCGTCGGTGGGGGTGGGTGGGCGAAAATAGTAGCTTCGCCAGGCCTAGACCAAAATGGGCCGTTTTCGGCCAGCCATAACCGAAAAGCTTTTCGGCCAGGCCTACACCGAAAAGGTCTGGATAAGGCCAATCCCGTCGTCACCTTCCTCTTCGTGCTCGCCTCTGTTCTTTCTCGTTCCTCTCGTTCTTCTCTGTAGAGCTCGCGTCTCCTCCCTGATCTCCTCCAATTTTCACTCATTTACACAACCAAGGCACAGAATAGATAGATCATAGCATTCTCCATCGGCCTACGGTGGTTTTTTTGTTATGGGATAGTTTTTTGTGCGCTTGGGGAGGAGCCATGGTGGGGTGGAGGAGGTTCGGTTGGGAAGGAGGTGGTGGTGAGGAGGAGCAGCAGCTGTGGAGGAGGAGGTGGTGAGGAGGAGCAGCAGCTTGGGCGGTGACCGGAGTTGAACCTCCGGTCGTCGAGTGGGCGGTGCTGCCGTTGTCCGTGGCAGTGCCGGTGACCGGAAGAGACGACGTCAAGGTATAACCAAGGCGTCACAAATTTTCTCTAAATTGTATAGTTTATTAGTTAGTGTTAATATGTTTGTGGTGGCATTTTAGCGCGTAGTTAGTGTAGCGGGTAATATTAGTGTTCGTTGTGATTAATGAGAAGATGACAATGTCTGACAGGTGAAAATGTCTGAATCAGTAAATTTGACTGTTTACTACGGCGCTGGTAACGTTCGATATAATGAGTTGGGAGTTGATCTTAGCGAGTTTAAAAATGGCGCATTACACTAGTAGACCCGGACAGACTGGACATTAGACAATTGAAGTACTGGTTGACAACTAGTTTCGGGCTGGATCCTGAAGTATGTTCCGTCAGTATTCACGCATTGTGGACCAAATCTTGTAAAAATGTCAAGTGGGAGTTGATGCCGGTAGATAGGAGCCAACATTGGTTGTCCCTGTTAAGACGCTGCCGAGACCGAAGAATCCACCCATATGTACTTGTGCAACCTGTGCCGAAGGAGGAGAATGCCGTACAACTCCACAGGGGGTATGAAACCGGTCAGGGCAGTGAAGTGGCGACCGAGATTGTTTTATCCGGGTCACAGCCACAAGATGTGTATGCTAGCCAACCCGAGAAAGAGTCGGAGTACGTGCCACACAATGTTTGTGGTCCTGATACTGGGCAGAGTAGCCAGTCGATAATATTAGCTGGTTCTGGTTTTGCTGATGGGGATGAGGAAGGGGATGAAATGCAGAGGGTGATGGAGGAAGAGGACGAGGATGGATTGGTGGAGGAACTGGATTCTGAAAATTCTGAGGATGAAGTGGAGGTACCGATTCCTTCTGCATGGGAGCAGGACATATCCACCGGCCTTACGGTCAACGATGGCCATGAGACTCCATGGCAGTATAATCTGAACCAAGTACAGATAGGGGCTATGTTTGATACAAAGAAAAAATTGAAGTATGCGGTGATAAAGTGGGCTATGTCTACGCATAGGGTTTTCCGGACACACATATCAAGTCCAACAAACTATACCGTGAAATGTGTTGAAACAAGTTGTCCTGGGAAGGTGCACGGGCACGTGCCGAAGTATGACATCCACTGGGTTGTCACCATTGTCGTCCCACATAATTGTGTGAGGAAGAACTTGCTGGTGAAGCATCCGAACTTGACTTCAAGTCTCATTGCGCAACTCATGTATACTGAGATAGTAGAGAAGAAAGATATGAAAGCAAAACACATCCAGACAGCAGTGAAGGTCAGATGGAATTATGTCATTCCTTATGGGAAGGCTTGGAGGGCTAAGCAGAAGGCTATGGAGGAAAGGTTTGGGACGTTCTTCGACTCATATGATAATGTTGTCCGTCTCCTGGGCATACTGAAGGAGAGGAATCCCGGCACTTATGTGAACGTACAACACATGAGGTTTCTAGTCCATCACATGCAGCTGCTAGGATGGCAGAAAAGCGGTGGTGACAACATATGATTGACTTCGACGGTGGTGCATCTCGAGTACCCAGTCTCGACGTGAAAACCTATGTCTGACATGAGTTGGTCATACATGGCAATGGCGATGTTTTTCCAACGTTACCTTGTTGAAGGCATTGCTCAGATATGCTCAGACTAATTCTTCAGGGTGAAAACTCTAAATCTGACCTTTGGTGGTTGGATTCGGTGATGGCAGCGTAGAGCGTCGCTTCCTTCTTGAAGCCGTTGTTGTTGAAGAACCTCGTTGTCCTTATGGTGTCATGAGATGGATGGTGCGGATATGGTCGTTGTTGTAGTTTGTTGATCGAGAATTTGTTCTCTCTTGCTTAGGCATAGCTTTGGTCCTATATGACTTTGCTATTTGCCGGCGGGATTTTATGTGTGTTGGTGTTGACTGTGTGCATCCTAGCTATATAGAGGTCGGGTGTTTCATTATGCTTGTATGCTTCACTATGGTTCAATAAAATTCATCCTTTATCGAAAATGTCTCTAAGGAACAGAACGAGAGATAAGGCAGAAAAGTAGAGAACTGAGTTAACGTGATGCCCCAGTTGTGCAGCTCCTCTTTGAGCGTCGACTTGTGGCATATGCTGGCCCATAGCAGAAGGTCATCTGCACAACTAGGAGTAAGAACCGAGGAGTCCTCTCTCTCAATTTTTGGTTAAATCTTCAGGTTGTGGTGCTTTCAAATAGTGGAAAGAAAGCAGATGCTCACCAAAGATCAGACCTATTTGTTAGTAAACCAAAGATCAGAGCTATTTATTAGTAAACCAAGGCCGACGACAAGCAATCACAACATAACATCGACATTTGTTGATGAGGCTTGCCAAACTCGCCTACTCACCAAGCATGATGACGAGCACTCCTCCTAGGAAAAACCTTCAATGCCGAGTATCCAAAATACTCGGCGAAGGTCCAAGCCAAATTGGCTGAATAAATGCTACCGTCTTTCACTCGTTGCACTCAAAGACCGTGGATGCTCCATTCTCCTCCAGGCGAAGGAAGGACCACGTATAGATCATGTCGATGGCGTTCAGATAACCTGCAAAGTTTTTGGAACTCTCACTCTATTAAAAACATAATTTCATGTGGCACAGAGTAAAGCACAAACATAATTTCATGGATCTCGACGTTTAACTTGGGGTGCATCCAAATTAACTAGTTTCCGGCCAATTTGTATTATTCGTAGGTGGTGGTTTGTGCGCACACATCACATGCCTGTCTTATAGACTTGAATAGTACAAACTAATCCCATATAAAAGAATTCATCTTCCCACTATCACGCAAAACATTTTGAATTCTATCACGCCAGTAAAAAGAGGACAATACACACACGTGACCTCGTCTCATTTCCTAAACAACCCCCGCGCGCGAGGCGTGTCGTGACGTGGCATGCTGATGCATGCGGCGGAGGAGAAGGGCATCTGGATTTCTCTACTACAGAAGCTCTTTGTTTTCATATTTTCTCCGCAAAATTGACTGAGAGTTAAGTTAAAACTGCACCATGTTAATCACGGTACGAGGATCATAAATTTTTCTTATTGTCAAAACAAACACTTCTTCTAATTCTCCAGTTAGTTGAGAAAACATAAACAATTCAAATAATTACAAGATGTTTCTCTTGCTGTGGAATCTAGAAATCCAGGAACCAAACAGTACTCGGAATGAATCAGGTATGTCTCTAAATGTAAAAGCACACTTCATAGTGTTCCACACTAATTTTGCAAGAAAACAATTGAGGGAAAAGTAATTAACTATTTCATCTAAGCAACATAATTCATATTTCGTGTGTCATTGCCAATCCCTCATCAGGATAAAAAATTGAAGGAAAAGGTGATGAACTTTTATTGCCCACTCTGGCAGCCTTTTTCGGAAGTCTCTCCGGTGATTCTCTGCAATATAAGATGAACTTAAAGTAAAAATGATACAGTGGTGATCAAATAAGCATCAAATTAGACTACTTATCTTATGGAATTGTAATGTGAAATACACATATTATTGGTTAATCATGGATGATTGTTTCCATAGTAACGAGACCATGTATAATGCATGCATGCAATAGTACAAGTGGAAGTCCATCTTGTAACTCTTAGTTCCCCTCCCCCTTAATTGTTCCCAACCCTCTGCCGCTAGCGACCTAGCCTTCCCGCCGTCGCCAGCCGCCGGGCGCGCGCCTCCTGGCCGCCCCGCTACCTCCTCTCCCCCCTCTACCCCCTCTCCCATTCTCCTCCCCTCCCCTCCAGCGACGCGCCCAAGACGCCGGGATGGGGGAACTGCTGCCGCGTCCTTCGACCCGCCGCCGGGCGAAGCCTGTGGGCGCAGCCAGCGGCGGGCCTTCTCCCCACCCTCTTGTGGGCACCGGTGCGGGGCGGCGCCTTCGAGTGGCGGCGCTGGACGTCTGCTGAGGTCCAGCGCGCGGCAGCGGTCTCACGGGGCGGCGGGGTGGCCTGCTGGTGGCAGCGCACCGGCGCCCTTTGTTCCGCGCGCGGCGGGGCGGCTGTGGTGCTCCCGTCTCGGGAGGTGGCGCACGGCCGGTCTCTTGCTGGATCTAGCCGGATCTGGCGTTGGGGGCCGGTCGGCGGCACGTGGCTCCGGTGGTGCGTCCCGGCGAGCTCCAAGTGTGTCCCGGCGGCTCTGGCACTTGGAGCTCGCCGGGAGATATGGGTAGGGCAGCGGCCGGGCATGGCCGCTACTCCGGCCGTGGGCAGCGGCGTGGGGAGGTCTCGGTGGTGGCCTCCTGGTGTCGTGGCAGCTTCATGGTGGCTCGACGGATTTGCCCGCGGCAGCGGCCGGCTTCTCCGGCGTCGGCTCGTCTAAGTTTGGGCCGTCTCGGCCTTCACCCCATCTCCTCGTTGCCTGGGCGCTACTTCCATCAATGGGCTGGTCCTCTCCCAGCTGCGGTCCACCGCTCGTCTCGAGCCCGGTGCTGCAGGACCAAGCTCGTCCCGCGCATGATGCAGCAGGACCGAGCTCATATCGCGCATGATGCAGCAGGACTAACCTCGTTCCCCTCTTGATGCTGCAGGACCGAGCTGGTCTCGCGCTCGGGGCAGCAGGACGGGTCAGTGGATGCCAGTTTTGGCCAGCCTATTGGGTCTCGAGGCTGGGGTCGCCCAGGGGTGCCAAGGGTGAGACCTTTCCGCTCGTCTCTTTTGTTGGGGTTGCGGCGGGTCTCATGTGAGGTGGTGTCGAGGTCTTGGATGCTGGGGCGGTGGCCCTGGTGGTGGTAGCGCGGTGCTCTTGGGCAGAGCATGTACCTTGGTGCTGCCCGGTCACCATGGCTGTGTGGGCGGCGTGGTTGCCGGGGTGTGGCGTTCTGTCAGGACCCCGATCCCAAGTCACATCGATCTAGCCGGTAACACCTTATATCACTTTGCGGCCTCACGCACGGTATTCCCACGGGTGTCGCCTTACCATGGCCCGGGACCTTTTGCGTCTTTTGGCTCACGTATATGATAGTGTCGCTAGCATCCATATGACAGAGAACCCGGGCCGACATGGCTAGTCGTGAACCCAAAGCGACACTAACCCATGGGGACAGGCATACATGAATCACATCGAGCATGTCGGTCATCAACATATGAATCCGGGCTGTAGCACTGGGCTAACAGGACTCCGGTATCCCGGGCTGTAGCAGGCTAGGAAGGACTCCGAATATCACCACGTGACATTTCCCCGAAGGGACAAACATAGGAACAAAGTGAAACACATGCCAGCCAGTCAAGTGTCCAAGCAGTAGTGCTGGGCTAGCAGGACTCCGGTGAACCGGGCTGTAGCGGACTACTATCGCTCAGAAGCACGAGACTACATTTCCCCATATGAGAGGCTGCCAAGGATAAACAACTAGTTTGTCGGATCCCACACATACCAAGCATTTCAAACATACACACAATATGCTCAATATGTGTAGATACAACATGGCATCACAACATAACTCTACGACTCAAATATTTATTCATTAGGCTCCGAGGAGCGAGATATTACAAACATGGGTCTCATGACCCAGCACTCAGAGCATACAAGTCAAAGCACAAGCGGAAGCTAAACATGTCTGAGTACAGACATCTACAAATGGAAAAGGCTGAGAAGCCTGACTATCTACCAGATCCTGCCGAGGGCACAAGATCGTAGCTGAGGTAACAAGCTAAACGTCGAAGTCCACGTGGAACTACTAGCGAGACTGACGTCTCTCTGCAAAAACATAAAATAGGCAAACGTGAGTACAATTGTACTCAGCACGACTTACATCAGAACTAACTACATATGCATCATTATCAAAAGGGGGTGGTGGAGTTTGACTGCAGCAAGCCAGCTTTGACTCGGTGGCTACCCTAGACTACGACTGCAAGTAACTCTTTTGAGGTGGCGCACACGAGTCCACATATTCACCATATCAATACACCACTATGGACCCGCTCCCGTCTCCCTACGAGAACGCCGTCCATAGCACTCACGCTTATCTTGCGCATTTTAGAGTATCCACTTTCACTTGTCTATGAACTGATATAGGCAACCCAGAAGTCCTTTTCTGCGGACACGGCTATTCGAATAGATCATATTAACCCTGCAGGGGTGTACTTCTTCACACACGCTCTCGCCACTTACCGCCATGTACACCTCGTGTATCTCGGTAACCTTCAAGCGGAAGCCTGGCGAGGGAGTCGGCCACGACCTGACTAACCACACAAGTCTCTAGTCCAGGTTTATCGCCTATTCGGGTTCCATCCGCAAGGAGATCCGGCCGGGGTGTCGCTCACGGCCCTAAACGATGAGAGCAGGGTTCCCGAGACACCAAACGGGCGTCCCGGTACACCGTGCCTCGGTGTATCTACCACAACATAGCCCACCCCTAGGGTCAAAGCTACGCACGGCCCCCAACACATATCCTACAAACACCAGAAACTAGTTGCAACTCCTGGACAGAGATCAAGTTGATTAATAAGTCGAGAGAGCTTGGAGTGCCCGGAGCCCAATGTGTGGTAGTAACTGTTCATGGATCACAAACACATAACTCAGTTCCTGAGGACGGTTTCAATGAGACAACCCACCATGTACTCCTACATGGCCTCTCACCGCTACCTTTACCAAATCGTGTTCACACACTTAGCTCATACACTGAGGACATGTTCACACACCTCCGATTCATTCCCGATGAATCAGACCTGACTCAACTCTAAGCAAGAGTGTGCATGACAAACAAGCATGAAATGAGTAGGCACATCAGGGCTCAAACAACTCCTACTCATGCTAGTGGGTTTCATCTATTTACTGTGGAATGACAGGTCATGCAGAGGATAAAGGGTTCAGCTACCGCAGCAAGTAACAGATAAATCGTTGTTGTCCTAATGCAGTAAAAGAGAGCAGGAGCGAGAGAGTGGGATTGTATCAGAATGAACAAGGGGGTTTTGCTTGCCTGGCACTTCTGAAGATAATATAGTTCTTCATCGGTGTCATCGAACAATCGTCGGAACGTCATCTACTGAGAGGGGACAAACACCGGCAACTGAGAAAGAACACAATTAATGCAATGCACATTCCCATGAATGACATGTCATGTTAAGGAACTGAATTGACCTAATGCAGCAGTAAGCCAAGTTAATTGAAGTGGAATTCAAACAAGGTTAAACTCCAACTCCAAATACTAGTTCATAAATTACCCTAATCATGATTCATCCTATTCAGTGAGGTTAACTTGTTCAATCATGCATGATCATGGCATAAATAGATTCTTCATATTTTTCTGATCATTTTTCATATATAATTTATTTGATTTGGAGTTACGGTTGATTTTATATGATTTTTAGAAGTTTGGCGTATTTCCTGAAATTTATAAATCATTTCCTGATTTATTTTAATTCCAGGAATACTTTACTGCGTCAGCATGATGCCTGTGTGACGTCAGCAAGTCAACAGGGTTGACCAGAGTCAAACCTGTGGCGCGGGACCCACGGTTTAGAGTCATTAGACTAACTAATTTTAGTTAGTCCTAATTCTAGATTTAATTAGCAGGGCGGGCCCACGCGTCAGTGACTCTAGGGAAGTCAAACTAGGGTCAAACCCGGGTCAAACTCGCCGGAGTTGACCCGAGGCTCGTCGCCGGCAAGGCCAGGGACGGCGGAGAAAGTCGGGATTCGCCCACGGTCGACCAAATCGACCATGTTTCATCCTATCGTGGTTGAAGTATGTAGCGTCTGTTAAACCAAGAGGTAGGAGCTGGGGTGGAAGCGAGCTCGGAGTCGAGCTTCGTGGCGGCGGCTTGAGGTCAGGCGTCGGCGAAAGCAGCCTTCTGTGAGCGGGGAAGCGGTGGTTGGAGGTTTTGGGCTTTGGCATCACGCCGAGCACGGTGGTATGCTCGAGACGTGACGGGCGTGAGCTCTAGCCACTGGCGGCGACACGATCGGCGGCGACGGTTCAGGATCGCCAGAGGCGACGGCCACTGTGATGAAATCGAGCACGGGAGAGAGAGGGAGGCGAGGGAGCTCACGATGGAGAGGAAGAGGTGGTCGGCGTGCTCGGGAGGCCGAGCGGCGCATTTAATTGACGGCGGGCGATCCTTGGTGGCCGAGGAGGGAGCGGCGGAGCTAGCGGCATCCAGGCTTCGGCGCCTTCGTCTGGGTGAGAATGAAGAGGGGCGAGGCGGAGCTTCTGGGCGTCGGTGAGGCGAGGAGGTGGCTGTGGCGCGGCGAGCAGCGTCGGTGGCGACGGTGGCGCTCGGGCTGCTGGCGTGGGAGAAAGCAGAGGAGGAGGAGGAGAGCGAGAGGAGAGGAGAGGAGGCGGTGGGGGGTTGGGCGTCTCCAGGCGAGCAGCTGGACTCGCGGGGGCGCTGCCAGCACGAAGCAGGAGGTGGAGGCCTCCCACACAGCGTCTTGCTCGCCTCGCCCTCTTGGCATAGGAAGATGACGAGGGGGGGTAAGTGGGCTCTTTGGGCTGGGCTGCGGGCTGGCTACAGTGGGCTGCAGGTAAGTCCAGGTGAGCTCTTTCTCTCTCTTTCTATTTTTGTTTCTGTTTTCTATTTTATTACTCTGTTTTGAATTAGTAAAAATACTAACTCATTTTATAAAATCCTGACAAAAATTGTGGGCACTATTTGAATTATTTCCAATAGCCCCCAAGTACTTTCAGGATTATTTGGACATTTAAAAAATATTATAAAATTTAAATGTCCAAATTCAAATACTTATGAATTAATTCAAAAATCCCGAATAGCCTCCAAAAATATGAAACCATTTTTGGCAGAGGGTTTAGCCAGGAACAAAGATGGTGAACATTTATGAAGGGCATTTTGGGTTCATTGAGAATATTTTTATTTGAACCTAGTTGATTTGGTTTGGTACTAGGGTTTGTCATCCCCATATCAAATTTTCTGCGAAATTAAACATGATGACATGAATGCCTTAATGCAACTAATGACAAACAAATTCTAGGGCTGTGACAGCTCACCCCCACTTAACAAAAATCTCGTCCCGAGATTCAAGACGTGAGGTAAGAAGTCAAAGGGGTCACAAGCTAACACGATCTTCACGATCCAACTGTCCTTCTCAAGATGTTGATTCGTTCCATCATCTTGGTCTTGACGTCTTTGCTTTCGAGATCTTCACTCGACACGACAACAGAAAGAGGGGGAAACCCCACAGGATTTAATCTTCTTGAAGATCAAGCAACTCAGGATCAGTTCATGGAGAGACGTAAGAACAACTCTTGAGTTGAGACACCAAACACACATTAGGAATGATGGTAAAGAAATGGATGACGAAGGTTCAAATTGATAGGCAACCCTTCCACGCTTAAGCAAAAGGGTGCATGGTTTCAAAGTAACAAGGAGATGATTGCCATGATTCCATAACGGGACACCTTAGGAAAGGTGACTCGTTGGACTTTTCCCTTAAGTGGCAAAAAGAATTACTTTTGATCCATAGATCTTTGGAACTCTTCATACCAGCTCAAGGCAATTTACAACTGATTGATTGAAAGAGCTCGAGGAAATGGCATACTCGGACTAGAATGGATGATGTGGACTACCTTGTTGAAGACAACACAATGGATGATTTGCTTATCATCGGAAATGGATGGGACCCATGGTAAGTCCACTTTTGAGGATGATCCTAGACATCAATTATTGAGAAGGGCAGCCCATGGAAAATTGGCACGATGGGATGCAAGCTGGGAACAAAATGCAAATGTTGGGAAGGTTCCAACCATCATATCTGCCTGAGATTCAGATCTGGTTGGTGGTAGGATATTCCAGACTCATCGAGTCTAGAAAGGAAAATGAAAGTTTGCAACACAAATCGACGAGAAGATGTTGCGAGAGTCTCGGGAATGAACTACGATAGCAAGCTCCAAAACATGAGCTGGTTCTGCTACACCCATGTGATCACGTTGTCCCAGACAAGCATGACCACATGGTAGTCTTACAACAAAACACTACCGAGTTCAGGTGGGGGAACCATCATCGAGGATATCGAAGTCTTTCCATAAGTCCGGATTAGCTCTTATGAAGGGACTCCTTCTCCTTGAGCAAATCAGTCAGTGGCTTGGTGTGCTAGGAACACATATGGAGTGGAGGCGGCCAACCTATCAAACCATAGGGCACTTCGCACGTGCATGACTAACTTGGGACGATTCCAGAGGAAACAAAACAAGCTTTCTGAATTCACGGCGGCAACTTGCATCAGATGCACATGAATTAGAGGAAGTCACTACTTTCATCCAAACATATGCTTCATGAACGAAACACGAAGAAATGCTTACACAAATTTCCAACACTAGGTTGATGTTCAACATGAATCATGGGGGAGACAAAATGCTGCTGATGGGCTTAACAACAACTCATCGGAATTTCCATATTACTGGACTTCCACCATCATGTGAACACGGTGATAGCATTGGTCAGACCAAAGATGTAATGGTGTATGCTCGAGGAATCAACCACGAGTAAGACAGCATTACGAACATTGTTGGTTCTGATTTGACTTGACGATGGCCCACACTCAAATCAAAGGATTGATAAGTCAATAGGTCCAGCAACTGATCACGGGGACCAATCGATGAAGATATCATCTTTCTTCAACACACACTACACAAGAATATCCCTTTGGAACGAACTAAGTTAGGCAAGCTTTTATCTTCCAACTCTCCAAGTTGTTGTCTAGCTTAACTAACTAGCCTGTGGATATCCAACACATATTCTTGGAGAAAGGGTGGTTCACAAGAAACCAACTTGATCACGAGCTCAACATAACAGTCAGGAAACAAGCCGGTAACACTTCCAAGAAGATATTTGGAAAGTCATGAACCACCGGTATGTTACTAAGCTCGAGAACAATCTTGCTTTTGAGGGCAAGACGATATGATCAAATGAGTGAGGACTTGACAAGATCCTAACTCATCAATCAAGTGTGCACCAGAAATAAGGACTAGGTAGCACGATCAATCTTAGGATGATGATTTAATAACCAACACGCTAAGAATGAGGATATTGTTCATTAGCTGCCAAGCAACGAGTTGCTCAGAGTATTGATTTCACACATCACAATTCACTTGTCGGCATTCCGGTTATAACAACAAGAGGACCGAGGAATGAATGATGATGGTGAGAAGTATCACTGTGTCAATAATTCATAAGAGAAGGTGCAATTCTCATGACGTTCCTGACATAAAGTGGGTAATGCTTTGGGATAGAACAGAATCAAAAGCGGGATGGCATTTGACCTGCGGAATACAACTGCTTTGACCCAATCCTAGATATGGATGAGGTACTGGAGTTTTTTTCTCCAAGTCATTCAGGACAGAATGACTTGACGGGCCACAAGAGTAATAGGCATCGATAAACGAATGCACGCATACCCTTGACTATCAATTGACAGGCGGGGGTCAGAATACAACTAAGGAGGAACAACTCGAGAAGCATATACTTTCTGAGTTGTGGATGCATAGGTTAGTATGTCGAATCAAGTTCAACAGGGTTCTTCCGGATAACCGGATAACCCATGCAGGAAAGTAGAACTGGCGGATTCACAATTATGAATGGAGAACTCCTCAAGAGTACTCTGATTGTGATCCTTTAGTTCAGCGAGGAACTTATGCCATAAGCGGTTCATAGCATTTGGAAGAAGGAAATACCACGGACCTCGAGGACTAATGCAAAGGTTACTAATATCCTAAAGGAACTAGCAAACACTATCAACATGAGGTAAGTAGGGTGAATCTCGGGTCCAGAAACCCAGGAGTAGAATGCCTACTACTAAGTGGCATCACGGGATGCTTTCGAGAATAATGGCCAGAATCATCACACTGGGAATACAAAAGCATTGCTAAGTTACTAGGCGACTTCCTAAAACACCTAGGGTCATAATAATAGCTCGAACATAAACGTCGAGGCAATAGGGTACCTCAACTCACCGATTAGTGTGCTTATTCTGACCAAAAAGGACATCGGGAACGGAAGGAAAGGATTTGCAAATGCATCAGACTATTTAGAGACCTGGGATGACTCGGACAGCATAACGGCTATAAATGCTCAAAATGATTTGAGACATCCTGCAAAAATGGTGGCATAACCACTCAACATCACAATATCAAGGTTCTGAGATCAACAATTAACATATAGGAATAGTAGGAACTGAACTGGGGCTTAAAACCAACAATCTTAAAAGTCAATGGATTAGTAACACGTCATCCTGATAGATAGATGAGAAGCCTAGTTCTTAAACCCTCAGAGAAGAGAAGAGGATGACTCGGATCGAGGGCCATGAGATATAAGGAGTAAAAGAGCCTTATGTTCCCTTCCACAATCAATTCCCTTACATAACTAAAGCATTTCTAGACACAACTTCGACCAGTTCGGCTTGGTAATCCTACAGGCAGTCAGGCTCTGATACCAACGCTGTCAGGACCCCGATTCCAAGTCACGTCGATCTAGCCGGTAACACCTCATACCACTTTGCGGCCTCACGCACGGTATTCCCACGGGTGTCGCCTTACCATGGCCCGGGACCGTTTGCGTCTTTTGGCTCACGTATATGATAGTGTCGCTAGCATCCATATAACAGAGAACCCGGGCCGACATGGCTAGTCGTGAACCCAAAGCGGCACTAACCCATGGGGCAGGCATACATGAATCACATCGAGCATGTCGATCATCAACGTATGAATCCGGGCTGTAGCACTGGGCTAACAGGACTCCGGTGAACCGGGCTGTAGCAGGCTAGGCAGGACTCCGAATATCACCGCGTGACATTTCCCCGAAGGGACAGACATAGGCCAAGAGGTAGGAGCTGGGGTGGAGCGAGCTCGCCGGAGTCGAGCTCGTGGCGGCGGCCGAAATTCGGGCGTCGGCGGAAACGGCGCTACAGCGAACGGCAGGAGCGGTGGTTGGGGGTTTTGGGCTTTTGGCATCACGCTGAGCACGGTGGTATGCTCAGACGTGACGGGCGTGAGCTCTAGCCACGGCGGCGACACAGCCGGCGGCGACGGGTTCTCGGGATCGCCAGAGGCGACGGCTACGCGGTGAAATCGAGCACGGGGAGAGAGAGGGGAGGCGTAGGAGCTCACAGTGGAGAGGAAGAGGTGGTCAGCGTGCTCGGGGGAGGCCGAGCGGCGACGAATTCGACGGCGGCGATCCTCGGTGGCCGAGGAGGGGAGCGGCGGAGCTAGCGGCATCCAGGGGCTTCCGGCGCCTTTCGTCTGGGTGAGAATGAAGAGGGGGGCGAGGCGGAGCTTCCTGGGGAGTCGGTGAGGCGGGGAGGTGGCTGTGGCCGCGGCGAACGGCGTCGGTGGCGACGGTGGCGCTCGGGCTGCGCGTAGGAGAAACAGAGGAGGGGGAGGGAGAGCGGCGAGAGGTGCAGGGGGGTTGGGCGTCTCCAGGCGAGCAGCTGGACTCGCGGGGCGCTGCCAGCGCGAAGCAGGAGGTGGAGGCCTCCCAGTAGCAGCGTCTCCGCCTCTGCCCTCTTGGCGAGAGGAAGGCAATGAGGGGGGGTAAGTGGGCTGCTAGACTGGGCTGCTGGGCTGGCTCTGGTGGGCTGCACAGGTAAGTCCAGGTGAGCTCTTTCTCTCTCTTTCTATTTTTGTTTCTGTTTTCTATTTTATTACTCTGTTTTGAATTAGTAAAAATACTAACTCATTTTATAAAATCCTGACAAAAATTGTGGGCACTATTTGAATTATTTCCAATAGCCCCCAAGTACTTTCAGGATTATTTGGACATTTAAAAAATATTATAAAATTTAAATGTCCAAATTCAAATACTTATGAATTAATTCAAAAATCCCGAATAGCCTTCAAAAATATGAAACCATTTTTGGCAGAGGGTTTATCCAGGACCAAAGATGGTGAACATTTATGAAGGGCATTTTGGGTTCATTGAGAATATTTTTATTTGAACCTAGTTGATTTGGTTTGGTGCTAGGGTTTGTCATCCCCATGTCAAATTTTCTGCGAAATTAAAAATGATGACATGAATGCCTTAATGCAACTAATGACAAACAAATTCTAGGGCTGTGACACGTTCGGTGGCGGTGAGTGTTGGCCGAGGTGAAAACCTGCTCTATCTTCGGACGGACCGGCAGCGACGAAGACCATTCCCTTCTTGAAGGCGCCGTCGCGGCTCTCATTGCCCGTCATGCGGCTCTAGGGGAAACTCTGATCCCTGGATCGGGCGGTGGCGGCGCTCAGGTGTCGTACCCATCCTGAAGGCGCCGCCTTGGAGCGCATGATTCGTCATATATAGCTTCACCTCTTCATGGTGGTAGTGATAGGGGTGGTGTTGCTGCGGTCAGCGCCTATGTATCATGCCCTGGGTGTGTGCGTGTGTTGCGGTGGCGTGACGTGTGTTTGTACTGGGTGCTTGTTGATTGGTGTTTTATATATAAAGCGGGCCGAAAGCCTTTTTCGATAATCAGAGAGCAGATGCAAGGCATGCCATGAAACATATGTTAGTCAAATTCAATGAGGCAGGTAACTTTCAAGAAAGAATAGGAGTCCGACGTTAACACGCACAAGCTACCTTCCTCAACCCTTCCTCTTAATTAATTTGGTCGTCCAACTACCAGTGCATCCCAATGGCACTAGTATTAGAGTGACTTTTTTCGATAAAGGGCACTTTATTATCTAAAAATGTAGCATCAAGAGGATACAAAGCATTATAAGTAACATCCCGTCCTCTGCATAACTAAGATGCACACAACCAATCACCAAAGTCTGATAAAAAGAAAGAAAAAAAAGCATTAGAGTGACTTAAGTATGTGGAATGTGCGTCAACTTGCGTTGATTATATAGTCCGCCGTTGTGGGTATTGGATTCATTACCACTGCTCTACCTTTAGCTAGGGTACTCAAACTTGGCCGCCGAGAGACTTTTCTAGTCACTGAACCGCCATCAGAAACACCAGTGATCACAAATGCAGGCTCTTACACCAAATTTCAAATTGCTGGTAAAAATATCGCAAGAAACTGGATGAACCAACGGAACATGTATGTAACTATTTCCTTTTATTCAGTGATCACAACCAGTGATCACAACCTGCCCATGGCTGGACAACACAAGGGAAAAACACTTTTACTTGGCCGCAACGTGGACTAGCACGCTTCTGGCCAACATGCGGACTCGAATGAACTGAGTTTACAAATAAACATATTGCAACATAAACTAGCGTACTTGACACAAACACACTTAACTTCACCATGGTCGGACGACGTCGGAGATCAGATGGACGGGCAGCTGTTCTCACCATTTTGGATCATCTCTTTGTTTTTTTAGGCTACAATTTACTGGTCTTCTTGTGAGTCATCATCCGGTTATTCTTCTTCTTCTTCTTCTCCTCCTTCCTCTCCTTCTCCTTCTCCTTCCTCTCCTTCTCCTTCATGTCCTTCTTCTCCTCTCCTTCTTCATCTCATCCTGCTTCATCTCCTCCTTCTCCTGCTTCCCTGCGGCAACCACTGCATATATAGTTGGCTCCAGCCGGCCGACGTGCTGGCGTCGCCAGTGCTACTGGTAGTCAGTCTCTTTTGTTTCATTTGGGGGAGTAGATATGTATATTCGATGCCTTTGTTCTTGATGGATGGGTATACAGTTGGCTCAGTGGTCGTGGTCGTCGCCGCGTTGGTCTTCATTTCTTCTCCTACTCCTTATATACTACTACATATACTTTAGAATAAGCATTGGTGGTTAAGTTTTGGTAGCACACGCCACACGGCTTGTTACTTGTTGTTAGTCATATATATGTCTAGAATAGCTTGCTCCCTTCCCTATCTCTCGCCTGTAACTTCCCCCTGTACGTCATGCATCATTGATGTAGTAAGTACACACGCCGTTGCCGTTGCACGAGTAGTTCAGGTACAGCTTTAGTTTGGATTAGCTAAACCGATTGTAATCACGTCGGACCGATCTTGTATCGAATTGATTTGTCAAGTTGAGAAACGGGTGACAAGAGAGCAACTTACCCAAGTTCAGACAGACCTCGTGAGGTAGAAAGTTTTGCCATTCTTTTCAATGGCATCCTTCAGTTATTATTGCTTGTTGCCTATTGGTTTTTGAGTGTTGGCCTAAATTCCAAACTTCATGGTGGACAAAAGTATTCCACCACCGTTTCTAATCATCAAAACAAAAAGTATTTCTAATTGACAGATGGATGCGGTTGGGTCAGTGGTCGTGGTCGTCACCGGCGTTGCTCTTCATATCTCCTCCTCCTTATACTACAATGTATATTAGAATCAGCGTTAGGTGAAGCTTAGGTAGCAGACGGCTAATAGAGTATGGATGATGTCCTTGTCCTGTTAGTAATATATATGCATTTCAGGCAGTCAGGCCCATTCATACAAAGATATCTTGCAATCACACCATAATCATACACGCATGTGATTTTTTTTGCAAATTCTTTCTTTCACCTACTACGACCAGCAACTGCCAGAGTGAACAATTTTATATCAATCCAAAACAAAAACAGGCCACTGTACATCATGGATCTAAGAAGAGAGAGTACATAACCAAGAACTGAGAATTACATCTTACAGAAAACAATTGCACCCTCGGTTCCAATATAAGTGTCATGGTTTTTGTTCAAATTTAAACTAAAACCACGACACTTTTACCTAGCGCCACCGGGGCCGCCCCATTCTCCTTTCCTCGCCATGCCGCCGCAGGAGGACGTCCCCGAGCAAATCCGGTGAGGCTGACGGTGGCGGCGGGGCACCTCCAGGCGGCAGCTCCGGGCGGCGCGTCAACGCGCGTCGGGACTTTGACAGGTCCCGGCGACCAGTGGCTGTTCTCGGCGTCCTCGCGTGGGGCACGGCGGCAGATACCGGAGGCATGGCAGCGGGGCTATGTCGAGGCATGTGGCTTGTGCGTCGTGGTGGCCAGATGCGTTTGCTTGTGTGGCCGCTGGGCTGGTGCTAGGCGTGCGTGCTGGCCATAGGGCGTCTCGGTGGAGATTGGCAAGGGCCGTGGGTGCTGCAGCCAATTTGGCCGTGGCGTCATGGATCTTGGTTGCCGGACAAATATGCCTTTCGTGCTTCAGATCCGGCCATGTCGGCCCATCGGTTGATTGGCTTGGATAGAGCTCTCCACGGCGATGTGGCAATTGATGGTGATCTGTTGTGCTGTCAGTGTTGGTTCGTATGGTGACCACTTCGCCGTGCGGCGACGGCCTCCCTGCGGATTGTGATGGCCACTGAAAGATCATCACGAAGATTCCTCTCTCAGATCCGGTGGTTGTCTTTTTCGGGGAGATGAATTCTATGGATAACGATTGGTGCAAAGGGTATGGTTGTGCAGTGGCGGCGATTGGTTTCTAGTCCATCGCATGCAGCTGCTAGGATGACAGAAAAGTGATGGTGACAACATATGATTGACTTGAAGGAAATATGCCCTAAATGCAATAATAAAGTTATTATTTTATATTTCCTTATTTTATGATAAATATTTATTATTCATTCTAGAATTGTTTTAACCGGAAACTTGGTACATGCATGGATACATATACAAAATATTGTGTCCCTAGTAAGCCTTTACTAGACTAGCTCGTTAATCAAAGATGGTTTAGTCCTAACCATAGACATGTCTTGTCATTTGATGAACGAGATCACATCATTAAAAGAATGATGTGATGGACAAGACCCATCCATTAGCATAGCATATTGATCGTTCAGTTTTATTGCTATTGCATTCTTCATGTAAAATACATATTCCTTCGACTATGAGATTAAGCAACTCCTGGATACCGAAGGAATGCCTTATGTGCTATCAAACGTCACAACATAACTGGGTGATTATAAAGATGCTCTACAGGTATCTCTGAAGGTGTTTGTTGGGTTGGCACAGGTCGAGATTAGGATTTGTCACTCCGAGTATCGGAGAGGTAGCTCTGGGCCCTCTCGGTAATACACATCATAAGAAGCCTTACAAGCAAAGTGACTAGTGAGTTAGTTGCAGGATGATGTATTATGAAACGAGTAAAGAGACTTGCCGGTAACGAGATTGAACTCGGTATGATGATACCGACGACCGAATCTTGGGCAAGTAACATACTGATGACAAAGAGAATAACATATGTTGTCATAACGGTTCGGCAAAGATCTTCGTAGAATATGTGGGAGACAATATGAGCATCCAGGTTCCTCTATTGGTTATTGACGGGAGAGGTGACTCGGTCATGTCTACATAGTTCTCGAACCCGTAGCGTCTGCACGCTTAACGTTTGATGATGATATTTTATTATATGAGTTATGTGATTTGGTGACCGAATGTTGTTCAGAATCTCGGATGAGATCGCAGACATTACGAGGAGTCTTGAAATGGCCGAGAGGTAAAGATTGATATATAGGACGATAGTATTCGTACACCAAAACTGTTCCGGAAGGTACCAAGTACATATCGGAGTACCGGAGGGGTTACCGGAACCCCCGGGGAGAAGTGGGCCATATGGGCCATAAGAGGGGAGCACACCAGCCCACAAGGGGTGCCCCCCCCCCCTAGGCAGGAGGCCAAATTGGAGTAGGAACAAGGGGGGTTCGGCCCCCCTTCCTTTCTCTCTTCTCTCTTCCCTTCCTACTCCGAATTGGAATAGGAGAGGGGGGTTGGCCGAATTGGGAGAGGACCCCAAGTAGGATTCCTCCTACTTGGGGCGCACCGTTGGCTGCCTCTCCTCCCCTCCAACCTATATATACGTGGGGAGGGTGAAGGAAATATTCCCTAGAGGCAATAATAAAATTGTTATTTTATATTTTCTTATTCATGATAAATGTTTGTTATTCATGCTAGAATTGTATTAATCAGAAACTTGATATATATGTGAATACATAGACAAAACACCGTGTCCCTAGTATGCCTCTACTTGATTAGCTCATTGATCAAAGATGGTTAAGTTTCTTAGCCATGGAAATGTGTTGCCATTTGATGAACGAGATCACATCATTAGGAGAATGATATGATGGACAAGACCCATCCTTTAGCTTAGCATAATGATCGTTCAGTTTTATTGCTACTGCTTTCTTCATGTCAAATACATATTCCTCCGACTATGAGATTATGCAACTCCCGGACACTGGAGGAATGCCTTCTGTGCTATCAAACGTCACAACGTAACTGGGTGATTATAAAGATGCTCTACAGGTATCTCGGAAGGTGTTTGCTAGATCGAGATTGAGATTTATCACTCCAAGTATCGGAGAGGTATCTCTGGGCCCTCTCGGTAATGCACATCATATGAAGCCTTGCAAGCAATGTGACTAATGATTTTGTTACGGGATCAAGAAAAGAAGGGACTACAAGTTGCAGGTGGAGTCACATGGAGTCTTGGAGTAGCAGCGGTGCTCATGGGATAAGCTCAAGTCCAATGTACATGGAAGTTTGACGCATGGACGAATCCAAAGTGGTGGAGCATATTCGCCAATGTGGAGTTTGTTAGAGTTGTGTCGAATATGGTGTACAAGATAGGTTACAGTAGGACCCTGAGTAGTATTGTGTTTATATAGGATATGTAGTTGTGTCCTAGTAGGACACTTGTATCCTAGGCCTCTCATATATAGCGGGGTAGATACACGATGTAACCTATGCCAACATAATAGCACAGGAACGCAGGGATAACCGGCGGCATGTACCGGCGTCCAGGGCGACCGGGTGCGGTATTGTAGCGGTGTCATGGGGAGGAGCGATCATAGTCAGACCTAGGGGATGTAGCCATATCGGTGAACCTCGTTAACAAATCTCGGTGTCGTGCTCGTGTTATTGCTTGGTCCTCGGATGATCAACGGTATGTCTCGGATTTATTCTAACAAGTGGTACCCACCCACAAGTGTTGTGCTAGTTTGCACGTTCTACATGGTCAGTCTTTCAAATAGCATCAAATTTGTACCCGCCCACAAGTGTTGCCAATATATTTGGTCATTAGTTGGACGATATTCCAAATAGGTTCAAAACGCTAATAAGGATGGGAGCGTATGCCTTACTCTGGTCGCTTTGGCTATGTAAAAATGATTTAACCTTTAATGACAGAAATGCTTCTCCTCTACAGGTTATATTCCGTTGTACACACTTGCTTCGCATGTGGTCTACGCTACAACGACCGGAGTACCAATCACTGTTAAAGGCGGTGTGTACGCGGTTGGGGCAGGCGGCTATGAAGGTTTTTTCCCAGTATGGATGGCATCATAACCTCTGAATCGATCTACCTCTATTTTTAACATAGGCATAGTGTCGGTCTATAGGACATAACTGTTGCCGATTTGTCAATTTTTGGTACTTCTCCTTTTGCCAGACTTTTGTTGTTTGACTGTGTGCATCCTAATTATGTAGAGGCTGTGTGTTACTCGTAATGTTTTGTATCCGCTTGATGCTACATTTTAAGATAATAAAAGCTACTTTATCAAAAAGCTACTGAGTACGGCCTAATTGCAGCGCCAATGTTTAAGTACAATGTACACCGATAGATCTGTTTTTTTCCTCCAAAATTTCCAACAATACTTGGAAAAAAATTAGAACGATTTTCCTTAACAGATTTCAATAATGTTTGAAAATCATGAATCAATTTAGAGATTTGAACATAATTTAAAAACCTGAACAATTATTGAAGCGTGATTACTTTTGAAATTCCAAACCTTTATTTATTTTTTATATACTTTGATTTTTTTTCAAATATAAATTGAGTTTTTTTCATATGCTTCAAACAATTTTAAAAAAATTGGACATGCTTGTGCTGTACGCTGAATAATGCTGAAAGAGACGTCGAACAGTTTTTAAATATATATTTAACTTTTTTTAATATATGCTGTGATATGCATTGAACAATATTTAAATTTACATTGAAATTTATTTGAGATAATTTCTGAACAATAACGTTTTTTGGAATTCAGATGTATATCTTAATTTTAGAACAAATATTTTAAAAAAGAAAGAAAGAAAGAAAGAAAAACAAAAGAAACAAGAAACAGAAAAAACAGTGACGCCTTCGTGGGCCAGCCAAACTCAGAGCGCCTACAGCAAAACCCCGACGTTTGGACACTCAATAGTCCACCCGAACAAACCAGTCCACTGTGGTTTTACCAACAGCAAACTTCGGTTCAACCTGGCCGCACACAGGGTCCGCCTTTCAGCAACATGTTAGAACCGCCGTCCATCTTCGCTGTGCCTATTATTGGTTTGCTCTTTTATTGCCTCTACTAGACCACATAGGCGCCTGTTGCCACGCCCGTCCATTTTCAATCAAATAAAACAGTAAAATACAAAATATTTTCTGTAAGGTAAAATCCACAAAATAATGAGCCTGAAATGAATCTTTATTGCCTCTATGTACGATACATTAGGCTTCGACCAATCTTGGCCGGCCCAGTTTACCACTCACTCATTTATGGTGGGTTGTTTTTTTCTCTTGTTTTTATCTGAGAAACTAGCAACTGCTGCTTAAAAATATCAGATTATTAGTTTTCTTATAGACTTAAATATCAGATTATCATGTTCCAGTAAAATCTATGTTAAATGGGTTTCATATTTAGTTTCGTGTAGAACATTGTAGTCCAGACAATATAAGGAGCTCTTTTATAAACCAGATGTAACCAAATGCATTCCAAATGAGCATATCATCATATGTATGCAGATGTAAAATTGATAGCATATTTCTGTTTTATTAAGAAGTAGTATAAGCAATGTTTGTTCAATACAAATTACACAAGATGCACATGTTTTTAGTTTATTACCGAACCCAACTTACATGTCGCATTGTTAATGGTCCAATTTAACTTTAGAAGTTCCTATATCTATGGTTACCAACAATATACTAGTAATCACTATTACGATATTAGTTAGATGAGACATATTAGATATCTTTACCATTATCTTTAATGATGCTAAAATATATACACACAATGATACACATGAATATTTCTACACTATATAATTTATTCAATTGTAAAAAAAATTCTTCCTAAATACAAAGTTTAAATTTAGCAGAGGAATACTATAGTCAGATAAATTACAATTGCATAACAAAGTGCATTAAAATTAGTATTTAATACGATCATTATATGATTAACTATGCTAGTTTAAAAGTAAAAAAGTTATACGCTTTAAGACTGCAGCATGATATAAATGAGTTTAAAGAACTAATAAAATTTAGTATAAAAATTTTCAAATCAATGTGGGTTGAAATTTTGATTGGACCAATCTTCAAAGTTAGAATATGTAAGATGGTCCGATTCATGGAGCGACTTAGAGGGTGTTCTGTTCTGTAGTAGACTATTTATGGTACGGAGAAAAACTATTAATTGGTAATCTTCATACAATAGAACAAATATGTAAATTATGGTGCCATCATTCGAAACTATAGTGATACTCCCTCCATCCGGAAAAGTTGTCACTGTGGTCATTTTGTGAAAAAACCCTTCAGCTTTCTCCGGCTAAACCCGTGGTCCATCATCTCCGACACAGCGTAGTTCCACATCGCGCAACACCACCATGCCGTTCCGCCGTGCCGCTCCACCGTTTCTCCGCGCCGCCGGCGATGCCTTGCAGCTCCACCATGCCGCGCCGCGAAGCTTCACCGTTCCCCGTGCAGCTTCACCGCTCCCCCACGCCGCTCCCCCGTTCCCCTTTTCCCATCCCTAAAATTCCCATCTTTCCACATCCCCTTCCTCGACTGCCTCGTCACTGACGTTGCCGTGCTACGGACGACACGGGGTCGCTCATGGATTCACCAACGAGCTGCGCTATCATCCTCTCCCGTTTCCTTTTGGGATGTAGATGCGGATCGCCATTGACCTACGGATCCTCCGGTCTTCCCTCCCTACAACAGCCCATGGAAGATGTCTGTGTCGAGTGAGCTGAGCAGGTTCGATCACCAGAACGGCACCGCTGTCGCGCCGTCCTTCCAGCCGACCTGCCCGTGGTTAGTGGCAGTTTGATCCCAGTGACACTGAATACTCCTATAGGCCATGAACACTGAGCCTTTATGCCAGTGAAACCACAATGACAATGCTAGTACAGTGCGTAAAAACCGAATCTTTAATCCTAGTTCACTAGTGTGAGCATTGTGTCAACTGTTAGAATTTTGAGATGACTCCTTACTGTACTTTCGTTTTGAGTTAACTTGCCCATGCCCATGCCTTCCTTTTTGTTAACTTAATTTTAGTTAATTAACAAATATTTCTTTTAGGTTACTGCTATGGAAGTGAATTAACTTCCCATGCTCATGCCCATGCGCCTATCATTTCAGTTAATCATGCATGCCCAGTCGATGGTGGCTGCTACGGAATTCGACCCTAACGACGACGGCTGCTCCTCAACATCCCAGGCTCCTCCTCCATGTCCAAGTGCCCATGTCCACGGAGGCGGAGGCGATGGCGGTGGCGGTGGCGGTGGCGGTGGCGGTCTTGGCGGTCTTGGCGGTCTTGGCGCTACCGCTAGCAGTTACGACCTGGGCTTGGCGGTCTTGGTGGTGACGACCTTGGCGGTGCTCGACATCCTGGCGCTTAAGCCTTTGGGTCACTTGTGGCGGCCTTGGTGGTGATGATACACTTGTGGTGGTCTTTATGTTATTGTTATGCTATTTGTTGTTTGTGAGATGCTTATGCTTTGCGATGATCCTTATGTTGTGTGATGATGCATATATTGTTGTGACGGTGGCAGATGATACTTATATGTGTTCTGCATGTCTATTTGCATCATATATATCTGCTGCATATTTGAATTGAAATGAACTGAAAACAAACAGAAACAGGAAAAAAAACAGACACAAACTATGTCGATGGCCTTGCCGCCGGCATAGGGCTGGCGCGAGCTACCAGTAGCCGCCACGTGGCACGACATAAATATAAACTACGCCGACAGCTATGCTGTCGGCATAGGTGCCACGTGGCGGCTACTGGTAGTTCCTGGGGCGGGGCTATGCTATGCCGACGGCTAGTCGGCATAGGTCTGTCACGTGGGGCCAGGTGGGCACCTGGGCAGGGCTATGCCGACGGCCGTGGTTTAAATCTATGCCGACGGCTAGGTCTGCCACGTGGCTCCTCCCGGTTGGTCAGAACTTGACAGCGCACATCCATTGTTAGCTAGGAACGTTGCCGACGGCCAGGGCCGTCGGCATAGATGTACGGACACCGTCGGGATTTGATCTATGCCAATGGCCTACAGGGCTACGTAGACACATATGTTGCCAACGGGCCGTCGGCATAGGCCTGTCCCGACGGGATTCAGGGCTATGCCGATGGCCTGGGCCGTCGGCATAGGGGTCGATTCTGGTAGTGTCCCGGGGGCAAAGCTCGCATGGAGCAGGCGGCTCCTGGGCTGCGGCTTCGTCGGCCTACATGCGCTGGTTGCGGATGTGCGGCGCTGGCTGTTGCGCGCCTTTCGGGGAGCAGATCCGCCCGGATCTGGCTTCCCCTGCGGCGGGTGCGTCTCGCGAGCTGCGCCTTGCTCGCCGGTGTTGGAACGCTGGGGCAGCGGCTCCAAGACGTGGTGGTGTCGATGTTGGAAATATGCCCTAGAGGCAATAATAATAGGATTATTATTATATTTCCTTGTTCATGATAATTGTCTTTTATTCATGCTATAATTGTATTATCCGGAAATCGTAATACATGTGTGAATACATAGACTACAACATGTCCCTAGTGAGCCTCTAGTTGACTAGCTCGTTGATCAATAGATAGTCATGGTTTCCTGACTATGGACATTGGATGTCATTGATAACGGGATCACATCATTAGGAGAATGATGTGATGGACAAGACCCAATCCTAAGCATAGCACAAGATCGTGTAGTTCGTTTTGCTAGAGCTTTTCCAATGTCAAGTATCTTTTCCTTAGACCATGAGATCGTGTAACTCCCGGACACCGTAGGAGTGCTTTGGGTGTACCAAACGTCACAACGTAACTGGGTGATTATAAAGGTATACTACGGGTATCTCCGAAAGTGTCTGTTGGGTTGACACGGATCGAGATCGGATTTGTCACTCCGTATGACGGAGAGGTATCTCTGGGCCCACTCGGTAATGCATCATCATAATGAGCTCAAAGTGACCAAGTGTTTGGTCACGGGATCATGCATTACTGATGCGAGTAAAGTGACTTGCCGGTAACGAGATTGAACGAGGTATTGGGATACCTACGATCGAATCTCGGGCAAGTAACGTACCGATTGACAAAGGGAATTGCATACGGGGTTTCTTGAAACCTCGACATCGTGGTTCATCCGATGAGATCATCGTGGAACATGTGGGAACCAACATGGGTATCCAGATCCCGCTGTTGGTTATTGGCCGGAGACCTGTCTCGGTCATGTCTGCATGATTCCCGAACCCGTAGGGTCTACACACTTAAGGTTTGGTGACTCTAGGGTTATTAGGAAGACTTGTATGTGATTACCGAATGTTGTTCGGAGTCCCGGATGACATCCCGGACGTCACGAGGAGTTCCGGAATGGTCCGGAGGTGAAGATTTATATATGGGAAGTTGTCATACGGTCACCGGAAAGTTTCGGGGGCATATCGGTATTGTAGGGGCCACCGGGAGGGGTTCCGGGGGTACACCGGGAGGGGCCACCTCTCTCGGAGGGCCTCATGGGCTGTAGTGGGCAGGGAACCAGCCCCTGGAGGGCTGGGCGCATCCCCCCTTGGGCCCATGCGCCTAGGGTTGGGGGGGAAACCCTAGTGGGGGCGCCCCCCTTGCTTGGGGGGCAAGCCCCCTCCCCTTGGCCGCCGCCCCCCCCTCTAGATCTCATCTAGAGGGGGCCGGCCCCCTTCCCCCTTCCCCTATAAATAGAGGGGCGAGGGGAGGGCTGCCCACAAAATCCAAGGCGCAGCCTCTCCCCTCCCCAACACCTCTCCTCCTTCGCGTGAGCTTGGCAAAGCCCTGCCGGAGAACTGCCACTCCATCACCACTACGCCGTCGTGCTGCTGTTGGAGCCTACTTCCTCAACCTCTCCCCTCCTCCTTGCTGGATCAAGGTGCGAAAGACGTCATCCGCTCCGTACGTGTGCTGAACGCGGAGGTGCTGCCCGTTCGGCACTTGGTCATCGGTGATTTCGATCACGACGAGTACGACTCCCTCAACCCCGTTCTCTTGAACGCTTCCGCTCGCGATCTACAAAGGTATGTAGATGCACTCCTATCACTCGTTGCTAGATGAACTCATAGATGGATCTTGGTGAAACCATAGGAAAATTTTTATTTTCTGCAACGTTCCCCAACAGTGCCATCATGAGCTAGGTCTATGCGTAGTTCTCTTTGCACGAGTAGAACACAATTTGTTGTGGGCGTAGATGTTGTCAACTTTCTTGCCGCTACTAGTCTTATTTTGCTTCAGCGGTATTGTGGGATGAAACGGCCCGGACCGACCTTACACATACGCTTACGTGAGACAGGTTCCACCGACTGACATGCACTAGTTGCATAAGGTGGTCTAGCGGGTGTCTGTCTCTCCCACTTTAGTTGGAGCGGATTCGATGAAAAGGGTCCTTATGAAGGGTAAATAGAAGTTGACAAATCACGTTTTGGCTTTTTAGTAGGTAAGAAAACGTTCTTGCTAGAACCCTATTGCAGCCACGTAAAAGATGCAACAACAATTAGAGGACGTCTAACTTGTTTTTGCAGCAATTGCCTTGTGATGTGATATGGCCAAAAGTTGTGATGAATGATGAATGATATATTGTGATGTATGAGACCATGTTCTTGTAATAGGAATCACGACTTGCATGTCGATGAGTATGACAACCGGCAGGAGCCATAGGAGTTGTCTTGATTATTGTATGACCTGCGTGTCATTGATTCAACGCCATGTAATTACTTTACTTTATTGCTAAACCGTTAGCTATAGTAGTAGAAGTAATAGTTGGCGAGCAACTTCATGGAGACACGATGATGGAGATCATGATGATGGAGATCATGGTGTCATGCCGGTGACAAGATGGTCATGGAGCCCCAAGATGGAGATCAAAGGAGCTATATGATATTGGCCATATCATGTCACTACTATATAATTGCATGTGATGTTTATTATGTTTATGCATCTTGTTTACTTAGAACGGCGGTAGTAAATAAGATGATCCTCATAATAATTTCAAGAAAGTGTTCCCCTAATCGTGCGCCGTTGCTAAAGTCCGGCTGCTTCAAGCACCACGTGATGATCAGGTGTGATAGATTCCTACGTTCACATACAACGGGTGTAATGACAGTTTTACACATGCAAAACACTTAGGTTAACTTGATGAGCCTAGCATGTACAGACATGGCCTCGGAACACCGAGACCGAAAGGTCGAACATGAGTCGTATGGAAGATACGATCAACATGGAGATGTTCACCGATGATGACTAGTCCGTCTCACGTGATGATCGGACACGGCCTAGTCGTCTCGGATCATGTAACACTTAGATGACTAGAGGGATGTCAAATCTGAGTGGGAGTTCATTAAACAATTTGATTAGATGAACTTAATTATCATGAACTTAGTCTAAAATCTTTGCAAATATGTCTTGTAGATCAAATGGCCAACGCTCATGTCAACATGAACTTCAACGCGTTCCTAGAGAAAACCAAGATGAAAGATGATGGCAGCAACTATACGGACTGGGTCCGGAACCTGAGGATCATCCTCATAGCTGCCAAGAAAGCATATGTCCTAGAAGGACCGCTAGGTGAAGCTCCCATCCCAGAGAACCAAGACGTTATGAACGCTTGGCAGTCACGTGCTGATGATTACTCCCTCGTTCAGTGCGACATGCTTTACAACTTAGAACCGGGGCTCCAAAAGCGTTTTGAGCAACACGAAGCATATGAGATGTTCGAGGAGCTAAAAATGGTTTTCCGAGCTCACGCCCGGGTCGAGAGACATGAAGTCTCCGACAAGTTCTATAGTTGTAAGATGGAGGAAAATAGTTCTGTGAGTGAGCACATACTCGTAATGTGCAGGTTACACAACCGCCTGTTCCAGCTTGAATATTAACCTCCCGGACGAGGCGGTCATTGACAGAATCCTTCAGTCCCACTGAGCTACAAGAGCTTTGTGATGAACTACAATATGCAGGGGATGGTGAAAACTATTCCTGAAGTATTTTGAACGCTGAAGTCAGCACAGGTAGAAATCAAAAAGGAACATCAAGTGTTGATGGTCAATAAAACCACCAAGTTCAAGAAGGGCAAGGGTAAGAAGAACTTCAAGAAGGACGGCAGAGATGTTGCCACGCCCGGTAAGCCAGTTGCCGGGAAGAAGTCAAAGAATGGACCCAAGCACGAGACTGAGTGCTTTTATTGCAAAGGGAAGGGTCATCGAAGCGGAACTGCCCCAAATACTTAGCGGACAAGAAGGCCGGCAACACTAAAGATATATGTGATATACATGTAACTGATGTGTACCTTACCAGTACTCGTAGTAACTCCTAGTTATTTGATACCGGTGCAGTTGCTCATATTTGTAACTCACAGCAGGAGCTGCGAATAAGCGGAGACTGGCGAAGGACGAGGTGACGATGGGCGTCGGGAATGGTTCCAAGGTCGATGTGATCGCCGTCGGCACGCTACCTCTATATTTACCTACGGGATTAGTGTTAAACCTCAATAATTGTTATTTAGTGCCAAGTTTGAGCATGAACATTGTATCTGGATCTTTTTTAATACGAGATGGCTACTCATTTAAATCCGAGAATAATGGTTGTTCTATTTATATGAGAGATATGTTTTATGGTCATGCCCGATGGTCAATGGTTTATTCTTAATGAATCTCGATCGTAATGTTACACATATTCATAGTGTGAATACTAAAAGATGTAAAGTTGATAACGATAGTCCCACATACTTGTGGCACTGCCGCCTATGGTCACATTGGTGTCAAGCGCATGAAGAAGCTCCATGCTGATGGACTTTTAGAGTCTCTCGATTATGAATCATTTGACACATGCGAACCATGCCTTATGGGAAAAATGACCAAGACTCCGTTCTCGGAACAATGGAGCGAGCAACCAACTTATTGGAAATCATACATACCGATGTGTTCGGGTCCAATGAGCGTTGAGGCTCATGGAGGATATCGTTATGTTCTCACTCACCGATGACTTGAGTAGATATGGGTATGTCTACTTGATGAAACACAAGTCTGAGACCTTTGAAAAGTTCAAGGAATTTCAGAATGAGGGAGAGAATCAACATGACCGAAAAATAAAGTTCTTACGATCAGATCGTGGAGGAGAATATTTAAGTCACGAATTTGGTACACACTTAAGAAAATGTGGAATCGTTTCACAACTCAAGCCGCCTGGAACACCTCAACGTAATGGTGTGTCCGAACGTCGTAATCGCACTCTATTGGATATGGTGCGATCTATGATGTCTCTTACCGATTTACCGCTATCATTTTGGGGATACGCTCTAGAAACAACTACATTCACTTTAAATAGGGCTCCGTCTAAATCCGTTGAGACGACATCGTATGAATTATGGTTTGGGAAGAAACCTAAGCTGTCGTTTCTAAAAGTTTGGGGATGCGATGCTTATGTCAAGAAACTTCAACCTGAAAAGCTCGAACCCAAGTCGGAAAAATGCGTCTTTATAGGATACCCTAAGGAAACCATTGGGTATACCTTCTACCTTAGATCCGAAGGCCAGATCTTTGTTGCCAAGAACGGATCCTTTCTGGAAAAAGAGTTTCTCTCGAAAGGAGTAAGTGGGAGGAAAGTAGAACTCGATGAAGTACTGCCTTTTGAACCGGAAAGTAGTGCAGCTCAGGAAAATGTTCCTATGGTGCCTACACCGACTGGAGAGGAAATTAATGATGATGATGAAGGTACTTCAGATCAAGTTGCTACTGAACTTCGTAGGTCCACAAGGACACGTTCCACACCAGAATGGTATGGCAATCCTGTCCTGGAAATCATGTTGTTAGACAACGGTGAACCTTCGAACTATGAAGAAGCGATGGCGGGCCTAGATTCCAACAAATGGCTTGAAGCCATGCAATCCGAGATAGGATCCATGTATGAAAACAAAGTATGGACTTTGACAGACTTGCCCGATGATCGGCGAGCGATAGAAAACAAATGGATCTTTAAGAAGAAGACGGACGCGGATGGTAATGTTACCATCTATAAAGCTCGACTTGTCGCTAAGGGTTTTCGACAAGTTCAAGGGGCTGACTACGATGAGACTTTCTCTCCCGTAGCGAAGCTGAAGTCCGTCCGAATCATGTTAGCAATTGCCGCATACTATGATTATGAGATATGGCAAATGGACGTCAAAATGGCATTCCTTAACGGTTATCTTAAGGAAGAACTGTATATGATGCAGCCGGAAGGTTTTGTCGACCCTAAGAATGCTAACAAGGTATGCAAGCTCCAGCGATCCATTTATGGGCTGGTGCAAGCATCTCGGAGTTCGAACATTCGCTTTGATGAGATGATCAAAGCGTTTGGGTTTATGCAGACTTATGGAGAAGCCTGTGTTTACAAGAAAGTGAGTGGGAGCTCTGTAGCATTTCTCATATTATATGTAGATGACATACTTTTGATGGGAAATGATATAGAACTTTTGGACAGCATTAAGGCCTACTTGAATAAGAGTTTTTCAATGAAGGACCTTGGAGAAGCTGCTTATATATTAGGCATCAAGATCTATAGAGATAGATCGAGACGCCTCATAGGTCTTTCACAAAGCACATACCTTGATAAGATATTGAAGAAGTTCAATATGGATCAGTCTAAGAAGGGGTTCTTGCCTGTGCTGCAAGGTGTGAAATTGAGCTCGGCTCAATGTCCGACCACGGCAGAAGATATAGAAGAGATGAGTGTCATCCCCTATGCCTCAGCCATAGGGTCTATTATGTATGCCATGCTGTGTACCAGACCTGATGTAAACCTTGCCGTAAGTTTGGTAGGAAGGTACCAAAGTAATCCTGGCAAGGAACACTGGACAGCGGTCAAGAATATCCTGAAGTACCTGAAAAGGAATAAGGACATGTTTCTAGTTTATGGAGGTGACGAAGAGCTCGTCGTAAAGGGTTACGTCGACGCTAGCTTCGACACGGATCTGGATGACTCTAAGTCACAAACCGGATACGTGTATATGTTGAATGTGAAGGAAATATGCCCTAGAGGCAATAATAAAGTTATTATTTATTTCCTTATTTCATGATAAATGTTTATTATTCATGCTAGAATTGTATTAACCGGAAACATGATACATGTGTGAATACATAGACAAACATATAGTCACTAGTATGCCTCTACTTGACTAGCTCATTAATCAAAGATGGTTATGTTTCCTAACCATAGACATGTATTGTTATTTGATTAATGGGATCACATCATTAGGAGAATGATGTGATTTACATGACCCATTCCGTTAGCCTAGCACTTGATCGTTTAGTATGTTGCTATTGCTTTCTTCATGACTTATACATGTTCTTGTAACTATGAGATTATGCAACTCCTGCCACCGGAGGAACACTTTGGTGCTACCAAACGTCACAACGTGAATCTGGGTGATTATAAAGGAGTACTACAGGTGTCTCCAAAGGTACATGTTGGGTTGGCGATTTCGAGATTAGGTTTTGTCACTCCGATTGTCGGAGAGGTATCTCTGGGCCCTCTCGGTAATGCACGTCACTATAAGCCTTGCAAGCAATGTAGCTAATGAGTTAGTTACGGAATGATGCATTATGTAACGAGTAAAGAGACTTGCCAAGAACGAGATTGAACTAGGTATTGGATACCGACGATCAAATCTCGGGCAAGTAACATACCGATGACAAAGGGAACAACGTATGTTGTTATGCGGTTGGACCGATAAAGATCTTCATAGAATATGTAGGAGCCAATATGGGCATCCAGGTTCCGCTATTGGTTATTGACCGAGAATAGTTCTAGCTCATGTCTACATAGTTCTCGAACCCGTAGGGTCCGCACGCTTAAGGTTTCGATGACAGTTATATTATGAGTTTATGAGTTTTGATGGACCGAAGGAGTTCGGAGTCCCGGATGAGATCGGGGACATGACGAGGAGTCTCGGAATGGTCGAGACGTAAAGATCGATATATTGAACGACTATATTCGGAGTTCGGAAAGGTTCCGAGTGATTCGGGTATTTTTGGGAGTACCGGAGAGTTAGGGGAATTCGTATTGGGCCTTAATGGGCCATACGGGAAAGGAGAGAAAGGGCCAAGAGGGTGGCCGCACCCCTCCCCATGGACTAGTCCGAATTGGACTAGGGAGGGGGGGCGCCCCCTTCCTTCCTTCTCCTTCTCTCTTCCCTTTCCTTCTCTCCTACTCCTACTACATGGAAGGTCTCCTAGTTGGACTAGGAAAGGAGGGAGTCCTACTCCCGGTGGGAGTAGGACTCCTCCCTGGCGCGCCCTCCCTTGGCCGGCCGCCCCCTTTCCCTTGCTCATTTATATACGGGGGCAGGGGGACACCCCATGACACACAAGTTGATCTTCGTGATCGTTCCTTAGCCGTGTGCGGTGCCCCCCTCCACCATATTCCACCTTGGTCATATCGTCGGAGTTTAGGCGAAGCCCGCGCCGTAGAGCATCAACATCGTCACCACGCCATCGCGTCGACGGAACTCATCCCCGACACTTTGCTGGATCGAGTCCGGGATCGCCATCGAGCTGAACGTGTGCTGAACTCGGAGGTGCCGTGACGTTCGGTACTTGGATCGGTCGGATCGTGAAGACGCACGACTACATCAACCGCGTTGTCATAACGCTTCCGCCACGGTCTCACGAGGGTGCGTGGACATACACTCTCCCTCTCGTTGCTATGCTATCACCATGATCTTGCGTGTGCGTAGGGAATTTTTTGAAATTACTACGTTCCCCAACAGATGGCATCCGAGCCTGGTTTTATGCGTTGATGTCATATGCACGAGTAGAACACAAGTGAGTTGTGGGCGATATAAGTCATACTGCTTACCAGCATGTCATACTTCGGTTCAGCGGTATTGTGAGATGAAGCGGCCCGGACCGACATTTCGCGTACGCTTACGCGAGACTGGTTTCACCGCTTCGAGCACTCGTTGCTTAAAGGTGACCGGCGGATGTCTGTCTCTCTCACTTTAGTTGAACCGAGCGTGGCTACGCCCGGTCCTTGCGAAGGTTAAAACAGCACCAACTTGACAAACTATCGTTGTGGTTTTGATGCGTAGGTAAGAACGGTTCTTGCTCAGCCCGTAGCAGCCACGTAAAACTTGCAACAACAAAGTAGAGGACATCTAACTTGTTTTTGCAGGGCATGTTGTGATGTGATATGGTCAAGACGTGATACTATATTTTATTGTATGAGATGATCATGTTTTGTAACCGAAGTTATCAAAGAATCGGCAGGAGCCATATGGTTGTCGCTTTATTGTATGAAATGCAAAAGCCATGTAATTGCTTTACTTTATCACTAAGTGGTAGCGATAGTCGTAGAAGCAATAGTTGGCGAGACGACAACGATGCTACGATGGAGATCAAGGTGTCGCGCCGGTGACGATGGTGATCACGACGGTGCTTCGGAGATGGAGATCACAAGCACAAGATGATGATGGCTATATCATATCACTTATATTGATTGCATGTGATGTTTATCCTTTATGCATCTTATCTTGCTTTGATTGACGGTAGCATTTTAAGATGATCTCTCACTAAAATTATCAAGAAGTGTTCTCCCTGAGTATGCACCGTTGCGAAAGTTCTTCATGCTGAGACACCACGTGATGATCGGGTGTGATAGGCTCTACGTTCAAATACAACGGGTGCAAAACAGTTGCGCACGCGGAATACTCAGGTTAAACTTGACGAGACTAGCATATAACAGATATGGCCTCGGAACACGGAGACCGAAAGGTCGAGCGTGAATCATATAGTAGATATGATCAACATATTGATGTTCACCGTTGAAACTACTCCATCTCACGCGATCGGACATGGTGTAGTTAATATGGATCACGTAATCACTTAGAAGATTAGAGGGATGTCTATCTAAGTGGGAGTTCTTAAGTAATATGATTAATTGAACTTTAATTTATCATGAACTTAGTCCTGGTAGTATTTTGCAAATTATGTTGTAGATCAATAGCTCGCGTTGTTGCTTCCCTATGTTTTTGCTTCCCTATGTTTTTATATGTGTTCCTAGAGATAATTGTATTGAAAAATGTTAGTAGCAATGATGCGGATTGGATCCGTGATCTGAGGTTTATCCTCATTGCTGCACAGAAGAATTATGTCCTTAATGCACCGCTAGGTGACAGACCTATTGCAGGAGCAAATGCAGACGTTATGAACGTTTGGCTAGCTCAATATGATGACTACTTGATAGTTTAGTGCACCATACTTAACGGCTTAGAATCGGGACTTCAAAGACGTTTTGAACGTCATGGACCATATGAGATGTTCCAGGAGTTGAAGTTAATATTTCAAGCAAATACCCGAGTTGAGAGATATGAAGTCTCCAACAAGTTCTATAACTAAAAGATGGAGGAGAATCGCTCAACTAGTGAGCATGTGCTCAGATTGTCTGGGTACTACAATCGCTTGAATCAAGTGGGAGTTAATCTTCCAGATAAGATAGTGATTGACAGAATTCTCTAGTCACCACCACCAAGTTAGTAGAACTTCGTGATGAACTATAGTATGCAAGGGATGACGAAAACGATTCCCGAGCTCTTCGTGATGTTGAAATCGACGAAGGTAGAAATCAAGAAAGAGCATCAAGTGTTGATGATTGACAAGACCACTAGTTTCAAGAAAAGGGCAAAGGGAAAGAAAGGGAAACTTCAAGTAGAATGGCAAACAAGTTGTCACTCCCGCGAAGAAGCCCAAAGCTGGACCAAAGCCTGAAACTAAGTGCTTCTACTGCAAAGGAAATGATCACTGGGAGCAGAAATGCCCTGAATATTTGGTAGATAAGAAGGGTGGCAAAGTGAACAAGGGTATATTTGATATACAGGTGCTTGATGTGTGCCTTACTAGTGTTTACAGTAGGCCCTGAGTATTTGATACTTGTTCGGTTGCTAAGATTAGTGACTCGAAACAGGAGTTACATAATAAACAGAGCCTAGTTGAGGGGAAGTGACGATGAGTGTTGGAAATAGTTCCAAGATTGATCATCATCACACACTCCCTATATTTTCGAGATTAGTGTTAAACCTAAATAAATGTTATTTGGTGTTTGCGTTGAGCATGAATATGATTTGATCATGTTTATTGCAAAACGATTATTCATTTAAAGTCAAAGAATAATTGTTGTTCTGTTTACATGAATAAAACCTTCAATGGTCATACACCCAATGAAAATAGTTTGTTGGATCTCGATCATAGTAATACACATATACATAATATTGATGCCAAAAGATGCAAAGTTAATAATGATAGTGCAACTAATTTGTGGCACTACCGTTTGGGTCATATCGGTGTAAAGCGCATGAAGAAATTCCATAAAGATGGATTTTTGGAATCACTTGGTTATGAATCATTTGATGCTTGCGAACCGTGCCTTTTGGGCAAGATGACTAAAACTCCGTTCTCGGAACAATGGAACAAGCTACTGACTTATTGGAAATAATACATACCGATGTATGTGATCCAATGAGTGTTGATGCTCGTGGCAAGTATCGTTATTTTCTGACCTTCACAAGATGATTTGAGCAGATAGGGGTATATCTACTTGATGAAACATAAGTCTGAAATAATTGAAAGGTTCAAAGAATTTCAGAGTGAAGTGGAAAAATCATCGTAACAAGAAAATAAAGTTTCTGCGATCTGATCACGGAGACGAATATTTGAGTTACGAGTTTGGTCTTCAATTAAAACAATGTGGAATAGTTTCACAGCTCACGCCACCTGGAACACCACAACGTTATGGTGTGTCCGAACGTCATAACCGCACTTTATTGGATATGGTGCGATCTATGATGTCTCTTATTGATTTACCATTATCGTTTTGGGGTTATGCATTAGAGACAGCTGCATTCACGTTAAAAGGGCACCATCAAAATCCGTTGAAACAACGCCTTATGAACTATGGTTTGGCAAGAAACCAAAGTTGTCATATCTTAAAGTTTGGGGCTACGATGCTTATGTGAAAAAGTTTCATCCTGATAAGCTCGAACCCAAATCGGAGAAGTGCGTCTTCATAGAATACCCAAAGGTAACTATTGGGTACACCTTCTATCACAGATCCGAAGGCAAGTTATTCGTTGCTAAGATGGATCCTTTCTAGAGAAGGAGTTTCTCTCGAAAGAAGTGAGTGGGAGGAAAGTAGAACTTGATGAGGTAATTGTACCTTCTCTCGAATTGGAAAGTAGTTCATCACATAAATCAGTTCCTGTGATTCCTACACCAATCAGTGAGGAAGCTAATGATGATGATCATGAAGCTTCAGATCAAGTTGCTACCGAACCTCGTAGGTCTTCCAAAATAAGATCCGCACCAATGTGGTACGGTAATCCTATTCTAGAAGTCATGTTATTAGACCATGATGAACCTACGAACTATGAGGAAGCGATGATGAGCCCAGATTCCGCGAAATGGCTTGAGGCCATGAAATCTGAGATAGGATCCATGTATGAGAACAAAGTATGGACTTTGATTGACTTGCTCGATGATCAGCAAGCCATGTTAAATAAATGGATCTTCAAGAGGAAGACGGACAGTGATAGTAGTGTTACTATCTACAAAACTCGACTTGTCACAAAAAGGTTTTCGACAAGTTCAAGGTGTTGACTACAATGAGATTTTCTCAAACTGTAGCGATGCTTAAGTCTGTCTGAATCATGTTAGCAATTGCCACATTTTATGAAATCTGGCAAATGGATGTCAAAACTACATTCTTTCATGGATTTATTAAAGAAGAGTTGTATATGATGCAACCAGAAGGTTCTGTCAATCCTAAAGGAGCTAACAAAATGTGCAAGCTCCAAATGATCCATCTATGGACTGGTGCAAGCATCTCAGAGTTGGAATATATGCTTGATGATTTGATCAAAGCATATGGTTTTATACAGACTTTTGGAGAAGCCTGTATTTACAAGAAAGTGAGTGGGAGCACTACAGCATTTCGATAAGTATATGTGAATGACATATTGTTGATCGGAAATAATGTAGAATTATTCTGCAAAGCATAAAGGAGTATTTGAAAGGAGTTTTTCAAAGAAGGACCTCGGTGAAGCTGCTTACATATTGAGCATCAAGATCTATTGAGATAGATCAAGACGCTTGATAAGTTTTTCAATAAGTACATACCTTGTCAAGATTTTGAAGTAGTTCAAAATGGAACAGTCAAAGAAAAGTTCTTGCCTGTGTTGCAAACGTGTGAAATTGAGTAAGACTCAAATCCCGACCACGGCAGAAAATAAAAAAAGAATGAAAGTCATTCCCTATGCCTCAGCCATAGGTTCTATAAAGTATGCTATGCTATGTACCAGACCTATTGTATACCTTGCTCTGAATTTGGCAAGGGAGTACAATAGTGATCTAGGAGTAGATCACTGGACATTGGTCAAGAACATCCTTAGTGAGGACTAAGGAAATATTTCTCGATTATGGAGGTGATAAAAGAGCCCATCGTAAAGAGTTACATCGATGCAAGCTTTTTACACTGATCGAGATGACTCTAAGTCTCAATCTGGATACATATTGAAAGTGGGAGCAATTAGCTAGAGTAGCTCCGTGCAGAGCATTGTACACATAGAATATTTGCAAAATACATACGGCTCTGAATGTGACAGACCCGTTGACTAAGCTTCTCTCACGAGCAAAACATGATCATACCCTAGTACTCTTTGGGTGTTAATCACATAGCGATGTGAACTAGATTATTGACTCTAGTAAACCCTTTTGGTGTTGGTCACATGACGATGTGAACTATGGGTGTTAATCACATACAGATGTGAATATTAGTGTTGAATCACATGATGATGTGAACTAGATTATTGACTCTAGTGCAAGTGGGAGACTGAAGGAAATATGCCCTAGAGGCAATAATAAAGTTATTATTTATTTCCTTATTTCGTGATAAATGTTTATTATTCATGCTAGAATTGTATTAACCGGAAACATGATACATGTGTGAATACATAGACAAACATATAGTCACTAGTATGCCTCTACTTGACTAGCTCATTAATCAAAGATGGTTATGTTTCCTAACGATAGACATGTGTTGTTATTTGATTAATGGGATCACATCATTAGGAGAATGATGTGATTGACATGACCCATTCCGTTAGCCTAGCACTTGATCGTTTAGTATGTTGCTATTGCTTTCTTCATGACTTATACATGTTCCTATAACTATGAGATTATGCAACTCCGTTTACGGAGGAACACTTTGGGTGCTACCAAACGTCACAACGTAACTGGGTGATTATAAAGGAGTACTACAGGTGTCTCCAAAGGTACATGTTGGGTTGGCGTATTTCGAGATTAGGTTTTTTCACTTCGATTGTCGGAGAGGTATCTCTGGGCCCTCTCGGTAATGCGCATCACTATAAGCCTTGCAAGCAATGTAGCTAATGAGTTACTTACGGAATGATGCATTACGTAACGAGTAAAGAGACTTGCCAGTAACGAGATTGAACTAGGTATTGGATACCGACGATCAATCTCGGGCAAGTAACATACCGATGACAAAGGGAACAACGTATATTGTTATGCGGTTGGACCGATAAAGATCTTCGTAGAATATGTAGGAGCCAATATGGGCATCCAGGTTCCGCTATTGGTTATTGACCGAGAATAGTTCTAGGTCATGTCTACATAGTTCTCGAACCCGTAGGTCCGCACGCTTAAGGTTTCGATGACAGTTATATTATGAGTTTATGAGTTTTGATGGACCGAAGGAGTTCGGAGTCCCGGATGAGATCGGGGACATGACGAGGAGTCTCGAAATGGTCGAGACGTAAAGATCGATATATTGGACGACTATATTCGGAGTTCGGAAAGCTTCCGAGTGATTCGGGTATTTTTTGGAGTACCGGAAAGTTAGGGGAATTCGTATTGGGCCTCAATGGGCCATACAGGAAAGGAGAGAAAGGGCCAAAAGGGTGGCCGCACCCCTCCCCATGGACTAGTCCGAATTGGACTAGGAGGGGGGCGCCTCTTCCTTCCTTCTCCTTCTCTCTTCCCTTTCCTTCTCTCCTACTCCTACTACATGGAAGGTCTCCTAGTTGGACTAGGAAGGAGGGAGTCCTACTCCGGTGGGAGTAGGACTCCTCCTGGCGCGCCTCCCTTGGCCGGCCGCCCCTTCCCTTGCTCCTTTATATCACGGGGCAGGGGGCACCCCATGACACACAAGTTGATCTTTGTGATCGCTCCTTAGCTGCAGCGGTGCCCCCTACACCATATTCCACCTTGGTCATATCGTCATGGAGTTTAGGCGAAGCCCCGCCGGTAGAGAGCATCAACATCGCCACCACGCCGTCGTCTTGATGGAACTCATCCTCGACACTTTGCTGGATCGGAGTCCGAGGATCGCCATCGAGCTGAACGTGTGCTGAACTCGGAGGTGCCGTGACGCTCGGTACTTGGATCGGTCGGATCGTGAAGACGCACGACTACATCATCAACCGCGTTGTCATAACGCTTCCGCTTACGGTCTACGAGGGTACGTGGACATACACTCTCCCCTCTCGTTGCTATGCCACCATGATCTTGCGTGTGCGTAGGAATTTTTTTGAAATTACTACGTTCCCCAACAGAATGGTGGAGCAGTAAACTGGTGCAGCTGCAAGCAGAGCGTCGTGGCGGGATCTACATGTGAAGCGGAGTACATGGCAGCCTCGGAGGCAGCGCATGAAGCAATTTGGGTGAAGGAGTTCATCACTGACCTAGGAGTCATACCCAATGCGTCGGGGCCGATCAAACTCTTCTGTGACAACACTGGAGCTATTGCACTTGCCAAGGAGCCCAGGTTTCACAAGAAGACCAGGCACATCAAGCGTCGCTTCAACTCCATTCGTGAAAATTTTCAAGATGGAGACATAGAAATTTGCAAAGTGCATACGGATCTGAATGTCGCAGATCCTTGACTAAACCTCTTCCGCGAGCAATGTAACTAGAACTCTATGGGTGTTCGATTCATCACAATGTAACTAGATTATTGACTCTAGTGCAAGTGGGAGACTGTTGGAAATATGCCCTAGAGGCAATAATAAAAGGATTATTATTATATTTCCTTGTTCATGATAATTGTCTTTTATTCATGCTATAATTGTATTATCCGGAAATCGTAATACACGTGTGAATACATAGACTACAACATGTCCTAGTGAGCCTCTAGTTGACTAGCTCGTTGATCAATAGATAGTCATAGTTTCCTGACTATGGACATTGGATGTCACTGATAACGGGATCACATCATTAGGAGAATGTTACGACGGACAAGACCCAATCCTAAGCATAGCACAAGATCGTGTAGTTCGTTTTGCTAGAGCTTTTCCAATGTCAAGTATCTTGTCCTTAGACCATGAGATCGTGTAACTCCTGGACACCGTAGGAGTGCTTTAGGTGTACCAAACGTCACAACGTAACTGGGTGACTATAAAGGTATACTACGGGTATCTGTGAAAGTGTCTGTTGGGTTGACACGGATCGAGACTGGGATTTGTCACTCCGTATGACGGAGAGGTATCTCTGGGCCCACTCGGTAATGCATCATCATAATGAGCTCAAAGTGACCAAGTGTTTGGTCACCGGATCATGCATTACGGTACGAGTAAAGTGACTTGCCGGTAACGAGATTGAACGAGGTATTGGGATACCGACGATCGAATCTCGGGCAAGTAACGTACCGATTGACAAAGGGAATTGTATACGGGGTTGCTTGAAACCTCGACATCGTGGTTCATCCGATGAGATCATCGTGGAACATGTGGGAGCCAACATGGGTATCCAGATCCCGCTGTTGGTTATTGGCCGGAGAGCTGTCTCGGTCATGTCTGCATGATTCCCGAACCCGTAGGGTCTACACACTTAAGGTTCGGTGACTCTAGGGTTATTAGGAAGACTTGTAAGTGATTACCGAATGTTGTTCGGAGTCCCCGATGAGATCCCGGATGTCACGAGGAGTTTCGGAATGGTCCGAAGGTGAAGATTTATATATGGGAAGTTGTCATACGGTCACCGGAAAGTTTCGGGGGCATATCGGTATTGTACCGGGGCCACCGGAGGGGTTCCGGGGGTCCACCGGGAGGGGCCACCTCTGTCGGAGGGCCTCATGGGCTGTTGTGGGCAGGGAACCAGCCCCTGGAGGGCTGGGCGCATCCCCCCTTGAGCCCATGCGCCTAGGGTTGGGGGGGGGGGAACCCTAGTGGGGGCGCCCCCCTTGCTTGGGGGGCAAGCCCCCTCCCCTTGGCCGCCGCCCCCACTCTAGATCTCATCTAGAGGGGGCCGGCCCCCTTCCCCCTAGCCCTATAAATTGAGGGGCGAGGGGAGTGCTGCACACAAAATCCAAGGCGCAGCCCCTCCCCTCCCCAACACCTCTCCTCCTCCGTGAGCTTGGCGAAGCCTGCCGAGAATCGCCACTCCATCACCACCACGCCCGTCGTGCTGCTGTTGGAGCCTTCTTCCTCAACCTCTCCCTCCTCCTTGCTGGATCAAGGTGCGGAGACGCCATCCGCTTCGTACGTGTGTTGAACGCGGAGGTGCTGTCCGTTCGTCACTTGGTCATCGGTGATTTGGATCACGACGAGTACGACTCCCTCAACCCCGTTCTCTTGAACGCTTCCGCTCGCGATCTACAAAGGTATGTAGATGCACTCATATCACTCGTTGCTAGATGAACTCATAGATGGATCTTGGTGAAACCGTAGGAAATTTTTTATTTTCTGCAACGTTCCCCAACAGTCGACGTGCACCTCCCTCGTGGAGATATTCTGGTGGCAGCTTGCGAGGTGGCAGATCCGGGGACCTCGCGCCCGGATCTAGTGGTGAGGTGGGCCGTCGGCATGTGGAGGCGGTCCGGCTGAGGCGCGCCTGCTCTGGTCCACCAGGGTGGCGAGGAGGTGAGTGGGGCCAGGGTAGCGGTGGTGCTGTCCTACATGTTGGGCGGCCGCGGGTGGCCTCAGCAACTTGTTGGCGGCTGGCTGGGGGCCTCCATGGTGGCGTGCTGTTGTAGGGCTGGCCCAGATCCGGCCGGATCTGGCATGTGCGGTCTCGACGGCGCCGTTGCGGAGGGTGGCGGGCTGCCGTGGTTTCTGCAACCGGTGGTGGTTGGTGGCGACGAGCTGCCTTGCGTGCTTGGTCATGTGGCTTGGGCTAGGACGGTCGGCATGTTGCCAGAGACGGTTTGCTGCGCAGGCTGTGGTGAGGATGGATTTGGTGAGCTCCGGGCTAAAGCTTAGCTCGACCTCGTTTGTTGCCGGCGTCCTAGGACGTCGTTCCCTCCTTGGAGGCGTCGTCGTGGATCCCCTTCACCACCATTGCCGCCTCGGTCTCGAGCTCTCCGGGTTAAAACCCAAGTTTTGACCTTGGTCGGACCGGGCGTCAGCGGCGTTCTTCGTTGGCCAGGCGTGCGCGGCCTCGGGGCCGGTGAGGAAGTCGGAGCGGCGGCTCTGGAGAACATCATGGGTGGAGTGTCTGATCTGGTCGCGTGGGTGGTAGCTCGTCAGCTCAGGTGGAGTGCGGCCTTGGGGCCGGCGGGGAAGTCGGAGCGGCGGCTCCGAAGAGCGCCCCTGTGCTGTGGAGTGTCGGCTCTGGTCGTGTGGATGGCAGAGTCGTCGACTCGTATGGAGTGCGGCCTCGGGGCCGACATGTGTGAGTTTCTGTGGTTGTAAGCCGGAGTTGGCGGCTCCGGGTCGTGTGGTGGAGTGGCAACTCTTGTCGATTGGGCAAAAGGGAAGTTGGCTCCCTAGGTACCAAGCCTCGGGGCTGGTGTGTGTCGATGTATCAGTTTTCGGCCAGTTATCCTTATAAACCGGTCAATTCTCTTCTTCTTAATGCAAAGGCAGAGCTTATGCTGTTTTCTCGAAGAAAAAAGCATCAAGGCCGAGGACAAGCAATCAGAAGCACGACATCAATAGTTGTCGAAAAAGTTCGCCAAACTCGCCTACTCATCAAGCATGATTATGACTTTACTAGCGCTCTTCCATCGGTACCCTCCGTTCCTAAATATAGGTCTTTTTAGACATTTCAAATGAACTAAAACATATATTACATATTTTAAAGTGTAGATTCACTCATTTTGCTCCTTATGTAGTTATTTGTTGAAATCTCTAGAAAGGCTTATATTTGGGAACATAGCGAGTATATTGAGATGACAAATCACATCAAGGTAACCGGACAACACCTCTAGCCATGCACCACAACCAGTCAGGGCATCATTGCACGTCCCCCGCACCTTCCCTCACGTGATCCATGTCTAGACTGGCAGCTCTGTCTAGTCTATTTTAGCGATCCCATAGTGCATTTATACATTAGGCTTTGTTTACACTATTCAATTCAAACACCTTATGTTCGCTCTAATTACAAGAATATGTCTTCATCATCATCTTGAAACCACCAAGCATGGACCTCAATGTACTTTATTTGAACTTGGACCATACTAGGCATGATAGAACATGATGAACATCATAGACATGATAATTGGACCGATAGAAGTACTAAACAATCTAGACATGCAATTGATAGATACAAAAACATAGGATGTCCATCTCGATTTATAGTACTAATACACCAATAGAAATCCCTAATTAGCAGAAGAAATAAGAATACATACAAGCCGGGTCAATTTGTAGTACTAATACACCAATAGAAATCCCTAATTAGCAGAAGAGATAAGAATACATACAAGCCGGGTCTACCACAAGCAGCCTTAGTCGCAGGTGTTAGAGATACGACGGGAAAATCAACACGATAAATAACCTACTTAACCTAAATTTTTGCACTAACCTAGATAAATAACCTACTAAACCTAATTAAACTAGTTAAGTTAGCTAGTTCTTTGTCCAGTGTTTGTGCTATGCATGAGAGAGAGAGAGAGAGAGAGAGAGAGGGGGGGGGGCTTGGGGCTTACAGAGGATGGCTCCGGTGGTGGCGAGGGAGGCAGGGGCGTCTCCGGTGACGGCGAGGGAGGCAGTTGTGGTGAGGGAGGATCCGGTGGCGTCGGCGGCGGCTCCGGTGGCGTTGATGAGGCCGCACGGCTCCGGTGGCGTCAACAGCGCGCGGCTCTGGTGGCTCCGGGGGCGTCGACGTCGGCAGGAGACGCCGACGAAGAGGGGCGACGGCGAATCGGGGAGATGGCGGCGGGGCGGGTCGAGGGATTTGGGGGAGAAGTGGTGGCCGAGGGGAAACAGTTTTTGGGTTAAGTTAAACTTAGCGGTAGCGCGTTTCGCAAAACGCGCTATAGCTATAGCTATAGCGGTTTTTACAAAATGCGCTACTGCTATAGCTATGTAATTTCCTTCCATTTTTTTATTTCCTTTTCTGTAGCTATAGCGGGGGTCTAGGAAACGCGTTGCAGCTACATTAGCTATAGCGACTCTTATGAACAGACGCTACTGCTACTCCTTTCTCCTTTTTTCGCCTTTTCATTTATTTTGCTTTATATTTTATTTTTTCTTTTCTCCTTTTTCTATTTCTTTCATTTTTATTTACTTTTCTATTTGTTTTTTATTTTATTTTATTTCCATTAGCAGTAGCGCTTTTCTTAGAAAACGCGCTACTACTTATGTCCTAGCGGTAGCGCGCTTCTTTCAAGCCCGCTACTGCTATGTGTAGCCTATCGTCTTAGCAATGAGAATATTAGTAGTATCGCTTTTACACGTGCACACGCTACTGCTATAATTTTAACTGTAGCACGCTTTACCCTCACGCGCTATTGCTATCTAGCACTAGCGCCCTTTTTTGACCCGCGCTTCTGCTGTTTTCTTGAAGAAAAAAAATCAAGGCCGAGGACAAGCAATCAGAAGCACGACATCAATAATTGTTGAAAAAGTTCACCAAACTCGCCTACTCATCAAGCATGATTATGACTTTACTAGCGCTCTTCCATCGGTACCATCCATTCCTAAATATAGATCTTTTTAGACATTTCAAATGAACTAAAACATACATCACATATATATTTTAAAGTGTAGATTCACTCATTTTGCTCCGTATATAGTCATTTGTTGAAATCTCTAGAAAGGCTTATATTTGGGAACAGAGGGAGTATATTGAGATGACAAATCACATCAAGGTAACCGGGCAACACCTCTAGCCATGTACCACGACCAGTCAGGGCATCATTGCACGTCCCCCTCACCTTCCCTCACGTGATCCATGTCTAGACTGGCAGCTCGGTCTAGTCTATTTTAGCGATCCTATAGTGCCTTTATACATTAGGCTTTGGTTACACTATTCAATTCAAACACCTTATGTTTGCTCTAATTACAAGAATATGTCTTCATCATCATGTTGAAACCACCAAGCATGGACCTCAATGTACTTTATTTGAACTTGGACCATACTAGGCATGATAGAACATGATGAACATCATAGATATGATAATTGGACCAATAGAAGTACTAAACAATCTAGACATGCAATTGATAGATACGAAAACATAGGATGTCCATCTCGATTTGTAGTAGTAATAGACCAATAGAAATCCCTAATTAGCAGAAGAGATAAGAATACATACAAGCCGGGTCTACCACAAGCAGCCTTAGCCGCAGGTGTTAGAGATACGACGGGAAAATCAACACGACGAAGGACGGAAACAAGCGGGAGACACGAGATTTAACGTGGAAAACCCCGCCAACACGAAGGGGAAAAAACCACGGGCGCCAATCAGCAAATCTTCACTATATCGAGGAAGGTTACAAAAGTCAGGGATTTAAAACTGATCAACTCATCCTGTACAGCGGTTACAAAGGATATATATAACACAGGTGACCTAGGTCAATATTGATCCGCACTGGGGCATGTGTCCCTACCGGGCCAAGCCTACAGGCAATGGGCCTCACTCCGCTCGCTCGTCAGAAGTTAGTCTTTCTCTTTATACGTGAATTTGGATCACAACATAACAACACCGGTGGCGTCCCTAGCATCGTGGTCGGAGGGAGCCATCGAGCACTCCATGAAGTAGTGATGGAGAAACAACATTTGAGTAATCGTGCGAGTACTATCAGTACTGTAGTCTCTCTTGTACATGCTTGCAAGAGATCTGGACGCCTGCTCCCCTTCCCCCTTCATGGTGCATGTCAAGAAGTAGGATAGAGAAAACTTAGATGCGGCACAGTGCAAATAGACTTCAATCAAATACTAGAAAACCTTATTCAGATGCAACATCAAAGTTAAGAGCCATCATCAAAACGAAAAGGAGCTCCACATGATGCTTCTTCATCCATGAACTAATTTTTCATTCAACATTCAACATGCTTGTGCGAGGACGCCATCCATCCATAGAGGGGAATACTTCACTTGCTACCAGTTCGAACAGTCTTACACCCTATTTCGACGTCTCTTTGTTTTCCTGCTTCCTTTGCAAATTGACCAGGACATAAACCAAAACCACAACATGTTGATCGCAGTACAGGGACAATCAATTTTCTATCATCGAAATAAGCGCTATTTCTAATTCTCCAAATGGTCAAGAAAACATTAGCAATACCAACCATTACATGATATTTGACTTGCATTGGCAATCAAGAATCCAAGAACTAAATAGTTATTGGACTGAACCAGATATGTCTCTAAATGTAGAAGGCACACTTTGAAATGTTCCACACTAATTTTGCAAGAGAACAATTAATGAACTGGTGATCAACTGTTTCATGTAAACCACAAAATTGACATTTGATTTATTATTGCCAATTCCTCATGAGGATAAAAAATTAAGGAAAAACGTAATCAACTTTTATTCCTCCCTCTGGCAGCTTTTCCGGAAACCCCTCAGGTAATTCTCTGTATTATAAGATGAACATAAAGTAAAAATGATGCAATGGTGAACAAATAAGCCAAAAACTAGAGTAATTATCTTCTGAAATCATGATGCAAAATGAATGTATCAATGTTTTGTCATGGATGATTATTTCCATAGTAGCGACACCACGTATAATTCTTAATGCATGCATGCAGTAGTACAAGTGGTGATCCATCTTGTCCCTTGTAAGCTATCACGAAGTGCATCGGAGAGCACAAGGCATGCTATGACCAGGCCATTATAGTGGTCAAACATATATTACTCCATCCGATCCATATTAATTTTTGATGATAGCTGTGCTAAAATAACTTTGTACTAAATCAACGACAATTAGTTGTGTTAAAACAACGAGGATTAATATGGACCGGAGGGAGCAGTCAATTTCTATTTGAAATCAAGAGTCAGGTAAATTTCAAGAAGGAATAGGAGTGCGACCTTAGCACGCAGAAGCTATCTTCCACGACCCTCCCTTTCTTAATTAATTTTGCCGTCCAGCTACTACTGCATCGCAATGGCCATTAGTATTAGATTAAGTTAACTATGTGAAACATGCAACAACTTGCGTTGATTATATAGTCAGCTGTTGTGGGTATTGGATTCATCGGAGTCTTGCCGCTGCTCTACCTTTAGCTAGGGCACTCAAACTCAGCTGGCCAAGGGACTCTTCTCGTCACCGAATTGCCACCACAAACCCCACCTGATCACAAATGCTGGCTCTGACACCAAATGCCAGTTCATGCCTTATATCGCTGCTAATTCAATCGACAACCGGGACTCTACTGGATGGAAGAAAGGGAAGATGTATGTCTCTCTTTCTGCCTATTCAATCACCCAACAACAACCTTTTGCACGTATGGCTCGACAACATGAGGTGAAAAAAATACTTGACCGCAGCGTGAACCAGCACGCTTCTGGCATAAATGCAAACTAGCAATGGACACTAAGGACTCGACCGAACAGAGTTTAAAAATTAGGTTATTGCAACATAACCAACCTACTTGACAGAAACACAATTGGCTTCATCATGGCCGAAGACTCCGGTTCGCCACGGGGCAGAGCTCTCACCCTTTTTGAGGCTTCCTCTTACTTCCATGGCTTTCGCTGTAGCTTGTTCTTCTGAGGGAGCGGCACCCCCTTCCCCTTCTTCTTAGGCTGCTCCTGGATCTTCTTAGTCTCCACAGATTTCGAATGTGCACTGCCTGACAATGCATTGGCCTTGCTAGAGAGATCATTTGCAGACACATATTTCGACTTTGCACTGCCTGACGGTGCATTGGCCTTGCTAGAGAGATCATTTGCAGACACATATTTCGACTTTGCACTGCCTGACGATGCATTGACCTTGCTACAGAGATCATTTGCAGCTGACACAGGTTTCGACTGTCTACTGGTTGATGATACATTGGCCTTGCTCAAGAGATCATTTGCAACTGACACAGATTTCGACTGTCTACTGCCTGACGATGTACTGCCTGATGACACATATCTGCTCATGGCGCGATCTGCTTCTATTCTTGTTATTATCCTTCTCCGGCAAAATGGCAGAGGTGAGGAGTATGTGGTGCTCACTTGGCTACGGTTGGGTTGAGGAAGCATATCGCAACGGCAGCATATATATAGGAGGGAGAAGGTCTTGGGAAAGCCCTCCAGCCGAAGGACGCGCTTTCCCGGAGGAGCATCGTTTGGTGGCGTTGCAGGTGCGACTGGTACTCAGTCTCTTTTTGTTTTGTTTTGAAGAGTAGATATGTATATTCGACGCACTTGTTATTGAGGGATGGGTATGCGGTTGGGTCAGTGGTCGTCGGCTCGTGGCTGCTGCCGCGTTGCTCTTGGTTTCTTCTCCTCCTCCTTATACTACAACGTACGTTAGAATTAGCGTTAGGTGAAGTTTAGGTGGCAGACGGCTAATAGAGTATGGATGGTGTCCTTGTCCTGTTTGTTAATATGCATCTCTGGCAGTCAGGCCCATTCATACAAAGCTTCCCCCAGCACTGAATTACAATAAATCAAATTAAGATATCATGGAATCACACCATAATCGAACACACACATGTGACTTTTATGCAAATTCTTTCTTGGACTTGCTACCACCAACAACTGCCTCACTGAACCATTTTATATCAATCCAAAACAAAAACGAGCCACTTTCAAGGTTTTGATTACCAAATTCGAAAAAATACCGCTGGGTAAACGCGTTACCAAGGTTGCCGAAAGATACCGAGTGGTTACTGTTCAAAAAATTCAAACAAATTTCAAATTCAAATTTGTTTGAGCTACGTGTACATATGTTTTGTAGTCCGTTCAGTCATTTATTAGCTTCTGCCACGGTGGACGTCTTCACGGAGGTCATTCAAGGCTTGAAGTGCCGAGTTCGATCCATGCATTTGCTGTTTTATTTTTAATACATGTATACTCCCTCCGTTCCTAAATATAAGTCTTCGTAGAGATTTCACTATGGACCACATTTAGATGTATGTAGACTTATATATGTTATGCCCAAATTTCAGTGGAAAAAAGATGCAAAAGCGGAGTCGAATGCGAGACCTTACTGCAGCGTGCTTATTGCGGCCGCAGCTGCGAAAAGACAACACCTACTTCCTTGGTATATAGCAGTTTCCACTTAGTTAACTGTACATGCAGCGTCCAAATACAAATGTTCGGGAAAATTCGATTTTTTTCCTCGAAACGACCATTTACCGAGGGGCACCGAAATACTCGCTTGAAATCTCGAAATTTGGAGCGGTAACCAAAACCTTGGCCACTTTACAACATGGATTTAAGAAGAGAGTACATAACCAAGAACGGAGAATTGCATCTTACAGAAAACAATTGCACCCTCTGTTCCAATATGAGTGTACTGGTTTTTGTTTAAATTTGAACTAAAACCACGACACTTATTTTGGACGGAGGGAGTACAAGTCTTTAAGGAACAGAAGGAGAGATCAGTCAGAAAAGTAGAGAAATGAGTTAACGTGATTCCCCAATTGTGCAGCTGCTCTGGAGCGTCGACTTTGTGGCATATGCTGGCCCATAACAGAATGTCATCTGCACAACTAGGAATAAGAATTCTTCTCAAAAAAAAAAAACTAGGAATAAGAACCGATGAGTCTTCTCTCTCAATTTTTGGTTAAATCTGCGGGTTGTGGTGCTTTCAAATAGTGAAAATAAAGCAGGTGCTCACCGAAGAGCAGACCTATTTGTTAGTAAACCGAGGCCGATGACAAGCAATCACAACACAACATTGACATTTGTTAACGAGGTTTGCCAAACTCGCCTACTCACCAAGCATGATGACAAGCGCTCCTCCTAGGTAAAACCTTCAATGCTGAGTATCCAAAATAGTCAGTGAAGGCCCAAGCCAAATTGGCTGAATAAATCCCGAGCTATCGTCCACTCGTTGCACTCAAGGGCCGTGGATGCGCAGTTCTTCTCCCGGCGAAGGAAGGACCACGTATAGATCATGTTGATGGCCTCTCGAAATAGGCTTTCGTCCCGCTTTATAGATAAAGCAACGAACCAAAGTACACGGCCGAACGATATAATATGGTGGGGAGGCCCCCTTACAAAGCAAATAAAAACGATACAACATGAGCCTAGAACAAGTCTAACACCTCGCCGAGGCGCGAACAAAGACCCCTGAGCTCTATGACAATGCCCCCCAAGAGGGTGACGGCGCGAAGCGTTGCCGCTGCCGAGTCTGAGAATAGAAAGGTTTTCACCGTGAGCCCTAGAACCGGAACGGGATCCACGACGCCGTCTTTAAGAAGCAAGCGGCACCCGCGGACATCGCCATCATCGGCGCCAGAGGCGCGGAGCTTTCGCTCGAGCACTCGCCAACACCACCAAGAGGAGTCCTGGCCACCACCTCAATGAAGGTCAACTTGTCCACCCCAGATTTGGGCACTGCTAAAGCAGGCCTGAGCCTTCATCCCTATCGCCCACACGACCTAAGAGATGGAGCCACCATCGCCACCATGAAGCCTGCTGGAAAGACAATCGTGAAGCCCGCCATCCAGGGCCGCCGCCCCGGCATCCATGCCCCAGGGCACCGCCGACCATCCACGTCACGGTCACCCGACCACGGTAGTAAGAGTGAAAGGGACGACCACCTTTCACTTCTAGCCTGGCATCAGCCACCAGGTTTGGGTCGACACCTCCATAGTAGAAGGCGCCGACTCCTGTGGCCCTAGTCAGTCCCGGTGGGCCGAGGGGGGAGGACAACTAATGACTACCGACGGCCATCGCCGAGAATGTTCGTGCGTCGCAATGTCTGTGGTCATTGGCGCCGATCCGTACGACGACATAGACACCAAGCAAGAAGGGCACAACGCGAAGGCAACCAATGCGGACCAAGTCAATCCCCTTACCCGTGCACCGTCGGGCAACGTCCACCAACACGATCGAGATCCATGCTACCCGCCAAAGACGTCAGCAACCCAGATCGCATCGCCGCCAACCAAAGTAGCCGTGCCACCCCATCACCTCCCACGAGCACCTCCCGGACCGCACCTAACCTCACCTACACGAAGCGCCAACTCTGATCTGCCTCGGGCCCAGATCTGGTCCGCCCAAGCACAAACCCTAGGCCAAGGCCATCCCAACGAGAGAAACCACGCGCCGCCGGCCTGCACAGAGGAGAAGGGAGGCCACCGCCGCCGGACGCCAACCGTCGTGCCACGCCAACGTCGACCAACTGTGCAGCCCCCACTAGCACAACCACCTACCTCCATGCTAAACAAAGGCACCGGAGGGCCCAACCAGAGGCAGCAGCCACCGGAGGGGCGCTCCATCTCGGAGCAGGCCGCTGAGGAGAGCCCCGTGCCACCCGAGTCAACGGCAGCCAGATCTGGGGCTGCCAGATCGAGCCACCATGGCAACCCCGAGCGCGCCCCCGCTCAGCCTACCACGCAGCACCTAGACTCACGATGGGCGCGAGGCACGCGCGAGCTCCTGCCGCCGACGCCCATGGTCGCGCCGCCACACCCCGAAGGCAGCACGCCGCTACAAGTTGGAAGCCCATGCCCGCGCCAGAGGCCACCTTCCCAGGGGAGAAGAGATCCCGCCACCGCCGATGCCGACCGGGTTTTGCCCGGCGGCGGCGAGGAGAGGGAGTGGGAGGAGGGTTTAGAGCCCTGGAGGCTCTGGTTGCCCCCCCCCCCCCACCCCCCTCACCCCGGCGCGCTGCAGGACGGGACGAGAGGGGGTCGTCAATGTGTTGCTCATGTTGATGGCCTTGAGGATAACCTGCAAAGTTTTAGGAACTCTTACTCTGTTAAAAATACTGTCATTACGATAATTTCATATGGCTCAGAGTGAAGCACAAACTCTTGCATGGAACTGGACCTCTAACTTGGGCTGCATCCAAATTAACCGGTCTCCGGCCATATTTGTATTACTCGTAGGTGGTAGTGTGAGCGCATGCGCCTGTCTTATAGACTTGAATCGTTGAATCCATGGTAATCACGGTACAAGGATCATAAATTTTTCTTATTGTCAAAAAAAATACTTCTTCTAATTCTCCAGTTAACTGAGAAAACATAAACAATTCAAACCTTTACAAGATGTTTCTCTTGCTTTGGAATCTAGAAATGCAGGAACTAAACAGTACTTGGAATGAATCAGGTATGTCTCTAAATGTAAAATCACACTTCATAGTGTTCCACACTAATTTTGCTTGCAAGAAAACAATTGAGGAAAAAGTAATGAACTATTTCATCTAAATCACATAACTGGCATTTAGTGTTGTCATTGCCAATCCCTCATCAGGGTAACATACATTAAGGAAAACATGATCGGCTTCTATTGCCCACTCTTGCAGCTTTTTCAGAAGTTTCTCCTGTGATTCTCTGCAATATAAGATGAACTTAAAGTAAAAATGATGCTGAGGTGATCAAATAAGCATCAAATCAGAGTACTTATCTTCTGAATTTGTGATGTAAAATACACGTACCGTTGGTTAAACATGGATGATTGTTTCCGTAGTAAGGACACCAGGTATAATGCATGCATGCAATAGTACAAGGTGGTGGTCCATTTTGTCCCTTGAAGACCGGCACCAACTCAATCGGAGATCACAAGGCATAACATATACTACTGTATTAGTCAAATACAATGAGGCAGCTAACTTTCAAGAACGAATAGGAATCCGACGTTAACACCCACAAGCTACCTTCATCAGCCCTTCCTCTTAATTAATTTGGTCGTCCAACTACCAGTGCATCCCACTGGCCACTAGTATTTTTTTTTTTTGAGGAATTGGCAGCTTGTACTGCCTATATATTAAGGAGTAAATGAAAGTACAAAAGTTGCATTACATGGCCGGCTTTTAAGATGTCCCCCACCAGAATATGAAAAGAGTGGAGTTAATTCTCAACATCAGAAAGCCAATGAGCGGAAAGTGTTGGTTGTAGAATGTCTTGCTTGAGGAGCTGAAGGATAGCAGACTCATGTAAGGCCTTGTGCTCGAAGACGCGCCGATTTCTTTCCTTCCATATGTTCCATGCCGTGTAGATTGCTGCAGTTTTGGCCCGCTGACCCAGGCGGGAGGCGAGGTCATTCCACCACAAAGGGATGGAGGTTGCAGGTTGCGTAGGAGGAATGAGCATGGGGATGCCCAGATCATCAGCCACTAGGAACCATACAGATCGAGCGTAGGGGCAGTTAAGGATGAGGTGCAGAGGTGTCTCGTCGTGCTGGTCGCAGAGGTTGCACAGCTCACTGTGTAGGATCCCGCGGGCCTCCAGATTGTTGTTTGTAAGAATTCTATTAGAGCGACTTAAGTATGTGAAACGTGCATCCGCTAGCGTTGATTATATAGTCCGTCGTTGTCGGTATTGGATTCATCGCAGTCTTACCACTACTCAAACTTGGCCGCCGAAAGACTCTTCTAGTTGCTGAACCGCCATCAGGAACGCCAATGTGATCACAAATGCAGCTAAAAATATTGCAAGAAACCGGATGAACCTATGGAACATGTGAAACGTGCAAACTACCTGCGGACTCCATTGAACCGAGTTTACAAATTAACATATTGGCAACCTAAACTAGCGTACTTGACACAAACACACTTAACATCGCCATATCTGCCAAAAAAGAAAAAAATCATCACGGTCGGACAACGCCGTAGAACAGCTGGACGGGAAGCTGCTCTCACCCTTTTGGAGGCTTCCTCTCACTTCTTATTCTTAGGCGGTGACTACTTCTTCTTCTGAGTCAGCACCTGTTTCTTCCTGGACTGCACCATTGTTGACATTCTTGAGGACCCATCTCCTGGTGTCGGCGCCATCGACCGCATATGGCTTGAGGCCCCTATTGCGTTAGTCGAGGCTATTGATTCCATGGACGGAACCGCCATTGATGTCATTCTTGAGGAACAATCAGTTGGCGTTGACATCCTCGACCCTCTTGAGGCAGCCGTTGTGCCAGTTGACTTTACTGAGGCAGCGGATGGAGCTACCATTGATGTCATTCTTGTGGACCCCTCGCCTGGTGTCGGCGCCATCAACCGCATATGGCTTGAGGCAGCCGTTGCGTCAGTTGATTTTACTGAGGCAGCGGATGGAGTTACCATTGATGTCATTCTTGAGGACCCCTCACCTGGTGTCGGCGCCATCGACCGCATATGGCTTGAGGCAGCCGTTGCGCCAGTTGATTTTACTGAGGCAGCGGATGGAGTTACCATTGATGTTATTCTTGAGGACCCCTCACCTGGTGTTGGCGCCATCGACTGCATATGGCTTGAGGCAGCCGTTGCGCCAGTTGACTTTACTGAGGCAGCGGATGGAGTTGCCATTGATGTCATTCTTGAGGACCCCTCACCTGCTGTCGGCGCCATCGACCGCATATGGCTTGAGGCAGCCGTTGCGCCAGTTGACTTTACTGAGGCAGCGGATGGAGTTGCCATTGATGTCATTCTTGCGGACCCCTCACCTGGTGTCGGCGCCATCGACCACATATGGCTTGAGGCAGTCGTTGCGCTAGTTGACTTTACTGAGGTAGCGGATGGAGTTGCCATTGATGTCATTCTTGAGGACCCCTCACCTGGTGTCAGCGCCATCGACCGCATATGGCTTGAGGCAGTCGTTGCGCCAGTTGACTTTACTGAGGCAGCGGATGGAGTCACTAGTAGAAAAACACCTATTAGTCCCGGTTCGTAAGGGCCTTTAGTCCCGGTTCATGAACCGGGACTAATGGGTCGTTACTAATACCTTCACCAATTAGTCCCGGTTCGAACACGAACCGGGACATATGTGCCTCCATGTGGCCGGTCCGCCGAGCCCAGTCAGGGGGGGCTTTGGTCCCGGTTGGTGGCTCCAACCGGGACCAAAAGTCCATGTTTTTTAGAAAAGCGGCTGTTTTAGGGGTTTTGGGGGTTATTTTTAGGTTGTTATTAGCTAGCTAATAGAGAGAAGTGTCCTCTCTTATATCTTCGTCCTTGGTTTATCAACGATGCTGCTATGTTCATTTCACCTCTCGATATAACATGCTCATGCATGCTCGCATCATACATCATTATATATAATAACAAGTCCTACTAATCATGCATCATCATACAACTTCTACTCGTTATTAATAATAAGTCATACGATCGTCATCCTCATAGTCATCGAACCCAACCCTACATAATTGTTCTTAGCACATGATCATCGATGTCGTAGGACCTAAACACCCTTAAGGTAAAATAGCATAAAACAATATAGACCCTGACTCTCCATTATGAAGAATGGCGATCATCCTGTTTCAAATTCTTGCCCTTCGCTGCTTTTTGCTTCCAAGAAGCTCCTTACGACTGTCCATACATTTTTTCTATTCTTTGATTGTCATGTCTCCACTTCTTTTAGAAATCCGGTATGGATAGTTGAGATTCGTAGGATGACCTGGATATATGTTCAAAACATGAAGGCTGCCATTCTCATACATCAAATGAGGCACACAATCCTCTGGGATTCTCTGTTGAAAAACATAGTAATAACTTCTTAGTTAGCAATGACGTACTAGTTTTAGAAGTATGCAAAAAGATGCACAGATGTCGTAATAGTAAAAAATCTTACCAGGGTATCTCCATGGTAGTTACCGTAGTTCGACACATGCACTAGTGGCACGTATTGACCATAATGTTGAGGAGTTCGATTGTAGACATTGTAATTCTCAAGATCTCTACAAAATGCTATCAGATGATTTTTCTCCTTATAAGTTAATTCGGAGCCATCGGTGTAGTGGGTTTTGTCTACCATCTTCCGCACATTCTTTGAACAACCAAAATAAGCTGTCAATGGAAATAAGCTGTCAACTATTTTGAAATAAACAATATAAATTACTTAATAACTATGTTAATCTCACAGGGGGGAAGAATTGGAGGTGTATCCACAAGGACCCAAATCGAAGGTCTCTCTTGCTCGATTGCAGGATCACCAAGATCCATGGTGACAAGCATACCCTCATCAAGACCATACATCTTGCAAAGTGCTTCCCAATTTTTGCAACCAAAATGGGTTACACTCTGACTATTGTACAGCTTTACTTGAAAATCCGCACTATGATGGGTACTTAGGATAATTTTTTTGTGTTTCGAAACTTTCATGGTCTTCAAAACCCATCCTCTCCAAGACATAGCGTCTTGCAAAGCATGGGATAAGCTAGTTGAATTGGAAAAGATGAAAAATATTGTCATGATTAAAATAGTTGAAGTCATGATTAATTACGAAAAAAAACTATTGTCGCTGCTATGCATCAGATGAACATCGAAGGTCTCGTCGAGCTTAATGCAGAAGCGCCGATCTTCGTCCAGCTCAATGAACCTGTCGCAGATACCTCGGTCGTCGTGGCACCAGTCGCACAGCCCCGGGCGGTTTTCGTCGTCCGAGTACGACATTTCCGGCCTATGTTCATAATTCAAATGAAGGAGAACTTATCCAATATGAGCATTCAATTATAAGGAAAACCAAATCATAAAATAAGCAAAACCAAATCATAAAATAAAGTAGTATTCAAATTAGCATGATTCAATAATTATAAGCAAAAGTACACATCATCTCTTGGTGTTCGTACATCGTCGAATATTATCACTAATATAGCATCACTAATACAACTAGAACCGTAGCGCCCGACGGGTATCGACGCGGGCGGTGGACACCCAAAGATAAGGAACCATCACAGGATCATAGCTCCAGTGAGATCCCTGAAGAACGTGCCAGGTACTGTCGAACCTGCCCTCCAATGCAACCATGTAGCGACGGACGTGCTCGTTCTCCTCGCTGACACGGTGACGTACCACCTCCGCGGTGTCCGGAAGCCTCGGCACCGTGACTGGCCCATGCGACCGCCACCAAACAAGGATCGGGTCAACAACGGGCTGCCTCCTCACCAACCTACGTCCCCCGGAAGGTAGCACCTCCCAATACCAACCCGGCGGAGCCCAGTCCCGAACATGGCCCTGATCAAGCAAGCCTCCACCGCCGAGTCGACGACGACGAGGATGCGGGATAGGCATTGCCGACGTCGATGCGGAAACTACTTCTATATATAGTTAAATAAACTAGTTTTATTAATTAAATCAACTAGTTCAACTACTAAGCACTTACTACAAATAAATAAAGTAGTACTTACAAAAACCAAACTACTTCTATATATAGTAAAATAAAGTAGTATAACTATAGTTCTATTATTTTCCTAACTAAAAATAAACTACTTTCTCTTCTTATTTTTTTCCTTTTTCATCTATTCTAAATATGAACATATTCATAAATGACTTCTATCCTTCACAATTTTTCTATACATACACAATAAATTAACAAAGAAAATACTATGAACAAAAGAATCATTAAAATTCTATGAACAAAATTACAACAGGAAAAAAACATAAAAATTCTATATGAACAAAATTTGACATATTCGATCTTTGCATATATATGAACACATATACAAACATGCATATATATGAACATACAAACATCTTTTCATAAAAAATCTATTAACAGAGAAAAAATCTAACAAAATATGAACAAATTAATTACACAATATGAAAAAATATCTGACAGAAAAATCTATGAACTACACATCTAAATTACAACACATCTAACAAAAAAATCTATGAAACTACAAAAAAATCTAACAAAAAAATTACTTGCTCACGGCGACGGCGACGGCGAGGTGCGGCGCGGGGCGGGGCGGCACGGTGACGGTCGACGGTGAGGCGGCGGTGCGTTATGGGTCAAGGGCGGGCGGGCGCGGTGACGGTCGACGGTGAGGGCGGCGGTGCGTTATGGCGGGCGGGCGGGCGGCGCGGTGATTTGCCGACGGTGAGGCGGCGGTGCGTTATGGGTCAAGGGCGGCGACGGGCAGGGGTCAAGCGGGCATGGGTGCGGGCGGGGCGGCGACGGCCGGGGCGCGGACGGCGTGGGCGCATTTACGGCGACGGGCGAGGCGGAGACGGACGGGCAGCCTGGACGCGTCGGGTGGCGGGAAAGAAGGAACTGAACCAAATTTTTGCGAGTGCCGCTTATATAGGCAAAGCATTGGTCCCGGTTCATGGCAACAACCGGGACAAATGCCCCCTTTAGTCCCGGTTGGAGGCTCCAACCGGGACCAAAGGCCTCTTTTCCCGGTTGGTGCCTCCAACCGGGACTAAAGGGTGGGCATTGGTCCCGGTTGGAGCCATGAACCGGGACGAATGGCCTGGTGCTGCCACGGTGCGGCACGAAAAGTTTAGTCCCACTCGCTAGCTGAGAGGCGCAGCGGGTTTATAAGCCCCACTGCCGCCTCCCTCTCAAGCTTCTTTGCACCGCAGGCTTACGGGCCTACTTACTACTGCTTTGCTCGATGGTCCCATCGGGCCACCTGCGGGCCTGGATCCTGGCCCATGGTGGGTTTCTAGTCGTATCCAGGCCGTGGGGGCCCAGTAGGAGGCACTTTTTTCTTTACTTATTTATTTTATTGCAGCTGTTTTTTTAGTCCCACCTCGCCAAGCGAGAGGCACTCGCAGCTGTTTATAAGCCCTGAGTGCAGAGACAATGAAGAAGAGGCTCAATGCTCACTCAAGTTGAGTTCGCTTCAAGCCTTGAGGAATAGGGTATACTGACCGAGCTATGTGCAGTGCAGTTTACACTATTCCGAAAGGCTTGAAGCGAATTAACTAGCATTGCGCCTCTTTTTTATTTTTAATGACTTATTACCACACAGAAATAAATAGAAAAAATAAATATAGCAGAAATGAAAAAAAAAACTATATAAAAAACTACTCAGAAATAAATAAAAAAATAGTTGTGATTAACTTTACTAAAATCTTTTTAATTTGTAATGACTTATTACAACTCAGAAATAAATAGTTGTGATTAACTTTACTAAAAAATGAGCATAGATGCTTGTTTTTAGTGACTTACTACAGTTCAGAAATAAAAAGAAGAAGAAAAATAGTTATGATTAACTTTACTAAAAATGAGCATAGATGCTTATTTTTAATGACTTACTACAACTCAAAAATAAAAAGAAGAAAAATAGTTATGATTAACTTTACTAAAAAATGAGCATAGATGCTTATTTTTAATGACTTACTACAACTCAAAAATAAAAAAAATATAGCAGAAAAGTAAAAAATACAATAAAAACTACTCAGAAATGAGCATAGATGCGCTTTATAGAGGAATTCAACTTAAATTCATAACAAATTTCAAGAGAAATTGTATGAATTTAGGCTAAATTCCTATATAAGGGCATCTATTTTCATTTTCAGAGGAGCTCAATAAGGCAGAGAGGGAGGGCTTATAAACCGTCCGATTCCCCTTCAGTTGGCGAGGTGGGACTAAACTGCAAGAACGAGGACCAACCCTTTAGCCTCGGTTGGTGGTGGCATGGACCGGACTAATGGGCAGCCTTTGGTGGTTCAAGCCACCAACCGGGCCAATGGTGGTGGGCTGAGAGCGAGGCCCATTGGTCCCGATTCGTCCCACCAACCGGGACCAATAGGTCCAGCATTTAACGGGACAAATGGCCGACGTGGTCTGCCGGCCCTCGGGCTCACGAACCGGGTCCAATGCCACCATTGGTCCTGGTTCTGGATTGAACCGGGACTAATGGGCTGGACCGGCCTGGACGATTGGCCTCTTTTCTACTAGTGAGTTATCATTGATGTCATTCTTGAGGACCCCTCACCTGGTGTCAGCGCCATCGACCGCATATGGCTTGAGGCAGTTGTTGCTCCAGTTGACTTTACTGAGGCAGCGGATGGAGTTATCATTGATGTCATTTCTTGAGGACCCCTCACCTGGTGTCGGCGCCATCGTCCGCATATGGCTTGAGGCAGTCGTTGCGCCAGTTGACTTTACTGAGGCAGCGGATGGAGTTACCATTGATGTCATTCTTGAGGACCCCTCACCTAGTGTCGGCACCATCGACCGCATATGGCTTGAGGCAGTTGTTGCGTTAGTCGAGGATCTTGAATCCATGGACGGAACCACCATTGATGTCATGCTTGAGGAACAAACATTTGGCGTGGGCATCCTCGAGTGAACATGGCTCGAGTCGGCCGTTGCGTCAGTTGACGTTATAGAAGCCTCAGACGGAGCCACCACTGTCGTCATTCCTGTGAACAGTCACCGTGTGTCGGCGTCCTCGACCGTCCATGGCTTGAGGCCGCCATTGCTCCAGTTGATGTTATTACAGTCGATGGTGGAGCCGCCGTTGTTGGCGTTCTTGAGGCTGCCGCCGCGGCCGCCCTTGTTGGCGTAGTTGAGGATGCAGGTCGAGCCTCCTGTGACCTCACCTTCTTACCAAGAAACTGTCTTGGCATGGCGTGATCTGCTTCTCTTCTTCGCCGTACGTCCTCGTCCTCCTCCTGCTCTTCCTCTTCTACCTGATGAGCTGAGCTGAGCTGAGCTGGTGTGAGCTGGGTGAGGTATTTGCTTTGTCTTGGCTAGGGTTGAGGAAGCGCTGCGGCAACAACATATATACATTCACAGAAGGATGTCATGTCTTTTGGTGTGGTTGCTTGTTTGGCTCAAACTTACGTCTGTTCACACTCGCAACGGAAGCCAGTCTGTCCCTTGTGTTTCCTTCCTTGAATATGTCCAATATACACGATACACACATATTACTACTGACGGATGGATGCGAGTGGGTTGATTGGTACGTCATGGTCGTCACCACGTTCGTCTTCGTTTCTCATACATTGGAATATGCGTTAGCTAAGTTTAGGTAGCACACGGCTAAGTATGAAACACGAGAAACATGTATGTCACTATTTCCTTTTATTTAGTCCCCCACAACAACCTACCGCACCACTCGACAACACAAGTGAGGAACAAAGAGTTTCACTCGCAAAAAAAAAAAGGTGAGGAAGAAAGAGTTTACTCGGCCACAGCATGAACCAGGCTCCATATTTTTTTTTAGTGCGATGGTAAATGAGATTCACCAATTTTAGTAGGCAACACAATATTTACCTTTCAGTCAAAGTATTCCAGTCATTTCAGTTGTACACAGGATGTCAAATAAATTTCAAAATATTTTTTTTTGAAATTTTCAATAATTGCTTAAATTGCAGGTTAGTGTTTCTGTCATCTTGCCGAAATGTAATTGCATCACCACCACGAACGCCACAAATGCAGACTCAGGCACCAAATGACAGTTTCATGCAAATATTGTAAGGAACTGGATGACCGCAGGAACCTGTATGAAACCTTTTCCTATTATTCAGTCACCCAACAACAACCTGCCGCACGACTCGAGAAAAAACTTTTCTTGGCCGCATCGTGAACCAACACGCTTCTGCCCTATATGCAAACTACCTATGCACTCCAAGGGCTCGATCTACCCAAGTTTAAAAATTTACTTATTGCAGCATGAACTCACATGTCAGACACACACTTGACTTCATCGTGGCCTCACGACGTCAAACACAGTGCAACTGGACAGGCGGATGCCCTCACCCGTTTGAAAGCTACCTCTTAAACAATCTTTCATTCATCTTAGATGATATAGACGCCACTTGATTCGTCTTAGATGACCCTTGCTTGATCCCAAACACTGCTTGATGTGTCTTTGACAACCCCAGCTTCGCCATCATAGAATTCATCTTCGTGGGACAACACCTTACCATGACGCGGTATTCTTCTTTTTCTTCTTTGCCAAAGTGACGTGAGGTGAGGTTTATACAGTGTTTGCTTTGCTCTGGCTGGGTTGAGGAAACCTGAAGCACGACAGCATAGCCTGAAGACGCGCTTCCACCGGGGAGAATGGTTGGTGGCCGTTGCCGGCCAGTCTCTTCTGTTTTGGGTAGTATATATTTATACGCAATGCATTCTTATTGACTGATGGACGCGGTTGGGTCAGTGGTCGTGGTCGTCGCCGCGTTGGTCTTCATATCTCCTCCTCCTCCTCCTTATACTACTAAGTACGTTTGAATTAGCGTGGTAAAGTTTAGGTAGCAGACTGCTAATAGACAAGGATCATGTCCTTGTCTTGTTTGTTAATTCGCAGTCAGGCCCATTCATACAAGGCTTGCCCCAGCACTGAGTTAAAATAAATCAGCTTAAGATATCTTGCAATCACACCATAGTCATACACATATGTGATTTTTATGCAAATCCTTTCTTTGACCTACTACGACCAGCAACTACCGGCCTGAACCATTTTCTATCATTCCAAAACAAAACTAGCTATTGTACAACATGGAGATAAGATAATTACAAGGGGACAAAACCTAAGAAGACATAGTACATAACCAAGAAATAAGAATTATTGCTTACAGAAAAAAAATTAATGGAGGAAGACCCCGACCAAGCCTAATATCTAAGACCTCAGGCCCCAACCAAGCCACTTGCCGGGTATGGGGCACACACCGGTCCGGCGCACACACAGAGGCCGCCGCAACCAACTGCCACCAATCCATCTTCAAAGTTGTACTGACGCATCAACCTTGCCCGGTCTAGCTGCCGTCGATGCCACCACGACGCCAGACAATGCCACGATCATGGACTCGTCCATCAACAGACGCCTAGCAGCGAGACCTCGCTGCTCCATGCCGCTAAGACCCGCCATTGTCGACAGGTCAGATGCAACGCCGCTCCTCCTTCGGGAACACCTCCTGCAGCCACTGGGGCGATCCCCTCCACTCCCAACCGGCCCCAAGACCCCTGACGACACCTCCAAGAAGGTCACGACGCGAACAGCGCCGCTGCCGCCAATCCGAAGAGGATTAAAGATTTTCACCCGGCATAAGATCGGGGTGGGTAAATTGGGCCCTCAGATGCGCCTTCATGAAGGAAAGCGGCACCCATGGGCGACGGCGCCGCCGGGCCGGCCAGACTGGCCAAGGTACACCACCAGGGATCACCATCACCAAAGCCTGCAGCCGCAAACCACCGGGCCGACGAGAGAGGCAGCATGAGAAAGGGGAACTCCAGATCTGAAGCCACGACACCAACCCGCCGGAGGATCACAGACCACCCGATCCAATCCCCGGCGCCCGGACAAGGAGGCCAACCCAGGGGACGCCGCCCCGGATCCAGGACCCTCCGCCCTAAATCAGGCAAAGCAGAGCCAACCTACCGCCACGACCGCCACTGGGTCACCGGCCGGCCGCCACGCCGCTGTGCTCCAGATGGACGCTGTCGTGGGCCAGATCGGCGCCGCCACCATCGGTCGGGGCCTCATCCTCAAGATTGGGGATCCCGCGCATCCAGATCCCTGAGTGAGAGGGCGATGCCTCCGCATCGCCATCGCATGCACGGGCTTAACCCGGCACCAACCATCGGCGGCGGTGGAGGGGAGAGCGGGAAGGAGCAGGGGACCGGCGGCAGAGGGTTGGGTCCCCTCGGCCACCCACGCGGTGGGAGACGGAGGGGAAGGGGAAGGGGGAGGGGTACAGGGAGAGCTTACAGAAAACAACTACAGGTCACTAAGGAACAGAACGAGAGATCAGATAGAAAAGTAGAGAAATGAGTAAACGGCTTGTGGCATATGCTTGCCCATAGCAGAAGGTCATCTCCACAACTAGGAATAAGAACGGGGTGGTCCTCTTTTTTTTTGTTAAATCTTCGGGTTATGGTGCTTCCAAATATTTTCCAAAGAAAGCAGATGCACAACAAAGAGCGGACTTATTTGGTAGAAAATCAAGGCGGATGACAAGCAATCACAAGCATGACATCAATATCTCTTGACAAGGTTTTGCAAACTAGTCTACTCACCAAGCACGGTTACAAGAGCTCCTCCCCAGGTACTAAATTGAGACGACAAATTCCACTAAGGCAATCGAACAACATGTCTAGCCAATCACCACTACCGGTCAGGCCATCCCTGCCATCTCCCCAGCACCTTCGCTCGTGTGATTCATGTCTAGAGTGCCAGTTTCGTCTAGTCTATTTTGGCAACCCATGGTGCCTTTATATGTTATACCTTGGTTATGCGCATTCGATTCAAACACCTTACATCCCATGACTCATGAATATGTCTTCGTCATCTTGAAGCTCCCCAAGCATGGACCACGATGTACTAAATTTGGACTTGAACCATCATGCATGATAGAGCATGATGAACAAAACATACGTGATAATCGGACCAATATAAGTACTAAACAATCTAGACATGCAATCTGATAGATAAGAAAACATAGGATGTCCATCTTGATTTGTACTACGAATACACCAATGGAAAACCCTAATTAAAAGAAGCGATAAGAGTACTTACGAGATGGGTGTAGCATAAGCAACCTTAGCTGCAGCGGCGGTGTCCTTAGTATTGTGGTTGGACGGAGCCAACGAGTAGTCCATGAACTAGTTGATGGAGCATGAACATTCGAGTAGTCATGGGAGTAGTAGCAGTATTGTGGTCCCCAAAAACCTAATCACCCCTCACTTTTACATGATTGCCAAGACGGGGTTCCGGAGGCCTGTGAAGGAAATATGCCCTAGAGGCAATAATAAAGTTATTATTTATTTCCTTATATCATGATAAATGTTTATTATTCATGCTAGAATTGTATTAACCGAAAACATAATACATGTGTGAATACATAGACAAACAGAGTGTCACTAGTATGCCTCTACTTGACTAGCTCGTTAATCAAAGATGGTTATGTTTCCTAACCATAGACATGAGTTGTCATTTGATTAACGGGATCACATCATTAGTAGAATGATCTGATTGACATGACCCATTCCGTTAGCCTATCACTTGATCGTTTAGTATGTTGCTATTGCTTTCTTCATGACTTATACATGTTCCTGTAACTATGAGATTATGCAACTCCTGCCACCGGAGGAACACTTTGGTGCTACCAAACGTCACAACGTAACTGGGTGATTATAAAGGAGTACTACAGGTGTCTCCAAAGGTACATGTTGGGTTGGCGTATTTCGAGATTAGGTTTTGTCACTCCGATTGTCGGAGAGGTATCTCTGGGCCCTCGGTAATGCACATCACTATAAAGCCTTGCAAGCAATGTAGCTAATGAGTTAGTTACGGAATGATGCATTACGGAACGAGTAAAGAGACTTGCCGGTAACGAGATTGAACTAGGTATTGGATACCGACGATCGAATCTCGGGCAAGTAACATACCGATGACAAAGGGAACAACGATATCGTTATGCGGTTTGACCGATAAAGATCTTCAGAGAATATGTAGGAACCAATATGGGCATCCAGGTTCCGCTATTGGTTATTGACTGAGAATGGTTCTAGGTCATGTCTAAATAGTTCTCGAACCCGTAGGGTCCGCACGCTTAACGCTTCGGCGATGCTTCATTATGAGTTTATAAGTATTGATGTACCGAAGGTTGTTCGAGTCCCGGATGTGATCACGGACATGACGAGGAGTCTCGAAATGGTCGAGACATAAAGATTGATATATTGGAAGCCTACATTTGGACATCGGAAATGTTCCGAGTGAAATCGAATTTATCGGAGTACCGGAGGTTACCGGAACCCCGGAACTATATGGGCCATAGTGGGCCTTGGTGGAAAGGAGAAAGGGCCAGCCCTAGGTGGTGGCGCCTCCCCCTTCCCCTAGTCCTACTAGGACTAGGAAAGGTGGGCCGCCCCTCTCTCTCTTTCCTCCGGTGAATCCTATTCCAACTAGGATTGAGGGGGAATCCTACTCCCGAGGGAGTAGGACTCTGGCGGCGCCTCCTCTTGGCCGGCCGGCCCCTCCCCTTGGCTCCTTTATATACGGGGCAGGGGGCACCCCAGGACACACAAGTTGATCTACGGATCGTTCCTTAGCCGCAGCGGTGCCCTCCACCATATTCCACTTCGTCATATCGTCATGAGCTTAGGCGAAGCCTGCGCCGGAGAAGTCATATCGTCAGCGAGCTTAGGCGAAGCCCCGCGTCGGTGGAGCATCATCATCGCCACCACGCCGTCAGGTCGACGGAACTCATCCCGACACTTTGCTGGATCGGAGTCCGGGGATCATCATCGAGCTGAACGTGTGCAGAACTCGGAGGTGCCGTACGTTCGGTGCTTGGATCGGTCGGATCGTGAAGACGTACGACTACATCAACCGCGTTGTTATAACGCTTCCGCTTTCGGTCTACGAGGGTACGTGGACAGACACTCTCCCCTCTCGTTGCTATGCCATCACCATGGTCCTGTGTGTGCGTAGGAATTTTTTTGAAATTACTACGTTCCCCAACAGCCTGCTCCCTCCCCCTTCACGGTGCACGTCGAGAAGTAGGATAGAGAAACTTAGAAGCGGCACAGTTCACATAGACTTCAGTCAAATATTAAAAATCCTTATTCAGATCAAACATCAAAGTTAAGAGCCAACATCAAAACAAAAGGAGGTCCACATGTTGGTTCTTTGTCCAATGAACTAATTTTTCATCCAGCACTAAACAAGCTTGTGCCATGACACCATCCATGCATAGAGTGGAATACTTCACTTACTAACTGTTCGGACGGTCTTACACCCTAGTTTGACACTTCTTTATTTTCCTGTTTCCTCTACAAAATTGGTCATGATTTAATTCGAAACCCCACCATGTTGATCACAGTACATCGATAATCAATTTTCTTATCATCAAAACAAGCACTATTTCTAATTCTTCAAATGGTCAAGAAAACATAAGCAAATCCAACCATTACTAGATTTTTGACTTGCCTTGGAAATCAAGAAATCCAGGAAGTAAACCTTTATTGGACGGAATCAGATATGTCTAAATGTAGAAGGCACACTGTGAAATATTCCACACTAATTTTGCAAGAGAACACTTAAGGAAAAGGTGATCAACTATTTAATCTAAACCACAAAATTGACATTTATTGTCTACTTGCCAATCCCTCATCAGGATAAATAATTAAAGAAGAAGGTGATCAACTTTTATTCCCCCTTCTAGCAGCTTTTTCGGAAGTCCTTCAGGTAATTCTCTGCAATATAAGATGAACTTAATGTAAAAATGATGCAATGGTGATCAAATAATGATCAGATTAGAGTATTTACCTTATGAAATCATGATGTAAAATGCATGTATCAATATTTAATCATTATTGTTTCCATAGCAGTCACACCACGTATAGTGCATGCGTGTATTATTTCAAGTGGTGATCCATATCTTCTCCCTAGTAAACAGGCACCAACTGCATCAGAGATCACAAGGCATGCCATGACCAGGCCACTATTATATTGTCGTCAGACATATATTAGTCAAACTTTATTCTATACTTTCAGGGAAGAATAGGAGTTCGACGTTAGCATGCACAAGCTACCTTCCTCAACCCATGGTTTCTTAATAAATTTGGTTCTCCAGCTACCAGTGGCAGTGCAAACCAACGGCCACTAGAATTAGAGTATGTTAAATATGTGAAACATGCATCAAATTGCGTTGATTATATAGTCAGCCGTTGTGGGTATTGGATTCATCGGAGTCTTGCCACCGCTCTACATTAGCTAGGGCACTCGCCCTCTGCCAGCTGAGGGAATCTTCTAGTCACTGAACAGCCATAAGGAAGACCAGTATGATAACAAATGCAGACTTCTTTAAAAAAAATAGAAAAACAAATGCATACTCTACTATCGAAAGTCGAATTGCTGTTTAAAATATCGCAGGCTAGATGAACTGATGGAACATGTATGTCACTATTTCCTTTTAGTGTGTGGCTAGGTCTCAGTCGACTGAGACTTAACCAAGTCTCAATCAAGTGTCATAGTAGTATATAAGATGCAAAAGGAAAAACTAAAAAGTTTTTTTTTTACAAATCTCTTTGCAAGATTAAAGTAATATAGCATTGACTGAGACATAACAAAGTCTCAGTAGCCAAAGTCGACTAAGACTTAACAAAACTGTTCCTTTTATTCAGTCACCCAACAACAACATGCCCATGGTTCCACAACACGAGGGAAAAAAAACTTCTACTTGGCCGCAACGTGGACTAGCACGCCTCTGGCCTACATGAAAACTACCAACGGACTTGATTGAACATGGTTTACAAATTACTCCGTCCGTAAACAAATATAAAAGCATTTAGATCACTAATGTAGTAATCTAAACGCTCTTATATTTCTTTATAAAGGGAGTAACATATTGCGACATAAATGAGTGTACTTAACAAAAACACACTGCTCAACTTCGTCATGGTCGGACGATGTCCGAGATCAGGTGGACGGGCAGCTACTCTCACCCTTTTGGACGCTTACTCTCACTTTTTATTCTTAGGCGGGGGCTTCCTGTTCTTCTGAGTCAGCATCGGGTTATTCCTGGAATGCACCTTGTTCTTCTTGAACGACGGCGGTTTTGTCAACTGCGTACTAGTTGACGCGGCCTTCGTCTTGTTAGGGGCATCCTTTGCAGGTTCCTTGCCCTTGCCCATGACGCGATCTCCCTCTCTTCTTCTTATTCTTCTTCTTCACCGGCCAGGTGGTTGAGGCGAGAGGTGGATGTGGTGTTTGCTTTGCACCGGTTGGGTTGAGGAAGTCTGCAGCAATGGCACCTGCATATATAGCCGAGGGATAAGGACACAGGGAAGCGGTCCAGCGGGACGACGCGCTTTCACGGGAGGAGAATGGTTTGGTGGCGTCGCCAGTGCTACCGGGACTCAGTCTCTTTTGTTTCATTTGGGGGAGTAGATATGTATATTTGATGCATTTGTTCTTGACGGATGGGGATGCGCTTGGGTCAGTGGCCGTGGTCGTCGCTGCGTTGGTCTTCATTTCTTCTCCTACTCCTCCTTATACTACTACATACTCATTGGTGGTTATGTTTTGGTAGTACACGCCAAACGGCTTGTGACTTGTTGTTAGTCATACATATCACATATGCATGTACTGTACGTCATGCAACATTGATGTAGTAACTACACGCCCTTGCCGTTGCACGAGATGTTCAGGTACAGCTTGATTTTGGTTTAGCTAAACCGATTGTAATCATGTGGGGCCGATCTTGTATACATGTTTGTATACGAGTTACTTCCTCCGTTTCAAAATAGATGTATCAAAGTTAGTACAAAGTTGTGTCATCTATTTTGGAACGGAGGGAGTAGGTGTCAAGTTGAAAAACGGGAGACAAGAGAGCTATTTACCCAGGTCCAGACCTCGTGAGGTAGAAGGTTTGTCCATTTTTTCAACGGAATTCTTCAGTTATTATGGCTCGTTGACTATGGGTTTTTGGGGTTAGTCTCAATTCAAAACTTTCGATGGTGGTCCAAAAATATTTCAATATTCTCCCGTAAAAATGGTGGGACTCGTACCAACGTGCGGGAAACAAGAGAGTAGGACCATTTGCCAGCGTAAGTCAAGTCTTTGGTCCCATCATACATAGTTCATTTTATCCATGTTATATTTGGAGTGGGACCATGTATCAGTACAAGACATGTGTCACCATTTCGACTAATCCGTGTTGTTGTAGATTTCTTTCGTTTCAGTCCAATTCATGCATGTCTTTTAACATATCTTCCAAGAATCCGAGCTGCTCTATTTCTGTTACTTATGTTGAGCTAATACGAGAGATTATTTTTCTACTACGAATAATACAATTGATAGAAGTTGCCGGTTAGTTCATTTAAATTCAGTGGCACACACACATGGTTTTGACAAAAAAAGCTAGCTTATAAAATATTCTGTGGTTGGTGTCCATTCGAAAAAAAAAGCTGCCACTAACGGGACACGTTACCACACCGCACGGTGGCCTTATCTCTTCCATTGACGGATTATTTTTGTCATTCGGTCTGTTATAACTAGTTCGTTTTCGTGGTATTTCACCATAATTTCAACATCATAAGACAAACAATCACACATTTTATTCAGAACAAATGCATTGCATTACACATTAGTCGTATAGATGTTCACCATACATTTAAAACATATGTTTTTAAAAATGCCTCCTTCTGAAACCCTAACTGCCACGACTCAATTGCTAGCTCCCTACCTTGAGCCGTTCCACTTATTTTCCATGGGTGTAATGCTAGCTGTAATTGGTTGATGATATTCCGTTTTTTTAAAAAGAGGATGACACCTGGCCTCTGCATCAGGGCGACGCATGCTGCAATTTTATAAATTATTCATTAAGACCTTACAAATTAATACATCAATATGTCTGAAGCCACCATCTTGATGACATATGTAGCTACTCGTATCCACTTGATTAAGGGTACAGATTATCCACGGTGCATAATCAGACCTCATACCAAAGCAAACATCTAAAGCCGGAAGGCCCAACCAAGCCGAATTACCGGGTCTGGGCCACACACCGGTCCGGCACATTGTCAACGGGCACCGCATGCGCATGCTGCAGAGGTTGCCGCCACCGCCACCGATCCATCTTCATAGAAGGTATTGGCGCATCCACCTAGTCAGGTCTGCCGTCGACGCCACCACAGCGCAAAGAATGAAACCACCAGACTTCTCTACTCTTAGATTGCTGCTAACGAATATCATAAGAAACTGGGATGAACACACACAAGACAGAGATAGTTCAGCGATGCGTTAATTAATTATGTGTACGTCTTTTCTGACTCATTTCTTTTATTTGGTCATCCAACAACATGACTCGATAACACCAGGAAAAACAAAATAGCCGCAACGTGATCTGGTACACCTCTCTTTTTCTGGAAAAAACTTCCATTTTATTCATCAATGTCATGATGTACAAAGCACCACACAAGTAACATTATTTACATTCAAGTCCTTAGACCATCTATTCATAAATTGGCTTACATGTCAGGGGCTCGTACCAAGAGTTTACAAATTTATTAACTTACTGCAACGTAACTAAGTTGTTCTCAACACACTTAACTTCATCAAAGATGGACGACCTACATGGATGGAGATCATCGGCGTGTGCTGGACGTGTGGGCGCTGCACGACTACTACTTGTTGTCGCAGACAAAGGTCGGGCTGTTGTTCTAACCGTTCTTGAGGTGCGCGCACCTGGCTGCCATGTCATCGACCGGTTTGAGGCCGCCGTTGCTTTAGTTGACATACTGGAGGTCATGGACGGAGCGGCTCTTTTTGACATTCTTGAGGACGCAGGAGGAGCCACCGTCGCAGACGCCGCTGACATTCTTGAGGTCGTGTATGGATTTGCCGTTGTTGACGTTCTTGTGGTTGCGGATGGATTTGTCGTTGTTGACGTTCTTGAGGTTGCATACGAATTTGCCGCAGTTGAAGTCCTTGAGGCTGCGTACAGATTTGACGTTGTTGAAGATCTTGAGGACGCATATGGATTTGCCATTGTTGACGTTCTTGAGGTAGCGGGTTGAGTCGACGTAGCTGATATTCTTAAGCCCGCGGGGGGAACTACCATTGCTGACGTTCTTGATGCGGTGGAGGAAGCCACCCTTGCTGACGATCTCGAGGCCCCAGGTATGGCCACCCTCGGCGGTGTTGTTGAGGCCACGAGCGGATCCACAGTTGTTGAAGGTCTTGATGTAGCGGCCATCGTTGGTGTTCTTGGGGTTGTGGACAGACCCGCCGGTGACCTCGCCTTCTTCTGTCCGAGAAACCTTCCTGGCAACATGACACGATTTTGATCTTCTTCCTTTTCTTCAAGATGAGGTGAGCTAAGCAGAGTGAGGTGGATGTGGTGTTTGCTTTGCTCCGGTTGGGTTGAGGAAGCCTGCATGGATGTCATGTATGTATAGGAACAATAGACTACCCACGGCGGGGGTAACTTCAGCAGTAACATAAGGTCCAGTTCAGCAAATTTGCTTATGTGGCAATGATTTAATGAGGAGAGAGATGAATTGAGTAACATAGCTAGTTACTCATACTGTGAGTAACATTACACATACCAAAACAAGATGAGTCTACAAACTAATAAATAAAATATTACATGACACCACATATATATTATTCCCCACTATAAAGGTAGTAACATAGACTAGTAACATACTCCCTCCGTCCGCCAAAGAGTGAACGTCTGGCTCGAGTAATTTTCCCAAAATAAGTGAACGTCTGGCTCCGCAGCGATCCACCGAGGTAATTTTACGTTCACCCCCTCGGTCTACGCCTCGAGGCACCCGCAGCGGTCCACCACCCAATCCACTCGTTCTCACCCCCGACGACCCAATCCACTCGTCCTCTCCCCCAAAATTTCCCCAATCTTCCTCCTCTCCCCCAACGTTTCTTCTCCCCGATCCAATCCCAGTTCGCTGGGAGTCAATCCTCCAATCCAAGCCAGTCATTGGTCATCGAGAGAGTAATGGCGGCCAGTCCATATAAACTCCCAGTACGGTGTGCATCTCACTGGAGCCATGGCGGGCGGCGGAGCGGGCGGAGGAGCGGAAGCCGGCGATGGCCAGCGAGTCGAGGCCGTCGCGAAAGCCGGCGGTGCAACACGCGGCCGCGAAGGATCTGGTTCTGGAGGCCCTCACCGTGCTCGTGCAGTCAAGTTTCGACCGCGTTCGCCCTCGTACATCCGTCGGCGGCGGCAATTCGGTTGCGGCGCCAAGATCCTTGACCTGGACGAGGACATAGGGGCTGATGGTGAAGCGGGTGTTGGCCGTGGAGGCGCTGTACCCGGCGCTGCAGCGGGTCATGCGGCTAACCAGGTCGGCGCGGCAGCTGGTGCTGGGAAAGACAGCGCGTCCGTAGGTGTTGGGCAAGACGGCACGGCAGCATCAGTGCATCCTGGGGCTGACCATGACGCAGCGGCCGCAGGTGCTGGGGGCGTTGAGGAGAAGATACACAAGCACTACTAGATCCGTAAGTTGGCTGGATGCAGTCTTCAATTTGCTTGGCTTTTAGTTTGGCTGGATGTAGTAAGTATGGCTGCATATTTTTATGTTCTGCAAGTATGAAAATCGATTCATACTATTGGAGTATGGCAGATATTATTACTATGGATGATCTATATTTATGGCGATTAGTGTCGTGGTCTCTAAAAATAATTTTCGGTTATGGATGATCCATTTTTATGGTGATTAGTGTCCTGGTCTCTAAAGATAATTTTCAGTTATGTATGATCTCTTGTTACGACAGTGATTTTAGGTTGGATAAATGGTACTATGTTGATGAATAAACAATCAAGTCCTGGTCTCTAAAATCATGCTATCATACAGAGATGGTAGTGTTATTGTAACAACATTCATGCTGATCTCTTGTACCAGATGATTTGATCAACTGATTTCACATGAAAATTACTCTGGCCATGGATACTAGATGACGGATAATTTACATTCTTTATATTATGATTTAGATGATGCATGGCAAGAGTAATGCTGGAAGTGGCATGAAAATTACTGGATTCTAGATGATGCATTTTTTTAGATGTTCCAATTGTAAGTTGGATAAATAATTGGATAAACAAATGATGAACTCAATAATAGTTGGATAAAAAATTTCAACCCAATGTCCAGCATTACAAAAGTTGCCGCATATAATATTAGAACTTCTTGTTGGCTAAGGTCTGCAAGACGTTCTCATAGAGTTCGCGATCACAATCTAAAACATTAGGAAGATTTCCTGCACGTTCAAGGCCATCCTTGTACATGTGAGGGATCTTGTAGTCGTTGCCTCCACCTCTCTTCATGACCTCAATTAAGCAGCTTTGTAGTGTAAGAAAAATCCTGTTTATCTTATCGGCATCATAGGCATCATATTCCTGCTGCACATTGTTTGATTAGCTCATCTAAATTGTTAGAGACCAATCTATCTGACATGGACTGTAGTGAGGAAAATAGGCCAAGGTCTAGGATATTCATATCCGGTGAGTTCGAAGGCTGTTGCATGAGGCGAATATCAAGCCCAGTTTGGGAAACAGCATTAAGGAAACCTGGGTCATTACTTGGGACATGTGAGGGTGCATTATCTTGCTGGATCCATATCGTCTCACCTGCGAGCTCTTGAGGCCAAACTGCTTGAATAGCTGGTAGTACCTTTTGAATCAAAAACTCCCTCGATACATCTCTCTTAACTGAGATTGTTTTCGTGATTAGTGTCCCTCTTGGACGGTAATCACTTTTCCTTGGTGCTGGTTCCTACAACCAGCAAAGCAACTCAAGTTAGATTAAGTACTGATGTGCATAATAAATAAATGGATTAAAGGTTCAAATTAACCTTTTTGATAAAGGGCCAAATGCCTATCTTCCCACCAAAAATGCAAATACCTTCTGCATTGTATCTAGGCCTGGCTATAGCAACCAAAAACATTATTTTGCCAATGGAGTTCTTATTTTGCACAGTCCTATGTGGGTCTTCTTCCGATGGCAGCTTGTAGAATTTCATGGCCTTCTGAGTGGTGTTAAACCACTTTTCATCTATATGTATTATGTTACGCATATCCTTGAACGTGGGCTTATTTTGCAAACTTTGTTGGTCAAACATCGAGAGACAAAACTGCAGCCTAGCCTTTTTGTTTGCTTCCTTCAAATATGGTTTTAGTGAGCTTGAATGCCTATCAAGCAAGCCGTCCGTAAACATCCTATGTAGTGTGCTTTTCTTCACACCCAAAGCTCTTGTGAGATGCATGATAGTTCTCCTTTGGCTCCGAGGAATCTCGGGAACCATACTGAGGTCAACTACAATCCTTTTAGCGCCACAGTTTTTCGGCTTCCTTGATCTTACATCAACGGGTACGCCTTGTCGAAGGCACTCCTTCACTCTCCTCCAAACACGTCTGACCTTCTGCACTGAAACATGGAACATGTTTGCAACTTCTCTGGTTGTGCTCTTCTTTAATTTCCGATTGACACTTCTTGCTAGCAACTCTTCATAAATACCAGTCTTTTGCAAATCTGTTAAATTCTTGTATTTGTCTTCATGATGAACTTGCTCATTATCTTGTTGCTCTTGCTCCACATACATGTCTTCTTCTGGTGCTGAATCATACATGGCTTCATCTGCTGAATCATCAAGCTCTTCTTCATCAAACTGAATCTCTATATCGCCTGCATACACACCATAGTCTTCCTCACAACTTGAAGGTTATTTAGAGCTTCATCCATTGCTTGCACTTCCTCTTCCATGCTCTGGAAAACACCGCCTTGTTCTCAAGTTCATGGTCTACAAGGTGAGGTTATGTGAGTAGTTGAATAATATTATAATTAAACATTCATATATGCTATAACTAAATTATTTTACTAACCCGATTCATCTGATTCATGCAGGTTCTCTTCTCCATGGGCAACATCGGCCTCATGTTCCTCTTCTCCATGGGCAATGTCGGGCTCATGTTCATCTTCTACATGAAGACCGACATGGGGTTCTTCATGCAAGGCAGCCTCAAGTTCGTCCTCTATGGCGAAGAAGAATAATCAGCAGGTGCACATGAACAAAGAGAACAAAGGAGTAGACGATCAAGATGTACCTGGGCTCATGTTCAGATCGATTTGATGACCAACCTGGAGCAGTTCTTCATGCAAGGCAACCTCAAGTTCGTCCTCTATGGCGAAGAAGAATCATCAGCGTGTGCACATGAACAAGGAGAACAAATGAAAAGATGATCAAGATGTACCTGGGTTCAGGTTCAGATCGATTTGATGACCAACCTGGAGCAATTCTTCATGCAAGGGAAGCACATGTTCAACTTCTCCCTCTCCTGGTGCTCTGTTCAAGTCAATGGCCATGGCCTCTCTATGCGTTGTTCTACTTGGCGCTAGTTTGCTGCTTGTTCTACTTGGTGCTACTGTGCTAGCTTTATAGCTGGTTGTTCTACTTGAAATCTGGCTCATAGCTCAATTCTGTAATTTGCCGCTTCTAATTCTGTAATCTGGCGCCATATTGTACTAGTACTCAGCTACTAGTTGTAGATGGCGGGAAGTGCTGTGGCGGGAACAATTTTCTGTTGGCAAAGTTGTGTTTACTTCTCCCTTCTCATTTATTATCAACGGGAATCGAAGCATTGGTACAGCTGTTGGCACCTTAATTGAGTGGTGGGAGGGCTTTTTTGCAAAATCCTTAATTTGTCTTAGAATACCCAGACGTTCACTCTTTGGCGGACGGAGGGAGTATGCTTGTTTCTAGTTGAAGTTACTCTCCACTGTGAGTAGTCTAATGGATTGTTGACTTGTTCGACCGGTCATTCTCTTTGGCTTTGTTGGACGTAGATATGCATATTAAATGCATGCATTAGTTATTGATTGACGGATGAATGGACTAACGGATGGATGGATGGATGCGGTTGGTCAATGGTCGTGGTCGTCGCCGCGTTGGTCTTCCTTTGTTATACATCAGAATTAGCGTTAGGTGGAGATTAGGAAATAGACAACTAATAGAGTAAGGATAATTTGTATAAACAACATGCAAGATGTGGTACAAGTGGCGATGCATCTGTGCGCCAACTCGGTCGGGGATTGTGCACAAGGCACGATTGTTGAAATTTGGTCTGTTAGTGATGGTCAATCATGGATGATTCATTCCTTTGCAGTAAGTGTACCTATACTGCATGCATGCAGTAGTACAAGTGGCGATCCATCTTGTCCCTTGTTAACCAGCACTGGTTCGGTCGAAGAGCATAGGGCATGCCACGACCACATCACTATATTCGTCGACTATATATTAGTCAAATTATACTTGATTAGGGCATCTCTAACAAATCCCCTAAAAGGCCATAAGGGAGTAAATTTCTGGTTTACTCTCTTACGGCGCACCTAACCGATCCCTTAAAAAACTTAACAGAGTAAAACTTTTACTCCACCTCCTCATTTCCCCTAAAATTTCTCTAAATTTACTCCATCCCACCACAGGTGGGTAAAACAGGCGCCTCTTTCCCGCGCGACACTGTCTCCCATGACGCAACCGCCACGCCCAGCCGCCGCTACCGATGACCGCTGGGCCAGCCAGAATGGATAGCCCGGCCCCTTCCCTCCGGCCCGGCTTTTCGCCACCTGTCGTGGAATTGTCACGGCAGATGTCCTCGTGAAAGGACTTAGTCGGAGGGCCATCGTACGGGTTAACTTAGAGGGGTTAAAGCGGACACAAAGACACGGGAGTTATACTAGTTCGGCCCCTTCGATGAAGGTAAAGCCTACGTCTAGTTGTGATGGGATTGATGTGATTTTGGCGACTAGGGAGCAATAGCTTCGCCTAAGCCTCGAATTGTCTGTCCCTAAACCGCCGCCGGGTCGTCCCCTTATATACACGGGTTGACGCCCGGCCGTTTCAGAGTCCCGATCCGGCTCATACAAGTGTCCGCTCGGTCTCTTCTTTCTTATCTTACAAAGACAAGTTTACATGACTAAGGCGGTTTACACTTATGGATCCTAATCCGCCTCTGGGCTCGGGCCTCGTGCCTTCGTGGGCCCCGATCATGGATTTAGGGTAACCCGCCCTTCTGTGGCAGTTTATATCCAGTAGTTATATCCCCAAAGATTAGGCCCAGATTGACTTGAACCGGTTCATGTTAATCTTCAACATCTTCAGAAACTCTGAATCTCCCTTCATATTTCAGAAACCGCCCCGCTTGAACCGCCATGACGTCATCTTCCAACCACAAAGAACAGGCGCCTTTGATGTCATCTTTAATAAAGAAATCCGAACAAGAAGATTCCCTTCATTTAATACTATCCCGAAATCGAGGCGACCGGCCGCCGTCTGGCCGCTTTTGGCTCCTCGATTCTCGCGCTTGTTAATTATTCCGTCTCCTTATAAATAGACCGGCAGGCCCTTTCTCTTCTTCCGCGCTTCTTCTTCCTCGCGACGCCCCAGCTCTGAAGCTCCGCCGTCGCCTCCGACCTTCGAGCGCCCCGTCAGTGCCAGGCTGCTGCATCAACCTGATCGTACCAGAGGCTCTCGGCGCTCACCCGCGGTTCTGCGCATCAGGTAAGGTCCCTCTTCACGCCCTAGATCCGCATCTGAAGGTCCTGTTCATCTCGTAGTTCATAGGTGTTCGTCTTAGTTTCCTCATACCTGCCCTGCCATGGCCGTACGATTCAACCGTACCATACATCCTGTGCGGCGACTGCTCCGCCATCAGTTTAACTCTTTATGCATCTTTCTTTTTGTTCAGACCCTCCAGTTTAGAACGCACGAACCTTCCCGCCCTTTATGAGGCTTGCATAGGTCGCAGAAATTTTTCTTACTGAATCTTCGGTAGATCCAAATTTCCTCCATTCGCATGTGAAAACTGTTTCTGTCCATACTTAGTAGATTTTCCAGTTCTGCTTTTGGGCGGTTTGACTTTTGATAGCCAATCCGTTACTCCATTAGTCCTCGCTAAACAGAGAATTGGAAACTGGCTGTCAATCGCCGTTTAACATTGTATAATGTGTCTGAACCGTTTAACGGCGAATCGTTTTTTCCTTTCCTTTCGCAGTTTAGTCTTCCGGAATGGCCAAACAATTCTCAGCTTGCAATTGGGTCCGGTCTAAGATCACTGAGACGCAACTCAACGGATACGTCACCACCGGCGCTTTAGCTTCTAAAAACGTCCTCCACTGGCGGGTTGCGGATGACGAATGCCCTCCCAACCCGCAAGAAGGAGAAGTAATTGTGTTTGTGCAGCACTTAGACCGGGGATTCTGCCCGCCCGGATCAAAATTCTTCCGGGATGTCCTTGCAAGTTTTCAACTCCATCCACAGGATATTGGTCCGAACTCCGTATCAAATATATGCAATTTCCAAGTTTTCTGTGAAGTCTATCTTCAAGAAGAACCATCTGTGGAGCTGTTCCGGGATTTCTTTCACTTGAACCGCCGTACAGAATTTTCGGATGGTCCTAACACGGAGCTGGGCGGCGTTTCAATCCAGAAAAGGAAGGAAGTAGACTTTCCTCACGCCAAACACCATAGCCATCCGAAAGATTGGAACCAAACCTGGTTCTACCGCCGAACACCGCTTCCTCGACAACGAGAATCCTTTGCCGGGTTACCGTCCTCACCGCTTAGCAACCATCATCCGTTGTTTTACGCTTGACCGCCATGAACGAAATAATTTTGCGCCTCAAATCATTAAACTCCGGGCTCTAATGGCCAATGGACTAACTGGCGTGGACCTTGTGCGATCTTGGGTTTCTTGGGGCATCTTGCCATTAAGCCGCCGCCCGGATTGATGCACGAATACACCGGCAGCCTCCAAGATCCTCAAAGACGCCACGAGCTACCAATAACTGAGCTTGAAGTCACAGAGGCAAGAAAGAGGCTGCTTGATGAACCAATCTTCGCTCGCAGCCAAACCGGGTTGGCTCTGCTCGTGTTGCCAACAAACCGCCAAATGTAGGCTCTACTCACCGCTTTTCCGACATTAATGCCTTGTTGATATATATATTAATCCTTGTTACTTCAGGCTAACAGCTCCTTCGAAGCGTACCAAACCGCCCGGCTCAAGTGTAAAGTCCAAGGCCACCAAGAAGGCTGGCAAGAGGAAAACCGCCGAGTCTTGATCCGCCGGAAGACGAAGAATCGAAGCTGAGGTAAAACTTGATATCCTCATGAGGGAGTCGCCAGAACCGGCTCTCCACTTTGTGTTTCTTCTTACTTGTAGTTTGTTCCTTTTTATTTTTCCTTTTACTGACAATTTTAACTCCCAGGATGATGCTGAAGCCAGTCATGCCGACCATGTTGAGGTAATATTTCTTTCTTCCGAATCCGACCTCGTGCCGGTTAAAAGAATTCGTCGCGCCGTCCGGAAAGTGAAAAATCTCATTCCTATGCTCATTTGAATCCAAATCTTTCCTTGAAGACACAAAGAGGCTGAAGAGCGCCCGTACGACCCGGCACGATGGTCAACAGATTACCTCATCCGGTTTACCCGATACACCAACCCGGAAGCGTGCCGTGAGGTGATTTATTCTCCGAAAAGCATTATCCCTTAAAAGGCTTCTTCCGATGTCCTCTCAATCCGTCTCGACCAATTATCGTGCCTCTTCCAACTCCTCCGGCGGTTCATCAACCACGAATCGCCTCCGCTTAAAGTTGCCGCAGGTAAGCACCATACTTCTGTCTCGCCAATTCGGTATATATTTGCGTTGGTCGGTTTATCTTATTCTAATTCTGAACACTGCAGCACCAAGGCTCGCTTGAGTAAAAAAGCGAAAACCCTTGACCCTACTGCGGATGTTGACCCGGAGAAGACCCCAGAGCAGACCCACGAAAATCCTGAAGTCGCTAAAAATAGCTCTGCCGAGTTATACCAAGACGACAACGCTGATCCGCCAGAAACTGAACCGGGGGCCCAAGTGGAAACCTCGCATCCTGCTCCACCGAGTCCGGCCACACAACGGGTCGTAATTGTTGAACCGCCGAGCCGGATTACGAAGACACCAAGCCCAAAGAAGACCGCCAATCTGGCCAGCCCGGTCAAAAATGATGATGTTATTGTGACGGGCACTGGCTACACCACTCCTAGCCAACCGGTCGCTTTAGCAAAACACAGCGCCAAGGAAGAGTCTACTACTATGAGCAAAGATAAGGGGAAAACTGATCTGTCAGCTTATGACAACCTCTCTGCCCAAGAACTTCACTCCGGCTTTCTTAACCGGCTCTACACAAGCCGTGACTTTGAAGCCGGTCCGTAAATCGCATGAAGGACCGCTATGAGGTAAGAATTTATGCCTTTCTTGTACTTTTGCTGCATAGTAGTTCTCAAGGGTCGGTTTAACTTTTCATAGTCAAACCGCACTTAACTTTATATAGAAACCATACGCCTTTAAACTGCAGAATCAGTAGTTCCCAAGGGTCGGTTCAACTTAGCATAGTTGAACCGGACTTAATTTCAGTATCCCCATAGCAAACTGAGATCAACTAGCCATTAGCCCCAAGTGCCAAGTTGAATACTTGTATTGAGCTTGGGACTTTATAATGAAACAACTAACGTGCTCCCTTTGTTATCGTAATGAGATATACCAAAGAAACCGTGCAACTCAAGGACCTTCGTGCTAATCTGGAAACTCAACAAGCAGAAACCACCAAGGCCAAGGATGAATTGAAAACTGCTTTGGCCACTATGGAACAGCTGAAGGAGTGGTATAAATCCGAGCGGGCCAACTGGGACACCGAGAAGGCCGGTTTGAAAAAACGGGCGGAAGATGCTGAATCAGCTCTTAAACCGGTGACTGAAGAGCTTACCAGACTAAAGCGCCAAGTTCATGCCATGACCTCTGCCATCTTTGGTAAGAAAATTTGCACTGAGTACACCTGTTTTGATATTTCCGCCGGTTTAACCTGAGCTGTCTGAAACTGGTGCAGGCAAGCGTATTGCTCATCTGGGCTCTGATGTGCGGAAGAAGCTCAAGGCCGCTTACACGCTGATTGAGCAGTTGTATACCGGCGCCCAGCGAGTCATATGTGCCACATCGTACGACAACACAACTCCGTCCTTGATCAAAGATACACTGGACCGGCTGTCCATGGTTCCAGGGCATCTTGAAGAGTTGAAACGATCCGCGGCCCGGGCTGGCACTCTACTGGCTCTAACTCGCTCCAAGGCGTGGATAGCGGATCTTGATCCGGCTGACATAGCCAAGGGTTTCCCCAGCGCTCAAGAGAACGGCGAAGCCTTTTGATAATGACGCTCAAACGAATAATAACAAAGGAGATGCGTCACCGGGCGAGTCAATTGGCAGCAGCCAACCCGGGCGGTTCACCGCTCTTTCTATGATGCGAACAACAAGCGGGTGGAGTTTGTCATTCTAGAAGTGCAGAGCCTTGTTCCTCCAATCCGTAAGCACACTTATGCCCCTGACGTTGATCCGGCTGAGCTTATAAGTGAAGAGGTTGTTTTTCAGGCCTTAACCCGGATTGACTGGTCTACCAATGACTTCCGGCCTTTGGGTGATGAAGAGGAAGAAGTTGAACCGACGCCAGGCGCCTCTTCCTCACGCCAACTCGGGCGAAGAAGCTTAATCCGGCTGCCGGGTGATGCATCAGAAACTGCTAGTCATAACGCCATGCGAAACATCGGGCCTTGGAAGGCTTTGTAATAGAATAGCCAGCACTTTGTTTTTGAACATGCTTTTATGCTCTCGATCAGAACCTTCACAAGGGCGGTGTGTTGATACTTTGGTTTGAAGAATTGAAACCTTCAATGTATTTTGCCTGCAAGCACAAATTCTTAAACCGCCACGGCGGCTTGTGTCGCTAGCCGGCTTGTGATGCTTATATATTTATATAAGAAAATATTGATGTATATGATCAAAACCTTGCGATATAAAATACCTGCCAGCGTCGGGCATGCAGTTGGTTTAGCCAATCTTGAGGCGGAGGTTGTATAAACCGTTACCGTCAAAGGAGGAAGCAACTCCTGTATTATAATGCTGGTTTACCGTGTAAACCGTGTCTGGTGATGACAAGCCCCCTGTTACTCCATAATGGGATGTTAACAGAAAAAAGTCAAACCGAACCAAATATCTTCGGTTTAAAAAGGTTGTCGGTTTAAAAAGGCCAATAAAAATCAAATAACAGTTATGAAAACAGTATGGAAGCAAAGGCAATGATAAAACCGTTTGCAAGAAGAGGCTTTACTGAGCCGATCAGATGGTGTTACCATGGTCGGACAGGACCAAGCTCCCCATAAGGTGTAGCATGGTTCAAGTCAGCCAGGCCCCCAACTGAAACCGTGGCATTATGCCGATCAAGTGGCATGGCAATGGTTCGGGTTCGACCAATCCCCAAGTGACTCTATGGCCTTAGGCCGACCAAGAGGCGTGACTGGTTCAGATGTGACCATGTCCCCAAGTGATCTGGTGGCTTTCGCCCATCAAAAGGTGTTGCATTGGTTCGGACACGACCAAGCCCCCAGATGACAAAAAACTTCTGAAAAGCAAGATCAAGGGCTAAACCGGAGGCTGCTTGCGACAACAACTCCATGTACCCAAACCGGACTTTTTTACGTAAGCGGATACCCGCTTTTAGCCGAGGCTCCGGTTTATTGCTTTTATTCAAAATATATACATTGTCATAATATGTACATAAGTAGAGCCGATGGCTCAGGTATAATAAGGCCGAAGATGAGCTATGTTCCATGGCCTGTTGGTCTCCTCTTCTGAGGTGCGTGAGTCTTTTCGCTCTCGAACATCAATCAGATAGTATGACCCGTTGTGCACATTCTTGCTGACCACAAAAGGTCCTTCCCAAGGCGGGGTTAGCTTGTGCATATCTGTCTGGTCTTGAATGAGCCGAAGCACCAAGTCTCCTTCCTGAAAGGTTCTGGTTTTAACCCGCCGACTGTGATACCGACGAAGATCCTGCTGGTAAACCGCCAAACGAGCAGCCGCCATATCTTGCTCTTCATCCAGTCGATCCAAAGCATCCTGCCGTGCAGCCTCGCTATCTGCCTCAACATAGGCTGCTACGCGAGGCGAGTCATGACGGATATCGCTGGGAAGGACCGCCTCCGCTCCATAGACCATAAAGAACGGTGTGTATCCAGTGGATCTGTTAGGGGTAGTATTTATACTCCATATCACCGATGGTAGCTCTTCTACCCAACAACCCGCGCCCTCTCGTAAAGGGACCATAAGCCGGGGTTTGATACCTCTCAAGATCTCCTGATTAGCTCGTTCTGCTTGACCATTGGACTGCTGGTGGGCCACTGAAGAAACGTTAAGCCGGATGTGCTCTCGTTCACAAAACTCCTTCTTGGCACCCTTGGACAAATTGGTGCCATTATCCGTGATGATACTGTGTGGAAACCCAAACCGGAAGATCACCCTTTTTATGATCTGAACCGCCGTGGCCGCATCACACTTGCTAACAGGCTCTGCCTCTACCCACTTTGTAAACTTGTCAACTGCGACCAGCAAGTGTGTTTTCTTGTCTTTGGACCTTTTAAAAGGCCCCACCATGTCCAGCCCCAAGTCGCAAACGGCCAAGTAATTGGAATCATCCTCAATTCCCCGGGCCGGTATGTGGGCACGTCTAGAAAACTTCTGGCAACCATCACATCGTCTGACCAGATCCTCCGCATCAGCATGGGCAGTCAACCAATAAAAACCATGGCGGCATGCTTTGGCCACCAAGGATTTTGAACCGGCGTGGTGACCACAGTCCCCTTCATGGATCTCACACAATGTCTCACAGCCCTCCTCAGGGGACACACAACGCTGAAACGCCCCTGACACACTGCAATGATGCAACTCGCCATTAACAATGGTCATAGACTTAGACCGCCGAACGATCTGTCGGGCCAACATCTCATCTTCTGGTAACTCGCCCCGGTTCATGTATGCCAAATAAGGGAGCGTCCAATCCGGAATGACATGCAAAGCTGCCACCAACTGAGCCTCCGGATCAGGAATAGCCAAATCTACTTCATCGGGAAGCTTGACTGACGGATTGTGCAGTACATCAAGGAAGACATTAGGCGGGACCGGTTTACGTTGAGAGCCCAGCCGGCTTAAAGCATCCGCCGCTTCGTTCTTCCGACGATCCACATGGTCCACCTGATATCCTTTAAAGTATCCTGCAACAACATCCACCTCCCGACGGTATGCAGCCATGAGTGAATCTTTGGAATCCCAAGTACCTGATACTTGCTGGGCCACCAAGTCCGAGTCACCAAAGCATTTAACCCGGCTGAGATTCATCTCCTTAGCCATCCGGAGACCATGGAGCAAAGCTTCATACTCAGCTGCATTGTTAGTACAAGGGAACATTAAGCGGAGAACGTAACAGAACTTGTCACCTCGCGGGGAAGTTAACACAACTCCAGCCCCCGAGCCCTCCAATTGCCTGGACCCATCAAAGTGGATGGTCCAATAGGTATGATCCGGCTTTTCTTCAGGTGCTTGCAACTCCGTCCAATCATTAATGAAATCCACAAGTGCCTGAGATATTACCGCCGTCCGAGGCACATACCTTAAACCGTGTGGCCCGAGCTCTATAGCCCACTTAGCAATCCGGCCCGGCCGCTTCCGGTTCTCGTATGATATCACCCAAGGGAGCTGAATCGACCACCGTGATGGGGTGCCTCGAAATATTGCTTCAGCTTCCGCTTGCCATAAAAACTCCATATACCAGCTTACGCCAATGCGGATATCTTCGCTTAGACTCAATGAGGACCTCGCTGATGTAATAAACCGCCGTTGAACCGGATATTCCTTCCCCGCCTCCTTCCGCCCACCACGATGGCCACGCCATCGCCTCGGCATTAGCAGCAACATATAATGAAGCGGCTCTTTGTCAATGGGAGCGGCGAGAACCGCGGGTTGGCCAATCGCTGCTTTAAATCCTCCAATGCTTCATCGGCAATTGAACTCCAAACGAATCGATCCGTCTTCTTCAAAGATTCGGTATAAAGGAATGGCCTTCTCTCCGAGGCGGCTGATAAACCGGCTTAACGCGGCAATCCGACCCGCCAATCGCTGGACATCGTTGATGCACTTTGGCCTAGCCAAGGAGGTGATAGCCGTAATTTTATCCGGATTAGCTTCGATCCCCCTGTTGGACACAAGAAAACCCAATAACTTGCTCGCTGAACAATCAAGACACACTTGGCCGGGTTGAGCATCATCTTGTACACCCGCAAGTTGTCAAAAGTTTCCTTTAGATCCTCAATCAACGTTTCCTTCTTCCTTGACTTAACCACGATATCATCCACATAGGCATGCACGTTACGGCCGATCTGTTCGCAGGTAAGCAATTTCAGACGTTAACGCCGATAAGTTGCTTGGGCGCTCTTGAGTCCAAAAGGCATAGATACATAGCGAAGGCTCCAAAGGGAGTGATAAACGCCGTCTTCTCCTGGTCCTTAACCGCCATCTTAATCTGATGGTATCCAGAGTATGCATCCAAAAAACTCAAACGCTCACAACCCGCCGTAGCATCAATAATCAGATCAATGCGGGGGAGGGCGAAAGGATCTGCTGGACAAGCCTTGTTAAGATCTGTGTAATCCACACACATGCGCCAAGTGTCATTCTTCTTGAGGACCAACACCGGATTAGCAAGCCACTCAGGATGGAAAACTTCGACGATAAACCCTGCCGCTAAGAGCCTGGCAACCTCCTCTCCAATGGCCTTGCGCCTTTCCTCGTTAAACCGCGAAGAAACCGCTTGACCGGTCTGTACTTGGGATCAACATTAAGAGTGTGCTCAGCGAAGTTCCTCGGTACACCCGGCATGTCGAAGGTTTCCATGCAAAATGTCCCGATTCTCACGGATGAACTCGATGAGCGCTTTCCTATTTAGGATCCAAGTTAGCACCGATGGTGAACTGCTTGGACGAATCGCCGGGCACAAAATCAACAAGTTTAGTCTCAGCCACCGATTTAAACTTCAAATCCGAATCGTGCTCAGAAGTTGGCTTCTTCAAAGGGTCATATCCGCCGGATCAACATTGTCTTTATAATACTTTAGCTCTTGATGGCACAAACCGACTGCGTAGAAGCCGCATCACCTTCCTCGCACTCCAAAGCGATCCGGCGGCTCCCATGAACCGTTATCGTCCCTTTGTGACCCGGCATTTTCAGCTGCAAATAGACATAACAAGGCCGTGCCATAAACTTAGCATAAGCCAGCCGCCCAAATAGGGCATGGTAAGGGCTTTGAATTTTCACCACTTCAAACGTCAATGTTTCCGATCTGGAGTCATGTTCATCCCCAAAGGCCACCTCCAGAGCTATCTTACCGACCGGGTATGCTGACTTGCCAGGCACCACACCGTGAAACACTGTGCTGGACGGCCTGAGATGCCTATCCGTTAACCCCATACGTCGGAAGGTCTCGTAGTACATGATGTTGATGCTGCTCCCTCCGTCCATAAGCACCTTGGTAAACTTGTATCCTCCCACCTGAGGTGCCACCACTAGGGCTAGCTGACCCGGATTGTAAACGTGGGGAGGATGATCCTCTCTGCTCCATACGATAGGCTGCTCTGACTAGCGCAGGTAATGCGGTGTAGCCGGCACAACAACACTGACCGCCCGCTTCTGGAGTTTTCGGTCTCGCCTGTCCAAGCTGGTGGTAAAGACATGGTACTGTCCACCGTTCAACTGCTTTGGATTACTTTGGTAACCCGACTGCTGCTGTTGTTGATTGTAACCCCCTTGGTTATGATTATTCTGATTGTTCTGATTGTCCCGCCTACCGGATTACCACCGAAACCTGGGCCGGAATTTCCTCCATCGTAACCCGGGGCGGACCCTGAATCGCCGCCGGGCCCTTGATCATACCGGAAAGCATTAGAATTTTTGAACTCCTGCATAATATAACAATCCTTCCAGAGGTGGTTCGCCGGTGCCTCCTTCGTCCCATGCTTCGGACAAGGTTGATTCAATAGGTAATTCAAACGATCCGGATTGTGACCTGGCGCACCGCCCCGGTTTGATTGCTTACCCTTGCGCCGCTGACCCTTGTCCTGCGCGTTGGTGTTGGCTACGAAGCCCATGTTACCGTTTGCCTTACGCTTGTTTCCTCCATTACCCGGCCGATCGACATCTGCTGGCCTCGGAGTTGCCGCTCGCTTTTCCCTTCCCTACTTCGTCATCCTCCTCAGACTCGGGATCCTTGGTACTATCAAAATCAGCATACTTTACCAAAACGCCCATGAGAGTGCCCATGTCATTGCAAAAACGCTTCATGCGACCCAGCTTCAACTTCAGCGGTTTGAACCGGCAGTTGGCTTCTAGGGTTAAGATCGCGGAATCAGGGTTGATCCGTCCGATTTAATGTAAAACCTCCAAACGCAGGCGCACTCCAATGGGTTGTGGATTCTCCCTCCGCTCGACACAAGCCACCAAATCCACCATGACATGGGCTGTTTACGGTGTCTTTGAAATTTTGAATGAACCGGTCCGCGAATCGGGTCCATGAACTGACCGAGTTAGGCGGCAAGTTCTTCAACCAAGTACGGGCCGTACCTTCCAACATCATTGTGAAATACTTCGCACACGCAGCTTCATCCACATCCAGCATCTCCATGGCCATCTCATAGCTTTCTATCCACGCTTCTGGAGCCAAATCGGCGGTATAATTGGGCACCTTGCGTGGCCCTTTGAAGTCCTTGGGCAAACGCACATTGCGTAAAGCGGGGACGAGGCAAGGCACCCCCAAAGAGCCAGACGTGACCCCCGGTTCGATGATGGTCGGACGAACCGGCGCGAGCTGATGATCCTCATGTTGTGCTGCTAACTCGGCCTCCCTACGTGCCCTGGCCCGGTCCACCACCACTTGAGCGTCTTCGAAGCCACCCGTCGGGTTGTTGCCGCGAGGCGGACCGCGCTGCGCATTGCTTGATACGGCCGGTTCGTCGACGCGCCGGCTATAACTCCGGCTTTGGCGGGGGGTGGAGTGGATCCGATCCCGACTGTATGAATACGCTTCCTGTTGAGCCAGGGCCGTCCTGAGGAGCTCCTTTACCCGGCGTGTCTCTATCGCCTGCGGTGAATCACCTTCAATTGGAATCGCCTCCAACCGTGCCGCAGCCACAACAAGATTATCCATCGGGTTGGAGTAGTGACCCGGAGGTGTCTGCACAACCTGGGCGCGCCGGTATGATGGCGAGGCAGATCTATCACACGGGCTGAATCGGCGCTACCGCCCTGTGTGCTTCCGACCGTTCACCACCGGGCGGCGGATTATCGTCCTCGCCCCTAGGGTATTAAAGAGCTCTCTTCCCTCGAAAACCGAAGGCAAACGGGATCTGCATTTCCTTTTCATGACTTCATGTGACGCGCTTCGATCCAAAGATGAGCCTATAAGCTCGGTGCATCCAAAGCGCCTGCTCCGCCGCCATCCTCACGTCCGCGGCTGCCAGATCCGCTTTAGCTTTAGTGATCTGTTCCTTCACCTTTGCGCTTCTGCGTTATGCAGTGTCTTGATCCGCCGGACTAGCCTACGCCATGAGCGCAGCCAATGCGTCGAATAGCTCGATAAAACTTGAGCGGTGGGCGACAGTGGCCTTCCTTCCCCGGCTGCCATCGCCGCTGAACCGGGCGACCATGGGTGCCGCGGTCGAAGAGTGAAGCGCCGCTTGTGTACCGCCATGAAGATTCCAACCCGTTGGGTAGATCAAAGGGGTCCGGAATACTCTCACCGTCGGAACAGCCCCGATCCGCCATCTTGCAGCTGGTACAGAGACTCGGTTTCTCCGGCTGATGACTCGTCGCCAGAGTAGACAACGGTTTCACCGCCAGATGCTGATCCGCCCTTATAGTCTCCGTGGACGACTCCCACGAAAGCACGCTTGACGGCCGGTTTAGCCAGGGCAGGATTCTTCTTCGCCCGCTGAGCCGTCTCGACGAGGTCGGTACAGATGTCCGCCCAGCCCTCGCTCGCCGATCTTGCCGATGAACACGTATGCCACCAAAGGGGACCCGTACCCGTACTCAATCGAGCTGGCCTCGGGCCCCAAATCCGCATCGTCGATGTAGAGCTTGCCGCTACGAATATTAGTCATACGTCCCACTGCATAACCTTCGAGTCCTTCGAACTTGCCCTCTAATATCATCAATCCATCAGGCGATAGCCCCACGGTGGGCGCCAAATCGTCGTGGAATTGTCACGGCAGATGTCCTCATGAAAGGACTTAGTCGCAGGGCCATCGTGACGGGTTAACTTAGAGGGTTAAAGCGGACACAAAGACACGGGAGTTAGACTAGTTCGGCCCCTTCGATGAAGGTAAAGCCTACGTCTAGTTGTGATAGGATTGATGTGATTTCGGCGACTAGGGAGCAATAGCTTCGCCTAAGCCTCGAATTGTCTATCCCTAAACCGCCGCCGGGTCGTCCCCTTATATACATGGGTTGACGCCCGGCCGGCCTACAGAGTCCCAATCCGGCTCATACAAGTGTCCGGCTCGGTCTCTTCTTTCTTATCTTACAGCACAAGTTTACATGACTAAGGCGGTTTACACTTATGGATCCTAATCCGCCTCTGGGCTCTGGGCCTCGTGCCTTCGTGGGCCTTGATCATGGACCAGGGTAACCCGGCCCCTTCAGGGCGGTTTATATCCAGTAGTTATATCCCCAACACCACCAGAAACCACCCACGCGCCGCAGCCGCCGAAGAAGAAGAGTTTGGGTATGAAAAAGACCCACCCACGTGTCCAAGCTCCATCTCCAACCGCTCCAATGGCTCTCCGGCAACGGCACGCCACCCTCACACCGCATCTACCGGAGACAAACAGGCTCGAACGCCGATGGCAGCGGCGGCGGCGGCGGTCGCGGAGGCGGCCGCGAAGAAGATGATGAAGAAGGCCAAAGTGACGCCTCGTCGTAGGCCGACACCTCGTGGTGCACCTCCGGCGGCCCCTATGGCGACTGCTCCGGCGCAAGCGGAGTCCGCAGCTGGCAACAAGAATTTCGGCCGCCAGGTGCTCTATGAAATGCCAACAAGGTAACAATAAAAACCTCGAATTGTTTCGGTATTCAATAGTGACTGTTGGTGATCGGTAAATGATTGTTACTTTGATATTGTAGTGCGGAGATGAACACGGCCAAATTCCTCGCATCTTTGGAGTCCTCGGCCGCCATTGGCCTTGATGAGCTCAACTACGACTCGTATTGGGATCTTCCGGCCACCCAAGACATGGATGCCGAGGAGGAGGTGGTCGAGGAGGAGGTGGCCGAGGAGGAAGAGGAGGAGATTGTGGAGGTGATCGTAGAAACCACCAAAGTACCAAGGTGCTGCACCCAAAACTACAGCCAAAAGGAGGACATTGCGCTTTGCGACACTTGGTGCGCCATCTCCATGGATGCAACGATCGGAATGGATCAAATCAAGACCATGTTTTGGGAGAGGATTACCGACCACTACAACAACTCCGTGGATGTGCGATCAAGCCGTACACAAGGTTCTCTTGGGCATCGTTGGAGCACCATTCATGACCAATGCAACTGATGGTCCGGTTTCATCGACTGAGTGAATCATGCTCCACCGAGTGGTGTGCATGTGGCGGAGTATGGCCCCTACATCCAAGGGCTATTCAACCATCGAAGCACCAAGTTCGGCCACAAGCCCTTCACTTTACATCATTGGTACAAAGAGCTATGCAAGAACTAGAAGTGGATCCAAAGAATTGTGGAGACCACTCCAAAGAGGTCAAGGTTGAGCATATCCGTTGAGGATGACAACGAGGTGGATGAAGATGCCAACATTAGACCGGAAGGAAACAATATTGGAAAAGAAAGAAAGAAGAGAAATGCAAATGGTGGCACTTACAAGAAAGAACTTGTGGCAATGATCGAGACCAAGAAGATGTTGGCGGCGGCACGTAAAGAGGAGAAGTTGGCGAGGTGGAATGAGCTCAAAGCGTTGGAGGATGACAAATGGAAGGCCAAGTCGGCGGTCGAGGAGAGAAAGTTGAAGGTGGAGGAGCGTAGGCTTGCACTTGAGGAGGAGAGAATTCGTGATGCCAAGAAGGCCGAAGAACACACTATCATGTTTATGAATCCAAACACAATGGATGAAACCGCAAGAAAGTATTGTGAGCTCACTCGTGGAGAGATCTTGGAAGCCACTCTTCGGAATGTTGGTGCTGGCCGAGGGGGTGGTGTTGATGGTGGTGGCCGAGGAAGTGGTGTTGATGGTTGTGGCCGAGCAGGTGATGGAGGCAATGATGTTTGTGGTGGTGGCTGAGAGGATGGCGGTGTTGATGTTGGTGGTGATGGCCGAGAGGATGGCATTGTTGATGTTGGTGGTGGTGGCCGAGAGGATGGTGAAGTTGATTTCTTCACTAACGACATCGTTTGAGTGGTGATGGCTGAGGAGGTGGTGGTGCATGCGAATGTTGGCTCGATCCACAACATATACATGCCATGTTTATGGTGATTTTGTATCAAACATTGTGTTTGACGTGATGTCTTTTGGGGTGAACTTACTTTGAAAAAAGGGATGATGAAACTTTATGTTCTGACGGTTAAGCTATGAATGTTTTAATTTGAATGTTTTTAAGATATGTATTGTGTAATGTGTGAAGTTGGTGCGGCTAAGACACAAAATTGAGACAATTTTACTTCTACTCCACTAACTTTTAGAGGATCGGCTAAGGCGGTCACCGTTAGTAGAGTAAAATTTTACTTCACTAACTTTACTCCGACGTTTACTCCCTTAAATTTTAGGGGATATGTTAGAGTTGCTCTTATGGATGTAGGCTTAGCTAGACCATGTCAAGATTCAAGAAAAAATGTTGCCTTCCTTGACCCTTCCTTTCCTAATCAATTTGGTGCTCAAGGTAGCATTGCATTGCAATGGCCCAAGTATTGGAGTAAGTTAAGTATGTTAAACATGTGCCAGCTTCTGTCGATCGGTTAGACGCTGTAGGTATTCGATTCACCGGAGTCTTGCCACTACGCAGTCTCTTTTTTTTTTTTTTTGAAACAACCACTACGTAGTCTAGCTTCTCATTTGGCACTCGAACTCAGCTAGCCACATAACTCTTCCAGTCACCGAACCGCCATCAGAATCGCCACGGTGATCACAAATAATGCAGGCTCTAACAGTAAATGACAGAAAATAAACTGGTTGGACAGAGGGAACATATATGTCCTTTCTTATTACTCATCACCTCACAACCTGCCACACGTCTTGACAACACAAGAGAAAAACTTTACTTAATGTGAACCAGCACGTTTCTGGCCTACATGGAAACTAGCTATGTGGACTTCACGGGCTAGATCGAAACGAGTTTACAAATTGACTTATTGCAACCTAAACTAACCTACTTGACACAAACACACCTCACTTAATAATCGAGTACACAAATAGACTTATTGCAACCTAATCTAACACACTTGACATAAACACACTTAACTTCATCATGCGGGCCAACTTGGATGGAGATATCCGAGCAGCTCGATGGGCGGCTGGTCTCACTTGTTTTTGGGCTTCTTCCTAGACAGCAGTGTCTGCTTCTTCTTAGATGTCGTGGGTTTCGTCTTGGTAACCACCTTCTTCTTCTTAGACGTGGCAGACGGTGTCTTCTTAGCCTTAGCCTTCGCCTTCTGAGGGAGATACTTCGTACCTGGCTTTCCCATGACGCGATTTGCTTCTCTTCTTCTTTTGGTCGATGCGGTGTTTTCTTTGTAGGGTTGGGTTGAGGGAGCCTGCTGCAACGGCTACATTTATATAGGCCGGGCAACGCGCTTCTCCCATGGTAAATAATGGTTTGGTGACATTGCCGGAACCAGTCAGTTTTTTGATTTGTTTTTTAGAAGGATATTGTTATTGACGGATTAATGCGGTTGGGTTAATGGTCGTGGTCATTGCCGCGTTGTTCTTCTTCTTCTCTTCTCCTCCTCATTATACTAGTATTACTACTACATCAGAGTTAGCTAGAGTTATACAAATGAATTAGCTAGCGTTACTGATTAAGGTTTAGGTACATACGTGTAGTCATATGCGTATGTATATCTACGTCATGAGTTATATAGATAGGTGATGTACGCACAGTGGCGGAGCTAGGATTTGGAAGCAGGGTGGTCCAAAAAATATTTTGACAACAAATATGACATGTGAACTATATAACTAATTACCACATATAAATTGATTAATCTAGCCTTACAAACGTAGTAGAATTCTCAATGTACTCTGAGTTTTGCGTAAAAGAAGGACGCAACGTACCTGCACGAATGTGTTCATGAATTCATCTACATATGTACAGCACTGGAATCGTATATCAATTAGCAAGCCCTCAATCAAAATTCGGGGAATGGGCAGTACCTCAAATGGAAAAATAGCAGAGTACCGAATTGCGGATTGGGCTGCCGGGCCGGCGCTGGCTTGCAGGGGTACCAGCCACCGCTCGTCAGGCAGTGGGCATTGCCGGCTTACTGGCTTGCCGCACCTGGGCTGGGGCACATCCACGCAGGACGGTGGGAGCCGTGGACGCGCCAGACGGAAAGGAAATCATCTCCTCCGCTCCTAGGACGGTGAGGTAGGCGAGGACGACGTCCGACGAGGTCAGCGGCGGCGAGACGACGGAAGAATAGGAGTCGAGGGATGCAGCTATTCTGGACGAGCAATGGCCCGAACAGCTGCGTGCGTTTGTTTCTTCTTGGGCTAGCCAGATATGGGTCGTATTGGGCTTTTATTTTTGTCTGGCCCATCTCTATAATACGTAGAGGTACAGCCTGGTCCAAAATCCCAGGGTGGGCCGCGGCCCACCCTGTCCACCCTGTAGCTCCGCCCCTGTGTACGCATACATGCTTTTGTTGTTGTATCTTGCATAACATGTTCAACGACTTGTGTGATGGTGAGTGGGACAAGATACTCCATTTGCCTATCTTAGGACTAGTTGAATGCAAGGTGCTTTGGGGAGCTTCTTAGAGAAATAAACCAACTTTTTTTATGCATCAATGCTTATTTGTAGAAGGTAGATGCTTAATTAGTCACCCCTCCTATAGAGATAACCGATGGTGCTTAAACAAGAAACTTAAAGGGTTTTTTTTTCATGAATCAGCGGACGTTCATATACATGAATGTACACTTCCCTATGAATGCACACACGCTATGAGCACCTCTCAGAAATTGAACCAACAGGCCACGAGATTGATGAAGTCACCACATGTGTATCGCTGCCCATGGGCTCGTCACTTACACCGAAAGAATAAGTCGTTAAACCTTGAAATATATCCGAAATAGTGCAAACACCCTTCTAAAGTCTAAGGGTTTGAACGCGTTTGGATAGCTTCCACCACAAGGAAGCTAACAAATTGTGCTACGCTCAATTCACCGAAGAGATAATGATTTACGATGTATTAACCCCTATATGTATCTCTTTTCTGACTCTTTCTTTTTATTCAACTTCCCAACAATAACCTCGCACATGACTCATAAAACAACACTAGGAAAAAAAAAGGACTTCATTTGGCCGCAACGTGAACCAGCACGCTTCTGGCCTATAGACAAACAAGCTACGGATTCTACAGGAGTGACCGGACCGAATCAAGTTTACAAATCAACTTATTCGTAACACAAACTGACCTACTCGACAGAAACACACTTAACTTCACCCTTGCCTGCGGACGTCGATCAACGTGGGACTGTTGTCATCCTTTTCGAGGCTAATTTTTCTTAGACGGAGTCGTCTGTTTCATCTGCTTCTTCTGAGGCAGCAGTGACTTCCTCCTAGATGCAACTGTCTTGGTCAACTGCGTACTGCTTGACGGTGCCTTCGCCTTCTTTTGGGGAACCTTTGTAGCTTGCTCGCCCATGACAAGATCTGCTTCTCTTCTAGTAATTCTTCTTCTCCGGCGAGGTAGGTGAGGTGAGTTGGATATATAGTGTTACTATGCTCCGGTTGGTTGGAGGAAGCCTGCGGCCATGGCTCCATATATATAGCAGGGAGAGGGTCTTTGGAACTGCACTCCGGCCGGACGACGCGTTTCCACCGTGTGGGAGAATGGTTTGGTGGCGTCAATCTTGCCGGTGCCAATCAGTATCTTTTGTTCTGTTTTGGAGAGTACATATCCATTATATTCAATGCATTGTTCGTCATGGATATGTATGCGGCTGGGTCAATGGTTGTGGTCGCTGCCGCGTTGGTCTTCGTTTCTTCTCCTCCTGCTCCTTATACCACTACTACATCAGATTAAGTGTTGGTGGTTCAGTTTTGGTAGCACACGCCATACAGACCACACGGCTTGTTAGTTGTTAGTCACTAGTCATATATATGCATGTACTGTACGTCATTTATCATTGATGTAATCCTAAGTACACACGATGTTGCCGTTGCATGAGATGTTTTGGTAGAGCTTGAGTTTAGATTAGCTTAACCGATTGTTATCATGTGCGACCAATCTTGTGTATAAGTTTGTAACTTTGTATATTAGTTAGGTGTTTAGTTGAGAAACAGGAGGCAAGAGAGTTATTTACCGAGGTTCAGACCTCGTGAGGGAGAAGTTTTCTCCATTCTTTTCAATGGATTTCTTCTGTTATTAAGGCTTGTTGACTATTGGTTTTTGGGTGTTCGCCTAAATTCGGAACTTTCAATGCCGGGCCAAAAATATTTCAACCTTCTCCCCTCAAAATGGTGGGACTCATACTGACGTGTGGTAGACAAGAGAGTGGTACCAGGTGCCAAAGTATGTCAAGTGTTTGAACCAACATGTCATACACAGATCATTTTATTCATCTTAAATTTAGAGTGGAACAATGTATATGTACAAGACACATAATACCATTTTGACTAATCCTTGTCGTTGTCGATTTGTTTCTGTTCAATCTAATTCATACATGTGTTTTAACATATCTTTAAAGAATTCGAGTTGCTCTTTTTCTTCGATCGTACGCAAATTGCGTACCATAGCTTTATAGAAGAGAGAATTGCAAATAAAAGACAACTACAACTTGCTATGAACAACGAGTGTAACAAGAACTCTACTCCACCCACGACAAAGCAACTATAGCACAGAAGCGCCAGCCTAAAACCAAAAAAACCTTGCCGCGTCTCGACAGACATAGATCAACACCGAAGAAACAGCAAATCTCATTGAGCTTCCCTTGTCGACCATCCACCCTTTATGCCTAAAGGAGGTGGCAAGTGAATGGCGGGAATTGATCAGACCCGAAAAGCCACCGTCATGAAATCACAAGTGACGATCGTACATTACGCCACCGTAGATCGAACATGGACGGCGGCGAACAACGAAGGACCTCCAAACCCTCCAGGCACGATGCTCCCAATAGAGGAAGGGAGTCAAGGACGCCGCTATCATGGTGAGCTTGCAAATCAAGGCTTTCGCCCGAAGACAACTACCAATGCCAAGCGAGGGAGGGAGATGGCTGCACGCCTCGGCGACACCTCCAAGAGGGGAAAAGACACCCGCGGGTGCCCTCGCCGCCGGCCAGGCAAACCCCAGGCAAGACTTTTGTCTGTATCGCTGCACATCTCCACGCCTCCAAAGATTGGAGCAGCAGCGTCCTTATAGCCTCACACCCGCCGCCACCGTAGCACCCCGCCATCGAAGCCGCACAGCCATGGTCCACCAACATCATGCACAACAGCGAGAAACGCGATACAATATTCCATGGTCGGTTTCCATCAGAGGTATATCTACCACTAACGGGACACATTACGGCACCGCTCAGTGCCCTTATCTCTTCCTGTGATGGATTCTTTTTGTCCTTTTTATGTTATACTTCCTCCTTCCCATATTCTTTGGCCTATTAGTTTTAGCACGAAAATTAGCGCAGTTCGATTGTTACGTGAGCCGTCTCTAAACGCTGTACACAAGGAGGCATGCATGATCTACTCTAACCGCACGAGAGACCCATCGGGTGATTATCTTTAACTTCCATAAAAATAGCGAGCCTTGGCGTGGCGTTAACTGCACGAGAGAGTAACTCGTGCCTAATATTATTGGATTGCATGCAAAAACTAGTACGCCCAAGACTTTGGGAAGGAGGGAGTAACTAGTTTTTTAATTAGTATTTCACCACAATTTGAACATCTTAAGACAACAAATCACACACTTCATTCAGAGCAAATGCATTGCATTACACTTTTTTTTCAAACGAAGACGCACGAACGCGTCCTGCTTCAAATTAATAAAGCCACAACAGGCAGCGTAACAACACACCAAGTCTTAGTACATCACCATTGGCCGTCTCGGCCAACGCAAAAGGATCATCGAAGAGGTTCAGGCGCGACTCAGCAAACCACTAGCGGATTACAGGGCACAGCCCGTACAGAGCGCGCAGGCTCGTGAAGCATCAAAAGGGACCATGGTTGCACGCCATAGTCAGAGCTCCCTAGCCATCACGTACACTTGCAGCAAACGTTGTTGGGCGGTGTTGATCAGCTCAGCATCCCTGCGCCTCCCCAACGGACTCCACTGCTGCAATAGGAGGTTGCATTTGAAGAGAAGGTTAGCCGGATGCGAAGGAAAGCAACCCTCGATAGTGAATTTGTTCCTTGTTAACCACATAGCCCATAGCAGTGCCCCTAGACAACTGCACATGACCCGTTTAGCGCGCCCGTGAATTGTATCTAGAAGTTGGGTCAACTCCGCGTATCTAGAAGTTGCATTACACATTAGTCATATATATGTTCATTGTATTCCCTCCATTCCTAAATATTTGTCTTTTTAGAGATTTCAAATGGACTGCCACATACGAATGTATATAGACATATTTTAGAGTGTAGATTCATTCATTTTGCTTCGTATGTTGTCATTTGTTGAAATCTCTAGAAAGACAAATACTTAAGAACGGAGCGAGTACATTTTATAGATTAAGATACTTTTGAAAAATCCATTGGTCCGAAACCCTAACTGCCAGGGCTCAATTATGCAGTGATTCTTGAAAGCATACTAACTACTCCCTCCGTCCGAAAATACTTTTTATCTAATTGTTTATTTATTTATTTTTGCCATTGGTTTTGTCACGCAAAAATGCCACTAGAAGTTTGATATGCTCAGTGATGCTATCCTTCCGTCTAATGACTGCTCAACTATGGGGAAATATCGAGTGCTACGGTTCATCCCATGATACGCTGCTACAAGATCGCCTGGTGTGTTGGATCTCCATGGAAGGGGCAGGATCAATTCACTAATCCCTTTACATACACCCCCTTGGTACATTCGCATCTTGCCCCCCGAAAGGCCTTGCAAACCCACAATAGTACTACTCAATCGAACATAGATTTTGTACTGAACTGAGCATCTTGCTAGGTCGCTGCCAACATCCAGTGTAAATCAAAAGGGGCAGATTAAGCAAACTTGCACCAGATTATTAGGAGGGCATTGCAACTACATGTACAGAATTTGTTTCTGCAACAGATTTATTCACTGTAATGCAAAGAAGAGATCGGACATGCTAATCCTTTTCCAGAATGAGCTGCTCGGTAAGTATAAGCAGAAGAAAATGTCTTGACATCTGTTTTGCATCGCTCACTTTCCTGAAAGTAGGACTTTAGCCAGACAATGGCAATACAATAGTAATGAGACTATCTGATCACACGGCAGGTACGGAGAATTCATTCATAGCACCAAAGGATCACTGGAAACAAAAAGCACATCAACAAATGAAGGTGCAGCACATGCTGACATCTTTGTCTAGTACTAATAATTCACAAGAGTACCATACGGTGATCATACAATATATAAATTTACAAGAGTACCATTTAGTTCACAGGTTCACATAGCTAAACGAAACAATTTTACTATAGTCCACTCGATTCGGAGAATGGCGTCTTGGCTCCAAGGAGCGCACGCTCCTGCGTGAATAGTAAAACAAAAAATATATAGTAAATGTTTTCAAAAATTATGATTTTTTGTAGATATTCATGTTAGTGTCACACGCATCCTTGAAAATTTTCATGCGAAATGGAGTAGTGGTGTTTCGCCGGTTGAAAAAAAAAACAAATTTAGGTTGACATTTGGGGTTTTTTTTTGCACAGGCCAAAATCTTTAATCTTTTTGCCTACAAATTAGTATGTAGTATTTGGATGTGACAAAGAACACATACAAATTTTGTTGAAACTTTTTTGACATTTCAAAAAATATTTTCGCATGCAGGAGCGCGCGCTCCCGGGAGCACCAACGGATTTTCGTCTCGATGAGTCGTTACTCTCCTCGCACACCATCCAGTGCCGGGCACAAAAACACATCTACACGACAAAATCAACAATTAGACCTATAAATTTCTGTGAGACTGTCATTCTTGATTGTGAATGCACCTCATAAGATGCTTGTTCCTCATGTCAAAACTTGGGTTACAAATGTTGTGGCGCTACAAAAATTCCTATATTTCCCTAAAGACAAGCTGCTATATTCCCGTAAATATAAAAATTCCTATATTTCCTACTACGAAGAACTAGACAGGTTGATGTGGCTACAGTAAATGGAATTGAAGGAGATACAGAACGAACAGATGTGCACCAGTCCCTGAATTGCAGCATAACCAAGGGTCTTTTTTGTATATTTTCAGCAGGAGGTCAGCGTGCTCCATTTTGGCCCTAGAGTCCAGATCCAACGCACCGGACTGTTCTGGAGCAGGGGAGCATATGCTAGGCCGTATCACCAGATATGCACCCGCTCAACTACTGTGTTGCCGCCCGGTCAAAAGCCCTTGACCAGCCAAACAGACCAAAAATACCCCTGAAGCCATTGGTCAATACCCTCTCTCTCCCTCTCGCTAACCAAGCGGGCCCGCGTGTCAGAATTCATATGATATTTTTAGCTATATATGTCCGGATGCACAGAAGGTGTGGCTTGGACCTCGCCGACGCAGCCGCACAAATTGGCATCGCCGGACCGGAGAAAACTTGTCATGGCCTGCCTGATACGAACTCATCGTCCCTGTCTGGCATGCTGAGCCGGGCGTACGTCCTCCCTCGTACTGCAGGCATGGGAACGCTGCAAGCCGGCGGGCCAAAGGAGGCAATGGCGCAATTAGAACTGAGAAGACCATAGCTATAAAACCGGCGATGTGCTAGGTCTATTAAACGGCAGCATGTTCCTGCTGGATTTACAGCGGGTGGAGTGTTCTCTTGAGCAGTCCAAAGATGGCAGAGCTGGCGGCCTGAATTTACAGTAACACTCCACCATCTCGCGCTCCCCAAAGTCGAACACACGCCGGCGGCGGCCGAGTAGGACTTGCCGTTGTAGACGGAGACCCCCCGTAGGACCTTGGAGGAGTGCAGCCTCGAATCTTGGACACCTCCCAAACTTCCGCCGCGGACGCGGTCGATCCCCCCTGATCACTTCCTGCTAGCATGCATGTAATCCCTCTCGGCCAGCGCAGGGTGTGCGCGATACTGTTCCTCCGGCGACGGCGTGCTACCTCGAAGACGCCACCGCGAAGCGTTCTTCTTTCTTTGAGGGCCGCCCTAGCTGGTCTGGTGGGCCGAAGTTGACGGCCCAGTTTCGGAATAAACTAACCGTAGCGCCGCTCCGTTCCTATGTTTAGTACCACACTGCTTGGCTAAGAAGGAACTACGCGACTTAAATAGCCCGGTGCTGAGCACTCCATCGCCGAGGACGCAAAGCTCATTCTATAGCTCTGCCGAGGCAAAGAGCTTTCGCTACGTACTTCTGGCTGGGCCTGTCCTGTCGGCCTGTTACCCTCGGTCACCCTCGCTGTGTGTTGGGAGTTAGAAGTATGGTGTGATGTTAGCCTTTTTTATTTTATTTTTCTATTTTTTTGCCCTCTCTTTCATTTTAATGTGTCAGACTTATTTTCAATATATAAATTTTTCCCTAATATTTTCCTATGTCATATTCTTAGTATCTTTTTTTTCCATTCTATTCATCGATGTCACGACACCACAAAGAACAACACAAGAAACAAAAACTACATCCAGGTCCGTAGACCATCTATTCATCAATTGGCACGCCTCTGGCTTACATCTCACAGGCTCGAACCAATCGAGTTTACAAATTTATTAATTTACTGTAACATAACTAATCTGGTCTCGACGCACTTAACGTCGTTGATTCATTCTAATGTGTCAGACTTATTTTCAATATATATATTCTAATGTGTCCTTTGTCAGGCAGAGAATGATGTGCCTGACAAAGGATTTGAGAAGTTACTGAAAATATTGAAGAAGAAGCTTCCAAAGGATGACGAATTGACCGACAGTACATACGCAGCAAAGAAGGTCGTATGCCCTCTAGGATTGGAGGTGCAGAAGATACATGCATGCCCTAATGACTGCATCCTCATCATGATGCTTAGAAGGATCTGAACGCATGCCCGGTATGCGGTGCATTACGGTATAAGATCGACGAGATGACCTCGGTGAAGTTGACGGCGAGCCCCTGTGAAGAGGGTTCTCGCGAAGGTGATGTGGTATGCTCCTATAATACCACGGTTGAAACGTCTGTTCAGAAACGGAGAGCATGCCAAGTTGATGCGATGGCACAGTGAGGACCGTAAGAAAGACGGGAAGTTGAGAGCACCCGCTGACGGGTTGCAGTGGCGAAAAATCAAGAGTACTGGGATGAGTTTGGAAGTGACCCAAGGAACGTATGGTTTGCTTTAAGCACGGATGGCATTACTCCTTTCAGGGAGCAGAGCAGCAATCACAGTACCTGGCCCGTGACTCTATGTATGTATAACCTTCCTCCTTGGATGTGCATGAAGCGGAAGTTCATTATGATGCCAGTTCTCATCCAAGGCCCTAAGCAACCCGGCAACGACATTGATGTGTACCTAAGGCCATTAGTTGAAGAACTTTTACAGCTGTGGAATGGAAACGGTGTACGTACGTGGGATGAGCACAAACAGGAGGAATTTGACCTAAAGGCATTGCTGGTCGTGACCATCAACGATTGGTCCGCTCTCAGTAACCTTTCAGAACAGACAAACAAGGGATACCACGCATGCACACACTGTTTACTTGAAACCGATAGTATATACCTGGGAAGCTGCAGGAAGAATGTGTACCTGGGCCATCGTCGATTTCTTCCGACCAACCATCAATGTCGAAAGAAAGGCAAGCGTTTCAAAGGCGAGGCAGATCACCAGAAGAAGCCCGCCATGCGTACCGGTGATCACGTACTTGCTATGGTCAATTATTTACACGTAATCTTTGAAAAGGGTCCCGGCGCACTAGCTGTTCCGAATGACGCTGAGGGACACGCACCCATGTGGAAGAAGAAATCTATATTTTGGGACCTACCCTACTGGAAAGACCTAGAGGTCCGCTCTTCAATCGACGTGATGCACGTGACGAAGAACCTTTGCGTGAACCTGCTAGGCTTCTTGGGCGTGTATGGAAAGACAAAAGATACACCTGAGGCACGGGAGGACCTGCAATCGTTTGCACGAAAAATACGGCATGCCTTCGAAGCGGTATGAAGCTCCTGCCAGCTACGCTCTTACGAAAGAAGAGAAAGAAATCTTCTTTGAATGCCTGCTCAGTATGAAGGTCCCGACTGACTTCTCGTCGAATATAAAGGTAATAATAAATATGCCAGAGAAAAATTTCTAGAACCTAAAGTCTCATGACTGCCACGTGATTATGACGCAACTGCTTCCGGTTGTATTGAGGGGGCTTCTGCCGGAAAACGTCCGATTAGCCATTGTGAAGCTATGTGCATTCTCAATGCAATCTCTCAGAAGGTGATCGATCCAGAAATCCTACCAAGGCTAAGGAGTGATGTGGCGCAATGTCTTGTCGGGCCGAGCTGGTGTTCCCACCATCCTTCTTCAATATCATGATGCACGTCCTAGTTCATCTAGCCGACGAGATTGTCATTCTGGGGCCGGTGTTTCTACACAATATGTTCCCCTTTGAGATTCATGGGAGTCCTAAAGAAATATGTCTGTAACCGCGCTAGGCCAGAAGGAAGCATCTCCATGGGCCATCAAACAAAGGATGTCATCGGATTTTGTGTTGACTTCATTACTGGCCTTAAGAAGATAGGTCTCCCTAAATCATGGTATGAGGGGAGACTGACTGGAAAAGGCATGCTTGGGAGGGACTCAATAATATGCAGGGATGGATATTCTTGGTCTCAAGCACACTACACAGTTCTACAGAACTCTACCTTGGTGACCCCGTATGTCGATGAACACAAGAACAGTCTGTGCTCCAAACACCCGGAGCAGTGCGACGACTGGATTGCATGTGAACACATTAGGACTTTCAGAAGTTGATTGGAAACACGTCTCAGAGGTGACAACACTGTTTGTGATGAGCTGTACTTGTTGTCCAGGGGACCATCTTCGACTGTTACGATTTGGAAAGGATACGAGATAAATGGAAATACATTTTACACGATTGACCAAGATCAAAAGAGCACCAACCAAAACAGTGGTGTCCGCTTTGATGCAACAACCGAGAGGGGAAAGGACACATATTATGGTTACATAGTGGACATATAGGAACTTGACTACGGACATGATTTTAAGGTCCCTTTGTTTAAGTGCAAACTGGTCAATCTGTCAGGAGGCGGGGTACAGGTAGACCCACAATACGGAATGACAACAGTGGATCTAAAAAATCTTGGGTACACTGACGAACCGTTCGTCCTAGCCAATGATGTGGCACATGTTATCTATGTGAAGGACATGTCTACCAGACCGAGAAAAGAAAAGATAAGGAAGCGAATACATCATACGATGAGCCAAAGCACCACATAGTTCTTTCAGGAAAAAGGGACATCGTGGGAGTGGAGGGCAAGACAGACATGTCTGAAGATTATGAAAAGTTTCATGAAATTCCTTCCTTCAAAGTCAAGGCTGACCCAAGCATCCTGAAAAACGATGAAGATTATCCATGGTTACGGCGCAATAAACAAATTGACACAAGCGAAGAAAAAGTGAAGACTTTCTCCCGCAAATATTATGATGATACCATGCCAACTTTGTAATGCATTTAGTATGATACCATTATCCGTTTTGTACATGCACATGCTATGTGGGTGAAATTATGATACCATGCCAACTTTTAACTTTTCCAGAGTTCATTTGAAATGCTTTAATGTCTTATGGTTCGGCCCTCGTAATACCATTAATCCCCGTTTGCTCCTTGTCAACTATGTTCTCACCAAGAACACTCTCAAGAGGGCAGCCACGTGGGCCATTGGTCCCTGTTCGTCTCGACCTTTTGGTCCCGGTTCCACGCACGAACCGGGACCAATGCGCCTCGCCCCTGGCCCATGACCACTAGTCCCGGTTTGTGCCACAAACCCGGACTAAAGGGTTGGTCCTTGTTGCGCTCAGAGTTTAGTCCCACCTCGCCAATCGAAGGGCGCTCACACCGGTTTATAAGCACGTCCCTCTCTGCCTTGTTGAGCTCCTCTCAAAGTGAAAATAGATGCCCCTATACAGGGAATTTGACCTAAATTCATACTGAATTTCTCTGAAATTCATGGAAATTTAATATGAATTTAGGTTGAATTTTCTCTATAGGTGCATCTATGTTCATTTTTTTAATAAAGTTAATCACAAACTTGTGATTCACGCAATTTTCAAAGAATTCAAATTTTAACTATTCACAGAAAGTTTATAATTTTTCTAAAACTAATGGCACTAACAGAAAGTTTATAATTTTGCTGACCTAGAAGCAAAAAGAATTAAAAATAAAAAAATAAAAGAAAATAAATAATGCAGAAAACAAAACAAAGAAACTGGAAACAAAATAAAAATAGCAACAATAAGTATTTTATTGTAAGTAGAAACAACATAAAATAAATAAAGCAACAAAGAAAACAAAAAAATAAAAAAGTGTTTTCAAATTTGAAAACTAATGGCACTAACAGAAAGTTTATAATTTTTCTAAAACTAAAAGCAAAAAATAATTTAAAAATAAAGCAAAAAACAAAAGAAAATAAATAGTGCAGAAAACAAAACAAAAAAACTTGAAAAAATAAAAATAGCAACAATAAGTATTTTGTTGTAAGTAGAAACAAAATAAAATAAATAAAGCAAGGAAGAAAACAAAAAAACAAAAAAAGAGTTTTCAAATTTGAAAACTAATGGCACTAACAGAAAGTTTATAATTTTTCTATAACTAAAAGCAAAAAGAAATAAAAAATAAAGCAAAAACAAAAGAAAATAAATAATGAGAAAACAAAACAAAAAACTGGAAAAAAATAAAAATAGCAACAACAAGAAAACAAAAAAAAACAAGAAAAGTGCCTCCTACTGGGCCCCCACGGCCTGAATACGACTAGAAACCCAACAATGGGCCAGGATTCAGGCCCGTAGTAAGCCCAGTAGGCCCACATGCACATAGAGACAGATTAGGCCCGAAAGCCTGCTTTAGAGAGGAGCTCGAGAGGGTTGGCGTATCGCACCTTATAAACAGGTGCGGTTCTCTCTCAGCTAGCGAGGTGGGACTAAACTCCCACCACCACACCGTTGTGCAAGGCCCATTGGTCTCGGTTGGTGGCACCAACCGGGACTAAGGAGTGCATTAGTCCCGGTTGGTGCTACGAACCGAGACCAATGCCCCCTTTAGTCCCGGTTGGTGCCACCAACCGGGACCAAAGGCCGCCGCTTCCCGCCCTTTGGGCTGGCGAAAATTGGCCTTTGGTCCACCAACCGGACTAGGGGCATTGGTCCCGTTGGTGCCACGAACCGGGACCAAAGGCTGGTATATAAGCAAGACTTGCCAAAAATTTCATTCAGTTCCTCATTCTCCCGCCGCCAACGCCGCCTCTGCCTCGACGCCTGCTCCTCGTCGTCGCCGCGCCTGCGTCGCCCGACGCCGTTCTGCACCAGCGCCGCCCAGCGTCGCCCGCTTCGATGTCGCCCGCGTCAGCCGCCTCGAGCCCGCCGTCCTCGTCGCGGACTCCGACCATCGTTGTCGCCCTCAAGTGAGCCCCCCTCGCGCCCCCCCTTTCCCATGGTCCCAGCGCCTTGCTGCCCCCTACTCCATGGTCGCCGCCGGCCCCGACGCATTGAAGAGCAGAAGGAGAGAAGGAGAGGAGAGGAGAAGCAGAGAAGAGCAGAAGGAGAGGAGAGGCAAAATTTCAGAATTTTTGGAGTGGTTTAGGAAAATTTAGAATATGCTAAATATGTCAAAAATGTTTTTTGTTCAGACAAAGTTTTTTGTTCATATATAGAAAGTTTTATATATGACTATGGATATATGAGCAATGATGATCCATGGATGTATGCATTGATATATATGAGAAATGATGTTCATAGAATATTTACCAAGTATATATGTATTTTTTTCATAGCGTTTTTTCCATTTATATATGTATGTGGCTGTAGATGGGTATATATGAGAAATGATGATCCATGGATGATGCATTTTTTTCCAATGATGATCCATAGATGGATGTATGTATGTATAGATGTATGTATGTGGATACAAGAGGGGGGTCGATATACCCCCTCCGATAGCATTTCCTTCTTCATATGTTGAGTTAGTTGATTTAGGTTAGTGCATTTTAGGTTAGTTGATTTATAGTGCATTTTAGGTTAGTTGTTGTTAGTGCATTTTAGGTTAGTAAATTTTAGGTTAGTCTCTATTTCTTCTTCTTCGAGCATTTTTGTGCATTTTAGGTTAGTAAATTTTTTCTGTTGTAATTTAGTTCGATGAATGTTTTCTGTTAAAACTCGTATTAAGTTTGTTCGATGAATGTTTCATGGGGGGGAGGGAGTAAAAACTCATCAGACATGAGGGGGAGGAGTCCCCCTCCGGTTCCTAACTCTCTCAGGAATTCAACATGAGGGGGGGTCGATACCCCCTCCCCGATAACTTCGACATGAGGGGGGGGGTCGATATACCCCCTCCCCGACGCCTCCTCCTCCTGCTCCTCCTCCTCCTCCTCCTCCTCTTTCTTCTTCTTCTTCTTCTTCTTCTTCTTCTTCTTCTTCTTCTTCTTCTTCTTCTTCTTCTTCTTCTTCTTCTTCTTCTTCTTCTTCTTCTTCTTCTTGTGCGAGGTAGGTGAGGTGGATGTGGTGTTTGTTTTGCACCGGTCAGTTTGTGGTGTTCTGCAGCAATGGCGCGTGCATATATATAGGAGGGATAAGGACTTGGGAAAGCACTCTGGCCGGACAACGTGGTTTCATCAAAGGAAAATGGTTTAGTGGCGTCCCCAAAGGTCTTTGTTAGTCAGTCTCTTTTGTGTCGCTTTTGGGGAGTAGATATGTATATAAGTATATTTGATGCATTTGTTCTTGACGGATAGGTATATGCATTTGGGTCAGTGGTCTTCGTTGCTTCCGCTGGTCTTCGCTTTCTTCTTCTCCTCCTCCTTATACTACAGCTACATCAGAATAAGTGTTGGTGGTCAAGTTTTGCTACCACATGCCACACGGCTTGTTACTTGTTAGGGCATCTTCAACGGCGACCGCAAATTACCTCCAACATCCGTCCGCAGAAAGAGAGGATCAGTCCATGGACACAAATGCGGGAGCCAGCTATCTAACGTTGGCCGCATACATTTCAAACACTATTTCAATAATCTGGATGCTTCATGCAAACACATCAGATTACATACAAACCTGACGAAAACATTTACATTTTTGACATATATTAACTGAAAAACTAAAATTATGTGCACGTATGGCCGCACGGAGGTCCACTACCATGACATGGATACATTACACTAGTCCACGGCTGCTCATGGAGAATCCCTTTGTCTTCCCCTTGTTAGGAAGTCCGGTGACTCATCGGACTACCGGAAGCCCTCAAGGTATATTCCCCCGTATCTTCCCTATGTCCGGCTGCACCACCGATCGGAGTGGCGAGAGGGTGCTTCACTTTCGAGGGGAAGAGGGAATCCGCTTCCGTGAAGCGCCGGATCAGCAGTGCACGACCACGAGGGGGAGTGCCCCCCCTGCCCCGGATATATTACACTAGTCCACGGCCGCCCAGGGAGAATCCCTTTGTCTTCCCCTTGTCAGGCAGTCCGGTGACTCATCGGACTACCGGGAGGCCCAGAGGTATATTCCTCCCCCGTATCTTCCCTATGTCCGCTGCACCACCGATCGGAGTGGCAGAGAGGTGCTTCACTTTCGAGAGGAAGGGGAATCCGCCTGCGTGAAGCGCGGATCAACAGGACCGGCTCTAACCGCTGGGAGGGTGGGGGACGGGCGGCCACCACAGCCCCCAAGTGCCAAGGGGCACCTAATTCTTCTTCCGATTAGCCTATAGCTCCCTTGCCTAGAATGCCGATGCACCTGCTACCTTTTCACTGATTTCCTGCCTTCTTTTCCTCGTGCTACTAGTAGTACGATTGAGGGCCCTTCTATTTGATTAATGGAGCAGTTATTGGATGCGATTAATTAGGTACAGTTATGAAAACCATCCGTCCTTGGTTTCCTTCCTTAATCTTTTCACGAAAGAACGCCTTCCATAGTCCACAAGTTGAAAGTTGGGCGCCTAATTTGTGAGAAAAACAGTATTAATGGGATGTATACCTGGCCAGACCTCGGGCCGGGCCGGGCTTCGGGCCGGGCCTAGCCAAGCCCGACACAAAAAACCCAGGCCCGGGCCCGGCCCGCCATCAGGCCTGTTTTCTAGGCCCGAGCCCGGCCCGAACACGTAAAAGCCCGTCGGGCTCCGGGCCGGCCCGGCCTGACCTTTAGAAAAATGCAAAAACGACGGGTCTGGGCCCGGCCCGGCCCGGTCTTCGGGCTCAAAATCTAGGCCCGAACCCGGCCCGAAGGCAGCGTCAGGTCGGGCTTTTTCGGGCCGGGCCGGGCTTCCCATGGCCAGGACTAATGGGAAGCGACAATGACATAGATGTCAAGAATAGATCAAGATCGCAACGCTTGATATCCATCTACCATGCATGCAAGGTGCTGCCTTGCATCGAAGTAGATCTAAGTCGGAGGAGGGCAGGACTGACGGAGATTGTCAGTCGATGTCTCGCAGGAGACCACACTGACTCCTTTGGAGGCTAGATCGATACTGTTAGGCACGATGACAGCCATAGACGAGATGGTATGTCTCTAATTTCTATTTGTATATGTAGTCTATATGGCCTAGGAAATTTTATCATGATGGTTGATAAAAAGTTATGAATGATCATCGACATGGCCTCTGCGTTGTTGCAATTGGACACTAATGATCAATATATCAGTATTGTTAATGTATAGATATCATTGGGGTTATAATTTTTTATATTTGGTGACTTGCCAAATAAACTAATCCATATAGAGCTATACATAATATAACCTGACATCAAAATGGATGACAATGTGAGTGATCATTGGCATTTAAGTCATTCATTATTCTTGACGAGGTGCCAGTTTTTACTATATTAGGATGAAAGAAATTAGGATAAACTTAATGATAAAGCTACCAGATATATTAGTAAAGAAAAGACTTATAACAAGAACATGTCGTGTAAATAGTAAAGAAAAAGAGAGAAACACATTGTATTTCCTTCGACTAGAGAGCAAAAATATTTTTTGCTATACATATTTGTGTTTATATTAAGGGCCCCTATGTATAATATCGCCCTCGCCCCCAAAACCTCAGGGCCGGCCGTGCGGATCAGGATTGGTTTTGGGAGCGGGGTATACGGTGGCCCGTGAGACAGTGCAAGACATTTGTTGTGGATGCGGCAACGCAATGGCGATGGCCTTCCAAGCACGCAAGCGGCGACGGGCTCCCATGTTCCACTCTTTCTCGACGTTGGCGGCGGACGCGGACGTGTTGGCCGCCGCCTCGCCGATCTCCAAGCCAGCTTCTTTCTCCATAGGCATGGCGCGGTCCCACGGACGATGATGTCGATGGCTCAGATCCTATGGGCTCCGTGGGCCGCCCAACCGGATTTTATACCGGGCTCTTCCTGGTCGCCGAATGTCATGAAAAGGGTGAAAAAAATAGTGGAAGGAGGAGATGGGGAGCGGAGGAGAAGTGCAACTGTTGCCCGGCGTCTGGCCTCCTTTAAATGGCGAGCGGGTGCGAAGAATTTGCCCGTTGCTTTATTTAATGCCGGCCGGGTCACGAACATACTTCTTAAAATGGCGAGCGGGTGCGAGGAATTTGCCCGTTGCTTTATCTAATGCCGGCCAGGTCACGAACAGACGTGTGACCGGAGTAGCTTTCTCGGCACACAGCGGGTTTAATGAAGGTGTGTTCAGCCGGGCGTGCAGCGGGCGACACTCTCGGTTGGCGCGCCACTTCAATGCCGAAGCCAGTGAGAGGTCGCGCCCGCTCTAGGATGGCTTCAATGCGGGAGCGGATGCTCCACGATGACATGAATGCAGGCAGCTACCGTCGGGAGGGAACGCGCACGGGCAAAGATGGATGGTCTTTGCTGGGCCAGGGTTGTCAGCAGTGGGCCTGGGAGCGGTCCGGACGCCTGCAAAGCCCCCATGCTTGTCTTCAGTTTGTGGGAGAAAGTGCGTGCGAAGACTGAACGGACCGATACAAGAGCGTGTTGCATGGCAAAACACGTCCCCTCCGCCTAGTCCAGACGTATGCGGGTTTAAGGGTCGTCGTTGGAGATGCCTTTACTCATGAGCAATTTTGACATGGTCCTTCTTACCTCCTCTTTGACATGGTAGGTAAGAAGGTAAAGAGTTACAGACAAACTACTTAGTTAAATTAACGGCTCATATCTATTACATACGTTTTCCTTCGTATGAAAAGAGGAGGTTAGAGAAATCATGTGCACCTACGCCATGCATGATTTATGGCGTAAGTGCACACGTAGTTGCCGTTATATAAGATGTTAAGGTAGAGCTTGAGTTTGGATTAACTAAACCAATTGTAATGACGTGCGACCGATCTTGCAGTCTTATCTGTTGCAGTGACAGGTTCTTTTCTGTCATTCGTTCTGTTATAACTACTTTTTTTTGGTATTTCACCACAATTTCAACATCTTAAGACTCACACATTTTATTCAAAAAATAAACACATTGTATTATACATTAGTCGTATAAATATTCATCATATGTTTCAAAGATTAAGATGCTTTCGAAAAATCCATTTTTCTGAAACCCTAGCTGCGAGGGCTCAATTATGCAGTGATTCTTGAAAGCATACTAACTACCTACTACGTAGGGCTCAATTATGCAGTGTTGATTCAGTCGGAAAGCACAAGGCATGCTGTGCACTAAAGCCGTCAAACATTATGTTTCAAAAATTAGGGAGGGATCATGTCAAGTTTCAAAAATGAGAAAAGTCCACATTTCAACCTCGAACTAACCACGTAGTTTAATTTACAACCCTAAACTTTAAAACCAGTCGAAATACACCCCCAACTAACCTTGAGATTCAAAACTCAACCCTGGTCATGGTTTTGGACCGGTCAACCGGTTTTGACCGCAGTCAATGCTGACTGGGCACTACCAACTCAGCATGCAAAACTAAAAAAACAACCAACCCCTCCCTCTCTCTCATTCTTGATCAGACTCGAGCACAAAAGCTGCAGCCGCTGCCCATGTCACCGCCACAGATGTTCAGATCTCACACAGACGCTGGCGCCCATCGGTTGTCGTGGCGAAGCGCCTGCCTTCCGCCTCCTTATTCTCCTCCCCTCCTCCACCCGCCCGGCTGCACACCTTCCCGATCTCTCCCTCGTATGAACCGACGCCGCTATCGCCCGAGGCTGCTTCCTCCGCTGGCGCCACTCGCAGCGCCGCCCGCCTCCAGCTTCTTGCGCGCCATCGCGCCTCCTCTCCTCCTCCGGCCTCCGTATATCTCGAGCTGCCGCCTTGCGCCACTGCTCGATGTTGCTGTCAGCCATCGCGCCTCCTCTCCTCCTCCGGCCTCTGTATATCTCGAGCTGCCGCCTTACGCCACTGCTCGACGCTGCTCGATGTTGCTGTACCAAAGACGCCCGGTTGTTCCTTCCGATCGTCGCGAAACAACGACCCGCTTAGCCCTGCTTCCCTTCTTCGAGCAGCACCGCAACCTGTCTCCTCATGCTGCCGACCATGGCCACCACCACCACAACAACCGCTGCTCCGCCATCTTCACCTCCATGGTGATGCGGTGTCGTTCTAGCTCAAGAAGATGGCGACGCCGATGCGGTGCCGCTCCAGCCCAGAGCCGACACCGCCGGAGCTGGTCACCGAGGGACCTCGAGGACAAGATCTGGCGCCCGCAGGATGGGACGAGTTAAAGAAGATGGTCAAATTCGTTGGATGCGGTGGTTGATCGAGGTCCCTGTCGCCGCATGAATTTGCCTTGTCGGTGTGAAGATGCAGGTGCCCAAAATCAAATTATTACGGTCAAAATCATCGGAATCGGATGCGGGAGGCGATGAGCATGAGCGGCTGCGATAGAGATGAATGTTTTTGTTTTAAAGCATTCTTTGCTGATTTGGCACTGTCCCGTCAATAGTCAACTTGGTCAAAACCACTTGACTGCAGTAAAAACCAGTTGACTGATCCAAAACCAAGACCAGGGTTGAGATGTGAACCTTAAGGTTAGTTGGGGGTGTATTTCGACCGGTTTTAGAGCTCAGGCTTGTAAGTTAAACCGCATGGTTAGTTTGAGTTTGAAATGTGGATTTTTCTCTTCAAAAATCAATAGGAGTCGGCTGGCCTTCACATCGCACGCACAAGCTGCCTAGCTGCCTAGCTTCGTTGACCTCCTGTTCCTTATGTAATTTGCTCCTCGGGGTACCACTGCATAGCGTTAACCACTAATATTGGAGTGAGTTAAGTACTACTATGCTAATATTAAAACTGAGCACCCTCCCAGCCCTCTTAATCTCTCGCTGGAGTCTTACCCCTGCTCAATTACTGGCGCACTACCTTGAGCTGCCCCGCTTGTTTCTCCTTTGTGGTAATGCTAAAGAATATCGCAAGAAACTAGAATGAACACGCACAAGACAGAGGTAGTTCAGCAACGTGTTAATTAATCACGTGTACGTCTTTTCTGACTCATTTCTTTTATTTGGTCACCCAATAACACCAGAAAAACATAAATAGCCACAACGTGAACTGGCACACTTAATTTTTTTTTGCAGGAAAAACTCTCATTCTATTCATCGATGTCACGACAGCACAAAGAACAACACAAGAAACAAAAATTACATCCAGGTTCATAGACCATTTATTTATCAATTGGCACACTTCTGGCTTACATCTCACGGGCTCGAACCAATCGAGTTTACAAATTTATTAACTTACCGTAACATAATTAAACTGGTCTCAACGCACTTAACTTCATGGAAGATGGACGGTGCACATGGACGGAGATCATCGGCGCGTGCTAGAAGCAGTTGGACGTTTGGGAGCAGCATGACTACGACTTGTCGTTGCGGACAAGGGCGAGGCCGTCGTCCTAGCCGTTCTTGAGGTTGACACACCTGGCTGCAGTGTCGTCGACCGGTTTGATGCCACCGTTGCTCCCATTGACGTTCTTACGGTCGAGGACGAAGTGGCTCTTGTTGACATTCCTGAGGTCGTAGAAGGAGCCACCATCGCTGATGTTGCTAACATTCTTGAGGTCGGATATATATTTGCCGTTGCTGACGTTCTTGAGGTCGCACGCGTATTTGTTGTTGTTGTCGTTGAGGTTGTGTGCCGATTTGCCGTTGTTGACGTTCTTGAGGGCACGTGCGGATTTGCTGTTGTTGACGTTCTTGAGGTAGCGGGTTGAGCCGATGTTGCTGATATTCTTGAACCCGCGGGCTGAACTGCCATTGCTGACTTTCTTGATGTGGTGGAGGAAGCCACCCTTGCTGACGTTCTTGAGGCCGTGGGTGTAGCCACCCTTGCTGACATTGTTGAGGCCACCAACGGAGCCACTGTTGTTGATGACGGTCTTGAGGTAGCCGCCGGCGTTGGTGTTCTTGGGGTTGTTGGCGGTCCCATCGGTGACCTCGCCTTCTTCTGACCGAGAAACTTTCCTGGAAACATGACACGATTTTGTTTGGCTTCCTTTTCTTCTTCGAGATGAGGTGAGCTGAGCTGAGTGAGGTGGATGTGGTGTTTGCTTTGCTCCGGTTGGGTTGTGGAAGCCTGCATCGACGGCAATGTATATATATAGGAGCATAATTGGTTGTTGACGTGCTCAACCGGTCAGTCTCTTTTGCTTTGTTGGATATATGTAGTAGATATGCATATGGACTGACGGATGGACGGATGCGGGTGGTCAATGGTCGTGGTTGTCGCCGCGTTGGTCTTCCTTTCTTATACATATAAGAATTAGCGTTAGGTGGAGGTTAGGAAGCTGACGGCTAATAGAGTAAGGATAAAATGTATAATTAGTTAATTACATAGAAAATTATAAGCACATGCATGTTGTGGTACGAGCGGCGATCCATTTGCATGTCCGTTGGGGATTGCGCACAAGGCAAGCTATGTTTACTATGTTTTTGTCCGTTGGTTCGTGTAAGTCCGGTTTACTATGTTTCCTTTTCCCTTTTCATCTTTTTTTGTTTCTTTAGTTTCATTTGGTTTTTCACCGAGTTTTTTGATTTTCCTTTTTTCCTTCATTTTGCATTGGTTGTCTTTGTTTTCTCATTGGGTTTTCTGGTTTTCTTCGTTATACTTTTCTTTTATTTTGTTTCTTTCTTATTTTCCTAAGTTCTCTTCGGTTTTTCCCTTTTCTTTTATGTTTCTTTGTCGGCTTTTATTGGTTCTTTGGTTCATTTTTTTCCGCACATGTCTCTTTTTTTCTCAGTGCACAATGTACAATTATAGAGCACAAGTAAAGCATTTTTATGATACAATTTGAATATTTTTCACATGAATGATGTATATTTTTATATACATTTTTTGACACATTTTTGAATATGCAATAAAAAATTCCAAATACATGTTGTACATATTATTAATAAAAATAAACGTTTTTTGTCCTTCTTGGACGTTTTTCTACATTTTTAAAAATACACCAAACAACTATTTGACTCGCCGGATTTTTTTTAAATTGACGTGTATATTTGTTTAATGGTACAATGCATTTTTTTACCATCTGCAAATATTTTTTTGTTTGATACTTTTTTTGAAAATGACAGATGTCAGAAAATATTTTTGGAACTCATGAATATTTTTGTTAAATGGTACATACATTCCTTCGAATTACACAGACATTTTGAAATATATGTAACATTTTCTAAATGTCACAAACATTTTTCATACACAAGATTAACATTTTTAAAATACGATGAATATTGTTTGTACAATATTGTTATGTAATGGGTCATGGTTTCAAAAAATTATTGGAATTTCAAAATCTTCCCTTATTCAAGTTTTGTTCGAATTAATAATTTTCAAAAAATGTTTTTGTTTTCCATATTTTAATTCACAAATTCAAAAATGTGTTGCATTTCAAAATTTTCAGGATTCTAAACAAAATGCTTATGCTTCAACAATTTTTCGCAATTACGAAAACTTCTGTTATTTTTAAATACAAATCAAAAATGTTAATAGCTTTAAAAATTGTATGTACTTTCCTCAAAAAGTTCAATTTTCAATTTTTCTGATGTTAAAATAAGATTTTCAAAAAAAAATCCCTTTGCTTGATCACAATTTCCAATAAATCTTTGAAAATTTGCAAATAGTTTTGGATCTGCCGCTACTTGTTAATGTTTCCCGCTGGTTATAAGCCAGTCAGACATGTGAGGTCCACTGATAGCAACCGCCCTTCACTAGCGACAGGTCCAGAGGTCGGTACCTTGTGGGGGCAGCATTTTTTTCCGATTTTTTTACAACGCAACTCCCAAGAGCGCTCTGAATGGGCCGGGCCATCAGGACTCCGCCCGTGCATCGTGAGCCTATTTGACAGAATACGCGTCCCACTGCTAGCGCGAGCGCTATATCTCGCTTTAGGCGTGTGCTTGTCATGTCTCGCTGAAGGGAATGCCCCGCTCTGTAAATACTGGGCAGAACCGTTAGTGTACGCATTGAAAAAAAAAAGAAGACAAATGGAAGAGAAACATTATTCAATCATTGGTCTTCCAGCTCACAGGCATCTCTGCTGGCCACTATGCCAGCTTCAGATTTGCATAAAATCCAAAGGCGCGACGTAGGTGAGGGTAAAAGAGTTGGCTTTGCATTAGTTTTTCCTGGATTTGGTTTTTGTTTTGTCTTTCTTTTTTCATCGGTTTTCTTCTTTCTGCCACTGTTTGTTTACTTGTCTCCTCTGTTATTTGGGTTTCTCTTTTTTTCTTTCCTTTTTCTTCTCCATTTTTGTTTTTTTCCGGTTTTCTTCTAGCTTTTATGTTTTTATTTTCATTGTTTTTGTCGGTTTCCTTCTTTTCTAGTTTATATGTTTTTTCTGGGTTTTCATTCTACCTTTTTCGCATATGTCCAGAGGATTTTTCCATACACATTTAACATTATTCAAATACTTTATTTACATTTTTGAAATGCTAGTTCAACATTTTTAAAATACTTGATTAACATTTTCATATACATGGTCAAAATATTTCATTTTAATACAAGGTCAACATTTTTTCTATACGCATTCAACATTATTCAAAACATTGGTTTATATTCTCTCAAATACTTTTCGAGCATTCAAATTTTTTAAATGTGTACACAACAAATGTTGGTCAAGTATTAAAAAATGATGAATTTATTTATGATGTACATAAACATGTTGATCAATCATTTGAAGAAATTTTGATCAAGTATTTGAAAAATGTTAAATGTGTAAAGAAAAATATTGACCATGTATTAAAAATGATGAATTATTTTTATCATGTCTATAAATATGTTAATAATCAAATAAAAAATGTTGATTAAGCTTTTGAAAAATATTAAATGGTTATAGAAAAATGTTGACCATGTAATAAAAATGAATTATATTACTCATGTGTATAAAAAATTTAATCAAGCATTTAAAAAATGTTGGACAAGTATTTGAAAAATGTGAAATATCTATAATAAATGTTTAACATGTATTAAAACTGATAAAAAATTATCATGTACATAAGAATGTTAATCAACTATTAAAAAAATATTGGACAAGTATTTGAAAAATGTTGATCAATCATTTGAACAATGTTAAATGTATATAAAAAAATGTAGACCACGTCTTCAAAACATATGATTTTTTTTATCATGTATATTGAAAATGAGAATCAAGGATTTGAAAGAATGTTGAACAAGTATTTAAAAAATATTTATCAATCATTTTGAATTTGTTAAATGTGAATAGAAATTTTTTTGATCATGTATAACAAAACTGAAAAATTTGTATTGGAAAAATGATAAACCTATATTAGTAAAATGTTGTTTACCTATTCAAAAAATATAGGATAATTTAGAAAATAATAAATAAAACTGAAATATATAAAAAACAAAGAGAAGAAAAAACAAAGCAGCAAAATGCTAAAAAAATGAAAAAAATGGAGAAGAAAGGAGGAAAAAGAGTCAAAATAAAAGAAAGAAAAAGGAGAATACAAAAAACCAAAGAAAAAGAAAATAAAACAAAATATGTGAAAACTGACAGAAAGTTTAAAAATAAGTAGAATAAAACTGACTCAAATGGCATCGCCACTTGTACTTATGACGCCTCTTCCTCCTGCTCCTCCTCCTCCTCCTCTTCTTCTTCTTCTTCTTCTTATTCTTCTTCTTCTTGTGCGAGGTAGATGAGGTGAGGTGGATGTGGTGCTTGTTTTGCACCGGTTGGTTTGTGGTGTTCTGCAGCAACGGCGCGTGCATATATATAGGAGGGATAAGGAATTGGGAAAGCGCTCTGGCCGGACAACATGGTTTCATCAAAGGAAAAAGGTTTGGTGGTGTCCCCAGTGCTGCTGTTAGTCAGTCTCTTTTGTGTCGTTTTGGGTAGTAGATATGTATATAAGTATATTTGATGCATTTGTTCTTGACGGATAGGTATATGCATTTGGGTCAGTGGTCTTCGTTGCTGCCGCGTTGGTCTTCGTTTCTTCTTCTCCTCCTCCTTATACTACAGCTACATCAGAATAAGTGTTGGTGGTCAAGTTTTACTACCACATGCCACACGGCTTGTTACTTGTTAGGGCATCTTATATTGTGACCGCAAATTACCTCCAGCATCCGTCCATGTACAGAGTGGATCAGTCCGCGGACACAAATTTGGGAGCCGGCTATCCAGCACTGCCCGCATACATTTCAAACACTTTTTCAACAAAGCAGATGTGTATCTCGTACAAACACATCAGATTACATATAAACCTCGCGAAAACCTTTATATTTTTGACATATTTTAACTAAAAATACTAAAACTATGTGCACGCATCACCGCACGGAGGTCCACTACCATGACACAGATACATTACAGTAGTCTACGGCTGGCCACGGAGAATCCCTTTGTCTTCCCTTGTCAGCAGTCCAGTTGACTCATCGGACTGCCGGAGCCAAGGTATATTACTCCCCCGTATCTTCCCTATGTCTGGCTGCGCCGCTTATCGGAGTGGCAAAGAGGGTGCTTTAGTCAGAGGGGAAGGGAATCCGCTTCCGTGATGCACGGATTAGGGTTGGTTTTCGGGGCGGGGGAAGATGGTGGCCCGCGAGACAGGGCGAGACATTTGTTGGGCATGCGAGCCAAGAGCGGGCGGTGGCCTTCCAAGGACCCAAGTGGTGGCGGGCTCCTGTGTTCTACTTTTCCTCGATTTTGTCGGCGGACGCGGACGTGCTGGCTGCCGCCTCGCCGATCTCCATTATAAGTATATGAGATGCCTAGTATACAAGTGTCCTACTAGGACACAACTTCATATTTCTATGTAAACACAATACGTATTACTCAGAGTCCAACTGTAATATATCTTGTACATAATATTCCATACAACTCTAACAGCTCCAGCTTGGTCAAGGAAACCTCCTGCACGGCCGGCCGGAAAACGCGCTTCCACCATGGAGAATGGTTTGGTGGCGTTCACAGTCAGTCTCATTTGTTTTGTTCTGTTCTCGGGAGTATGTATGCACATTCGATGCATTTGTCATTGACGGATGGATGCGGTCGGGTCAAAGGTCGTGGTCGTCGCCGCGTCAGTCTTCACTTCTCCTCCATCTCCTCTTCCTTATACACCTACATTAGAACTTGCGTTAGGTTAAGTTTAGGAAGCATACGGAATTTCTTTTAGTTATAATCAAATAGATTAAGATATCTTGCAATCACACCATGTCATAGGCACATGTGATTTTCATGCAAATTATTTCTTTGACCTGCTATCACCAGCAACTGCCAGCCTGAGCCATTTTATATCAATCCAAAACAAAACGAGCCACCAGTACAAGATGGAGATAATTGCGCCAAATTCAGACCGGGTATGTCTGCTGATAGCATTTAATCTGCCATGGTTCTTTGAGGATGCTTGTTGGCCTATGCATCCTTTGATTGGATGGACTTCTCTAAATATTCACTACACAAGTCAGTCATTCTCAGAAGTGGACGGCGGGTTTAATTTGGAACGGTTAAGGAAAGAAAATTATCTATTGGCTGCGGCTGAGACTAATTCTTACTGCTGCTGTTGATGTGTCTGCTAATTTGGCAAAATTCCTCAGTTGTCCAATTGCAGCATCTCGCTCTAATAGTAGTCCAAGTCTCTCGGCCTCAGATACGTTGCGTATGATTATTTTAAAGGAAAATCCTATTGGCGTGTTTAATCAAATGGAACAGACCGGCCGAGCTACCGCCCATTAAGCTGTACAGTTGTTCTCCGTCTTTGGGAACCTTCCGGAAGGTTGCAGTCTGGGTTTAACCGGTTTTTGTTATTCTTTCCCGGTTTTCGTTTTCTTTTTTTCTTCAAAATTGCTCTTTTTGGAAAAAAAATATCTTTTATAATATATCAAATTGTTCATGTTTTACAAGTTTATTGGAATTTCTAAAAATGTTTTCACTTCCAAAAATTCTTCACAAACTACAAGGTGGGCATGTTATTATAAAAATTGCTTGTAATTTTTTAAAATGTTCATGTTTTCAAAAAGTGTTCACAAATTCAAAAATAATCAGGAACTTCAAAAAATTGTTTATTGTTCATTTTTTACACATCTTCCAACAAAATTAGATTCTTCAGAATAAGGTTTGTGTCTTGAAAAAAACCAAAATTAACATATCCTTGTCAAAACAAGAAACCAAAATTAAGATATGATGATGAAGGAAAGTAGAGGGGATGTGTGGGTAAGGGAAGGAAAGCAAATAATTGATTGAATCGGCGCCAGGTTTGGTTGGGACACACGTGATTTCTTGCTATGACGTTCGCACTTGGGAGAAGCAGAACATAGCGAGCTAGAATGGTCGGGTCAGCTGCTGCTTAGACTGGCATCTCCGGCATGCTGGGAATCAGTGCCTCGGCATGCTCAAAACAGGAGGGCGCCGACCGTGTTAGAACCGGACAACCACCATGCTGTAACTGTAGTTGAACACCAGTGGTGGGGACAGATGCGAGGGACCTGTCCTGTGAGGGCCGTAACACCGCGGCGAGCGGTAGCAAGCCAGTAGTGCTTCGAAAGTTAGTCGGCAGGCGTCCATTGCAAGTATAGTGGCGCTAGCTGTCGACTCTTTACAATGAAAGGGGAAGGAGCGAACACTGCGTGAGGAAGGATACGAAGAGAAGATGAATCGAAAGGTGCGCGTGGGACCAATCCATCTGGCGCCAGGAGAGCAACCAAATTTTGGGCAAGTCGACCGGTGCCTAGCGCCGCCCTTGAAATGCCCGTATCGATGCTAACGATTTTTTCAATATACTGGATGCACTCATGGAACATGTATGTCAATCTTTCCTTTTATTCAATCACCCAGCAACAACATGATGCACGACTCAACAACACATGTAAGAAGAAAGTATACTTGGCCGCAACGTGAACAAGCACACTTATGGTTTACATATTGAGGTTACAAATTAACCTGCCACAACATAAACTAACGTACAAGAAAGAGACACAATTAACTTCATCATTGCCAGACAACATGGATCAGAACGAAATAAATAAAGTGAAAGAAAATATAGTAAAAAAAACATGGATCAGAACGCGGCTGCTCTCACCACTTTTGAGGCTACTTCTTATTTCTTAGGCTGCGGCTGCTTCTTCATAGCTATCCTCTATTTTTCTGAGTCAGCTTCACATCTTTTCTACGGTTACGCGACTTTTTAGGTTTCTTTGGTTGTGCCTTCGGCTTATTGGGTGACGGTGGCTTGTTATTCTTCTTCTCCTTTGTACCTGTCTTGTCCATGACGCCTCTTCCTCCTGCTCCTCCTCCTCCTCCTCCTCTTCTTCTTCTTCTTATTCTTCTTCTTCTTGTGCGAGGTAGATGAGGTGAGGTGGATGTGGTGCTTGTTTTGCACCGGTTGGTTTGTGGTGTTCTGCAGCAACGGCGCATTCATATATATAGGAGGGATAAGGAATTGGGAAAGCGCTCTGGCCGGACAACATGGTTTCATCAAAGGAAAATGGTTTGGTGGCGTCCCCAGTGCTGCTGTTAGTCAGTCTCTTTTGTGTCGCTTTGGGTAGTAGATATGTATATAAGTATATTTGATGCATTTGTTCTTGACGGATAGGTATATGCATTTGGGTCAGTGGTCTTCGTTGCTGCCGCGTTGGTCTTCGTTTCTTCTTCTCCTCCTCCTTATACTACAGCTAGATCAGAATAAGTGTTGGTGGTCAAGTTTTGCTACCACATGCCACACGGCTTGTTACTTGTTAGGGCATCTTATATTGTGACCGCAAAATTACCTCCAACATCCGTCCATGTACAGAGTGGATCAGTTCGCGGACACAAATTTGGGCGCCGGCTATCCAACACTGCCCGCATACATTTCAAACACTTTTTCAACAAAGCAGATGTGTATCTCGTACAAACACATCAGATTACATATAAACCTCGCGAAAACCTTTATATTTTTGACATATTTTAACTAAAAATACTAAAACTATGTGCACGCATCACGCACGGAGGTCCACTACCATGACACAGATACATTACACTAGTCTACGGCTGGCCACAGAGAATCCCTTTGTCTTCCCTTGTCAGGCAGTCCGGTGACTCATCGACTGCCGGAGCCCCAAGGTATATTACTCCCCTGTATCTTCCCTATGTCTGGCTGCGCCCGCTTATCGGAGTGGCAAAGAGGGTGCTTTAGTCGAGGGGAAGGAATCCGCTTCCGTGAAGCACGGATTAGGGTTGGTTTTCGGGCGGAAGATGGTGGCCCGCGAGACAGGCGAGACATTTGTTGGGCATGCGAGCCAAGAGCGGGCGGTGGCCTTCAAGGACCCAAGTGGTGGCGGGCTCCCAGGTTCTACTTTTCCTCGATTTTGTCGGCGGACGCGACGTGTTGGCTGCCGCCGCCGATCTCCATTGTAAGTATATGAGATGCCTAGTATACAAGTGTCCTACTAGGACACAACTTCATATTTCTATGTAAACACAATACGACACTCAGAGTCCAACTGTAATATATCTTGTACATAATATTCCATACAACTCTAACAGCTCCAGCTTGGTCAAGGAAACCTCCTGCACGGCCGGCCGGAAAACGCGCTTCCACCATGGAGAATGGTTTGGTGGCGTTCACAGTCAGTCTCGTTTGTTTTGTTCTGTTTTCGGGAGTATGTATGCACATTCGATGCATTTGTCATTGACGGATGGATGCGGTCGGGTCAAAGGTCGTGGTCGTCGCCGCGTCAGTCTTCACTTCTCCTCCATCTCCTCTTCCTTATACACCTACATTAGAACTTGCGTTAGGTTAAGTTTAGGAAGCATACGGAATTTCTTTTAGTTATAATCAAATAGATTAAGATATCTTGCAATCACACCATGTCATAGGCACATGTGATTTTCATGCAAATTATTTCTTTGACCTGCTATCACCAGCAACTGCCAGCCTGAGCCATTTTATATCAATCCAAAACAAAACGAGCCACCTGTACAAGATGGAGATAATTGCACCAAATTCAGACCGTGTACGTCTAGTGCATCTGCTGATAGCATTTAATCTGCCATGGTTCTTTGAGGATGCATGTTGGCCTATGCATCCTTTGATTGGATGGACTTCTCTAAATATTCACTACACAAGTCAGTCATTCTCAGAAGTGGACGGCGGGTTTAATTTGGAACGGTTAAGGAAAGAAAATTATCTATTGGCTGCGGCTGAGACTAATTCTTACTGCTGCTGTTGATGTGTCTGCTAATTTGGCAAAATTCCTCAGTTGTCCAATTGCAGCATCTCGCTCTAATAGTAGTCCAAGTCTCTCGGCCTCAGATACGTTGCGTATGATTATTTTAAAGGAAAATCCTATTGGCGTGTTGCATCAAATGGCATAGACCGGCCGAGCTGGGCCGGCCCATTAACCTGTACAGTTGTTCTCCGTCTTTGGGAACCTTTCGGAAGGTTGCAGTCTGGGTTTAACCGGTTTTTGTTATTCTTTCCCGGTTTTCGTTTTCTTTTTTTCTTAAAAATTGCTCTTTTTGGAAAAAAAATATCTTTTATAATATATCAAATTGTTCATGTTTTACATGTTTATTGGAATTTCTAAAAATGTTTTCACTTCCAAAAATTCTTCACAAACTACAAGATGGGCATGTTATTATAAAAATTGCTTGTAATTTTTTAAAATGATCATGTTTTCAAAAAGTGTTCACAAATTCAAAAATAGTCAGGAACTTCAAAAAATTGTTTATTGTTCATTTTTTACACATCTTCCAACAAAATTAGATTCTTCAGAATAAGGTTTGTGTCTTGAAAAAAACCAAAATTAACATATCCTTGTCAAAACAAGAATCCAAAATTAAGATATGATGATGAAGGAAAGTAGAGGGGATGTGTGGGTAAGGGAAGGAAAGCAAATAATTGATTGAATCGGCGCCAGGTTTGGTTGGGACACACGTGATTTCTTCCTATGACGTTCGCACTTGGGAGAAGCAGAACATAGTGAGCTAGAATGGTCGGGTCAGCTGCTGCTTAGACTGGCATCTCCGGCATGCTGGGAATCAGTGTCTCGGCATGCTCAAAACAGGAGGGCGCCGACCGTGTTAGAACCGGACAACCACCATGCTGTAACTGTGGTTGAACACCAGTGGTCGGGACAGATGCGAGGGACCTGTCCTGTGAGGGCCGTAACACCTGGGCGAAGCGGTAGCAAGCCAGTAGTGCTTCGAAAGTTAGTCGGCACGCGTCCATTGCAAGTATAGTGGCGCTAGCTGTCGACTCTTTACAATGAAAGGGGAAGGAGCGAACACTGCGTGAGGAAGGATACGAATTGAAGATGAATCGAAAGGTGCGCGTGGGACCAATCCATCTGGCGCCAGGAGAGCAACCAAATTTTGGGCAAGTCGACCGGTGCCTAGCGCCGCCCTTGGAAATGCCCGTGTATCGATGCTAACGTATTTTTCAATATACTGGATGCACTCATGGAACATGTATGTCAATCTTTCCTTTTATTCAATCACCCAGCAACAACATGATGCACGACTCAACAACACATGTAAGAAGAAAGTATACTTGGCCGCAACGTGAACAAGCACACTTATGGTTTACATATTGAGGTTACAAATTAACCTACCACAACATAAACTAACGTACAAGACAGAGACACAATTAACTTCATCATTGCCAGACAACATGGATCAGAACGAAATAAATAAAGTGAAATATATATAGTAAAAAAAACATGGATCAGAACGCGGCTGCTCTCACCACTTTTGAGGCTACTTCTTATTTCTTAAGCTGCGGCTGCTTCTTCATAGCTATCCTCTGTTTTTCTGAGTCAGCGTCACATCTTTCCTACGGTTACGTGACTTTTTAAGTTTCTTTGGTTGTGCCTTCGACACATTAGGTGACGGTGGCTTGTTATTCTTCTTCTCCTTTGTACCTGTCTTGTCCATAACGCCTCTTCCTCCTGCTCCTCCTCCTCCTCCTCTTCTTCTTCTTCTTCTTCTTATTCTTCTTCTTCTTGTGCGAGGTAGATGAGGTGAGGTGGATGTGGTGCTTGTTTTGCACCGGTTGGTTTGTGGTGTTCTGCAGCAACGGCGCGTGCATATATATAGGATGGATAAGGAATTGGGAAAGCGCTCTGGCCGGACAACATGGTTTCATCAAAGGAAAATGGTTTGGTGGCGTCCCCAGTGCTGCTGTTAGTCAGTCTTTTTTGTGTCGTTTTGGGTAGTAGATATGTATATAAGTATATTTGATGCATTTGTTCGACGGATAGGTATATGCATTTGGGTCAGTGGTCTTCGTTGCTGCCGCGTTGGTCTTCGTTTCTTCTTCTCGTCCTCCTTATACTACAGCTACATCAGAATAAGTGTTGGTGGTCAAGTTTTGCTACCACATGCCACACGGCTTGTTACTTGTTAGGGCATCTTATATTGTGACCGCAAATTACCTCCAACATCCGTCCATGTACAGAGTGGATCAGTCCGCGGACACAAATTTGGGAGCCGGCTATCCAACACTGCCTGCATACATTTCAAACACTTTTTCAACAAAGCAGATGTGTATCTCGTACAAGCACATCAGATTACATATAAACCTCGCGAAAACCTTTATATTTTTGACATATTTTAACTAAAAATACAAAAACTATGTGCACGTACCGCCGCACGGAGGTCCACTACCATGACATGTATACATTACACTAGTTCACGGCTGGCCACGGAGAATCCCTTTGTCTTCCCTTGTCAGGCAGTCCGGTGACTCATCGGACTGCCGGAGCCTCAAGGTATATTACTCCCCGTATCTTCCCTATGTCTGGCTGCGCCGCTTATCGGAGTGGCAAAGAGGGTGCTTTAGTCGGAGGAAGGAATCCGCTTCCGTGAAGCACGGATTAGGGTTGGTTTTCGGGCGGGAAGATGGTGGCCCGCGAGACAGGGCGAGACATTTGTTGGGCATGCGAGCCGCGAGCGCGGTGGCCTTCTAAGGACCCAAGTGGTGGCGGGCTCCCAGGTTCTACTTTTCCTCGATTTTGTCGGCGGACGCGGACGTGCTGGCTGCCGCCTCGCCGATCTCCATTATAAGTATATGAGATGCCTAGTATACAAGTGTCCTACTAGGACACAACTTCATATTTCTATGTAAACACAATACGTATTACTCAGAGTCCAACAGTAATATATCTTGTACATAATATTCCATACAACTCTAACAGCTCCAGCTTGGTCAAGGAAACCTCCTGCACGGCCGGCCGGAAAACGCGCTTCCACCATGGAGAATGGTTTGGTGGCGTTCACAGTCAGTCTCGTTTGTTTTGTTCTGTTCTCGGAGTATGTATGCACATTCGATGCATTTGTCATTGACGGATGGATGCGGTCGGGTCAAAGGTCGTGGTCGCCGCCGCGTCAGTCTTCACTTCTCCTCCATCTCCTCTTCCTTATACACCTACATTAGAACTTGCGTTAGGTTAAGTTTAGGAAGCATACGGAATTTCTTTTAGTTATAATCAAATAGATTAAGATATCTTGCAATCACACCATGTCATAGGCACATGTGATTTTCATGCAAATTATATCTTTGACCTACTATCACCAGCAACTGCCAGTCTGAGCCATTTTATATCAATCCAAAACAAAACGAGCCACCTGTACAAGATGGAGATAATTGCGCCAAATTCAGACCGTGTACGTCTAGTGCATCTGCCGATAGCATTTAATCTGCCATGGTTCTTTGAGGATGCATGTTGGCCTATGCATCCTTTGATTGGATGGACTTCTCTAAATATTCACTACAGAAGTCAGTCATTCTCAGAAGTGGACGGCGGTTTAATTTGGAACGGTTAAGGAAAGAAAATTATCTATTGGCTGCGGCTGAGACTAATTCTTACTGCTGCTGTTGATGTGTCTGCTAATTTGGCAAAATTCCTCAGTTGTCCAATTGCAGCATCTCGCTCTAATAGTAGTCTAAGTCTCGGCCTCAGATACGCTATGTATGATTATTTTAAAGGAAAATCCTATTGGCGTGTTGCATCAAATGGCACAGACCGGCCGAGCTGGGCCGCCCATTAAGCTGTACAGTTGTTCTCCGTCTTTGGGAACCTTCCGGAAGGTTGCAGTCTGGGTTTAACCGGTTTTGTTATTCTTTCCGGTTTTCGCTTTTCTTTTTTTCTTAAAAATTGCTCTTTTGGAAAAAAATATCTTTTATAATATATCAAATTGTTCATGTTTTACAAGTTTATTGGAATTTCTAAAAATGTTTTCACTTCCAAAAATTCTTCACAAACTACAAGATGGGCATGTTATTATAAAATTGCTTGTAATTTTTAAAATGTTCATGTTTTCAAAAAGTGTTCACAAATTCAAAAATAATCAGGAACTTCAAAAAATTGTTTATTTTTCATTTTTTACACATCTTCCAACAAAATTAGATTCTTCAGAATAAGGTTTGTGTCTTGAAAAAAACCAAAATTAACATATCCTTGTCAAAACAAGAAACCAAAATTAAGATATGATGATGAAGGAAAGTAGAGGGGATGTGTGGGTAAGGGAAGGAAAGCAAATAATTGATTGAATCGGCGCCAGGTTTGGTTGGGACACACGTGATTTCTTGCTATGACGTTCGCACTTGGGAGAAGGAGAACATAGCGAGCTAGAATGGTCGGGTCAGCTGCTGCTTAGACTGGCATCTCCGGCATGCTGGGAATCAGTGTCTCGGCATGCTCAAAACAGGAGGGCGCCGACCGTGTTAGAACCGGACAACCACCATGCTGTAACTGTGGTTGAACACCAGTGGTGGGGACAGATGCGAGGGACCTGTCCTGTGAGGGCCGTAACACCGCGGCGAGCGGTAGCAAGCCAGTAGTGCTTCGAAAGTTAGTCGGCACGCGTCCATCGCAAGTATAGTGGCGCTAGCTGTCGACTCTTTACAATGAAAGGGAAGGAGCGAACACCGCGTGAGGAAGGATCTGAAGAGAAGATGAATCGAAAGGTGCGCGTGGGACCAATCCATCTGGCGCCAGGAGAGCAACCAAATTTTGGGCAAGTCGACCGGTGCCTAGCGCCGCCCTTGGAAATGCCCGTGTATCGATGCTAACGTATTTTTCAATATACTGGATGCACTCATGGAACATGTATATTCCTTTTATTCAATCACCCAGCAACAACATGATGCACGACTCAACAACACATGTAAGAAGAAAGTATACTTGGCCGCAACGTGAACAAGCACACTTATGGTTTACATATTGAGGTTACAAATTAACCTGCCACAACATAAACTAACGTACAAGGCAGAGACACAATTAACTTCATCATTGCCAGACAACATGGATCAGAACGAAATAAATAAAGTGAAATAAAATATAGTAAAAAAGACATGGATCAGAACGCGGCTGCTCTCACCACTTTTGAGGCTACTTCTTATTTCTTAGGCTGCGGTTGCTTCTTCATAGCTATCCTCTGTTTTTCTGAGTCAGCTTCACATCTTTCCTACGGTTACGTGACTTTTTAGGTTTCTTTGGTTGTGCCTTCGGCTTATTGGGTGACGGTGGCTTGTTATTCTTCTTCTCCTTTGAACCTGTCTTGTCCATGACGCCTCTTCCTCCTGCTCCTCCTCCTCCTCCTCTTCTTCTTCTTCTACTTATTCTTCTTCTTTTTGTGCGAGGTAGATGAGGTGAGGTGGATGTGGTGCTTGTTTTGCACCGGTTGGTTTGTGGTGTTCTGCAGCAACGGCGCGTGCATATATATAGGAGGGATAAGGAATTGGGAAAGCGCTCTGGCCTGACAACATGGTTTCATCAAAGGAAAATGGTTTGATGGCGTCCCCAGTGCTGCTGTTAGTCAGTCTCTTTTGTGTCGTTTTGGGTAGTAGATATGTATATAAGTATATTTGATGCATTTGTTCTTGACGGATAGGTATATGCATTTGGGTCAGTGGTCTTCGTTGCTTCCGCGTTGGTCTTCGTTTCTTCTTCTCCTCCTCCTTATACTACAGCTACATCAGAATAAGTGTTGGTGGTCAAGTTTTGCTACCACATGCCACACGGCTTGTTACTTGTTAGGGCATCTTCAACGGCGACCGCAAATTACCTCCAACATCCGTCCGCAGACAGAGAGGATCAGTCCATGGACACAAATGCGGGAGCCAGCTATCTAACGTTGGCCGCATACATTTCAAACACTATTTCAATAATCTGGATGCTTCATGCAAACACATCAGATTACATACAAACCTGACGAAAACATTTACATTTTTGACATATATTAACTGAAAAACTAAAATTATGTGCACGTATGGCCGCACAGAGGTCCACTACCATGACACGGATACATTACACTAGTCCACGGCTGCTCGCGGAGAATCCCTTTGTCTTCCCCTTGTTAGGAAGTCTGGTGACTCATCGGACTACCGGAAGCCCCGAAGGTATATTCCTCCCCCGTATCTTCCTTATGTCTGGCTGCACCACTGATCGGAGTGGCAGAGAGGGTGCTTCACTCAGAGGGGAAGAGGGGAATCCGCTTCCGTGAAGCGCGGATCAACAGGACCGGCTCTAACCGCGGGGAGGGGGGGGGGGGGACGGGGCGGCCACCACAGGCCCCCAAGTGCCAAGGGGCACCTAATTCTTCTTCTGATTAGCCTATAGCTCCCTTGCCTAGAATGCCGATGCACCTGCTACCTTTTCACTGATTTCCTGCCTTCTTTTCCTCGTGCTACTAGTAGTACGATTGAGGGCCCTTCTATTTGATTAATGGAGCAGTTATTGGATGCGATTAATTAGGTACAGTTATGAAAACCATCCGTCCTTGGTTTCCTTCCTTAATCTTTTCGCGAAAAAACGCCTTCCTTAATCCACAAGCTGAAAGTTGTGCGCCTAATTTGTGAGAAAAACAGTATTAATGGGAAGTATACCTGGCCAAACCTCGGGCCGGGCCTAGCCAAGCCCGACACAAAAAACCCAGGCACAGGCCCGGCCCGCCATTAGGCCTATTTTCTGGGCCCGAGCCCGGCCCGAACACGTAAAAGCCCGTCGGGCTCCGGGCCGGCCCGGCCTGACCTTCAGAAAAATGCAAAATCAACGGGCCCGGGCCCGGCCCGGCCCGGTCTTCGGGCTCAAAATCTAGGCCCGAGCCCGGCCCGGAGGTAGCGTCGGGTCGGGCTTTTTCAGGCCGGGCCGGGCTGGGCTTCCCATGGCCAGGACTAATGGGAAGCGACAATGACACAGATGTCGAGAATAGATCAAGATCGCAACGCTTGATATCCATCTACCATGCATGCATGGTGCTGCCTTGCATCGAAGTAGATCTAAGTCGGAGGAGGGCAGGACTGACGGAGATTGCCAGTCGATGTCTCGCAGGAGACCACACTGACTCCTTTGGAGGCTAGATCGATACTGTTAGGGCACGATGACAGTCATAGACGAGATGGTATGTCTCTAATTTCTATTTGTATATGTAGTCTATATGGCCTAGGAAATTTTATCATGATGGTTGATAAAAAGTTATGAATGATCATCGACATGGCCTCTGCGTTGTTGCAATTGGACACTAATGATCAATTTATCGGTATTGTTAATGTATAGATATCATTGGGGTTATAATTTTTATATTTGGTGACTTGCCAAATAAACTAATCCATATAGTGCTATACATAATATAACCTGACATCAAAATGGATGACAATGTGAGTGATCATTGGCATTTAAGTCATTCATTATTCTTGACGAGGTGCAGTTTTTACTATATTAGGATGAAAGAAATTAGGATAAACTTAATGATAAAGCTACCAGATATATTAGTAAATAAAAGACTTATAACAAGAACATGTCGTGTAAATAGTAAAGAAAAAGAGAGAAACACATTGTATTTCCTTTGACTAGAGATCAAAATATTTTCTGCTATACATATTTGTGTTTATATTAAGGGCCCCTATGTATAGTATCACCCTGGCCCCCAAAACCTCAAGGCCGGCCGTGCGGATCAGGATTGGTTTTGGGAGCGGGGTATACGGTGGCCCGTGAGACAGTGCAAGCCTTTTGTTGTGGATGCGGCAACGCAATGGCGATGGCCTTCCAAGCACGCAAGCGGCGACGGGCTCCCATGTTCTACTCTTTCTCGACGTTGGCGGCGGACGCGGACGTGTTGGCCGCCGCCTCGCCGATCTCCAAGCCAGCTTCTTTCTCCATTGGCATGGCGCAGTCCCACGGATGATGATGTCAGATGGCTCGTATCCTATGGGCTCGGTGGGCCACCCAACCGGATTTTATACCGGGCTCTTCCTGGTCGCCGAATGTCATGAAAAGGGTGAAAAATATAGTGGACGGAGGAGATGGGGAGCGGAGGAGAAGTGCAATTGTCGCCCGGCGTCTGGCCTCCTTTAAATGGCGAGCGGGTGCGAGGAATTTGCCCGTTGCTTTATTTAATGCCGGCCGGGTCACGAACAGACTTCTTAAAATGGTGAGCGGGTGCGAGGAATTTGCCCGTTGCTTTATCTAATGCCGGCCGGGTCACGAACAGACGTGTGGCCGGAGTAGCTTTCTCGGCACACACGCGGGTTTAATGGAGGTGTGTTCAGCCGGGGGTGCAGCGGGCGACACCCTCGGTTGGCGCGCCCCTTCAATGCCGAAGCAAGTGAGAGGTCGCGCTCATTTAGGGCGACTTCAATGCGGGAGCGGATGCTCCACGACGACATGAATGCAGGCAGCTACCGTCGAGAGGGAACGCGCACGGGCAAGGATGGATGGTCTTGGGTGGGCCAGGGTTGTCAGCAGTGGGCATGGGAGCGGTCCGGACGCCTGCAAAGCCCCCATGCTTGTCTTCAGTTTGTGGGAGAAAGTGCATCCGAAGACTGAACGGACCGATACAAGAGCGTGTTGCATGGCAAAACACGTCCCCTCCGCCTAGTCCAGACGTATGCGGGTTTAAGGATCGTCGTTGGAGATGCCCTTACTCATGAGCAATTTTGACATGGTCCTTCTTACCTCCTCTTTGACATGGTAGGTAAGAAGATAAAGAGTTACTGACAAACTACTTAGTTAAATTAACGGCTCATATCTATTACATACATTTTCCTTCGTATGAAAAGAGGAGGTTAGAGAAATCATGTGCACCTACGCCATGCATGATTCATGGCGTAAGTGCACACGTTATATAAGATGTTAAGGTAGAGCTTGAGTTTGGATTAACTAAACCCATTGTAATGACGTGCGACCGATCTTGCAGCCTTATCTGTTGCAGTGACAGGTTCTTTTCTGTCATTCTTCTGTTATAACTACTTCTTTTTTTGGTATTTCACCACAATTTCAACATCTTAAGACTCACACATTTTATTCAAAAAAAAACGCATTGTATTATACATTAGTCGTATAAATATTCATCATATGTTTCAAAGATTAAGATGCTTTCGGAAAATCCATTTTTCTGAAACCCTAGCTGCGAGGGCTCAATTATGCAGTGATTTTTGAAAGCATACTAACTACCTACTACGTAGGCAGACGAACTAACTACTGATCATATTAATCTATCTATAAATACCTAGTGTTGATTCAGTCGGAAAGCACAAGGCATGCTGCGCACTAAAGCCGTCAAACATTATGTTTCAAAAATTAGGGAGGGATCATGTCAAGTTTCAAAAATGAGAAAAGTCCACATTTCAACCTCGAACTAACCACGCAGTTTAATTTACAACCCTAAACTTTAAAACCAGTGGAAATACACCCCCAACTAACCTTGAAATTCACAACTCAACCCTGGTCATGGTTTTGGACCGGTCAACCGGTTTTGACCGCAGTCAATGTTGACTGGGCACTACCAACTCAGCATGCAAAACTAAAAAAACAACCAACTCCCCCTCCCCCTCTCTCTCTTTCTTGATCAGACCCCGAGCACAGAAAGCTGCAGCCGTTTGCCTATGTCACCGCCGCGCATGTTCAGATCTCAGCGGCCACAGCTTGGGCGCCCATCGGTTGTCGGCGAGCGCTGCCGTCATCCGCCCCCTTATTCTCCTCCCTCCACCACCGCCCGGCTGCACACCTTCCCGATCTCTCCCTCAGATGAACCGACGCCGCTATCGCCCGAGGCTGCTTCCTCCGCTGGCGCCACTCGCAGCGCCGCCCGCCTCCAGCTTCTTGCGCGCCATCGCGCCTCCTCTCCTCCTCCGGCCTCCGTATATCTCGAGTTGCCGCCTTGCGCCACTGCTCGACGCTGCTCGATGTTCTTTGTCGGCCAGCCGCCTCGGTTGTTCCTCCGACCGTCATAAACAACGACCCCGCTTAGCCTCGCTTCCCCTTCTTCGAGCAGCACCGCAACCCTGTCTCCTCATGCTCCCGACCATGGCCACCACCACAACAACCGCTGCTCCGGCCATCTTCACCTCCATGGTGATGCGGTGCTGTTCTAGCTCAGCAGCATGGCGCACGCTGATGCGGTGCCGTTCCAGCCCAGGAGCTGACACCTGCCGGAGCTGGTCACCGAGGGACCTCGAGGACAAGATCTGGCGCTCTGCAGGATGGGACGAGTTAAAGAAGATGGTCAAATTCGTTGGATGCGGTGGTTCAGTCGAGGTCCCTGTCGCTGGCATGAATTTGCCTTGTCGGTGTGAAGCTGCAGGTGCCCAAAATCAAATTATTACGGTCAAAATCATCGGAATCGGATGCGGGAGGCAATGAGCATGAGCGGCTGAGATAGAGATGAATGTTTTTGTTTTAAAGCATTCTTTGCTGAATTGGCACTGTCCAGTCAATAGTCAACTTGGTCAAAACCACTTGACTGCAGTAAAAACCGGTTGACTGATCCAAAACCAAGACCAGGGTTGAGATGTGAACCTTAAGGTTAGTTGGGGGTGTATTTCGACCGGTTTTAGAGCTCAGGCTTGTAAGTTAAACCGCATGGTTAGTTTGAGTTTGAAATGTGGATTTTTCTCTTCAAAAATCAATAGGAGTCGGCTAGCCTTCACATCGCACGCACAAGCTGCCTAGCTAGCTGCCTAGCTTCGTTGACCTCCTCTTCCTTATGTAATTTGCTCCTCCAGGTACCACTGCATAGCGTTAACCACTAATATTGGAGTGAGTTAAGTATTACTATGCTAATATTAAAACTGAGCACCCTCCCAGCCCTCTCAGGTCATTAGCATTTCTAGCCGTTATATCGCCACTTTTAGTCGTTTTCCACTATATAAAAACACAGCTCAACCTCTTGCTGGAGTCTTCCCGCTGCTCAATTACTGGCGCACTACCTTGAGCTGCCCCGCTTGTTTCTCCTTTGTGGTAATGCTAAAGAATATCGCAAGAAACTAGAATGAACACGCACAAGACAGAGGTAGTTCAGCAACGTGTAAATTAATCACGTGTACGTCTTTTCTGACTCATTTCTTTTATTTGGTCACCCAATAACACCAGAAAAACATAAATAGCCACAACGTGAACTGGCACACTTAATTTTTTTTGCAGGAAAAACTCCCATTCTATTCATCGATGTCATGACAGCACAAAGAACAACACAAGAAACAAAAATTACATCCAGGTTCATAGACCATTTATTCATCAATTGGCACACTTCTGGCTTAGATCTCACGGGCTCGAACCAATCGAGTTTACAAATTTATTAACTTACCATAACATAATTAAACTGGTCTCAACGCACTTAACTTCATGGAAGATGGACGGCGCACATGGACGGAGATCATCAGCGCGTGCTGGAAGCAGTTGGACGTTTGGGAGCAGCATGACTACGACTTGTCGTTGCGGACAAGGGCGAGGCCGTCGTCCTAGCCGTTCTTGAGGTTGACACACCTGGCTGCAGTGTCGTCGACCGGTTTGATGCCACCGTTGCTCCCATTGACGTTCTTATGGTCGAGGACGAAGTGGCTCTTGTTGACATTCCTGAGGTCGTAGAAGGAGCCACCATCGCTGATGTTGCTGACATTCTTGAGGTCGGATATATATTTGCCGTTGCTGACGTTCTTGAGGTCGCACACGTATTTGCTGTTGTTGTCGTTGAGGTTGTGTGCAGATTTGCTGTTGTTGACGTTCTTGAGGGCACGTGCGGATTTGCTGTTGTTGACGTTCTTGAGGTAGCGGGTTGAGCCGACGTTGCTGATATTCTTGAACCCGCGGGCTGAACTGCCATGCTTGACGTTCTTGATGTGGTGGAGGAAGCCACCCTTGCTGACGATCTTGAGGCCGTGGGTGTAGCCACCCTTGCTGACATTGTTGAGGCCACCAGCGGAGCCACTGTTGTTGATGACGGTCTTGAGGTAGCCGCCGGTGTTGGTGTTGGCGGTCCCATCGGTGACCTCGCCTTCTTCTGACCGAGAAACTTTCCTGGAAACACGACACGATTTTGTTTGGCTTCCTTTTCTTCTTCGAGATGAGGTGAGCTGAGCTGAGTGAGGTGGATGTGGTGTTTGCTTTGCTCCGGTTGGGTTGTGGAAGCCTGCATCGACGGCAATGTATATATAGGAGCATAATTGGTTGTTGACGTGCTCAACCGGTCAGTCTCTTTTGCTTTGTTGGATATATGTAGTAGATATGCATATGGACTGACGGATGGACGGATGCGGGTGGTCAATGGTCGTGGTTGTCGCCGCGTTGGTCTTCCTTTCTTATACATATAAGAATTAGCGTTAGGTGGAGGTTAGGAAGCTGACGGCTAATAGAGTAAGGATAAAATGTATAATTAGTTAATTACATAGAAAAATTATAAACACATGCATGTTGTGGTACGAGCGGCGATCCATTTGCATGTCCGTTGGGGATTGCGCACAAGGCAAGCTATGTTTACTATGTTTTTTGTCCGTTGGTTCGTGTAAGTCCGGTTTACTATGTTTCCTTTTCCCTTTTCATCTTTTTTTGTTTCTTTAGTTTCATTTGGTTTTTCACCGAGTTTTTTGATTTTCCTTTTTCCCTTCATTTTGCATTGGTTGTCTTTGTTTTCTCATTGGGTTTTCTGGTTTTCTTCGTTATACTTTTCTTTTATTTTGTTTCTTTCTTATTTTCCTAAGTTCTCTTCGGTTTTTCGCTTTTCTTTTATGTTTCTTTGTCGGCTTTTATTGGTTCTTTGGTTCATTTTTTTCCACACATGTCTCTTTTTTCCTCAGTGCACAATGTACAATTATGGAGCACAAGTGAAGCATTTTTATGATACAATTTGAATATTTTTCACATGAATGATGTATATTTTTATAAACATTTTTTGACACATTTTTGAATATGCAATAAAAAATTCCAAATACATGCTGTACATATTATTAATACAAATAAACGTGTTTTGTCCTTCTTGGACGTTTTTCTACATTTTTAAAAATACACCAAACAACTATTTGACTCGCCGGATTTTTTTTAAATTGACGTGTATATTTGTTTAATGGTACAATGCATTTTTTTACCATCTGCAAATATTTTTTTGTTTGATACTTTTTTTGAAAATGACAGATGTCAGAAAATATTTTTGGAACTCATGAATATTTTTGTTAAATGGTACATACATTCCTTCGAATTACACAGACATTTTGAAATATATGTAACATTTTCTAAATGTCACAAACATTTTCATACACAAGATTAACATTTTTAAAATACGATGAATATTGTTTGTACAATATTGTTATGTAATGGGTCATGGTTTCAAAAAATTATTGGAATTTCAAAAATCTTCCCTTATTCAAGTTTTGTTCGAATTAATAATTTTCAAAAATGTTTTTGTTTTCCATATTTTAATTCACAAATTCAAAAATGTGTTGCATTTCAAAATTTTCGGATTCTAAACAAAATGCTTATGCTTCAACAATTTCTACTTAATTACTGAAAACTTCTGTTATTTTTAAATACAAATCAAAAATGTTAATGGCTTTAAAAATTGTATGTACTTTCCTCAAAAGTTCAAATTTCAATTTTTCTGATGTTAAAATAAGATTTTCAAAAAAAAATCCCTTTACTTGATCACAATTTCCAATAAATGTTTGAAAATTTGCAAATAGTTTTGGATCTGCCGCTACTTGTTAATGTTTCCCGCTGGTTATAAGCCACTCACACATGTGAGGTCCACTGATAGCAACCGCCCTTCACTAGCGACGGGTCCAGAGGTCGGTACCTTGTGGGGGCAGCATTTTTTTCCGATTTTTTTACAAGGCAACTCCCAAGAGCGCTCTGAATGGGCCGGGCCATCAGGACTCCGCCCGTGCATCGTGAGCCTATTTGACAGAATACGCGTCCCACTGCTAGCCTTGAGCGCTATATCTCGCTTTAGGCGTGTGCTTGTCATGTCTCGCTGAAGGGAATGCCCCGCTCTGTAAATACTGGGCAGAACCGTTAGTGTACGCATTGAAAAAAAAAAGAAGACAAATGGAAGAGAAACATTATTCAATCATTGGTCTTCCAGCTCACAGGCATCTCTGCTGGCCACTATGCCAGCTTCAGATTTGCATAAAATCCAAAGGCGCGACGTAGGTGAGGGTAAAAGAGTTGGCTTTGCATTAGTTTTTCCTGGATTTGGTTTTTGTTTTGTCTTTCTTTTTTCATCGGTTTTCTTCGTTCTGCCACTGTTTTTTTCCTTCTCTCCTCTTTTATTTGGGCTTCTCTCTTTTTTTTCTTTCCTTTTTCTTCTCCATTTTTGTTTTTTTCCGGTTTTCTTCTAGCTTTTATGTTTTTATTTTCATTGTTTTTGTCGGTTTCCTTCTTTTCTAGTTTATATGTTTTTTCTGGGTTTTCATTCTACCTTTTCGCATATGTCCAGAGGATTTTTCCATACACATTTAACATTATTCAAATACTTTATTTACATTTTTTAAATGCTAGTTCAACATTTTTAAAATACTTGATTAACATTTTCATATACATGGTCAAAATATTTCATTTTAATACAAGGTCAACATTTTGTCTATACGCATTCAACATTATTCAAAACATTGGTTTATATTCTCTCAAATACTTTTCGAGCATTCAAATTTTTTTAATGTGTACACAACAAATGTTGGTCAAGTATTAAAAATGATGAATTTATTTATGATGTACATAAACATGTTGATCAATCAATTGAAGAAATTTTGATCAAGTATTTGAAAAATGTTAAATGTGTAAAGAAAAAAATATTGACCATGTATTAAAAATGATGAATTATTTTTATCATGTCTATAAATATGTTAATAATCAAATAAAAAAATGTTGATTAAGCTTTTGAAAAATATTAAATGGTTACAGAAAAAATGTTGACCATGTAATAAAAATGAATTATATTACTCATGTGTATAAAAAATTTAATCAAGCATTTAAAAAAATGTTGGACAAGTATTTGAAAAATGTGAAATATCTATAATAAATGTTTAACATGTATTAAAACTGATAAAAAATTATCATGTACATAAGAATGTTAATCAACTATTAAAAAAATATTGGACAAGTATTTGAAAAATGTTGATCAATCATTTGAACAATGTTAAATGTTTATAAAAAAATGTAGACCACGTCTTCAAAACATACGATTTTTTTGATCATGTATATTGAAAATGAGAATCAAGGATTTGAAAGAATGTTGAACAAGTATTTAAAAAATATTTATCAATCATTTGGAATGTGTTAAATGTGAATAGAAATTTTTTTGATCATGAATAACCAAACTGAAAAATTTGTATTGGAAAAATGATAAACCTATATTAGTAAAATGTTGTTGACCTATTCAAAAAATATAGGATAATTTAGAAAATAATAAATAAAACTGAAATATATAAAAAATAAAGAGAAGAAAAAACAAAGCAGCAAAATGCTAAAAGAATGAAAAAATGGAGAAGAAAGGAGGAAAAAGAGTCAAAATAAAAGAAAGAAAAAGGCGAATACAAAAAACCAAAGAAAAAGAAAATAAAACAAAATATGTGAAAACTGACAGAAAGTTTAAAAATAAGTAGAATAAAACTGACTCAAATGGCATCGCCACTTGTACTTATGACGCCTCTTCCTCCTGCTCCTCCTCCTCCTCCTCTTCTTCTTCTTCTTCTTCTTCTTCTTCTTCTTCTTCTTGTGCGAGGTAGATGAGGTGAGGTGGATGTGGTGCTTGTTTTGCACCGGTTGGTGTGTGGTGTTCTGCAGCAACGGCGTGCATATATATAGGATGGATAAGGAATTGGGAAAGCGCTCTGGCCGGACAACATGGTTTCATCAAAGGAAAATGGTTTGGTGGCGTCCCCAGTGCTGCTGTTAGTCAGTCTCTTTTGTGTCGTTTTGGGTAGTAGATATGTATATAAGTATATTTGATGCATTTGGTCTTGACGGATAGGTATATGCATTTGGGTCAGTGGTCTTCGTTGCTGCCGCGTTGGTCTTCGTTTCGTCTTCTCCTCCTCCTTATACTACAGCTACATCAGAATAAGTGTTGGTGGTCAAGTTTTGCTACCACATGCCACACGGCTTGTTACTTGTTAGGGCATCTTATATTGTGACCGCAAATTACCTCCAACATCCGTCCATGTACAGAGTGGATCAGTCCGCGGACACAAATTTGGGAGCCGGGTATCCAACACTGCCCGCATACATTTCAAACACTTTTTCAACAAAGCAGATGTGTATCTCGTACAAACACATCAGATTACATATAAACCTCGCGAAATCTTTATATTTTTGACATATTTTAACTAAAAATACTAAAACTATGTGCACGTACCGCCGCACGGAGGTCCACTACCATGACACAGATACATTACACTAGTCTACGGCTGGCCACGGAGAATCCCTTTGTCTTCCCTTGTCGGGCAGTCCGGTGACTCATCGGACTGCCGGAGCCCCAAAGGTATATTACTCCCCGTATCTTCCCTATATTCGGCTGCGCCCGCTTATCGGAGTGGCAAAGAGGGTGCTTTAGTCGGAGGAAGGAATCCGCTTCCGTGAAGCACGGATTAGGAGTTGGTTTTCGGGCGGGGAAGATGGTGGCCCGCGAGACAGTGCGAGACATTTGTTGGGCATGCGAGCCGCATGGGCGGTGGCCTTCAAGGACCCAAGTGGTGGCGGGCTCCCAGGTTCTACTTTTCCTCGATTTTGTCGGCGGAGGCAGGCGTCTTTGCCGCCTCGCCGATCTCCATTATAAGTATATGAGATGCCTAGTATACAAGTGTCCTACTAGGACACAACTTCATATTTCTATGTACACACACACGTATTACTCAGAGTCCAACTGTAATATATCTTGTACATAATATTCCATACAACTCTAACAGCTCCAGCTTGGTCAAGGAAACCTCCTGCACGGCCGGCCGGAAAACGCGCTTCCACCCTGGAGAATGGTTTGGTGGCGTTCACAGTCAGTCTCGTTTGTTTTGTTCTGTTCTCGGGAGTATGTATGCACATTCGATGCATTTGTCATTGACGGATGGATGCGGTCGGGTCAAAGGTCGTGGTCGCCGCCGGCGTCAGTCTTCACTTCTCCTCCATCTCCTCTTCCTTATACACCTACATTAGAACTTGCGTTAGGTTAAGTTTAGGAAGCATCTGAATTTCTTTTAGTTATAATCAAATAGATTAAGATATCTTGCAATCACACCATGTCATAGGCACATGTGATTTTCATGCAAATTATTTCTTTGACCTGCTATCACCAGCAACTGCCAGTCTGAGCCATTTTATATCAATCCAAAACAAAACAAGCCACCTGTACAAGATGGAGATAATTGCACCAAATTCAGACCGTGTACGTCTAGTGCATCTGCTGATAGCATTTAATCTGCCATGGTTCTTTGAGGATGCATGTTGGCCTATGCATCCTTTGATTGGATGGACTTCTCTAAATATTCACTACACAAGTCAGTCATTCTCAGAAGTGGACGGCGAAGCGAATTTGGAACGGTTAAGGAAAGAAAATTATCTATTGGCTGCGGCTGAGACTAATTCTTACTGCTGCTGTTGATGTGTCTGCTAATTTGGCAAAATTCCTCAGTTGTCCAATTGCAGCATCTCGCTCTAATAGTAGTCCAAGTCTCTCGGCCTCAGATACGTTGCGTATGATTATTTTAAAGGAAAATCCTATTGGCGTGTTGCATCAAATGGCACAGACCAGCCAAGCTGGGCCGGCCCATTAAGCTGTACAGTTGTTCTCCGTCTTTGGGAACCTTCCGGAAGGTTGCAGTCTGGGTTTAACCGGTTTTTGTTATTCTTCCCCGGTTTTCGTTTTCTTATTTTTCTTAAAAATTGCTCTTTTTGGAAAAAAAATATCTTTTATAATATATCAAATTGTTCATGTTTTACAAGTTTATTGGAATTTCTAAAAATGTTTTCACTTCCAAAAATTCTTCACAAACTACAAGATGGGCATGTTATTATAAAAATTGCTTGTAATTTTTTAAAATGTTCATGTTTTCAAAAAGTGTTCACAAATTCAAAAATAATCAGGAACTTCAAAAATTGTTTATTGTTCATTTTTACACATCTTCCAACAAAATTAGATTCTTCAGAATAAGGTTTGTGTCTTGAAAAAAACCAAAAATATCCTTGTCAAAACAAGAAACCAAAATTAAGATATGATGATGAAGGAAAGTAGAGGGGATGTGTGGGTAAGGGAAGGAAAGCAAATAATTGATTGAATCGGCGCCGGGTTTGGTTGGGACACACCTGATTTCTTGCTATGACGTTCGCCCTTGGGAGAAGCAGAACATAGCGAGCTAGAATGGTCGGGTCAGCTGCTGCTTAGACTGGCATCTCCGGCATGCTGGGAATCAGTGTCTCGGCATGCTCAAAACAGGAGGGCGCCGACCGTGTTAGAACCGGACAACCACCATGCTGTAACTGTGGTTGAACACCAGTGGTGGGGACAGATGCGAGGGACCTGTCCTGTGAGGGCCGTAACACCGCGGCGAGCGGTAGCAAGCCAGTAGTGCTTGAAAGTTAGTCGGCAGGCGTCCATTGCAAGTATAGTGGCGCTTAGCTGTCGACTCTTTACAATGAAAGGGAAGGAAGCGAACACTGCGTGAGGAAGGATCTGAAGAGAAGATGAATCGAAAGGTGCGCGTGGGACCAATCCATTTGGCGCCAGGAGAGCAACCAAATTTTGGGCAAGTCGACCGGTGCCTAAGCGCTTCTTTGAAATGCCCGTGTATCGATGCTAACGTATTTTTCAATATATTGGATGCACTCATGGAACATGTATGTCAATCTTTCCTTTTATTCAATCACCCAGCAACAACATGATGCACGACTCAACAACACATGTAAGAAGAAAGTATACTTGGCATAACGTGAACAAGCACACTTATGGTTTACATATTGAGGTTACAAATTAACCTGCCACAACATAAACTAACATTACAAGAAAGAGACACAATTAACTTCATCATTGCCAGACAACATGGATCAGAACGAAATAAATAAAGTGAAATAAAATATAGTAAAAAAAACATGGATCAGAACGCGGCTGCTCTCACCACTTTTGAGGCTACTTCTTATTTCTTAGGCTGCGGCTGCTTCTTCATAGCTATCCTCTATTTTTCTGAGTCAGCTTCACATCTTTTCTCTGATTCTGTGACTTTTTAGGTTTCTTTGGTTTGTGCCTTCGGCTTATTGGGTGACGGTGGCTTGTTATTCTTCTTCTCCTTTGTACCTGTCTTGTCCATGACGCCTCTTCCTCCTGCTCCTCCTCCTCCTCCTCCTCTTCTTCTTCTTCTTCTTCTTCTTATTCTTCTTCTTCTTGTGCGAGGTAGATGAGGTGAGGTGGATGTGGTGCTTGTTTTGCACCGGTTGGTTTGTGGTGTTCTGCAGCAACGGCGCGTGCATATATATAGGAGGGATAAGGAATTGGGAAAGCGCTCTGGCCGGACAACATGGTTTCATCAAAGGAAAATGATTTGGTGGCGTCCCCAGTGCTGCTGTTAGTCAGTCTCTTTTGTGTCGTTTTGGGTAGTAGATATGTATATAAGTATATTTGATGCATTTGTTCTTGACGGATAGGTATATGCATTTGGGTCAGTGGTCTTCGTTGCTGCCGCGTTGGTCTTCGTTTCTTCTTCTCCTCCTCCTTATACTACAGCTACATCAGAATAAGTGTTGGTGGTCAAGTTTTGCTACCACATGCCACACGGCTTGTTACTTGTTAGGGCATCTTATATTGTGACCGCAAATTACCTCCAACATCCGTCCATGTACAGAGTGGATCAGTCCGCGGACACAAATTTGGGAGCCGGCTATCCAACACTGCCCGCATACATTTCAAACACTTTTTCAACAAAGCAGATGTGTATCTCGTACAAACACATCAGATTACATATAAACCTCGCGAAAACCTTTATATTTTTGACATATTTTAACTAAAAATACTAAAACTATGTGCACGTACCGCCGCACGGAGGTCCACTACCATGACACAGATACATTACACTAGTCTACGGCTGGCCACGGAGAATCCCTTTGTCTTCCCCGTCTCAGGCAGTCCGGTGACTCATCAGACTGCCGGAGCGAAGGTATATTACTCCCCCGTATCTTCCCTATGTCTGGCTGCGCCGCTTATCGGAGTGGCAAAGAGGGTGCTTTAGTCGGAGGGGAAGGGAATCCGCTTCCGTGATGCACGGATTAGGGTTGGTTTTCGGGCGGGGAAGATGGTGGCCCTTGAGACAGGGCGAGACATTTGTTGGGCATGCGGCGCTTGGCGGTGGCCTTCAAGGACCCAAGTGGTGGCGGGCTCCCAGGTTCTACTTTTCCTCGATTTTGTCGGGCGGGCGCGGACGTGCTGGCTGCCGCCTCGCCGATCTCCATTATAAGTATATGAGATGACTAGTATACAAGTGTCCTACTAGGACACAACTTCATATTTCTATGTAAACACAATACGTATTACTCAGAGTCCAACTGTAATATATCTTGTACATAATATTCCATACAACTCTAACAGCCCCAGCTTGGTCAAGGAAACCTCCTGCACGGCCGGCCGGAAAACGCGCTTCCACCCTGGAGAATGGTTTGGTGGCGTTCACACTCAGTCTCGTTTGTTTTGTTCTGTTTTCGGGAGTATGTATGCACATTCGATGCATTTGTCATTGACGGATGGATGCGGTCGGGTCAAAGGTCGTGGTCGTCGCCGCGTCAGTCTTCACTTCTCCTCCATCTCCTCTTCCTTATACACCTACATTAGAACTTGCGTTAGGTTAAGTTTAGGAAGCATACGGAATTTCTTTTAGTTATAATCAAATAGATTAAGATATCTTGCAATCACACCATGTCATAGGCACATGTGATTTTCATGCAAATTATTTCTTTGACCTGCTATCACCAGCAACTGCCAGCCTGAGCCATTTTATATCAATCCAAAACAAAACGAGCCACCTGTACAAGATGGAGATAATTGCACCAAATTCAGACCGTGTACGTCTAGTGCATCTGCTGATAGCATTTAATCTGCCATGGTTCTTTGAGGATGCATGTTGGCCTATGCATCCTTTGATTGGATGGACTTCTCTAAATATTCACTACACAAGTCAGTCATTCTCAGAAGTGAATGTGAAGCGAATTTGGAGCAGTTAAGGAAAGAAAATTATCTATTGGCTGCGGCTGAGACTAATTCTTACTGCTGCTGTTGATGTGTCTGCTAATTTGGCAAAATTCCTCAGTTGTCCAATTGCAGCATCTCGCTCTAATAGTAGTCCAAGTCTCTCGGCCTCAGATACGTTGCGTATGATTATTTTAAAGGAAAATCCTATTGGCGTGTTGCATCAAATGGCACAGACCGACCGAGCTGGGCGGCCCATTAAGCTGTACAGTTGTTCTCCGTCTTTGGGAACCTTCCGGAAGGTTGCAGTCTGGGTTTAACGGTTTTTGTTATTCTTTCCGGTTTTCTTTTTTTTCCTAAAAATTGCTCTTTTTGGAAAAAAAATATCTTTTATAATATATCAAATTGTTCATGTTTTACAAGTTTATTGGAATTTCTAAAAATGTTTTCACTTCCAAAAATTCTTCACAAACTACAAGATGGGCATGTTATTATAAAAATTGCTTGTAATTTTTTAAAATGTTCATGTTTTCAAAAAGTGTTCACAAATTCAAAAATAATCAGGAACTTCAAAAATTGTTTATTGTTCATTTTTTACACATCTTCCAACAAAATTAGATTCTTCAGAATAAGGTTTGTGTCTTGAAAAAAACCAAAATTAACATATCCTTGTCAAAACAAGAAACCAAAATTAAGATATGATGATGAAGGAAAGTAGAGGGGATGTGTGGGTAAGCGAAGGAAAGCAAATAATTGATTGAATCGGCGCCAGGTTTGGTTGGGACACACGTGATTTCATGCTATGACGTTCGCACTTGGGAGAAGCAGAACATAGCGAGCTAGAATGGTCGGGCCAGCTGCTGCTTAGACTGGCATCTCCGGCATGCTGGGAATCAGTGTCTCGGCATGCTCAAAACAGGAGGGCGCCGACCGTGTTAGAACCGGACAACCACCATGCTGTAACTGTGGTTGAACACCAGTGGTGGGGACAGATGCGAGGGACCTGTCCTGTGAGGGCCGTAACACCGCGGCAAGCGGTAGCAAGCCAGTAGTGCTTCGAAAGTAAGTCGGCACGCGTCCATTGCAAGTATAGTGGCGCTAGCTGTCGACTCTTTACAATGAACGGGGAAGGAGCGAACACTGCGTGAGGAAGGATACGAATTGAAGATGATTCGAAAGGTGCGCGTGGGATCAATCCATCTGGCGCCAGGAGAGCAACCAAATTTTGGGCAAGTCGACCGGTGCCTAGCGCCGCCCTTGGAAATGCCCGTGTATCGATGCTAACGTATTTTTCAATATACTGGATGCACTCATGGAACATGTATGTCAATCTTTCCTTTTATTCAATCACCCAGCAACAACATGATGCACGACTCAACAACACATGTAAGAATAAAGTATACTTGGCATAGCGTGAACAAGCACACTTATGGTTTACATATTGAGGTTATAAATTAACCTACCACAACATAAACTAACGTACAAGACAGAGACACAATTAACTTCATAATTGCCAGACAACATGGATCGGAACGAAATAAATAAAGTGAAATAAATATAGTAAAAAAAACATGGATCAGAACGCGGCTGCTCTCACCACTTTTGAGGCTACTTCTTATTTCTTAGGCTGCGGCTGCTTCTTCATAGCTATCCTCTGTTTTTCTGAGTCAGCTTCACATCTTTTCTCTGATTCTGTGACTTTTTAGGTTTCTTTGGTTGTGCCTTCGGCTTATTGGGTGACGGTAGCTTGTTATTCTTCTTCTCCTTTGTACCTGTCTTGTCCATGACGCCTCTTCCTCCTGCTCCTCCTCCTCCTCCTCCTCCTCTTCTTCTTCTTCTTCTTCTTATTCTTCTTCTTCTTGTGCAAGGTAGATGAGGTGAGGTGGATGTGGTGCTTGTTTTGCACCGGTTGGTTTGTGGTGTTCTGCAGCAACGGCGCGTGCATATATATAGGAGGGATAAGGAATTGGGAAAGCGCTCTGGCCGGACAACATGCATGGTTTCATCAAAGGAAAATGATTTGGTGGCGTCCCCAGTGCTGCTGTTAGTCAGTCTCTTTTGTGTCGTTTTGGGTAGTAGATATGTATATAAGTATATTTGATGCATTTGTTCTTGACGGATAGGTATATGCATTTGGGTCAGTGGTCTTCGTTGCTGCCGCGTTGGTCTTCGTTTCTTCTTCTCCTCCTCCTTATACTACAGCTACATCAGAATAAGTGTTGGTGGTCAAGTTTTGCTACCACATGCCACACGGCTTGTTACTTGTTAGGGCATCTTATATTGTGACCGCAAATTACCTCCAACATCCGTCCATGTACAGAGTGGATCACTCCACGGACACAAATTTGGGAGCCGGCTATCCAACACTGCCCGCATACATTTCAAACACTTTTTCAACAAAGCAGATGTGTATCTCGTACAAACACATCAGATTACATATAAACCTCGCGAAAACCTTTATATTTTTGACATATTTTAACTAAAAATACTAAAACTATGTGCACGTACCGCCGCACGGAGGTCCACTACCATGACACAGATACATTACACTAGTCTACGGCTGGCCACGGAGAATCCCTTTGTCTTCCCCTTGTCAGGCAGTCGGTGACTCATCAGACTGCCGGGAGCTAAGGTATATTACTCCCCGTATCTTCCCTATGTCTGGCTGCGCCCGCTTATCGGAGTGGCAAAGAGGGTGCTTTAGTCGGAGGAAGGAATCCGCTTCCGTGAAGCACGGATTAGGGTTGGTTTTCGGGCGGGGAAGATGGTGGCCAGCGAGACAGGGCGACACATTTGTTGGGCATGCGAGCCGCAGCGGCGGTGGCCTTCAAGGACAAGTGGTGGCGGGCTCCCAGGTTCTACTTTTCCTCGATTTTGTCGGCGGAGGCAGACGTGCTGGCTGCCGCCTCGCCGATCTCCATTATAAGTATATGAGATGCCTAGTATACAAGTGTCCTACTAGGACACAACTTCATATTTCTATGTAAACACAATACGTATTACTCAGAGTCCAACTGTAATATATCTTGTACATAATATTCCATACAACTCTAACAGCTCCAGCTTGGTCAAGGAAACCTCCTGCACGGCCAGCCGGAAAACGCGCTTCCACCATGGAGAATGGTTTGGTGGCGTTCACAGTCAGTCTCGTTTGTTTTGTTCTGTTTTCGGGAGTATGTATGCACATTCGATGCATTTGTCATTGACGGATGGATGCGGTCGGGTCAAAGGTCGTGGTCGTCGCCGCGTCAGTCTTCACTTCTCCTCCATCTCCTCTTCCTTATACACCTACATTAGAACTTGCGTTAGGTTAAGTTTAGGAAGCATACGGAATTTCTTTTAGTTATAATCAAATAGATTAAGATATCTTGCAATCACACCATGTCATAGGCACATGTGATTTTCATGCAAATTATTTCTTTGACCTGCTATCACCAGCAACTGCCAGCCTGAGCCATTTTATATCAATCCAAAACAAAACGAGCCACCTGTACAAGATGGAGATAATTGCACCAAATTCAGACCGTGTACGTCTAGTGCATCTGCTGATAGCATTTAATCTGCCATGGTTCTTTGAGGATGCATGTTGGCCTATGCATCCTTTGATTGGATGGACTTCTCTAAATATTCACTACACAAGTCAGTCATTCTCAGAAGTGGGCCAATGACGAATTTGGAGCAGTTAAGGAAAGAAAATTATCTATTGGCTGCGGCTGAGACTAATTCTTACTGCTGCTGTTGATGTGTCTGCTAATTTGGCAAAATTCCTCAGTTGTCCAATTGCAGCATCTCGCTCTAATAGTAGTCCAAGTCTCTCGGCCTCAGATACGTTGCGTATGATTATTTTAAAGGAAAATCCTATTGGCGTGTTGCATCAAATGGCACAGACCGGCCGAGCTGGGCCGGCCCATTAAGCTGTACAGTTGTTCTCCGTCTTTGGGAACCTTCCGGAAGGTTGCAGTCTGGGTTTAACCGGTTTTTGTTATTCTTTCCCGGTTTTCGTTTTCTTTTTTTTCTTAAAAATTGCTCTTTTGGAAAAAAATATCTTTTATAATATATCAAATTGTTCATGTTTTACAAGTTTCTTGGAATTTCTAAAAATGTTTTCACTTCCTAAAATTCTTCACAAACTACAAGATGGGCATGTTATTATAAAAATTGCTTGTAATTTTTAAAATGTTCATGTTTTCAAAAAGTGTTCACAAATTCAAAAATAATCAGGAACTTCAAAAATTGTTTATTGTTCATTTTTACACATCTTCCAACAAAATTAGATTCTTCAGAATAAGGTTTGTGTCTTGAAAAAACCAAAATTAACATATCCTTGTCAAAACAAGAAACCAAAATTAAGATATGATGATGAAGGAAAGTAGAGGGATGTGTGGGTAAGCGAAGGAAAGCAAATAATTGATTGAATCGGCGCCAGGTTTGGTTGGGACACACGTGATTTCTTGCTATAGCGTTCGCACTTGGGAGAAGCAGAACATAGCGAGCTAGAATGGTCGGGTCAGCTGCTGCTTAGACTGGCATCTCCGGCATGCTGGGAATCAGTGTCTCGGCATGCTCAAAACAGGAGGGCGCCGACCGTGTTAGAACCGGACAACCACCATGCTGTAACTGTGGTTGAACACCAGTGGTGGGGGACAGATGCGAGGACCTGTCCTGTGAGGGCCGTAACACCGCGGGCGGCGGTAGCAAGCCAGTGGTGCTTGAAAGTTAGTCGACGCAGCGTCCATCGCAAGTATAGTGGCGCTAGCTGTCGACTCTTTACAATGAAAGGGGAAGGAGCGAACACTGCGTGAGGAAGGATACGAAGAGAAGATGAATCGAAAGGTGCGCGTGGGACCAATCCATCTGGCGCCAGGAGAGCAACCAAATTTTGGGCAAGTCGACCGGTGCCTAGCGCCGCCCTTGGAAATGCCCGTGTATCGATGCTAACGTATTTTTCAATATACTGGATGCACTCATGGAACATGTATGTCAATCTTTCCTTTTATTCAATCACCCAGCAACAACATGATGCACGACTCAACAACACATGTAAGAAGAAAGTATACTTGGCATAGCAACGTGAACAAGCACACTTATGGTTTACATATTGAGGTTACAAATTAACCTGCCACAACATAAACTAACGTACAAGACAGAGACACAATTAACTTCATCATTGCCAGACAACATGGATCAGAACGAAATAAATAAAGTGAAATAAAATATAGTAAAAAAAAACATGGATCAGAACGCGGCTGCTCTCACCCCTTTTGAGGCTACTTCTTATTTCTTAGGCTGCGGCTGCTTCTTCATAGCTATCCTCTGTTTTTCTGAGTCAGCTTCACATCTTTCCCTCTGATTCTGTGACTTTTTAGGTTTCTTTGGTTGTGCCTTCGGCTTATTGGGTGACGGTGGCTTGTTATTCTTCTTCTCCTTTGTACCTGTCTTGTCCATGATGCCTCTTCCTCCTGCTCCTCCTCCTCCTCCTCTTCTTCTTCTTCTTCTTCTTATTCTTCTTCTTCTTGTGCGAGGTAGATGAGGTGAGGTGGATGTGGTGCTTGTTTTGCACCGGTTGGTTTGTGGTGTTCTGCAGCAACGGCGCGTGCATATATATAGGAGGGATAAGGAATTGGGAAAGCGCTCTGGCCGGACAACATGGTTTCATCAAAGGAAAATGGTTTGGTGGCGTCCCCAATGCTGCTGTTAGTCAGTGTCTTTTGTGTCGTTTTGGGTAGTAGATATGTATATAAGTATATTTGATGCATTTGTTCTTGACGGATAGGTATATGCATTTGGGTCAGTGGTCTTCGTTGCTGCCGCGTTGGTCTTCGTTTCTTCTTCTCCTCCTCCTTATACTACAGCTACATCAGAATAAGTGTTGGTGGTCAAGTTTTGCTACCACATGCCACACGGCTTGTTACTTGTTAGGGCATCTTATACTGTGACCGCAAATTACCTCCAACATCCCTCCATGTATACAGTGGATCAGTCCGCGGACACAAATTTGGGAGCCGGCTATCCAACACTGCCCGCATACATTTCAAACACTTTTTCAACAAAGCATATGTGTATCTCGTACAAACACATCAGATTACATATAAACCTCGTGAAAACCTTTATATTTTTGACATATTTTAACTAAAAATACTAAAACTATGTGCACGTACCGCCACACGGAGGTCCACTACCATGACACGGATACATTACACTAGTCTACGGCTGGCCACGGAGAATCCCTTTGTCTTCCCCTTGTCAGGCAGTCCGGTGACTCATCGGACTGCCGGGAGCCCCGAAGGTATATTACTCCCCCATATCTTCCCTATGTCTGGCTGCGCCGCTTATCGGAGTGGCAAAGAGGGTGCTTTAGTCGGAGGGGAAGGGAATCCGCTTCCGTGAAGCACGGATTAGGGTTGGTTTTAGGCGGGGAAGATGGTGGCCCAGCGAGACAGGGCGAGACATTTGTTGGGCATGCGGCGCCGCAGCGGCGGTGGCCTTCCAAGGACCCAAGTGGTGGCGGGCTCCCAGGTTCTACTTTTCCTCGATTTTGTCGGCGGACGCGGACGTGCTGGCTGCCGCCTCGCCGATCTCCATTATAAGTATATGAGATGCCTAGTATACAAGTGTCCTACTAGGACACGTCTTCATATTTCTATGTAAACACAATACGTATTACTCAGAGTCCAACTGTAATATATCTTGTACATAATATTCCATACAACTCTAACAGCTCCAGCTTGGTCAAGGAAACCTCCTGCACGGCCGGCCGGAAAACGCGCTTCCACCATGGAGAATGGTTTGGTGGCGTTCACAGTCAGTCTCGTTTGTTTTGTTCTGTTTTCGGGAGTATGTATGCACATTCGATGCATTTGTCATTGACGGATGGATGCGGTCGGGTCAAAGGTCGTGGTCGTCGCCGCGTCAGTCTTCACTTCTCCTCCATCTCCTCTTCCTTATACACCTACATTAGAACTTGCGTTAGGTTAAGTTTAGGAAGCATACAGAATTTCTTTTAGTTATAATCAAATAGATTAAGATATCTTGCAATCACACCATGTCATAGGCACATGTGATTTTCATGCAAATTATTTCTTTGACCTGCTATCACCAGCAACTGCCAGCCTGAGCCATTTTATATCAATCCAAAACAAAACGAGCCACCTGTACAAGATGGAGATAATTGCACCAAATTCAGACCGTGTACGTCTAGTGCATCTGCTGATAGCATTTAATCTGCCATGGTTCTTTGAGGATGCATGTTGGCCTATGCATCCTTTGATTGGATGGACTTCTCTAAATATTCACTACACAAGTCAGTCATTCTCAGAAGTGGATGAAGCGAATTTGGAGCAGTTAAGGAAAGAAAATTATCTATTGGCTGCGGCTGAGACTAATTCTTACTGCTGCTGTTGATGTGTCTGCTAATTTGGCAAAATTCCTCAGTTGTCCAATTGCAGCATCTCGCTCTAATAGTAGTCCAAGTCTCTCGGCCTCAGATACGTTGCGTATGATTATTTTAAAGGAAAATCCTATTGGCGTGTTGCATCAAATGGCACAGACCGACCGAGCTGGGCCGGCCCATTAAGCTGTACAGTTGTTCTCCGTCTTTGGGAACCTTCCGGAAGGTTGCAGTCTGGGTTTAACCGGTTTTTGTTATTCTTTCCCGGTTTTCGTTTTCTTTTTTTTCTTAAAAATTGCTCTTTTTGGAAAAAAAATATCTTTTATAATATATCAAATTGTTCATGTTTTACAAGTTTCTTGGAATTTCTAAAAATGTTTTCACTTCCTAAAATTCTTCACAAACTACAAGATGGGCATGTTATTATAAAAAATGCTTGTAATTTTTTAAAATGTTCATGTTTTCAAAAAGTGTTCACAAATTCAAAAATAATCAGGAACTTCAAAAAATTGTTTATTTTTCATTTTTTACACATCTTCCAACAAAATTAGATTCTTCAGAATAAGGTTTGTGTCTTGAAAAAACCAAAATTAACATATCCTTGTCAAAACAAGAAACCAAAATTAAGATATGATGATGAAGGAAAGTAGAGGGATGTGTGGGTAAGGGAAGGAAAGCAAATAATTGATTGAATCGGCGCCAGGTTTGGTTGGGACACACGTGATTTCTTGCTATGACGTTCGCACTTGGGAGAAGCAGAACATAGCGAGCTAGAATGGTCGGGTCAGCTGCTGCTTAGACTGGCATCTCCGGCATGCTGGGAATCAGTGTCTCGGCATGCTCAAAACAGGAGGGCGCCGACCGTGTTAGAACCGGACAACCACCATGCTGTAACTGTGGTTGAACACCAGTGGTGGGGACAGATGCGAGGGACCTGTCCTGTGAGGGCCGTAACACCGGGCGGCGGTAGCAAGCCAGTAGTGCCGAAAGTTAGTCGGCACGCGTCCATCGCAAGTATAGTGGCGCTAGCTGTCGACTCTTTACAATGAAAGGGGAAGGAGCGAACACTGCGTGAGGAAGGATACGAAGAGAAGATGAATCGAAAGGTGCGCGTGGGACCAATCCATCTGGCGCCAGGAGAGCAACCAAATTTTGGTCAAGTCGACCGGTGCCTAGCGCCGCCCTTGGAAATGCCCGTGTATCGATGCTAACGTATTTTTCAATATACTGGATGCACTCATGGAACATGTATGTCAATCTTTCCTTTTATTCAATCACCCAGCAACAACATGATGCATGACTCAACAACACATGTAAGAAGAAAGTATACTTGGCATAGCGTGAACAAGCACACTTATGGTTTACATATTGAGGTTACAAATTAACCTGCCACAACATAAACTAACGTACAAGGCAGAGACACAATTAACTTCATCATTGCCAGACAACATGGATCAGAACGAAATAAATAAAGTGAAATAAAATTTAGTAAAAAAAGCATGGATCAGAACGCGGCTGCTCTCACCACTTTTGAGGCTACTTATTATTTCTTAGGTTGCGGCTGCTTCTTCATAGCTATCCTCTGTTTTTCTGAGTCGGCTTCACATCTTTCCTACGGTTACGTGACTTTTTAGGTTTCTTTGGTTGTGCCTTTGGCTTATTGGATGACGGTGGCTTGTTATTCTTCTTCTCCTTTGAACCTGTCTTGTCCATGGCGCCTCTCCCTCCTGCTCCTCCTCCTCCTCCTCTTCTTCTTCTTCTACTTATTCTTCTTCTACTTGTGCGAGGTAGATGAGGTGAGGTGGATGTGGTGCTTGTTTTGCACCGGTTGGTTTGTGGTGTCCTGCAGCAACGGCGCGTGCATATATATAGGAGGGATAAGGAATTGGGAAAGCGCTTCTGCTGGACAACATGGTTTCATCAAAGGAAAATGGTTTGGTGGCGTCCCCAGTGCTGCTGTTAGTCAGTCTCTTTTGTGTCGTTTTGGGTAGTAGATATGTATATAAGTATATTTGATGCATTTGTTCTTGACGGATAGGTATATGCATTTGGGTAAGTGGTCTTCGTTGCTTCCGCGTTGGTCTTCGTTTCTTCTTCTCCTCCTCCTTATACTACAGCTACATCAGAATAAGTGTTGGTGGTCAAGTTTTGCTACCACATGCCACACGGCTTGTTACTTGTTAGGGCATCTTCAACGGCGACCGCAAATTACCTCCAACATCCGTCCGCATGAAAGAGAGGATCAGTCCATGGACACAAATGCGGGAGCCAGCTATCTAACGGTGGCCGCATACATTTCAAACACTATTTCAATAATCTGGATGCTTCATGCAAACACATCAGATTACATACAAACCTGACGAAAACATTTACATTTTTGACATATATTAACTGAAAAACTAAAATTATGTGCACGTATGGCCGCACGGAGGTCCACTACCATGACATGGATACATTACACTAGTCCACGGCTGCTCGCGGAGAATCCCTTTGTCTTCCCCTTGTTAGGAAGTCGGTGACTCATCGGACTACCGGAAGCCCGAGTATATTCCCCGTATCTTCCCTATGTCTGGCTGCACCACCGATCGGAGTGGCGGAGAGGGTGCTTCACTCAGAGGGAAGAGGGAATCCGCTTCCGTGAAGCGGATCAACAGGACCCGGCTCTAACCGCGGGGAGGGGGGACGGGGCGGCCACCACAGGCCCCCAAGTGCCAAGGGGCACCTAATTCTTCTTCGATTAGCCTATAGCTCCCTTGCCTAGAATGCCGATGCACCTGCTACCTTTTCACTGATTTACTGCCTTCTTTTCCTCGTGCTACTAGTAGTACGATTGAGGGCCCTTCTATTTGATTAATGGAGCAGTTATTGGATGCGATTAATTAGGTACAGTTATGAAAACCATCCGTCCTTGGTTTCCTTCCTTAATCCTTTTAAAAAAACGCCTTCCTTAATCCACAAGCTGAAAGTTGTGCGCCTAATTTGTGAGAAAAACAGTATTAATGGGAAGTATACCTGGCCAAACCTCGGGCCGGGCCTAGCCAAGCCCGACACAAAAAACCCAGGCCTGGGCCCGGCCCGCCATTAGGCCTGTTTTCTGGGCCCGAGCCCGGCCCGAACACGTAAAAGCCCGTCGGGCTCCGGGTCGGCCCGGCCTGACCTTCAGAAAAATGCAAAATCAACGGGCCCGGGCCCGGCCCGGTCTTTGGGCTCAAAATCTAGGCCCGAGCCCGGCCCGGAGGTAGCGTCGGGTCGGGCTTTTTCGGGCCGGGCCGGGCCGGGCTTCCCATGGCCAGGACTAATGGGAAGCGACAATGACATAGATGTCGAGAATAGATCAAGATCGCAACGCTTGATATCCATCTACCATGCATGCATGGTGTTGCCTTGCATCGAAGTAGATCTAAGTCGGAGGAGGGCGGGATCGCGGAGATTGCCGGTCGATGTCTCGAGGAGACCACACCGACTCCTTTGGAGGCTAGATCGATCTTGTTAGGGCACGATGACAGTCATAGGCGAGATGGTATGTCTCTAATTTCTATTTGTATATGTAGTCTATATGGCCTAGGAAATTTTATCATGATGGTTGATAAAAAGTTATGAATGATCATCGACATGGCCTCTGCGTTGTTGCAATTGGACACTAATGATCAATTTATCGGTATTGTTAATGTATAGATATCATTGGGGTTATAATTTTTTATATTTGGTGACTTGCCAAATAAACTAATCCATATAGAGCTATACATAATATAACCTGACATCAAAATGGATGACAATGTGAGTGATCATTGGCATTTAAGTCATTCATTATTCTTGACGAGGTGCCAGTTTTTACTATATTAGGATGAAAGAAATTAGGATAAACTTAATGATAAAGCTACCAGATATATTAGTAAATAAAAGACTTATAACAAGAACATGTCGTGTAAATAGTAAAGAAAAGAGAGAAACACATTGTATTTCCTTTGACTAGAGATCAAAATATTTGTTGCTATACATATTTGTGTTTATATTAAGGGCCCCTATGTATAGTATCACCCTGGCCCCCAAAACCTCAAGGCCGGCCGTGCGGATCAGGATTGGTTTTGGGAGCGGGTAATCTCTGATGGCCCGTGAGACAGTGCAAGACATTTGTTGTGGATGCGGCAACGCAATGGCGATGGCCTTCCAAGCACGCAAGCGGCGACGGGCTCCCATGTTCTACTCTTTCTCGACGTTGGCGGCGGACGCGGACGTGTTGGCCGCCGCCTCGCCGATCTCCAAGCCAGCTTCCTTCTCCATTGGCATGGCGCAGTCCCACGGACGATGATGTCAGATGGCTCGTATCCTATGGGCTCGGTGGGCCACCGAACCGGATTTTATACCGGGCTCTTCCTGGTCGCCGAATGTCATGAAAAGGGTGAAAAAAATAGTGGAAGAGGATGGGGAGCGGAGGAGAAGTGCAATTGTCACCCGGTGTCTAGCCTCCTTTAAATGGCGAGCGGGTGCGAGGAATTTGCCCGTTGCTTTATTTAATGCCGGCCGGGTCACGAACAGACTTCTTAAAATGGTGAGCGGGTGCGAGAATTTGCCGTTGCTTTATCTAATGCGGCGGGTCACGAACAGACGTGTGGCCGGAGTAGCTTTCTCGGCACACACGCGGGTTTAATGGAGGTGTGTTCAGCCGGGGGTGCAGCGGGCGACACCCTCGGTTGGCGCGCCCCTTCAATGCCGAAGCAAGTGAGAGGTCGCGCCCGCTCTAGGACGGCTTCAATGCGGGAGCGGATGCTCCACGACGACATGAATGCAGGCAGCTACCGTCGAGAGGGAACGCGCACGGGCAAGGATGGATGGTCTTGGGTGGGCGGGGTTGTCGGCCGATGGGCATGGGAGCGGTCCGGACGCCTGCAAAGCCCCCATGCTTGTCTTCAGTTTGTGGGAGAAAGTGCATCCGAAGACTGAACGGACCGATACAAGAGTGTGTTGCATGGCAAAACACGTTCCCTCCGCCTAGTCCAGACGTATGCGGGTTTAAGGGTCGTCGTTGGAGATGCCCTTGCTCATGAGCAATTTTGACATGGTCCTTCTTACCTCCTCTTTGACATGGTAGGTAAGAAGGTAAAGAGTTACTGACAAACTACTTAGTTAAATTAAGGGACAATTGCATTTTTACCCCTAGTTGGTTCCTACCCACGGGTTTTGCCCTTACTTTTCGAGCTTGCTCAGTTTTGCCCTTACTTTTTCCATCGAGGTCCCTCGAATGCCCTTTGACCGTTTGACCAAAACTTTGGAAATTCATAACTAATTCATATAAACTCAGAAAAATGCAAATAAGATACCAAAATGTTCATATAAACATTACCTTTATGGGCATATCATTTGCATTCAAGACAAAATCATCATTTAAACTACCCGAGGTAATTAATGTTATTAACATTATTAACAATAAATAGGTATAAACAATATTTTTTTCGTGAATAAAATTATATGCAAATGTAGGTGATGTTTTCTGAACATCCTGATACCTTGTTTTCAATTTCCTGAGTTTGTATCAACTTGTTATGAGGTTTCCAAATAATGGTCAAAGTCGTTAGAACATTCATAACAAGTTGATACAAACTCAGGAAAATGCAAATAAGTTATCAGGATGTTCAGAAATCATCACCTACATTTGCATGTAATTTTTATGCATGAAAAAAATATTGTTTATACCTATTTATTTTTAATAATGTTAATAATATTAATTACCTCGGGTAGTTTAAACAATGCGTTTGTCCTGATTGCAAATGATATGCCCATAAAGGTAATGTTTATCTGAACATTTTGATATCTTATTTGCATTTTTCTGAGTTCGTATGAATTAGTTATGAATTTTCAAAGTTTTGGTCAAGCGGTCAAAGGGCATTCGAGGGACCTCGATGGAAAAGTAAGGGCAAATCTGAGCAAGCTCGAAAAGTAAAGGCAAAACTCGTGGGTAGGAACCAACTAGGGGTAAAAATGCATTTGTCCCTTAAATTAACGGCTCATATCTATTACATACATTTTCCTTCGTATGAAAAGAGGAGGTTAGAGAAATCATGTGCACCTACGCCATGCATGATTCATGGCGTAAGTGCACACGTTATATAAGATGTTAAGGTAGAGCTTGAGTTTGGATTAACTAAACCCATTGTAATGACGTGCGACCGATCTTGCAGCCTTATCTGTTGCAGTGACAGGTTCTTTTCTGTCATTCGTTCTGTTATAACTACTTCTTTTTTTGGTATTTCACCACAATTTCAACATCTTAAGACTCACACATTTTATTCAAAAAAAACGCATTGTATTATACATTAGTCGTATAAATATTCATCATATGTTTCAAAGATTAAGATGCTTCGGAAAATCCATTTTCTGAAACCCTAGCTCGAGGGCTCAATTATGCAGTGATTTTTGAAAGCATACTAACTACCTACTACGTAGGCAGACGAACTAACTACTGATCATATTAATCTATCTATAAATACCTAGTGTTGATTCAGTCGGAAAGCACAAGGCATGCTGTGCACTAAAGCCGTCAAACATTATGTTTCAAAAATTAGGGAGGGATCATGTCAAGTTTCAAAAATGAGAAAAGTCCATATTTCAACCTCGAACTAACAACGCAGTTTAATTTACAACCCTAAACTTTAAAACCAGTGGAAATACACCCCCAACTAACCTTGAGATTCACAACTCAACCCTGGTCATGGTTTTGGACCGGTCAACCGGTTTTGACCGTAGTCAATGCTGACTGGGCACTACCAACTCAGCATGCAAAACTAAAAAAAAACCAACTCCCCTCCCCTCCCTCTCTCTCATTCTTGATCAGACCTGAGCACAAAGCTGCAGCCGCTGCCCATGTCACCGCCGCGCATGTTCAGATCCAGCGCCCGCACAGCCTGGGCGCCCATCGGTCGTCGTGGCGCTGCCCGTCTTCCGCCCCTTATTCTCCTCCCTCCTCCACCCGCTGGCTGCACACCTTCGATCTCTCCCTCGTATGAACCGACGCCGCTATCGCCCGAGGCTGCTTCCTCCGCTGGCGCCACTCGCAGCGCCGCCCGCCTCCAGCTTCTTGCGCGCCATCGCGCCTCCTCTCCTCCTCCGGCCTCCGTATATCTCGAGCCGCCGCCTTGCGCCACTGCTCGATGTTGCTGTCAGCCAGCACGCCTCCGGTTGTTCCTCTGACTGTCGCGAAACAACGACCCCGCTAGCCCTGCTTCCCCTTCTTCGAGCAGCACCGCAACCCTGTCTCCTCATGCTGCCGACCATGGCCACCACCACAACAACCGCTGCTCCGGCCATCTTCACCTCCATGGTGATGCGGTGCTGTTCTAGCTCAGCAGCATGGCACACGCTGATGCGGTGCCGTTCCAGCCCAGGAGCTGACACCTGCCGGAGCTGGTCACCGAGGGACCTCGAGGACAAGATCTGGCGCTCTACATGATGGGACGAGTTAAAGAAGATGGTCAAATTCGTTGGATGCGGTGGTTCAGTCGAGGTCCCTGTCGCTGGCATGAATTTGCCTTGTCGGTGTGAAGCTGCAGGTGCCCAAAATCAAATTATTACGGTCAAAATCATCGGAATCGGATGCGGGAGGCGATGAGCATGAGCGGCTGAGATAGAGATGAATGTTTTTGTTTTAAAGCATTCTTTGCTGATTTGGCACTGTCCAGTCAATAGTCAACTTGGTCAAAACCACTTGACTGCAGTAAAACCGGTTGACTGATCCAAAACCAAGACCAGGGTTGAGATGTGAACCTTAAGGTTAGTTGGGGTGTATTTCGACCGGTTTTAGAGCTCAGGCTTGTAAGTTAAACCGCATGGTTAGTTTGAGTTTGAAATGTGGATTTTTCTCTTCAAAAATCAATAGGAGTCGGCTGGCCTTCACATCGCACGCACAAGCTGCCTAGCTGCCTAGCTTCGTTGACCTCCTCTTCCTTATGTAATTTGCTCCTCCAGGTACCACTGCATAGCGTTAACCACTAATATTGGAGTGAGTTAAGTACTACTATGCTAATATTAAAACTGAGCACCCTCCCAGCCCTCTCAATCTCTCGCTGGAGTCTTACCCCTGCTCAATTACTGGCGCACTACCTTGAGCTGCCCCGCTTGTTTCTCCTTTGTGGTAATGCTAAAGAATATCGCAAGAAACTAGAATGAACACGCACAAGACAGAGGTAGTTCAGCAACGTGTAAATTAATCACGTGTACGTCTTTTCTGACTCATTTCTTTTATTTGGTCACCCAATAACACCAGAAAAACATAAATAGCCACAACGTGAACTGGCACACTTAATTTTTTTTGCAGGAAAAACTCCCATTCTATTCATCGATGTCACGACAGCACAAAGAACAACACAAGAAACAAAAATTACATCCAGGTTCATAGACCATTTATTCATCAATTGGCACACTTCTGGCTTACATCTCACGGGCTCGAACCAATCGAGTTTACAAATTTATTAACTTACCGTAACATAATTAAACTGGTCTCAACGCACTTAACTTCATGGAAGATGGACGGCGCACATGGACGGAGATCATCGGCGCGTGCTGGAAGCAGTTGGACGTTTGGGAGCAGCATAACTACGACTTGTCGTTGCGGACAAGGGCGAGGCCGTCGTCCTAGCCGTTCTATAGGTTGACAAACCTGGCTGCAGTGTCGTCGACCGGTTTGATGCCACCGTTGCTCCCATTGACGTTCTTATGGTCGAGGACGAAGTGGCTCTTGTTGACATTCCTGAGGTCGTGAGAAGGAGCCACCATCGCTGATGTTGCTGACATTCTTGAGGTCGGATATATATTTGCCGTTGCTGACGTTCTTGAGGTCGCTGCGTATTTGCTGTTGTTGTCGTTGAGGTTGTGTGCAGATTTGCTGTTGTTGACGTTCTTGAGGGCACGTGCGGATTTGCTGTTGTTGACGTTCTTGAGGTAGCGGGTTGAGCCGACGTTGCTGATATTCTTGAACCCGCGGGCTGAACTGCCATTGCTGACGTTCTTGATGTGGAAGAGGAAGCCACCCTTGCTGACGATCTTGAGGCCGTGGGTGTAGCCACCCTTGCTGACATTGTTGAGGCCACCAGCGGAGCCACTGTTGTTGATGACGGTCTTGAGGTAACCGCCGGCGTTGGTGTTCTTGGGGTTGTTGGCGGTCCCATCGGTGACCTCGCCTTCTTCTGACCGAGAAACTTTCCTAGAAACATGACACGATTTTGTTTGGCTTCCTTTTCTTCTTGAGATGAGGTGAGCTGAGCTGAGTGAGGTGGATGTGGTGTTTGCTTTGCTCCGGTTGGGTTGTGGAAGCCTGCATCGACGGCAATGTATATATATAGGAGCATAATTGGTTGTTGACGTGCTCAACCGGTCAGTCTCTTTTGCTTTGTTGGATATATGTAGTAGATATGCATATGGACTGACGGATGGACGGATGCGGGTGGTCAATGGTCGTGGTTGTCGCCGCGTTGGTCTTCCTTTCTTATACATATAAGAATTAGCGTTAGGTGGAGGTTAGGAAGCTGACGGCTAATAGAGTAAGGATAAAATGTATAATTAGTTAATTACATAGAAAAATTATAAGCACATGCATGTTGTGGTACGAGCGGCGATCCATTTGCACGTCCGTTGGGGATTGCGCACAAGGCAAGCTATGTTTACTATGTTTTTTGTCCGTTGGTTCGTGTAAGTCTGGTTTACTATGTATATAAGTATATTTGATGCATTTGTTTTTGACGGATAGGTATATGCATTTGGGTCAGTGGTCTTCGTTGCTGCCGCGTTGGTCTTCGTTTCTTCTTCTCCTCCTCCTTATACTACAGCTACATCAGAATAAGTGTTGGTGGTCAAGTTTTGCTACCACATGCCACACGGCTTGTTACTTGTTAGGGCATCTTATATTGTGACCGCAAATTACCTCCAACATCCGTCCATGTACAGAGTGGATCAGTCCATGGACACAAATTTGGGAGCCGCTATCCAACACTGCCCGCATACATTTCAAACACTTTTTCAACAAAGCAGATGTGTATCTCGTACAAACACATCAGATTACATATAAACCTCGTGAAAACCTTTATATTTTTGACATATTTTAACTAAAAATACTAAAACTATGTGCACGCATCACGCACGGAGGTCCACTACCATGACACAGATACATTACACTAGTCTACGGCTGGCCACGGAGAATCCCTTTGTCTTCCCCTTGTCAGGCAGTCCGGTGACTCATCAGACTGCCGGGAGCCCCGAAGGTATATTACTCCCCCGTATCTTCCCTATGTCTGGCTGCGCCGCTTATCGGAGTGGCAAAGAGGGTGCTTTAGTCGGAGGGGAAGGGAATCCGCTTCCGTGAAGCACGGATTAGGTTGGTTTTCGGGCGGGGAAGATGGTGGCCCGCGAGACAGGGCGAGACATTTGTTGGGCATGCGAGCCAAGAGCGGCGGTGGCCTTCCAAGGACCCAAGTGGTGGCGGGCTCCCAGGTTCTACTTTTCCTCGATTTTGTCGGCGGACGCGGACGTGCTGGCTGCCGCCTCGCCGATCTCCATTATAAGTATATGAGATGCCTAGTATACAAGTGTCCTACTAGGACACAACTTCATATTCTATGTAAACACAATACGTATTACTCAGAGTCCAACTGTAATATATCTTGTACATAATATTCCATACAACTCTAACAGCTCCAGCTTGGTCAAGGAAACCTCCTGCACGGCCGGCCGGAAAACGTGCTTCCACCATGGAGAATGGTTTGGTGGCGTTCACAGTTAGTCTCGTTTGTTTTGTTCTGTTTTCGGGAGTATGTATGCACATTCGATGCATTTGTCATTGACGGATGTATGCGGTCGGGTCAAAGGTCGTGGTCGTCGCCGCGTCAGTCTTCACTTCTCCTCCATCTCCTCTTCCTTATACACCTACATTAGAACTTGCGTTAGGTTAAGTTTAGGAAGCATACGAAATTTCTTTTAGTTATAATCAAATAGATTAAGATATCTTGCAATCACACCATGTCATAGGCACATGTGATTTTCATGCAAATTATTTCTTTGACCTGCTATCACCAGCAACTGCCAGCCTGAGCCATTTTATATCAATCCAAAACAAAACGTGCCACCTGTACAAGATGGAGATAATTGCACCAAATTCAGACCATGTACGTCTAGTGCATCTGCTGATAGCATTTAATCTGCCATGGTTCTTTGAGGATGCATGTTGGCCTATGCATCCTTTGATTGGATGGACTTCTCTAAATATTCACTACACAAGTCAGTCATTCTCAGAAGTGGACGGCGAATTTGGAGCAGTTAAGGAAAGAAAATTATCTATTGGCTGCGGCTGAGACTAATTCTTACTGCTGCTGTTGATGTGTCTGCTAATTTGGCAAAATTCCTCAGTTGTCCAATTGCAGCATCTCGCTCTAATAGTAGTCCAAGTCCTCGGCCTCAGATACGCTATGTATGATTATTTTAAAGGAAAATCCTATTGGCGTGTTGCATCAAATGGCACAGACCGGCCGAGCTGGGCGGCCCATTAAGCTGTACAGTTGTTCTCCGTCTTTGGGAACCTTCCGGAAGGTTGCAGTCTGGGTTTAACCGGTTTTGTTATTCTTTCGGTTTTCTTTTTTTTTTCCTAAAATTGCTCTTTTGGAAAAAAAATATCTTTATAATATATCAAATTGTTCATGTTTTACAAGTTTATTGGAATTTCTAAAAATGTTTTCACTTCCAAAAATTCTTCACAAACTACAAGATGGGCATGTTATTATAAAAATTGCTTGTAATTTTTTAAAATGTTCATGTTTTCAAAAAGTGTTCACAAATTCAAAAATAATCAGGAACTTCAAAAATTGTTTATTGTTCATTTTTTACACATCTTCCAACAAAATTAGATTCTTCAGAATAAGGTTTGTGTCTTGAAAAAAACCAAAATTAACATATCCTTGTCAAAACAAGAAACCAAAATTAAGATATGATGATGAAGGAAAGTAGATGGGATGTGTGGGTAAGGGAAGGAAAGCAAATAATTGATTGAATCGGCGCCAGGTTTGGTTGGGACACACGTGATTTCTTGCTATGACGTTCGCACTTGGGAGAAGCAGAACATAGCGAGCTAGAATGGTCGGGTCAGCTGCTGCTTAGACTGGCATCTCCGGCATGCTGGGAATCAGTGTCTCGGCATGCTCAAAACAGGAGGGCGCCGACCGTGTTAGAACCGGACAACCACCATGATGTAACTGTGGTTGAACACCAGTGATGGGGACAGATGCGAGGGACCTGTCCTGTGAGGGCCGTAACACCGCGGCGAGCGGTAGCAAGCCAGTAGTGCTTCGAAAGTTAGTCGGCACGCGTCCATCGCAAGTATAGTGGCGCTAGCTGTCGACTCTTTACAATGAAAGGGGAAGGAGCGAACACTGCGTGAGGAATGATACGAAGACAAGATGAACCGAAAGGTGCGCGTGGGACCAATCCATCTGGCGCCAGGAGAGCAACCAAATTTTGGGCAAGTCGACCGGTGCCTAGCGCCGCCCTTGGAAATGCCCGTGTATCGATGCTAACGATTTTTTCAATATACTGGATGCACTCATGGAACATGTATGTCAATCTTTCCTTTTATTCAATCACCCAGCAACAACATGATGCACGACTCAACAACACATGTAAGAAGAAAGTATACTTGGCTGCAACATGAACAAGCACACTTATGGTTTACATATTGAGGTTACAAATTAACCTGCCACAACATAAACTAACGTACAAGGCAGAGACACAATTAACTTCATCATTGCCAGACAACATGGATCAGAACGAAATAAATAAAGTGAAATAAAATATAGTAAAAAAAAACATGGATCAGAACGCGGCTGCTCTCACCACTTTTGAGGCTACTTCTTATTTCTTAGGCTGCGGCTGCTTCTTCATAGCTATCCTCTGTTTTTCTGAGTCAGCTTCACATCTTTCCTACGGTTACGTGACTTTTTAGGTTTCTTTGGTTGTGCCTTCGGCTTATTGGGTGACGGTGGCTTGTTATTCTTCTTCTCCTTTGAACCTGTCTTGTCCATGACGCCTCTTCCTCCTGCTCCTCCTCCTCCTCCTCTTCTTCTTCTTCTACTTATTCTTCTTCTTTTTGTGCGAGGTAGATGAGGTGAGGTGGATGTGGTGCTTGTTTTGCACCGGTTGGTTTGTGGTGTTCTGCAGCAACGGCGTGCGTGCATATATATAGGAGGGATAAGGAATTGGGAAAGCACTCTGGCGGACAACATGGTTTCATCAAAGGAAAATGGTTTGGTGGCGTCCCCAGTGCTGCTGTTAGTCAGTCTCTTTTGTGTCGCTTTTGGGTAGTAGATATGTATATAAGTATATTTGATGCATTTGTTCTTGACGGATAGGTATATGCATTTGGGTCAGTGGTCTTCGTTGCTGCCGCGTTGGTCTTCGTTTCTTCTTCTCCTCCTCCTTATACTACAGCTACATTAGAATAAGTGTTGGTGGTCAAGTTTTGCTACCACATGCCACACAGCTTGTTACTTGTTAGGGCATCTTATATTGTGACCGCAAATTACCTCCAACATCCGTCCATGTACAGAGTGGATCACTCCACGGACACAAATTTGGGAGCCGGCTATCCAACACTGCCCGCATACATTTCAAACACTTTTTCAACAAAGCAGATGTGTATCTCGTACAAACACATCAGATTACATATAAACCTCGCGAAAACCTTTATATTTTTGACATATTTTAACTAAAAATACTAAAACTATGTGCACGTACCGCCGCACGGAGGTCCACTACCATGACACAGATACATTACACTAGTCTACGGCTGGCCACGGAGAATCCCTTTGTCTTCCCCTTGTCAGGCAGTCCGGTGACTCATCGGACTGCCGGGAGCCCCGAAGGTATATTACTCCCCCGTATCTTCCCTATGTCTGGCTGCGCCGCTTATCGGAGTGGCAAAGAGGGTGCTTTAGTCGGAGGGGAAGGGAATCCGCTTCCGTGAAGCACGGATTAGGGTTGGTTTTCGGGGCGGGGGAAGATGGTGGCCCGCGAGACAGGGCGAGACATTTGTTGGGCATGCGGCGCCGCAGCGGCGGTGGCCTTCCAAGGACCCAAGTGGTGGCGGGCTCCCAGGTTCTACTTTTCCTCGATTTTGTCGGCGGACGCGGATGTGCTGGCTGCCGCCTCGCCGATCTCCATTATAAGTATATGAGATGCCTAGTATACAAGTGTCCTACTAGGACACAACTTCATATTTCTATGTAAACATAATACGTATTACTCAGAGTCCAACTGTAATATATCTTGTACATAATATTCCATACAACTCTAACAGCTCCAGCTTGGTCAAGGAAACCTCCTGCACGGCCGGCCGGAAAACGCGCTTCCACCATGGAGAATGGTTTGGTGGCGTTCACAGTCAGTCTCGTTTGTTTTGTTCTGTTTTCGGAGTATGTATGCACATTCGATGCATTTGTCATTGACGGATGGATGCGGTCGGGTCAAAGGTCGTGGTCGTCGCCGCGTCAGTCTTCACTTCTCCTCCATCTCCTCTTCCTTATACACCTACATTAGAACTTGCGTTAGGTTAAGTTTAGGAAGCATACGGAATTTCTTTTAGTTATAATCAAATAGATTAAGATATCTTGCAATCACACCATGTCATAGGCACATGTGATTTTCATGCAAATTATTTCTTTGACCTGCTATCACCAGCAACTACCAGCCTGAGCCATTTTATATCAATCCAAAACAAAACGAGCCACCTGTACAAGATGGAGATAATTGCACCAAATTCAGACCGTGTACGTCTAGTGCATCTGCTGATAGCATTTAATCTGCCATGTTCTTTGAGGATGCATGTTGGCCTATGCATCCTTTGATTGGATGGACTTCTCTAAATATTCACTACACAAGTCAGTCATTCTCAGAAGTGGACGGCGAAGCGAATTTGGAACGGTTAAGGAAAGAAAATTATCTATTGGCTGCGGCTGAGACTAATTCTTACTGCTGCTGTTGATGTGTCTGCTAATTTGGCAAAATTCCTCAGTTGTCCAATTGCAGCATCTCGCTCTAATAGTAGTCCAAGTCCCTCGGCCTCAGATACGCTATGTATGATTATTTTAAAGGAAAATCCTATTGGCGTGTTGCATCAAATGGCACAGACCGGCCGAGCTGGGCCGGCCCATTAAGCTGTACAGTTGTTCTCCGTCTTTGGGAACCTTCCGGAAGGTTGCAGACTGGGTCTAACCGGTTTTTGTTATTCTTTCCCGGTTTTCATTTTCTTTTTTTTCTTAAAAATTGCTCTTTTTGGAAAAAAATATCTTTTATAATATATCAAATTGTTCATGTTTTACAAGTTTATTGGAATTTCTAAAAATGTTTTCACTTCCAAAAATTCTTCACAAACTACAAGATGGGCATGTTATTATAAAAATTGCTTGTAATTTTTTAAAATGTTCATGTTTTCAAAAAGTGTTCACAAATTCAAAAATAATCAGGAACTTCAAAAAATTGTTTATTGTTCATTTTTTACACATCTTCCAACAAAATTAGATTCTTTAGAATAAGGTTTGTGTCTTGAAAAAAACCAAAATTAACATATCCTTGTCAAAACAAGAAACCAAAATTAAGATATGATGATGAAGGAAAGTAGAGGGATGTGTGGGTAAGGGAAGGAAAGCAAATAGTTGATTGAATTGGCGCCAGGTTTGGTTGGGACACACGTGATTTCTTGCTATGACGTTCGCACTTGGGAGAAGCAGAACATAGCGAGCTAGAATGGTCGGGTCAGGTGCTGCTTAGACTGGCATCTCCAGCATGCTGGGAATCAGTGTCTCGGCATGCTCAAAACAGGAGGGCGCCGACCGTGTTAGAACCGGACAACCACCATGCTGTAACTGTGGTTGAACACCAGTGGTGGGGACAGATGCGAGGGACCTGTCCTGTGAGGGCTGTAACACCGTGGCGGTAGCAAGCCAGTAGTGCTTCGAAAGTTAGTCGGCACGCGTCCATCGCAAGTATAGTGGCGCTAGCTGTCGACTCTTTACAATGAAAGGGGAAGGAGCGAACACTGCGTGAGGAAGGATACGAAGAGAAGATGAATCGAAAGGTGCGCGTGGGACCAATCCATCTGGCACCAGGAGAGCAACCAAATTTTGGGCAAGTCGACCGGTGCCTAAGCGCCGCCTTCTTGGAAATGCCCGTGTATCGATGCTAACGTATTTTTCAATATACTGGATGCACTCATGGAACATGTATGTCAATCTTTCCTTTTATTCAATCACCCAGCAACAACATGATGCACGACTCAACAACACATGTAAGAAGAAAGTATACTTGGCATAGCGTGAACAAGCACACTTATGGTTTACATATTGAGGTTACAAATTAACCTGCCACAACATAAACTAACGACAAGGCAGAGAAACAATTAACTTCATCATTGCCAGACAACATGGATCAGAACGAAATAAATAAAGTGAAATAAAATATAGTAAAAAGAACATGGATCAGAACGCGGCTGCTCTCACCACTTTTGAGGCTACTTCTTATTTCTTAGGCTGCGGCTGCTTCTTCATAGCTATCCTCTGTTTTTCTGAGTCAGCTTCACATCTTTCCTACGGTTACGTGACTTTTTAGGTTTCTTTGGTTGTGCCTTCGGCTTATTGGGTGACGGTGGCTTGTTATTCTTCTTCTCCTTTGTACCTGTCTTGTCCATGACGCCTCTTCCTCCTGCTCCTCCTCCTCCTCCTCTTCTTTTTCTACTACTTATTCTTCTTCTTCTTGTGCGAGGTAGATGAGGTGAGGTGGATGTGGTGCTTGTTTTGCACCGGTTGGTTTGTGGTGTTCTGCAGCAACGGTGCGTGCATATATATAGGAGGGATAAGGAATTGGGAAAGCGCTCTGGCCGGACAACATGGTTTCATCAAAGGAAAATGGTTTGGTGGCGTCCCCAGTGCTGCTGTTAGTCAGTCTCTTTTGTGTCGCTTTTGGGTAGTAGATATGTATATAAGTATATTTGATGCATTTGTTATTGACGGATAGGTATATGCATTTGGGTCAGTGGTCTTCGTTGCTGCCGCGTTGGTCTTCGTTTCTTCTTCTCCTCCTCCTTATACTACAGCTCCATCAGAATAAGTGTTGGTGGTCAAGTTTTGCTACCACATGCCACACGGCTTGTTACTTGTTAGGGCATCTTCAACGGCGAATCGCAAATTACCTCCAACATCCTTCCGCAGACAGAGAGGATCAGTCCATGGACACAAATGCGGGAGCCAGCTATCTAACGTTGGCCGCATACATTTCAAACACTATTTCAATAATCTGGATGCTTCATGCAAACACATCAGATTACATACAAACCTGACGAAAACATTTACATTTTTGACATATATTAACTGAAAAACTAAAATTATGTGCACGTATGGCCGCACGGAGGTCCACTACCATGACACGGATACATTACACTAGTCCACGGCTGCTCGCGGAGAATCCCTTTGTCTTCCCCTTGTTAGGAAGTCTGGTGACTCATCGGACTACCGGAAGCCCCGAAGGTATATTCCTCCCCCGTATCTTCCCTATGTCTGGCTGCACCACTGATCGGAGTGGCAGAGAGGGTGCATCACTCAGAGGGGAAGAGGGGAATCCGCTTCCGTGAAGCGCGGATCAACAGGACCGGCTCTAACCGTGGGGAGGGGGGGACGGGGCGGCCACCATAGGCCCCCAAGTGCCAAGGGGCACCTAATTCTTCTTCTGATTAGCCTATAGCTCCCTTGCCTAGAATGCCAATGCACCTGCTACCTTTTCACTGATTTCCTGCCTTCTTTTCTCGTGCTACTAGTAGTACGATTGAGGGCCCTTCTATTTGATTAATGGAGCAGTTATTGGATGCGATTAATTAGTACGCTTATGAAAACCATCCGTCCTTGGTTTCCTTCCTTAATCTTTTCGCGAAAAAACGCCTTCCTTAATCCACAAGCTGAAATTTGTGCGCCTAATTTGTGAGAAAAACAGTATTAATGGGAAGTATACCTGGCCAAATCTCGGGCCGGGCCTAGCCAAGCCCGACATTAAAACCCAGGCCCGGGCCCGGCCCGCCATTAGGCCTATTTTCTGGGCCCGAGCCCGGCCCGAACACGTAAAAGCCCGTCGGGCTCCGGGCCGGCCCGGCCTGACCTTCAGAAAAATGCAAAATCAACGGCCCGGCCCGCCCGCCCGATCTTCGGCTCAAAATCTAGGCCCGAGCCCGCCCGGAGGTAGCGCCGGTCGGGCTTTTTCGGCCGGGCGGGCCGGGCTTCCCATGGCCAGGACTAATGGGAAGCGACAATGACACAGATGTCGAGAATAGATCAAGATCGCAACGCTTGATATCCATCTACCATGCATGCATGGTGCTGCCTTGCATCAAGTAGATCTAAGTCGGAGGAGGGCAGGATCGACGGAGATTGCCACCGATGTCTCGCAGGAGACCACACCGACTCCTTTGGAGGCTAGATCGACACTGTTAGGGCACGATGACAGTCATAGACGAGATGGTATGTCTCTAATTTCTATTTGTATATGTAGTCTATATGGCCTAGGAAATTTTATCATGATGGTTGATAAAAAGTTATGAATGATCATCGACATGGCCTCTGCGTTGTTGCAATTGGACACTAATGATCAATTTATCGGTATTGTTAATGTATAGATATCATTGGGGTTATAATTTTTATATTTGGTGACTTGCCAAATAAACTAATCCATATAGTGCTATACATAATATAACCTGACATCAAAATGGATGACAATGTGAGTGATCATTGGCATTTAAGTCATTCATTATTCTTGACGAGGTGCAGTTTTTACTATATTAGGATGAAAGAAATTAGGATAAACTTAATGATAAAGCTACCAGATATATTAGTAAATAAAAGACTTATAACAAGAACATGTCGTGTAAATAGTAAAGAAAAGAGAGAAACACATTGTATTTCCTTTGACTAGAGATCAAAATATTTTTTGCTATACATATTTGTGTTTATATTAAGGGCCCCTATGTATAGTATCACCCTGGCCCCCAAAACCTCAAGGCCGGCCGTGCGGATCAGGATTGGTTTTGGGAGCGGGGTATACGGTGGCCCATGAGACAGTGCAAGCCTTTTGTTGTGGATGCGGCAACGCAATGGCGATGGCCTTCCAAGCAAGCAAGCGGCGACGGGCTCCCATGTTCTACTCTTTCTCGACGTTGGCGGCGGACGCGGACGTGTTGGCCGCCGCCTCGCCGATCTCCAAGCCAGCTTCTTTCTCCATTGGCATGGCGCAGTCCCACGGACGATGATGTCAGATGGCTCGTATCCTTTGGGCTCGGTGGGCCACCCAACCGGATTTTATACCGGGCTCTTCCTGGTCGCCGAATGTCATGAAAAGGGTGAAAAAAATAGTGGAAGGAGGAGATGGGGAGCGGAGGAGAAGTGCAATTGTCGCCCGCCCCGCCTCCTTTAAATGGCGAAGCGGGTAGAAATTTGCCCGCTGTTTTATTTAATGCCGCCGGGTCACGAACAGACTTCTTAAAATGGTGAGCGGTGGGAGGAATTTGCCCGTTGCTTTATCTAATGCCGGCCGGGTCACGAACAGACGCGGTGGCCGGAGTAGCTTTCGGCACACACGCTGGTTTAATGGAGGTGTGTTCAGCCGGGCGCAGCGGGCGACACCCTCGGTTGGCGCTACCGCTTCAATGCCAAGCAAGTGAGAGGTCGCGCCCGCTCTAGGACGGCTTCAATGCGGGAGCGGATGCTCCACGATGACATGAATGCAGGCAGCTACCGTCGAGAGGAAACGCGCACGGGCAAGGATGGATGGTCTTGGGTGGGCCAGGGTTGTCAGCAGTGGGCATGGGAGCGGTCCGGACGCCTGCAAAGCCCCCATGCTTGTCTTCAATTTGTGGGAGAAAGTGCGTCCAAGACTGAACGGACCGATACAAGAGCGTGTTGCATGGCAAAACACGTCCCCTCCGCCTAGTACGTATGCGGGTTTAAGGGTCCTCGTTGGAGATGCCCTTACTCATGAGCAATTTTGACATGGTCCTTCTTACCTCCTCTTTGACATGGTAGGTAAGAAGGTAAAGAGTTACTGACAAACTACTTAGTTAAATTAACGGCTCCTATCTATTACATACATTTTCCTTCGTATGAAAAGAGGAGGTTAGAGAAATCATGTGCACCTACGCCATGCATGATTCATGGCGTAAGTGCACACGTTATATAAGATGTTAAGGTAGAGCTTGAGTTTGGATTAACTAAACCCATTGTAATGACGTGCGACCGATCTTGCAGCCTTATCTGTTGCAGTGACAGGTTCTTTTCTGTCATTCGTTCTGTTATAACTACTTCTTTTTTTGGTATTTCACCACAATTTCAACATCTTAAGACTCACACATTTTATTCAAAAAACGCATTGTATTATACATTAGTTGTATAAATATTCATCATATGTTTCAAAGATTAAGATGCTTTCGAAAATCCATTTTCTGAAACCCTAGCTGCGAGGGCTAAATTATGCAGTGATTCTTGAAAGTATACTAACTACCTACTACGAGGCAGACGAACTAACTACTGATCATATTAATCTATCTATAAATACCTAGTGTTGATTCAGTCGGAAAACACAAGGCATGCTGCGACTAAAGCCGTCAAACATTATGTTTCAAAAATTAGGAGGGATCATGTCAAGTTTCAAAATGAGAAAAGTCCACATTTCAACCTCGAACTAACCACGCAGTTTAATTTACAACCCTAAACTTTAAAACCAGTGGAAATATACCCCCAACTAACCTTGAGATTCACAACTCAACCCTGGTCATGGTTTTGGACCGGTCAACCGGTTTTGACCGCAGTCAATGTTGACTGGGCACTACCAACTCAGCATGCAAAACTAAAAAAACAACCAACTCCCTCCCCTCTCTCTCTTTCTTGATCAGACCTCGAGCACAAAAAGCTGCAGCCGTTGCCCATGTCACCGCCAGATGTTCAGATCCCGCTACCGCACAGCCTGGGCGCCCATCGGTCGTCGGGCGAAGCGCTGCCTGCCTTCCGCCCCTTATTCTCCTCCCTCCTCCACCCGCCCGGCTGCACACCTTCCCGATCTCTCCTCAGATGAACCGACGCCGCTTATCGCCCGAGGTTGCTTCCTCCGCTGGCGCCACTCGCAGCGCCGCCGCCTCCAGCTTCTTGCGCGCCATCGCGCCTCCTCTCCTCCTCCGCCTCAGATATCTCGAGCTGCCGCCTTACGCCACTGCTCGACGCTGCTCGATGTTGCTGTCAGCCAGCACGCCTCCGGTTGTTCCTTTGACTGTCGCGAAACAACGACCCCGCTAGCCCTGCTTCCCCTTCTTCGAGCAGCACCGCAACCCTGTCTCCTCATGCTCCCGACCATGGCCACCACCACAACAACCGCTGCTCCGGCCATCTTCACCTCCATGGTGATGCGGTGCTGTTCTAGCTCAGCAGCATGGCGCACGCTGATGCGGTGCCGTTCCAGCCCAGAGCCGACACCGCCGGAGCTGGTCACCGAGGGACCTCGAGGACAAGATCCGCGCCTGCAGGATGGGACGAGTTAAAGAAGATGGTCAAATTCGTTGGATGCGGTGGTTCGCCGAGGCCCCTGTCGCTGGCATGAATTTGCCTTTGTCGGTGTGAAGCTGCAGGTGCCCAAAATCAAATTATTACGGTCAAAATCATCGGAATCGGATGCGGGAGGCGATGAGCATGAGCGGCTGAGATAGAGATGAATGTTTTGTTTTAAAGCATTCTTTGCTGATTTGGCACTGTCCAGTCAATAGTCAACTTGGTCAAAACCACTTGACTGCAGTAAAAACCGGTTGACTGATCCAAAACCAAGACCAGGGTTGAGATGTGAACCTTAAGGTTAGTTGGGGGTGTATTTCGACCGGTTTTAGAGCTCAGGCTTGTAAGTTAAACCGCGTGGTTAGTTTGAGGATGAAATGTGGATTTTTCTCTTCAAAAATCAATAGGAGTCGGCTGGCCTTCACATCGCACGCACAAGCTGCCTAGCTAGCTGCCTAGCTTCGTTGACCTCCTCTTCCTTATGTAATTTGCTCCTCCAGGTACCACTGCATAGCGTTAACCACTAATATTGGAGTGAGTTAAGTACTACTATGCTAATATTAAAACTGAGCACCCTCCCAGCCCTCTCAGGTCATTAGCATTTCTAGCCGTTATATCGCCACTTTTAGTCGCTTTTCCACTATATAAAAACACGGCTCAACATCTCGCTGGAGTCTTCCCGCTTGTTTCTCCTTTGTGGTAATGCTAAAGAATATCGCAAGAAACTAGAATGAACACGCACAAGACAGAGGTAGTTCAGCAACGTGTTAATTAATCACGTGTACGCCTTTTTCTGACTCATTTCTTTTTATTTGGTCACCCAATAACACCAGAAAAACATAAATAGCCACAACGTGAACTGGCACACTTAATTTTTTTTTTGCAGGAAAACTCCCATTTTATTCATCGATGTCACGACAGAACAAAGAACAACACAAGAAACAAAAATTACATCCAGGTTCATAGACCATTTATTCATCAATTGGCACACTTCTGGCTTACATCTCACGGGCTCGAACCAATCGAGTTTACAAATTTATTAACTTACCGTAACATAATTAAACTGGTCTCAACGCACTTAACTTCATGGAAGATGGACGGCGCACATGGACGGAGATCATCGGCGTGCTGGAAGCAGTTGGACGTTTGGGAGCAGCATGACTACGACTTGTCGTTATGCGGACAAGGGCGAGGCCGTCGCCCTAGCCGTTCTTGAGGTTGACACACCTGGCTGCAGTGTCGCCGACCGGTTTGATGCCACCGTTGTTCCCATTGACGTTCTTATGGTCGAGAGGACGAAGTGGCTCTTGTTGACATTCCTGAGGTCGTAGAAGGAGCCACCATCGCTGATGTTGCTGACATTCTTGAGGTCGGATATATATTTGCCGTTGTCGACGTTCTTGAGGTCGCATTAACGATTTGCTGTTGTTGTCGTTGAGGTTGTGCGCAGATTTGCTGTTGTTGACGCTCTTGAGGGCACGCGGCGGATTTGCTGTTGTTGACGCTCTTGAGGTAGCGGGTTGAGCCGACGTTGCTGATATTCTTGAACCCGCGGGCTGAACTGCCATTGTCGACGTTCTTGATGTGGTGGAGGAAGCCACCCTTGTCTGACGATCTTGAGGCCGTGGGTGTAGCCACCCTTGCTGACATTGTTGAGGCCACCAGCGAGCCACTGTTGTTGATGACGGTCTTGAGGTAGCCGCCGGCGTTGGTGTTCTTGGGGTTGTTGGCGGTCCCATCGGTGACCTCGCCTTCTTCTGACCGAGAAACTTTCCTAGAAACATGACACGATTTTGTTTGGCTTCCTTTTCTTCTTCGAGATGAGGTGAGCTGAGCTGAGTGAGGTGGATGTGGTGTTTGCTTTGCTCCGGTTGGGTTGTGGAAGCCTGCATCGACGGCAATGTATATATATAGGAGCATAATTGGTTGTTGACGTGCTCAACCGGTCAGTCTCTTTTGCTTTGTTGGATATATGTAGTAGATATGCATATGGACTGACGGATGGACGGATGCGGGTGGTCAATGGTCGTGGTTGTCGCCGCGTTGGTCTTCCTTTCTTATACATATAAGAATTAGCGTTAGGTGGAGGTTAGGAAGCTGACGGCTAATAGAGTAAGGATAAAATGTATAATTAGTTAATTACATAGAAAAATTATAAACACATGCATGTTGTGGTACGAGCGGCGATCCATTTGCATGTCCGTTGGGGATTGCGCACAAGGCAAGCTATGTTTACTATGTTTTTTGTCCGTTGGTTCGTGTAAGTCCGGTTTACTATGTTTCCTTTTCCCTTTTCATCTTTTTTTTGTTTCTTTAGTTTCATTTGGTTTTTCACCGAGTGTTTTGATTTTCCTTTTTTCCTTCATTTTGCATTGGTTGTCTTTGTTTTCTCATTGGGTTTTCTGGTTTTCTTCGTTATACTTTTCTTTTATTTTGTTTCTTTCTTATTTTCCTAAGTTCTCTTCGGTTTTTCGCTTTTCTTTTATGTTTCTTTGTCGGCTTTTATTGGTTCTTTGGTTCATTTTTTTCCACACATGTCTCTTTTTTCCTCAGTGCACAATGTACAATTATGGAGCACAAGTGAAGCATTTTTATGATACAATTTGAATATTTTTCACATGAATGATGTATATTTTTATAAACATTTTTTGACACATTTTTGAATATGCAATAAAAAATTCCAAATACATGCTGTACATATTATTAATACAAATAAACGTGTTTTGTCCTTCTTGGACGTTTTTCTACATTTTAAAAATACACCAAACAACTATTTGACTCGCCGGATTTTTTTAAATTGACGTGTATATTTGTTTAATGGTACAATGCATTTTTTTACCATCTGCAAATATTTTTTTGTTTGATACTTTTTTTGAAAATGACAGATGTCAGAAAATATTTTTGGAACTCATGAATATTTTTGTTAAATGGTACATACATTCCTTCGAATTACACAGACATTTTGAAATATATGTAACATTTTCTAAATGTCACAAACATTTTTCATACACAAGATTAACATTTTTAAAATACGATGAATATTGTTTGTACAATATTGTTATGTAATGGGTCATGGTTTCAAAAAAATTATTGGAATTTCAAAAATCTTCCCTTATTCAAGTTTTGTTCCGAATTAATAATTTTCAAAAAATGTTTTTGTTTTCCATATTTTAATTCACAAATTCAAAAATGTGTTGCATTTCAAAATTTTCGGGATTCTAAACAAAATGCTTATGCTTCAACAATTTCTCGCAATTACGAAAACTTCTGTTATTTTTAAATACAAATCAAAAATGTTAATGGCTTTAAAAATTGTATGTACTTTCCTCAAAAAGTTCAAATTTCAATTTTTCTGATGTTAAAATAAGATTTTCAAAAAAAAATCCCTTTACTTGATCACAATTTCCAATAAATGTTTGAAAATTTGCAAATAGTTTTGGATCTGCCGCTACTTGTTAATGTTTCCCGCTGGTTATAAGCCACTCACACATGTGAGGTCCATCGATAGCAACCGCCCTTCACTAGCGACGGGTCCAGAGGTCGGTACCTTGTGGGGGCAGCATTTTTTTCCGATTTTTTTACAAGGCAACTCCCAAGAGCGCTCTGAATGGGCCGGGCCATCAGGACTCCGCCCGTGCATCGTGAGCCTATTTGACAGAATACGCGTCCCTATTGCTAGCGCGAGCGCTTATATCTCGCTTTTAGGCGTGTGCTTGTCATGTCTCGCTGAAGGGAATGCCCCGCTCTGTAAATACTGGGCAGAACCGTTAGTGTACGATTGAAAAAAAAGAAGACAAATGGAAGAGAAACATTATTCAATCATTGGTCTTCCAGCTCACAGGCATCTCTGCTGGCCACTATGCCAGCTTCAGATTTGCATAAAATCCAAAGGCGCCGACGTAGGTGAGGGTAAAAGAGTTGGCTTTGCATTAGTTTTTCCTGGATTTGGTTTTTGTTTTGTCTTTCTTTTTCATCGGTTTTCTTCGTTCTGCCACTGTTTTTTTCCTTCTCTCCTCTTTTATTTGGGTTTCTCTTTTTTTCTTTCCTTTTTTCTTCTCCATTTTTTGTTTTTTTTCCGGTTTTCTTCTAGCTTTTATGTTTTTATTTTCATTGTTTTTGTCGGTTTCCTTCTTTTTCTAGTTTATATGTTTTTTCTGGGTTTTCATTCTACCTTTTTCAAGATATGTCCAGAGGATTTTTCCATACACATTTAACATTATTCAAATACTTTATTTACATTTTTAAATGCTAGTTCAACATTTTAAATACTTGATTAACATTTTCATATACATGGTCAAATATTTCATTTTAATATAAGGTCAACATTTTGTCTATACGCATTCAACATTATTCAAAACATTGGTTTATATTCTCTCAAATACTTTTCGAGCATTCAAATTTTTTTAATGTGTACACAACAAATGTTGGTCAAGTATTAAAAAAATGATGAATTTATTTATGATGTACATAAACATGTTGATCAATCATTTGAAGAAATTTTGATCAAGTATTTGAAAAATGTTAAATGTGTAAAGAAAAATATTGACCATGTATTAAAAATGATGAATTATTTTATCATGTCTATAAATATGTTAATAATCAAATAAAAAATGTTGATTAAGCTTTTGAAAAATATTAAATGGTTACAGAAAAATGTTGACCATGTAATAAAAATGAATTATATTACTCATGTGTATAAAAAATTTAATCAAGCATTTAAAAAATGTTGGACAAGTATTTGAAAAATGTGAAATATCTATAATAAATGTTTAATATGTATTAAAACTGATAAAAATTATCATGTACATAAGAATGTTAATCAACTATTAAAAAATATTGACAAGTATTTGAAAATGTTGATCAATCATTTGAACAATGTTAAATGTTTATAAAAAATGTAGACCACGTCTTCAAAACATACGATTTTTTTGATCATGTATATTGAAAATGAGAATCAAGGATTTGAAAGAATGTTGAACAAGTATTTAAAAAATATTTATCAATCATTTGGAATGTGTTAAATGTGAATAGAAATTTTTTTGATCATGAATAACCAAACTGAAAAATTTGTATTGGAAAAATGATAAACCTATATTAGTAAAATGTTGTTGACCTATTCAAAAAATATAGGATAATTTAGAAAATAATAAATAAAACTGAAATATATAAAAAATAAAGAGAAGAAAAAACAAAGCAGCAAAATGCTAAAAAGAATGAAAAAAATGGAGAAGAAAGGAGGAAAAAGAGTCAAAATAAAAGAAAGAAAAAGGCGAATACAAAAAACCAAAGAAAAAGAAAATAAAACAAAATATGTGAAAACTGACAGAAAGTTTAAAAATAAGTAGAATAAAACTGACTCAAATGGCATCGCCACTTGTACTTATGACGCCTCTTCCTCCTGCTCCTCCTCCTCCTCCTCTTCTTCTTCTTCTTCTTCTTCTTCTTCTTCTTGTGCGAGGTAGATGAGGTGAGGTGGATGTGGTGCTTGTTTTGCACCGGTTGGTTTGTGGTGTTCTGCAGCAACGGCGCGTGCATATATATAGGAGGGATAAGGAATTGGGAAAGCGCTCTGGCCGGACAACATGGTTTCATCAAAGGAAAATGGTTTGGTGGCGCCCCAGTGCTGCTGTTAGTCAGTCTCTTTTGTGTCGCTTTTGGGTAGTAGATATGTATATAAGTATATTTGATGCATTTGGTCTTGACGGATAGGTATATGCATTTGGGTCAGTGGTCTTCGTTGCTGCCGCGTTGGTCTTCGCTTGCCTTTCTCCTCCTCCTTATACTACAGCTACATCAGAATAAGTGTTGGTGGTCAAGTTTTGCTACCACATGCCACACGGCTTGTTACTTGTTAGGCATCTTATATTGTGACCGCAAATTACCTCCAACATCCGGCCCATGTACAGAGTGGATCAGTCCGCTGGACACAAATTTGGGAGCCGGGTATCCAACACTGCCCGCATACATTTCAAACACTTTTTTCAACAAAGCAGATGTGTATCTCGTGACAAACACATCAGATTACATATAAACCTCGCGAAATCTTTTATATTTTTGACATATTTTAACTAAAAATACTAAAACTATGTGCACGCATCACCGCACGGAGGTCCACTACCATGACACAGATACATTACACTAGTTCACGGCTGGCCACGGAGAATCCCTTTGTCTTCCCTTTGTCGTGCAGTCCGGTGACTCATCGGACTGCCGGGAGCCCCAAAGGTATATTACTCCCCCGTATCTTCCCTATGTCTGGCTGCGCCGCTTATCGGAGTGGCAAAGAGGGTGCTTTAGTCGGAGGGGAAGGGAATCCGCTTCCGTGAAGCACGGATTAGGTTGGTTTTCGGGCGGGGAAGATGGTGGCCCGCGAGACAGTATGCGAGACATTTGTTGGGCATGCGAGCGCAAGAGCGGCGGTGGCCTTCCAAGGACCCAAGTGGTGGCGGGCTCCCAGGTTCTACTTTTCCTCGATTTTGTCGGCGGAGGCAGACGTGCTGGCTGCCGCCTCGCCGATCTCCATTATAAGTATATGAGATGCCTAGTATACAAGTGTCCTACTAGGACACAACTTCATATTTCTATGTACACACAATACGTATTACTCAGAGTCCAACTGTAATATATCTTGTACATAATATTCCATACAACTCTAACAGCTCCAGCTTGGTCAAGGAAACCTCCTGCACGGCCGGCCGGAAAACGCGCTTCCACCCTGGAGAATGGTTTGGTGGCGTTCACAGTCAGTCTCGTTTGTTTTGTTCTGTTCTCGGAGTATGTATGCACATTCGATGCATTTGTCATTGACGGATGGATGCGGTCGGGTCAAAGGTCGTGGGTCGCCGCCGCCAGTCTTCACTTCTCCTCCATCTCCTCTTCCTTATACACCTACATTAGAACTTGCGTTAGGTTAAGTTTAGGAAGCATACGGAATTTCTTTTAGTTATAATCAAATAGATTAAGATATCTTGCAATCACACCATGTCATAGGCACATGTGATTTTCATGCAAATTATTTCTTTGACCTGCTATCACCAGCAACTGCCAGTCTGAGCCATTTTATATCAATCCAAAACAAAACAAGCCACCTGTACAAGATGGAGATAATTGCACCAAATTCAGACCGTGTACGTCTAGTGCATCTGCTGATAGCATTTAATCTGCCATGGTTCTTTGAGGATGCATGTTGGCCTATGCATCCTTTGATTGGATGGACTTCTCTAAATATTCACTACACAAGTCAGTCATTCTCAGAAGTGGACGGCGGGTTTAATTTGGAACGGTTAAGGAAAGAAAATTATCTATTGGCTGCGGCTGAGACTAATTCTTACTGCTGCTGTTGATGTGTCTGCTAATTTGGCAAAATTCCTCAGTTGTCCAATTGCAGCATCTCGCCTAATAGTAGTCCAAGTCTCTCGGCCTCAGATACGCTATGTATGATTATTTTAAAGGAAAATCCTATTGGCGTGTTGCATCAAATGGCACAGACCAGCCAAGCTGGGCCGCCCATTAAGCTGTACAGTTGTTCTCCGTCTTTGGGAACCTTCCGAAGGTTGCAGTCTGGGTTTAACCGGTTTTTGTTATTCTTCCCCGGTTTTCGTTTTCTTATTTTTCTTAAAAATTGCTCTTTTTGGAAAAAAAATATCTTTTATAATATATCAAATTGTTCATGTTTTACAAGTTTATTGAATTTCTAAAATGTTTTCACTTCCAAAAATTCTTCACAAACTACAAGATGGGCATGTTATTATAAAATTGCTTGTAATTTTTAAAATGTTCATGTTTTCAAAAAGTGTTCACAAATTCAAAAATAATCAGGAACTTCAAAAAATTGTTTATTGTTCATTTTTTACACATCTTCCAACAAAATTAGATTCTTCAGAATAAGGTTTGTGTCTTGAAAAAAACCAAAAATATCCTTGTCAAAACAAGAAACCAAAATTAAGATATGATGATGAAGGAAAGTAGAGGGGATGTGTGGGTAAGGGAAGGAAAGCAAATAATTGATTGAATCGGCGCCGGGTTTGGTTGGGACACACCTGATTTCTTGCTATGACGTTCGCCCTTGGGAGAAGCAGAACATAGCGAGCTAGAATGGTCGGGTCAGCTGCTGCTTAGACTGGCATCTCCGCATGCTGGGAATCAGTGTCTCGGCATGCTCAAAACAGGAGGGCGCCGACCGTGTTAGAACCGGACAACCACCATGCTGTAACTGTGGTTGAACACCAGTGGTGGGGACAGATGCGAGGGACCTGTCCTGTGAGGGTCAGAACACCGCCGGGCGAGCGGTAGCAAGCCAGTAGTGCTTCGAAAGTTAGTCGGCAGGCGTCCATTGCAAGTATAGTGGCGCTAGCTGTCGACTCTTTACAATGAAAGGGGAAGGAGCGAACACTGCGTGAGGAAGGATACGAAGAGAAGATGAATCGAAAGGTGCGCGTGGGACCAATCCATTTGGCGCCAGGAGAGCAACCAAATTTTGGGCAAGTCGACCGGTGCCTAGCGCCGCTTCTTGAAATGCCCGTGTATCGACAAGCTAACGTATTTTTCAATATATTGATGCACTCATGGAACATGTATGTCAATCTTTCCTTTTATTCAATCACCCAGCAACAACATGATGCACGACTCAACAACACATGTAAGAAGAAAGTATACTTGGCCGCAACGTGAACAAGCACACTTATGGTTTACATATTGAGGTTACAAATTAACCTGCCACAACATAAACTAACGACAAGAAAGAGACACAATTAACTTCATCATTGCCAGACAACATGGATCAGAACGAAATAAATAAAGTGAAATAAAATATAGTAAAAAAACATGGATCAGAACGCTGCTGCTCTCACCACTTTTGAGGCTACTTATTTCTTAGGCTGCGGCTGCTTCTTCATAGCTATCCTCTATTTTTCTGAGTCAGCTTCACATCTTTTCTACGGTTACGCCGACTTTTTAGGTTTCTTTGGTTGTGCCTTCGCTTATTGGGTGACGGTGGCTTGTTATTCTTCTTCTCCTTTGTACATGTCTTGTCCATGATGCCTCTTCCTACTGCTCCTCCTCCTCCTCCTCTTCTTCTTCTTCTTCTTCTTCTTATTCTTCTTCTTCTTGTGCGAGGTAGATGAGGTGAGGTGGATGTGGTGCTTGTTTTGCACCGGTTGGTTTGTGGTGTTCTGCAGCAACGGCGCGTGCATATATATAGGAGGGATAAGGAATTGGGAAAGCGCCTGGCCGGACAACATGGTTTCATCAAAGGAAAATGATTTGGTGGCGCCCCAGTGCTGCTGTTAGTCAGTCTCTTTTGTGTCGCTTTTGGGTAGTAGATATGTATATAAGTATATTTGATGCATTTGTTCTTGACGGATAGGTATATGCATTTGGGTCAGTGGTCTTCGTTGCTGCCGCTGGTCTTCGCTTTCTTCTTCTCCTCCTCCTTATACTACAGCTACATCAGAATAAGTGTTGGTGGTCAAGTTTTGCTACCACATGCCACACGGCTTGTTACTTGTTAGGCATCTTATATTGTGACCGCAAATTACCTCCAACATCCGGCCCATGTACAGAGTGGATCAGTCCATGGACACAAATTTGGGAGCCGGCTATCCAACACTGCCCGCATACATTTCAAACACTTTTTCAACAAAGCAGATGTGTATCTCAGACAAACACATCAGATTACATATAAACCTCGCGAAAACCTTTATATTTTTGACATATTTTAACTAAAAATACTAAAACTATGTGCACGCATCACCGCACGGAGGTCCACTACCATGACACAGATACATTACACTAGTTCACGGCTGGCCACGGAGAATCCCTTTGTCTTCCCTGCCTCAGTGCAGTCCGGTGACTCATCAGACTGCCGGAGCCCCAAGGTATATTACTCCCCGTGATCTTCCCTATGTTCGGCTGCGCCGCTTATCGGAGTGGCAAAGAGGGTGCTTTAGTCGGAGGGAAGGAATCCGCCCGTGATGCACGGATTAGGTTGGTTTTCGGGCGGGGAAGATGGTGGCCCGCGAGACAGGGCGAGACATTTGTTGGGCATGCGGCGCCGCAGCGGCGGTGGCCTTCCAAGGACCCAAGTGGTGGCGGGCTCCCAGGTTCTACTTTTCCTCGATTTTGTCGGCGGACGCGGACGTGCTGGCTGCCGCCTCGCCGATCTCCATTATAAGTATATGAGATGACTAGTATACAAGTGTCCTACTAGGACACAACTTCATATTTCTATGTAAACACAATACGACATTACTCAGAGTCCAACTGTAATATATCTTGTACATAATATTCCATACAACTCTAACAGCCCCAGCTTGGTCAAGGAAACCTCCTGCACGGCCGGGCCGGAAAACGCGCTTCCACCCTGGAGAATGGTTTGGTGGCGTTCACACTCAGTCTCGTTTGTTTTGTTCTGTTTTCGGAGTATGTATGCACATTCGATGCATTTGTCATTGACGGATGGATGCGGTCGGGTCAAAGGTCGTGGTCGCCGCCAAGGCCAGTCTTCACTTCTCCTCCATCTCCTCTTCCTTATACACCTACATTAGAACTTGCGTTAGGTTAAGTTTAGGAAGCATACGGAATTTCTTTTAGTTATAATCAAATAGATTAAGATATCTTGCAATCACACCATGTCATAGGCACATGTGATTTTCATGCAAATTATTTCTTTGACCTGCTATCACCAGCAACTGCCAGCCTGAGCCATTTTATATCAATCCAAAACAAAACGAGCCACCTGTACAAGATGGAGATAATTGCACCAAATTCAGACCGTGTACGTCTAGTGCATCTGCTGATAGCATTTAATCTGCCATGGTTCTTTGAGGATGCATGTTGGCCTATGCATCCTTTGATTGGATGGACTTCTCTAAATATTCACTACACAAGTCAGTCATTCTCAGAAGTGGACGGCGGGTTTAATTTGGAACGGTTAAGGAAAGAAAATTATCTATTGGCTGCGGCTGAGACTAATTCTTACTGCTGCTGTTGATGTGTCTGCTAATTTGGCAAAATTCCTCAGTTGTCCAATTGCAGCATCTCGCCTAATAGTAGTCCAAGTCTCTCGGCCTCAGATACGCTATGATGATTATTTTAAAGGAAAATCCTATTGGCGTGTTGCATCAAATGGCACAGACCGACCGAGCTGGGCCGCCCATTAAGCTGTACAGTTGTTCTCCGCCTTTGGGAACCTTCCGGAAGGTTGCAGTCTGGGTTTAACCGGTTTTTGTTATTCTTTCCGGTTTTCGCTTTTTTTTTTTCTTAAAAATTGCTCTTTTGGAAAAAAAATATCTTTTATAATATATCAAATTGTTCATGTTTTACAAGTTTATTGAATTTCTAAAATGTTTTCACTTCCAAAAATTCTTCACAAACTACAAGATGGGCATGTTATTATAAAATTGCTTGTAATTTTTAAAATGTTCATGTTTTCAAAAAGTGTTCACAAATTCAAAAATAATCAGGAACTTCAAAAATTGTTTATTGTTCATTTTTACACATCTTCCAACAAAATTAGATTCTTCAGAATAAGGTTTGTGTCTTGAAAAACCAAAATTAACATATCCTTGTCAAAACAAGAAACCAAAATTAAGATATGATGATGAAGGAAAGTAGAGGGATGTGTGGGTAAGCGAAGGAAAGCAAATAATTGATTGAATCGGCGCCAGGTTTGGTTGGGACACACGTGATTTCATGCTATGACGTTCGCACTTGGGAGAAGCAGAACATAGCGAGCTAGAATGGTCGGGCCAGCTGCTGCTTAGACTGGCATCTCCGGCATGCTGGGAATCAGTGTCTCGGCATGCTCAAAACAGGAGGGTGCCGACCGTGTTAGAACCGGACAACCACCATGCTGTAACTGTGGTTGAACACCAGTGGTGGGGACAGATGCGAGGGACCTGTCCTGTGAGGGTCAGAACACCGCTGCAAGCGGTAGCAAGCCAGTAGTGCTTCAAAGTAGTCGGCACGCGCCCATTGCAAGTATAGTGGCGCTTAGCTGTCGACTCTTTACAATGAACGGGAAGGAGCGAACACTGCGTGAGGAAGGATACGAATTGAAGATGATTCAAAGGTGCGCTGGGATCAATCCATCCGGCGCCAGGAGAGCAACCAAATTTTGGGCAAGTCGACCGGTGCCTAGCGCCGCTTCTTGGAAATGCCCGTATCGATGCTAACGTATTTTTCAATATACTGGATGCACTCATGGAACATGTATGTCAATCTTTCCTTTTATTCAATCACCCAGCAACAACATGATGCACGACTCAACAACACATGTAAGAATAAAGTATACTTGGCCGCAACGTGAACAAGCACACTTATGGTTTACATATTGAGGTTATAAATTAACCTACCACAACATAAACTAACGTACAAGACAGAGACACAATTAACTTCATAATTGCCAGACAACATGGATCGGAACGAAATAAATAAAGTGAAATAAATATAGTAAAAAAAACATGGATCAGAACGCGGCTGCTCTCACCACTTTTGAGGCTACTTCTTATTTCTTAGGCTGCGGCTGCTTCTTCATAGCTATCCTCTGTTTTTCTGAGTCAGCTTCACATCTTTTCTACGGTTACGCGACTTTTTAGGTTTCTTTGGTTGTGCCTTCGGCTTATTGGGTGACGGTAGCTTGTTATTCTTCTTCTCCTTTGTACCTGTCTTGTCCATGACGCCTCTTCCTCCTGCTCCTCCTCCTCCTCCTCCTCCTCTTCTTCTTCTTCTTCTTATTCTTCTTCTTCTTGTGCAAGGTAGATGAGGTGAGGTGGATGTGGTGCTTGTTTTGCACCGGTTGGTTTGTGGTGTTCTGCAGCAACGGCGCGTGCATATATATAGGAGGGATAAGGAATTGGGAAAGCGCTCTGGCCGGACAACATGCATGGTTTCATCAAAGGAAAATGATTTGGTGGCGCCCCAGTGCTGCTGTTAGTCAGTCTCTTTTGTGTCGCTTTTGGGTAGTAGATATGTATATAAGTATATTTGATGCATTTGTTCTTGACGGATAGGTATATGCATTTGGGTCAGTGGTCTTCGTTGCTGCTGCTGGTCTTCGCTTTCTTCTTCTCCTCCTCCTTATACTACAGCTACATCAGAATAAGTGTTGGTGGTCAAGTTTTGCTACCACATGCCACACGGCTTGTTACTTGTTAGGTATCTTATATTGTGACCGCAAATTACCTCCAACATCCGTCCATGTACAGAGTGGATCAGTCCATGGACACAAATTTGGGAGCCGCTATCCAACACTGCCCGCATACATTTCAAACACTTTTTCAACAAAGCAGATGTGTATCTCGTACAAACACATCAGATTACATATAAACCTCGCGAAAACCTTTATATTTTTGACATATTTTAACTAAAAATACTAAAACTATGTGCACGCATCACCGCACGGAGGTCCACTACCATGACACAGATACATTACACTAGTTCACGGCTGGCCACGGAGAATCCCTTTGTCTTCCCTTGTCAGGCAGTCCGTGACTCATCAGACTGCCGGAGCCCCAAGGTATATTACTCCCCGTATCTTCCCTATGTCTGGCTGCGCCGCTTATCGGAGTGGCAAAGAGGGTGCTTTAGTCGGAGGGAAGGGAATCCGCCCGTGAAGCACGGATTAGGGTTGGTTTTCGGGCGGGGAAGATGGTGGCCCGCGAGACAGGGCGACACATTTGTTGGCATGCGAGCCAAGAGCGGGCGGTGGCCTTCCAAGGACCCAAGTGGTGGCGGGCTCCCAGGTTCTACTTTTCCTCGATTTTGTCGGCGGACGCGACGGTTGGCTGCCGCCACGCCGATCTCCATTATAAGTATATGAGATGCCTAGTATACAAGTGTCCTACTAGGACACAACTTCATATTTCTATGTAAACACAATACGACACTTCAGAGTCCAACTGTAATATATCTTGTACATAATATTCCATACAACTCTAACAGCTCCAGCTTGGTCAAGGAAACCTCCTGCACGGCCAGCCGGAAAACGCGCGCTTCCACCATGGAGAATGGTTTGGTGGCGTTCACAGTCAGTCTCGCTTTGTTTTGTTCTGTTTTCGGAGTATGTATGCACATTCGATGCATTTGTCATTGACGGATGGATGCGGTCGGGTCAAAGGTCGTGGTCGTCGCCGCTGTCAGTCTTCACTTCTCCTCCATCTCCTCTTCCTTATACACCTACATTAGAACTTGCGTTAGGTTAAGTTTAGGAAGCATACGGAATTTCTTTTAGTTATAATCAAATAGATTAAGATATCTTGCAATCACACCATGTCATAGGCACATGTGATTTTCATGCAAATTATTTCTTTGACCTGCTATCACCAGCAACTGCCAGCCTGAGCCATTTTATATCAATCCAAAACAAAACGAGCCACCTGTACAAGATGGAGATAATTGCACCAAATTCAGACCGTGTACGTCTAGTGCATCTGCTGATAGCATTTAATCTGCTATGGTTCTTTGAGGATGCATGTTGGCCTATGCATCCTTTGATTGGATGGACTTTCTAAATATTCACTACACAAGTCAGTCATTCTCAGAAGTGGACGGCGGTTTAATTTGGAACGGTTAAGGAAAGAAAATTATCTATTGGCTGCGGCTGAGACTAATTCTTACTGCTGCTGTTGATGTGTCTGCTAATTTGGCAAAATTCCTCAGTTGTCCAATTGCAGCATCTCGCCTAATAGTAGTCCAAGTCTCTCGGCCTCAGATACGCTATGTATGATTATTTTAAAGGAAAATCCTATTGGCGTGTTGCATCAAATGAGCACAGACCGGCCGAGCTGGGCCGGCCCATTAAGCTGTACAGTTGTTCTCCGCCTTTGGGAACCTTCCGAAGGTTGCAGTCTGGGTTTAACCGGTTTTGTTATTCTTTCCGGTTTTCGCTTTTTTTTTCTTAAAAATTGCTCTTTTGGAAAAAAATATCTTTTATAATATATCAAATTGTTCATGTTTTACAAGTTTCTTGGAATTTCTAAAATGTTTTCACTTCCTAAAATTCTTCACAAACTACAAGATGGGCATGTTATTATAAAAATTGCTTGTAATTTTTAAAATGTTCATGTTTTCAAAAAGTGTTCACAAATTCAAAAATAATCAGGAACTTCAAAAATTGTTTATTGTTCATTTTTACACATCTTCCAACAAAATTAGATTCTTCAGAATAAGGTTTGTGTCTTGAAAAACCAAAATTAACATATCCTTGTCAAAACAAGAAACCAAAATTAAGATATGATGATGAAGGAAAGTAGAGGGGATGTGTGGGTAAGCGAAGGAAAGCAAATAATTGATTGAATCGGCGCCAGGTTTGGTTGGGACACACGTGATTTCTTGCTATGACGTTCGTGACTTGGGAGAAGCAGAACATAGCGAAGCTAGAATGGTCGGGTCAGCTGCTGCTTAGACTGGCATCTCCGCATGCTGGGAATCAGTGTCTCGGCATGCTCAAAACAGGAGGGCGCCGACCGTGTTAGAACCGGACAACCACCATGCTGTAACTGTGGTTGAACACCAGTGGTGGGGGACAGATGCGAGGGACCTGTCCTGTGAGGGTCAGAACACCGCGGCGCGAAGCGGTAGCAAGCCAGTAGTGCGAAAGTTAGTCGGCACGCCGCCCATCGCAAGTATAGTGGCGCTTAGCTGTCGACTCTTTACAATGAAAGGGAAGGAGCGAACACTGCGTGAGGAAGGATACGAAGAGAAGATGAATCGAAGGTGCGCTGGGACCAATCCATCCGGGCGCCAGGAGAGCAACCAAATTTTGGGCAAGTCGACCGGTGCCTAGCGCCGCCTTTGAAATGCCCGTATCGATGCTAACGTATTTTTCAATATACTGATGCACTCATGGAACATGTATGTCAATCTTTCCTTTTATTCAATCACCCAGCAACAACATGATGCACGACTCAACAACACATGTAAGAAGAAAGTATACTTGGCCGCAACGTGAACAAGCACACTTATGGTTTACATATTGAGGTTACAAATTAACCTGCCACAACATAAACTAACGACAAGACAGAGACACAATTAACTTCATCATTGCCAGACAACATGGATCAGAACGAAATAAATAAAGTGAAATAAAATATAGTAAAAAAAACATGGATCAGAACGCTGCTGCTCTCACCCCTTTTGAGGCTACTTATTTCTTAGGCTGCGGCTGCTTCTTCATAGCTATCCTCTGTTTTTCTGAGTCAGCTTCACATCTTTCCTACGGTTACGCGACTTTTTAGGTTTCTTTGGTTGTGCCTTCGGCTTATTGGGTGACGGTGGCTTGTTATTCTTCTTCTCCTTTGTACCTGTCTTGTCCATGATGCCTCTTCCTCCTGCTCCTCCTCCTCCTCCTCTTCTTCTTCTTCTTCTTCTTATTCTTCTTCTTCTTGTGCGAGGTAGATGAGGTGAGGTGGATGTGGTGCTTGTTTTGCACCGTTGGTTTGTGGTGTTCTGCAGCAACGGCGCTGCATATATATAGGAGGGATAAGGAATTGGGAAAGCGCCTGGCCGGACAACATGGTTTCATCAAAGGAAAATGGTTTGGTGGCGCCCCAATGCTGCTGTTAGTCAGTGTCTTTTGTGTCGCTTTTGGGTAGTAGATATGTATATAAGTATATTTGATGCATTTGTTCTTGACGGATAGGTATATGCATTTGGGTCAGTGGTCTTCGTTGCTGCCGCTGCTGGTCTTCGCTTTCTTCTTCTCCTCCTCCTTATACTACAGCTACATCAGAATAAGTGTTGGTGGTCAAGTTTTGCTACCACATGCCACACGGCTTGTTACTTGTTAGGGCATCTTATACTGTGACCGCAAATTACCTCCAACATCCCTCCATGTATACAGTGGATCAGTCCGCGGACACAAATTTGGGAGCCGGCTATCCAACACTGCCCGCATACATTTCAAACACTTTTTCAACAAAGCATATGTGTATCTCGTACAAACACATCAGATTACATATAAACCTCGTGAAAACCTTTATATTTTTGACATATTTTAACTAAAAATACTAAAACTATGTGCACGCATCGCCACACGGAGGTCCACTACCATGACACGGATACATTACACTAGTTCACGGCTGGCCACGGAGAATCCCTTTGTCTTCCCTTGTCAGGCAGTCCGTGACTCATCGGACTGCCGGAGCCCCAAGGTATATTACTCCCCATATCTTCCCTATGTTCGCTGCGCCGCTTATCGGAGTGGCAAAGAGGGTGCTTTAGTCGGAGGGGAAGGGAATCCGCTTCCGTGAAGCACGGATTAGGGTTGGTTTTCGGGGCGGGGGAAGATGGTGGCCCGCGAGACAGGGCGAGACATTTGTTGGGCATGCGGCGCCGCAGCGGCGGTGGCCTTCCAAGGACCCAAGTGGTGGCGGGCTCCCAGGTTCTACTTTTCCTCGATTTTGTCGGCGGACGCGGACGTGCTGGCTGCCGCCTCGCCGATCTCCATTATAAGTATATGAGATGCCTAGTATACAAGTGTCCTACTAGGACACGCCTTCATATTTCTATGTAAACACAATACGACACTCAGAGTCCAACTGTAATATATCTTGTACATAATATTCCATACAACTCTAACAGCTCCAGCTTGGTCAAGGAAACCTCCTGCACGGCCGGGCCGAAAACGCGCTTCCACCATGGAGAATGGTTTGGTGGCGTTCACAGTCAGTCTCGTTTGTTTTGTTCTGTTTTCGGGAGTATGTATGCACATTCGATGCATTTGTCATTGACGGATGGATGCGGTCGGGTCAAAGGTCGTGGTCGTCGCCGCGTCAGTCTTCACTTCTCCTCCATCTCCTCTTCCTTATACACCTACATTAGAACTTGCGTTAGGTTAAGTTTAGGAAGCATACAGAATTTCTTTTAGTTATAATCAAATAGATTAAGATATCTTGCAATCACACCATGTCATAGGCACATGTGATTTTCATGCAAATTATTTCTTTGACCTGCTATCACCAGCAACTGCCAGCCTGAGCCATTTTATATCAATCCAAAACAAAACGAGCCACCTGTACAAGATGGAGATAATTGCACCAAATTCAGACCGTGTACGTCTAGTGCATCTGCTGATAGCATTTAATCTGCCATGGTTCTTTGAGGATGCATGTTGGCCTATGCATCCTTTGATTGTATGGACTTCTAAATATTCACTACACAAGTCAGTCATTCTCAGAAGTGGACGGCGGTTAATTTGGAACGGTTAAGGAAAGAAAATTATCTATTGGCTGCGGCTGAGACTAATTCTTACTGCTGCTGTTGATGTGTCTGCTAATTTGGCAAAATTCTCAGTTGTCCAATTGCAGCATCTCGCTTCTAATAGTAGTCCAAGTCTCTCGGCCTCAGATACGCTATGATGATTATTTTAAAGGAAAATCCTATTGGCGTGTTGCATCAAATGGCACAGACCGACCGAGCTGGGCCGGCCCATTAAGCTGTACAGTTGTTCTCCGTCTTTGGGAACCTTCCGGAAGGTTGCAGTCTGGGTTTAACCGGTTTTTGTTATTCTTTCCCGGTTTTCGTTTTCTTTTTTTCTTAAAATTGCTCTTTTTGAAAAAAATATCTTTTATAATTTATAAAATTGTTCATTTTTTACAAGTTTATTTGAATTTCTAAAAATGTTTTCACTTCAAAAAATTCTTAACAAACTACAAGATGGGCATGTTATTATAAAAATTGCTTGTAATTTTTTAAAATGTTCATGTTTTCAAAAAGTGTTCACAAATTCAAAAATAATCAGGAACTTCAAAAAATTGTTTATTTTTCATTTTTTACACATCTTCCAACAAAATTAGATTCTTCAGAATAAGGTTTGTGTCTTGAAAAAAACCAAAATTAACATATCCTTGTCAAAACAAGAAACCAAAATTAAGATATGATGATGAAGGAAAGTAGAGGGGATGTGTGGGTAAGGGAAGGAAAGCAAATAATTGATTGAATCGGCGCCAGGTTTGGTTGGGACACACGTGATTTCTTGCTATGACGCTCGTGACTTGGGAGAAGCAGAACATAGCGAGCTAGAATGGTCGGGTCAGCTGCTGCTTAGACTGGCATCTCCGGCATGCTGGGAATCAGTGTCTCGGCATGCTCAAAACAGGAGGGCGCCGACCGTGTTAGAACCGGACAACCACCATGCTGTAACTGTGGTTGAACACCAGTGGTGGGGGACAGATGCGAGGGACCTGTCCTGTGAGGGTCAGAATAATCACCGCGAGCGGTAGCAAGCCAGTAGTGCTTCGAAAGTTAGTCGGCACGCCGCCCATCGCAAGTATAGTGGCGCTTAGCTGTCGACTCTTTACAATGAAAGGAAGGAGCGAACACCGCGTGAGGAAGGATACGAAGAGAAGATGAATCGAAGGTGCGCTGTGGGACCAATCCATCCGGCGCCAGGAGAGCAACCAAATTTTGGTCAAGTCGACCGGTGCCTAGCGCCGCCTTTTGAAATGCCCGTATCGATGCTAACGTATTTTTCAATATACTGGATGCACTCATGGAACATGTATGTCAATCTTTCCTTTTATTCAATCACCCAGCAACAACATGATGCATGACTCAACAACACATGTAAGAAGAAAGTATACTTGGCCGCAACGTGAACAAGCACACTTATGGTTTACATATTGAGGTTACAAATTAACCTGCCACAACATAAACTAACGTACAAGGCAGAGACACAATTAACTTCATCATTGCCAGACAACATGGATCAGAACGAAATAAATAAAGTGAAATAAAATTTAGTAAAAAAGCATGGATCAGAACGCTGCTGCTCTCACCACTTTTGAGGCTACTTATTATTTCTTAGGTTGCGGCTGCTTCTTCATAGCTATCCTCTGTTTTTCTGAGTCGGCTTCACATCTTTCCTACGGTTACGTGACTTTTTAGGTTTCTTTGGTTGTGCCTTTGGCTTATTGGATGACGGTGGCTTGTTATTCTTCTTCTCCTTTGAACCTGTCTTGTCCATGACGCCTCTCCCTCCTGCTCCTCCTCCTCCTCCTCTTCTTCTTCTTCTACTTATTCTTCTTCTACTTGTGCGAGGTAGATGAGGTGAGGTGGATGTGGTGCTTGTTTTGCACCGGTTGGTTTGTGGTGTCCTGCAGCAACGGCGCGTGCATATATATAGGAGGGATAAGGAATTGGGAAAGCGCTTCTGCTGGACAACATGGTTTCATCAAAGGAAAATGGTTTGGTGGCGTCCCCAGTGCTGCTGTTAGTCAGTCTCTTTTGTGTCGCTTTTGGGTAGTAGATATGTATATAAGTATATTTGATGCATTTGTTCTTGACGGATAGGTATATGCATTTGGGTAAGTGGTCTTCGTTGCTTCCGCGTTGGTCTTCGTTTCTTCTTCTCCTCCTCCTTATACTACAGCTACATCAGAATAAGTGTTGGTGGTCAAGTTTTGCTACCACATGCCACACGGCTTGTTACTTGTTAGGGCATCTTCAACGGCGACCGCAAATTACCTCCAACATCCATCCGCAGAAAGAGAGGATCAGTCCATGGACACAAATGCGGGAGCCAGCTATCTAACGGTGGCCGCATACATTTCAAACACTATTTCAATAATCTGGATGCTTCATGCAAACACATCAGATTACATACAAACCTGACGAAAACATTTACATTTTTGACATATATTAACTGAAAAACTAAAATTATGTGCACGTGTGGCCGCTCGGAGGTCCACTACCATGACATGGATACATTACACTAGTCCACGGCTGCTCATGGAGAATCCCTTTGTCTTCCCCTTGTTAGGAAGTCCGGTGACTCATCGGACTACCGAAGCCCTGGTATATTCCCCCCTCGTATCTTCCCTATGTCCGGCTGCACCACCGATCGGAGTGGCAGAGAGGGTGCTTCACTCAGAGGGAAGAGGGGAATCCGCCCGTGAAGCTGGATCAACAGGACCGGCTCTAACCGCGGGGAGGGGGGGACGGGCGGCCACCACAGGCCCCTCAAGTGCCAAGGGGCACCTAATTCTTCTTCCGATTAGCCTATAGCTCCCTTGCCTAGAATGCCGATGCACCTGCTACCTTTTCACCGATTTACTGCCTTCTTTTCCTCGTGCTACTAGTAGTACGATTGAGGGCCCTTCTATTTGATTAATGGAGCAGTTATTGGATGCGATTAATTAGGTACAGTTATGAAAACCATCCGTCCTTGGTTTCCTTCCTTAATCCTTTCGCGAAAAAACGCCTTCCTTAATCCACAAGCTGAAAGTTGTGCGCCTAATTCGTGAGAAAAACAGTATTAATGGGAAGTATACCTGGCCAAACCTCGGGCCGGGCCTAGCCAAGCCCGACACAAAAAACCCAGGCCCGGGCCCGGCCCGCCATTAGGCCTGTTTTCTGGGCCCGAGCCCGGCCCGAACACGTAAAAGCCCGTCGGGCTCCGGGCCGGCCCAGCCTGACCTTCAGAAAAATGCAAAATCAACGGGCCCGGGCCCGGCCCGGCCCGGTCTTTGGGCTCAAAATCTAGGCCCGAGCCCGGCCCGGAGGTCGCGTCGGTCGGGCTTTTTCGGTCAAGGGGCCGGGCTTCCCATGGCCAGGACTAATGGGAAGCGACAATGACATAGATGTCGAGAATAGATCAAGATCGCAACGCTTGATATCCATCTACCATGCATGCATGGTGTTGCCTTGCATCGAAGTAGATCTAAGTCGGAGGAGGGCAGGACTGACGGAGATTGCCAGTCGATGTCTCGAGGAGACCACACCGACCTTTTGGAGGCTAGATCGACACTGTTAGGGGCACGATGACAGTCATAGACGAGATGGTATGTCTCTAATTTCTATTTGTATATGTAGTCTATATGGCCTAGGAAATTTTATCATGATGGTTGATAAAAAGTTATGAATGATCATCGACATGGCCTCTGCGTTGTTGCAATTGGACACTAATGATCAATTTATCGGTATTGTTAATGTATAGATATCATTGGGGTTATAATTTTTATATTTGGTGACTTGCCAAATAAACTAATCCATATAGAGCTATACATAATATAACCTGACATCAAAATGGATGACAATGTGAGTGATCATTGGCATTTAAGTCATTCATTATTCTTGACGAGGTGCCAGTTTTTACTATATTAGGATGAAAGAAATTAGGATGAACTTAATGATAAAGCTACCAGATATATTAGTAAATAAAAGACTTATAACAAGAACATGTCGTGTAAATAGTAAAGAAAAAGAGAGAAACACATTGTATTTCCTTTGACTAGAGATCAAAATATTTGTTGCTATACATATTTGTGTTTATATTAAGGGCCCCTATGTATAGTATCACCCTGGCCCCCAAAACCTCAAGGCCGGCCGTGCGGATCAGGATTGGTTTTGGGAGCGGGGTATACGGTGGCCCGTGAGACAGTGCAAGACATTTGTTGTGGATGCGGCAACGCAATGGCGATGGCCTTCCAAGCACGCAAGCGGCGACGGGCTCCCATGTTCTACTCTTTCGACGCTACGGCGGACGCGACGTGTTGGCCGCCGCCGCCGATCTCCAAGCCAGCTTCCTTCTCCATTGGCATGGCGCAGTCCCACGGACGATGATGTCGATGGCTCAGATCCTATGGGCTCGGTGGGCCACCGAACCGGATTTTATACCGGGCTCTTCCTGGTCGCCGAATGTCATGAAAAGGGTGAAAAAAATAGTGGAAGAGGATGGGGAGCGGAGGAGAAGTGCAATTGTCACCCGGTGTCTAGCCTCCTTTAAATGGCGAGCGGGTGCGAGGAATTTGCCCGTTGCTTTATTTAATGCCGGCCGGGTCACGAACAGACTTCTTAAAATGGTGAGCGGGTGCGAGGAATTTGCCCGTTGCTTTATCTAATGCCGGCCGGTCACGAACAGACGGTGGCCGGAGTAGCTTTCGGCACACACGCTGGTTTAATGGAGGTGTGTTCAGCCGGGTGCAGCTGGCGACACCCTCGGTTGGCGCGCCTTCAATGCCGGGCAAGTGAGAGGTCGCGCCCGCTCTAGGACGGCTTCAATGCGGGAGCGGATGCTCCACGACGACATGAATGCAGGCAGCTACCGTCGAGAGGGAACGCGCACGGGCAAGGATGGATGGTCTTGGGTGGGCCAGGGTTGTCAGCAGTGGGCATGGGAGCGGTCCGGACGCCTCGCAAAGCCCCCATGCTTGTCTTCAGCTTAGGGAGAAAGTGCATCCAAGACTGAACGGACCGATACAAGAGTGTGTTGCATGGCAAAACACGTTCCCTCCGCCTAGTCCAGACGTATGCGGGTTTAAGGGTCGTCGTTGGAGATGCCCTTGCTCATGAGCAATTTTGACATGGTCCTTCTTACCTCCTCTTTGACATGGTAGGTAAGAAGGTAAAGAGTTACTGACAAACTACTTAGTTAAATTAAGGGACAATTGCATTTTTACCCCTAGTTGGTTCCTACCACGGTTTGCCCTTACTTTTGAGCTTGCTCAGTTTGCCTTACTTTTCCATCGAGGTCCCTCGAATGCCCTTTGACCGCTTGACCAAAACTTTGGAAATTCATAACTAATTCATATAAACTCAGAAAATGCAAATAAGATACCAAAATGTTCATATAAACATTACCTTTATGGGCATATCATTTGCATTCAAGACAAAATCATCATTTAAACTACCCGAGGTAATTAATGTTATTAACATTATTAACAATAAATAGGTATAAACAATATTTTTTCGTGAATAAAAATTATATGCAAATGTAGGTGATGTTTTCTGAACATCTTGATACCTTTGTTTTCAATTTCCTGAGTTTGTATCAACTTGTTATGAGGTTTCCAAATAATGGTCAAAGTCGTTAGAACATTCATAACAAGTTGATACAAACTCAGGAAAATGCAAATAAGTTATCAGGATGTTCAGAAATCATCACCTACATTTGCATGTAATTTTATGCATGAAAAAATATTGTTTATACCTATTTATTTTTAATAATGTTAATAATATTAATTACCTCGGTAGTTTAAACAATGCGTTTGTCCTGATTGCAAATGATATGCCCATAAAGGTAATGTTTATCTGAACATTTTGATATCTTATTTGCATTTTTCTGAGTTCGTATGAATTAGTTATGAATTTTCAAAGTTTTGGTCAAACGGTCAAAGGGCATTCGAGGGACCTCGATGGAAAAAGTAAGGGCAAAACTGAGCAAGCTCGAAAAGTAAAGGCAAAACTCGTGGGTAGGAACCAACTAGGGGTAAAAATGCATTTGTCCCTTAAATTAACGGCTCATATCTATTACATACATTTTCCTTCGTATGAAAAGAGGAGGTTAGAGAATCATAGCACCTACGCCATGCATGATTCATGGCGTAAGTGCACACGTTATATAAGATGTTAAGGTAGAGCTTGAGTTTGGATTAACTAAACCCATTGTAATGACGTGCGACCGATCTTGCAGCCTTATCTGTTGCAGTGACAGGTTCTTTTCTGTCATTCGCTCTGTTATAACTACTTCTTTTTTGGTATTTCACCACAATTTCAACATCTTAAGACTCACACATTTTATTCAAAAAACGCATTGTATTATACATTAGTCGATAAATATTCATCATATGTTTCAAAGATTAAGATGCTTTCGGAAAATCCATTTTTCTGAAACCCTAGCTGCGAGGGCTCAATTATGCAGTGATTTTTGAAAGCATACTAACTACCTACTACGTAGGCAGACGAACTAACTACTGATCATATTAATCTATCTATAAATACCTAGTGTTGATTCAGTCGGAAAGCACAAGGCATGCTGTGCACTAAAGCCGTCAAACATTATGTTTCAAAAATTAGGGAGGGATCATGTCAAGTTTCAAAAATGAGAAAAGTCCATATTTCAACCTCGAACTAACAACGCAGTTTAATTTACAACCCTAAACTTTAAAACCAGTGGAAATACACCCCAACTAACCTTGAGATTCACAACTCAACCCTGGTCATGGTTTTGGACCGGTCAACCGGTTTTGACCGTAGTCAATGCTGACTGGGCACTACCAACTCAGCATGCAAAACTAAAAAAAAACCAACTCCCCCTCCCCCTCCCCCTCTCTCTCATTCTTGATCAGACCCTGAGCACAAAAAGCTGCAGCCGCTGCCCATGTCACCGCCGCCGCATGTTCAGATCTCACACAGACAGCCTGGCGCCCATCGGTCGCCGGGCGCTGCCTGCCTTCCGCCTCTTATTCTCCTCCCTCCTCCACCCGCCTGGCTGCACACCTTCCCGATCTCTCCTCAGATGAACTGACGCCGCTTATCGCCCGAGGCTGCTTCCTTCCGCTGGCGCCACTCGCAGCGCCGCCGCCTCCAGCTTCTTGCGCGCCATCGCGCCTCTCCTCCTCCGCCTCAGTATATCTCGAGCTGCCGCTTTGCGCCATCGCCGATGTTGCTGTCAGCCAAAGACGCCCGGTTGTTCCTTCCGATCGTCGCGAAACAACGACCCCGCTTAGCCCTCGCTTCCCTTCTTCGAGCAGCACCGCAACCCTGTCTCCTCATGCTGCCGACCATGGCCACCACCACAACAACCGCTGCTCGCCATCTTCACCTCCATGGTGATGCGGTGCTGTTCTAGCTTCAGCAGCATGGCACACGCCGATGCGGTGCCGCTCCAGCCCAGAGCCGACACCTGCCGGAGCTGGTCACCGAGGGACCTCGAGGACAAGATCCGGCGCCTACATGATGGGACGAAGTTAAAGAAGATGGTCAAATTCGTTGGATGCGGTGGTTCACCGAGGTCCCCGTCGCTGGCATGAATTTGCCTTGTCGGTGTGAAGCTGCAGGTGCCCAAAATCAAATTATTACGGTCAAAATCATCGGAATCGGATGCGGGAGGCGATGAGCATGAGCGGCTGAGATAGAGATGAATGTTTTTGTTTTAAAGCATTCTTTGCTGATTTGGCACTGTCCAGTCAATAGTCAACTTGGTCAAAACCACTTGACTGCAGTAAAACCGTTGACTGATCCAAAACCAAGACCAGGGTTGAGATGTGAACCTTAAGGTTAGTTGGGGTGTATTTCACCGGTTTTAGAGCTCAGGCTTGTAAGTTAAACCGCATGGTTAGTTTGAGTTTGAAATGTGGATTTTCTCTTCAAAATCAATAGGAGTCGGCTGGCCTTCACATCGCACGCACAAGCTGCCTAGCTGCCTAGCTTCGTTGACCTCCTCTTCCTTATGTAATTTGCTCCTCCAGGTACCACTGCATAGCGTTAACCACTAATATTGGAGTGAGTTAAGTACTACTATGCTAATATTAAAACTGAGCACCCTCCCAGCCCTCTCAATCTCTCGCTGGAGTCTTACCCCTGCTCAATTACTGGCGCACTACCTTGAGCTGCCCCGCTTGTTTCTCCTTTGTGGTAATGCTAAAGAATATCGCAAGAAACTAGAATGAACACGCACAAGACAGAGGTAGTTCAGCAACGTGTAAATTAATCACGTGTACGCCTTTTTCTGACTCATTTCTTTTATTTGGTCACCCAATAACACCAGAAAAACATAAATAGCCACAACGTGAACTGGCACACTTAATTTTTTTTGCAGGAAAAACTCCCATTCTATTCATCGATGTCACGACAGCACAAAGAACAACACAAGAAACAAAAATTACATCCAGGTTCATAGACCATTTATTCATCAATTGGCACACTTCTGGCTTACATCTCACGGGCTCGAACCAATCGAGTTTACAAATTTATTAACTTACCGTAACATAATTAAACTGGTCTCAACGCACTTAACTTCATGGAAGATGGACGGCGCGACATGGACGGAGATCATCGGCGCTGCTGGAAGCAGTTGGACGTTTGGGAGCAGCATAACTACGACTTGTCGTTGCGGACAAGGGCGAGGCCGTCGTCCTAGCCGTTCTATAGGTTGACAAACCTGGCTGCAGTGTCGTCGACCGGTTTGATGCCACCGTTGCTCCCATTGACGTTCTTATGGTCGAGGACGAAGTGGCTCTTGTTGACATTCCTGAGGTCGTAGAAGGAGCCACCATCGCTGATGTTGCTGACATTCTTGAGGTCGGATATATATTTGCCGTTGCTGACGTTCTTGAGGTCGCACACGTATTTGCTGTTGTTGTCGTTGAGGTTGTGTGCAGATTTGCTGTTGTTGACGTTCTTGAGGGCACGTGCGGATTTGCTGTTGTTGACGTTCTTGAGGTAGCGGGTTGAGCCGACGTTGCTGATATTCTTGAACCCGCGGGCTGAACTGCCATTGCTGACGTTCTTGATGTGGAAGAGGAAGCCACCCTTGCTGACGATCTTGAGGCCGTGGGTGTAGCCACCCTTGCTGACATTGTTGAGGCCACCAGCGGAGCCACTGTTGTTGATGACGGTCTTGAGGTAACCGCCGGCGTTGGTGTTCTTGGGGTTGTTGGCGGTCCCATCGGTGACCTCGCCTTCTTCTGACCGAGAAACTTTCCTAGAAACATGACACGATTTTGTTTGGCTTCCTTTTCTTCTTCGAGATGAGGTGAGCTGAGCTGAGTGAGGTGGATGTGGTGTTTGCTTTGCTCCGGTTGGGTTGTGGAAGCCTGCATCGACGGCAATGTATATATATAGGAGCATAATTGGTTGTTGACGTGCTCAACCGGTCAGTCTCTTTTGCTTTGTTGGATATATGTAGTAGATATGCATATGGACTGACGGATGGACGGATGCGGGTGGTCAATGGTCGTGGTTGTCGCCGCGTTGGTCTTCCTTTCTTATACATATAAGAATTAGCGTTAGGTGGAGGTTAGGAAGCTGACGGCTAATAGAGTAAGGATAAAATGTATAATTAGTTAATCACATAGAAAAATTATAAGCACATGCATGTTGTGGTACGAGCGGCGATCCATTTGCACGTCCGTTGGGGATTGCGCACAAGGCAAGCTATGTTTACTATGTTTTTTGTCCGTTGGTTCGTGTAAGTCTGGTTTACTATGTATATAAGTATATTTGATGCATTTGTTTTTGACGGATAGGTATATGCATTTGGGTCAGTGGTCTTCGTTGCTGCCGCGTTGGTCTTCGTTTCTTCTTCTCCTCCTCCTTATACTACAGCTACATCAGAATAAGTGTTGGTGGTCAAGTTTTGCTACCACATGCCACACGGCTTGTTACTTGTTAGGGCATCTTATATTGTGACCGCAAATTACCTCCAACATCCGTCCATGTACAGAGTGGATCAGTCCGCGGACACAAATTTGGGAGCCGGCTATCCAACACTGCCCGCATACATTTCAAACACTTTTTTCAACAAAGCAGATGTGTATCTCGTGACAAACACATCAGATTACATATAAACCTCGTGAAAACCTTTATATTTTTGACATATTTTAACTAAAAATACTAAAACTATGTGCACGCATCACGCACGGAGGTCCACTACCATGACACAGATACATTACACTAGTTCTACGGCTGGCCACGGAGAATCCCTTTGTCTTCCCTTGTCAGGCAGTCCGGTGACTCATCAGACTGCCGGGAGCCCCGAAGGTATATTACTCCCCCGTATCTTCCCTATGTCTGGCTGCGCCGCTTATCGGAGTGGCAAAGAGGGTGCTTTAGTCGGAGGGGAAGGGAATCCGCTTCCGTGAAGCACGGATTAGGGTTGGTTTTCGGGGCGGGGGAAGATGGTGGCCCGCGAGACAGGGCGAGACATTTGTTGGGCATGCGGCGCCGCAGCGGCGGTGGCCTTCCAAGGACCCAAGTGGTGGCGGGCTCCCAGGTTCTACTTTTCCTCGATTTTGTCGGCGGACGCGGACGTGCTGGCTGCCGCCTCGCCGATCTCCATTATAAGTATATGAGATGCCTAGTATACAAGTGTCCTACTAGGACACAACTTCATATTTCTATGTAAACACAATACGTATTACTCAGAGTCCAACTGTAATATATCTTGTACATAATATTCCATACAACTCTAACAGCTCCAGCTTGGTCAAGGAAACCTCCTGCACGGCCGGCCGGAAAACGTGCTTCCACCATGGAGAATGGTTTGGTGGCGTTCACAGTTAGTCTCGTTTGTTTTGTTCTGTTTTCGGGAGTATGTATGCACATTCGATGCATTTGTCATTGACGGATGTATGCGGTCGGGTCAAAGGTCGTGGTCGTCGCCGCGTCAGTCTTCACTTCTCCTCCATCTCCTCTTCCTTATACACCTACATTAGAACTTGCGTTAGGTTAAGTTTAGGAAGCATACGAAATTTCTTTTAGTTATAATCAAATAGATTAAGATATCTTGCAATCACACCATGTCATAGGCACATGTGATTTTCATGCAAATTATTTCTTTGACCTGCTATCACCAGCAACTGCCAGCCTGAGCCATTTTATATCAATCCAAAACAAAACGTGCCACCTGTACAAGATGGAGATAATTGCACCAAATTCAGACCATGTACGTCTAGTGCATCTGCTGATAGCATTTAATCTGCCATGGTTCTTTGAGGATGCATGTTGGCCTATGCATCCTTTGATTGGATGGACTTCTCTAAATATTCACTACACAAGTCAGTCATTCTCAGAAGTGGACGGCGGGTTTAATTTGGAATGGTTAAGGAAAGAAAATTATCTATTGGCTGCGGCTGAGACTAATTCTTACTGCTGCTGTTGATGTGTCTGCTAATTTGGCAAAATTCCTCAGTTGTCCAATTGCAGCATCTCGCTCTAATAGTAGTCCAAGTCCCTCGGCCTCAGATACGTTGCGTATGATTATTTTAAAGGAAAATCCTATTGGCGTGTTGCATCAAATGGCACAGACCGGCCGAGCTGGGCCGGCCCATTAAGCTGTACAGTTGTTCTCCGTCTTTGGGAACCTTCCGGAAGGTTGCAGTCTGGGTTTAACCGGTTTTTGTTATTCTTTCCCGGTTTTCTTTTTCTTTTTTTTCCTAAAAATTGCTCTTTTTGGAAAAAAAAAATATCTTTTATAATATATCAAATTGTTCATGTTTTACAAGTTTATTGGAATTTCTAAAAATGTTTTCACTTCCAAAAATTCTTCACAAACTACAAGATGGGCATGTTATTATAAAAATTGCTTGTAATTTTTAAAATGTTCATGTTTTCAAAAAGTGTTCACAAATTCAAAAATAATCAGGAACTTCAAAAATTGTTTATTGTTCATTTTTTACACATCTTCCAACAAAATTAGATTCTTCAGAATAAGGTTTGTGTCTTGAAAAAAACCAAAATTAACATATCCTTGTCAAAACAAGAAACCAAAATTAAGATATGATGATGAAGGAAAGTAGATGGGATGTGTGGGTAAGGGAAGGAAAGCAAATAATTGATTGAATCGGCGCCAGGTTTGGTTGGGACACACGTGATTTCTTGCTATGACGTTCGCACTTGGGAGAAGCAGAACATAGCGAGCTAGAATGGTCGGGTCAGCTGCTGCTTAGACTGGCATCTCCGGCATGCTGGGAATCAGTGTCTCGGCATGCTCAAAACAGGAGGGCGCCGACCGTGTTAGAACCGGACAACCACCATGATGTAACTGTGGTTGAACACCAGTGATGGGGACAGATGCGAGGGACCTGTCCTGTGAGGGTCAGAACACCGCTGGGCGAGCGGTAGCAAGCCAGTAGTGCTTCGAAGTTAGTCGGCACGCGCCCATCGCAAGTATAGTGGCGCTTAGCTGTCGACTCTTTACAATGAAAGGGAAGGAGCGAACACTGCGTGAGGAATGATACGAAGACAAGATGAACCGAAAGGTGCGCGTGGGACCAATCCATCTGGCGCCAGGAGAGCAACCAAATTTTGGGCAAGTCGACCGGTGCCTAGCGCCGCCCTTGGAAATGCCCGTGTATCGATGCTAACGTATTTTTCAATATACTGGATGCACTCATGGAACATGTATGTCAATCTTTCCTTTTATTCAATCACCCAGCAACAACATGATGCACGACTCAACAACACATGTAAGAAGAAAGTATACTTGGCTGCAACATGAACAAGCACACTTATGGTTTACATATTGAGGTTACAAATTAACCTGCCACAACATAAACTAACGTACAAGGCAGAGACACAATTAACTTCATCATTGCCAGACAACATGGATCAGAACGAAATAAATAAAGTGAAATAAAATATAGTAAAAAAAAACATGGATCAGAACGCGGCTGCTCTCACCACTTTTGAGGCTACTTCTTATTTCTTAGGCTGCGGCTGCTTCTTCATAGCTATCCTCTGTTTTTCTGAGTCAGCTTCACATCTTTCCCTACGGTTACGTGACTTTTAGGTTTCTTTGGTTGTGCCTTCGGCTTATTGGGTGACGGTGGCTTGTTATTCTTCTTCTCCTTTGAACCTGTCTTGTCCATGACGCCTCTTCCTCCTGCTCCTCCTCCTCCTCCTCTTCTTCTTCTTCTACTTATTCTTCTTCTTTTTGTGCGAGGTAGATGAGGTGAGGTGGATGTGGTGCTTGTTTTGCACCGGTTGGTTTGTGGTGTTCTGCAGCAACGGCGCGTGCATATATATAGGAGGGATAAGGAATTGGGAAAGCGCTCTGGCCGGACAACATGGTTTCATCAAAGGAAAATGGTTTGGTGGCGTCCCCAGTGCTGCTGTTAGTCAGTCTCTTTTGTGTCGTTTTGGGTAGTAGATATGTATATAAGTATATTTGATGCATTTGTTCTTGACGGATAGGTATATGCATTTGGGTCAGTGGTCTTCGTTGCTGCCGCGTTGGTCTTCGTTTCTTCTTCTCCTCCTCCTTATACTACAGCTACATTAGAATAAGTGTTGGTGGTCAAGTTTTGCTACCACATGCCACACAGCTTGTTACTTGTTAGGGCATCTTATATTGTGACCGCAAATTACCTCCAACATCCGTCCATGTACAGAGTGGATCAGTCCGCGGACACAAATTTGGGAGCCGGCTATCCAACACTGCCCGCATACATTTCAAACACTTTTTCAACAAAGCAGATGTGTATCTCGTACAAACACATCAGATTACATATAAACCTCGCGAAAACCTTTATATTTTTGACATATTTTAACTAAAAATACTAAAACTATGTGCACGCATCACCGCACGGAGGTCCACTACCATGACACAGATACATTACACTAGTTCACGGCTGGCCACGGAGAATCCCTGTGTCTTCCCCTTGTCAGGCAGTCCGGTGACTCATCGGACTGCCGGGAGCCCCGAAGGTATATTACTCCCCCGTATCTTCCCTATGTCTGGCTGCGCCGCTTATCGGAGTGGCAAAGAGGGTGCTTTAGTCGGAGGGGAAGGGAATCCGCTTCCGTGAAGCACGGATTAGGGTTGGTTTTCGGGGCGGGGGAAGATGGTGGCCCGCGAGACAGGGCGAGACATTTGTTGGGCATGCGGCGCCACAGCGGCGGTGGCCTTCCAAGGACCCAAGTGGTGGCGGGCTCCCAGGTTCTACTTTTCCTCGATTTTGTCGGCGGACGCGGATGTGCTGGCTGCCGCCTCGCCGATCTCCATTATAAGTATATGAGATGCCTAGTATACAAGTGTCCTACTAGGACACAACTTCATATTTCTATGTAAACATAATACGTATTACTCAGAGTCCAACTGTAATATATCTTGTACATAATATTCCATACAACTCTAACAGCTCCAGCTTGGTCAAGGAAACCTCCTGCACGGCCGGCCGGAAAACGCGCTTCCACCATGGAGAATGGTTTGGTGGCGTTCACAGTCAGTCTCGTTTGTTTTGTTCTGTTTTCGGGAGTATGTATGCACATTCGATGCATTTGTCATTGACGGATGGATGCGGTCGGGTCAAAGGTCGTGGTCGCCGCCGCGTCAGTCTTCACTTCTCCTCCATCTCCTCTTCCTTATACACCTACATTAGAACTTGCGTTAGGTTAAGTTTAGGAAGCATACGGAATTTCTTTTAGTTATAATCAAATAGATTAAGATATCTTGCAATCACACCATGTCATAGGCACATGTGATTTTCATGCAAATTATTTCTTTGACCTGCTATCACCAGCAACTACCAGCCTGAGCCATTTTATATCAATCCAAAACAAAACGAGCCACCTGTACAAGATGGAGATAATTGCACCAAATTCAGACCGTGTACGTCTAGTGCATCTGCTGATAGCATTTAATCTGCCATGGTTCTTTGAGGATGCATGTTGGCCTATGCATCCTTTGATTGGATGGACTTCTCTAAATATTCACTACACAAGTCAGTCATTCTCAGAAGTGGACGGCGAAGCGAATTTGGAACGGTTAAGGAAAGAAAATTATCTATTGGCTGCGGCTGAGACTAATTCTTACTGCTGCTGTTGATGTGTCTGCTAATTTGGCAAAATTCCTCAGTTGTCCAATTGCAGCATCTCGCTCTAATAGTAGTCCAAGTCCCTCGGCCTCAGATACGTTGCGTATGATTATTTTAAAGGAAAATCCTATTGGCGTGTTGCATCAAATGGCACAGACCGGCCGAGCTGGGCCGGCCCATTAAGCTGTACAGTTGTTCTCCGTCTTTGGGAACCTTCCGGAAGGTTGCAGACTGGGTCTAACCGGTTTTTGTTATTCTTTCCGGTTTTCATTTTCTTTTTTTCTTAAAAATTGCTCTTTTGGAAAAAAATATCTTTTATAATATATCAAATTGTTCATGTTTTACAAGTTTATTGGAATTTCTAAAAATGTTTTCACTTCCAAAAATTCTTCACAAACTACAAGATGGGCATGTTATTATAAAAATTGCTTGTAATTTTTTAAAATGTTCATGTTTTCAAAAAGTGTTCACAAATTCAAAAATAATCAGGAACTTCAAAAATTGTTTATTGTTCATTTTTTACACATCTTCCAACAAAATTAGATTCTTTAGAATAAGGTTTGTGTCTTGAAAAAAACCAAAATTAACATATCCTTGTCAAAACAAGAAACCAAAATTAAGATATGATGATGAAGGAAAGTAGAGGGGATGTGTGGGTAAGGGAAGGAAAGCAAATAGTTGATTGAATTGGCGCCAGGTTTGGTTGGGACACACGTGATTTCTTGCTATGACGTTCGCACTTGGGAGAAGCAGAACATAGCGAGCTAGAATGGTCGGGTCAGGTGCTGCTTAGACTGGCATCTCCAGCATGCTGGGAATCAGTGTCTCGGCATGCTCAAAACAGGAGGGCGCCGACCGTGTTAGAACCGGACAACCACCATGCTGTAACTGTGGTTGAACACCAGTGGTGGGGACAGATGCGAGGGACCTGTCCTGTGAGGGCTGTAACACCGTGGCGAGCGGTAGCAAGCCAGTAGTGCTTCGAAAGTTAGTCGGCACGCGTCCATTGCAAGTATAGTGGCGCTAGCTGTCGACTCTTTACAATGAAAGGGGAAGGAGCGAACACTGCGTGAGGAAGGATACGAAGAGAAGATGAATCGAAAGGTGCGCGTGGGACCAATCCATCTGGCGCCAGGAGAGCAACCAAATTTTGGGCAAGTCGACCGGTGCCTAGCGCCGCCCTTGGAAATGCCCGTGTATCGATGCTAACGTATTTTTCAATATACTGGATGCACTCATGGAACATGTATGTCAATCTTTCCTTTTATTCAATCACCCAGCAACAACATGATGCACGACTCAACAACACATGTAAGAAGAAAGTATACTTGGCATAACGTGAACAAGCACACTTATGGTTTACATATTGAGGTTACAAATTAACCTGCCACAACATAAACTAACGTACAAGGCAGAGACACAATTAACTTCATCATTGCCAGACAACATGGATCAGAACGAAATAAATAAAGTGAAATAAAATATAGTAAAAAGAACATGGATCAGAACGCGGCTGCTCTCACCACTTTTGAGGCTACTTCTTATTTCTTAGGCTGCGGCTGCTTCTTCATAGCTATCCTCTGTTTTTCTGAGTCAGCTTCACATCTTTCCCTACGGTTACGTGACTTTTTAGGTTTCTTTGGTTGTGCCTTCGGCTTATTGGGTGACGGTGGCTTGTTATTCTTCTTCTCCTTTGTACCTGTCTTGTCCATGACGCCTCTTCCTCCTGCTCCTCCTCCTCCTCCTCTTCTTTTTCTACTACTTATTCTTCTTCTTCTTGTGCGAGGTAGATGAGGTGAGGTGGATGTGGTGCTTGTTTTGCACCGGTTGGTTTGTGGTGTTCTGCAGCAACGGTGCGTGCATATATAGGAGGGATAAGGAATTGGGAAAGCGCTCTGGCGGACAACATGGTTTCATCAAAGGAAAATGGTTTGGTGGCGTCCCAGTGCTGCTGTTAGTCAGTCTCTTTTGTGTCGCTTTTGGGTAGTAGATATGTATATAAGTATATTTGATGCATTTGTTATTGACGGATAGGTATATGCATTTGGGTCAGTGGTCTTCGTTGCTGCCGCGTTGGTCTTCGTTTCTTCTTCTCCTCCTCCTTATACTACAGCTCCATCAGAATAAGTGTTGGTGGTCAAGTTTTGCTACCACATGCCACACGGCTTGTTACTTGTTAGGGCATCTTCAACGGCGACCGCAAATTACCTCCAACATCCTTCCGCAGACAGAGAGGATCAGTCCATGGACACAAATGCGGGAGCCAGCTATCTAACGTTGGCCGCATACATTTCAAACACTATTTCAATAATCTGGATGCTTCATGCAAACACATCAGATTACATACAAACCTGACGAAAACATTTACATTTTTGACATATATTAACTGAAAAACTAAAATTATGTGCACGTATGGCCGCACGGAGGTCCACTACCATGACACGGATACATTACACTAGTCCACGGCTGCTCGCGGAGAATCCCTTTGTCTTCCCCTTGTTAGGAAGTCTGGTGACTCATCGGACTACCGGAAGCCCCGAAGGTATATTCCTCCCCCGTATCTTCCCTATGTCTGGCTGCACCACTGATCGGAGTGGCGGAGAGGGTGCATCACTCGAGAGGGAAGAGGGAATCCGCTTCCGTGAAGCGCTGGATCAACAGGACCGGCTCTAACCGTGGGGAGGGGGGGACGGGGCGGCCACCATAGGCCCCCAAGTGCCAAGGGGCACCTAATTCTTCTTCTGATTAGCCTATAGCTCCCTTGCCTAGAATGCCAATGCACCTGCTACCTTTTCACTGATTTCCTGCCTTCTTTTTCTCGTGCTACTAGTAGTACGATTGAGGGCCCTTCTATTTGATTAATGGAGCAGTTATTGGATGCGATTAATTAGTACAGTTATGAAAACCATCCGTCCTTGGTTTCCTTCCTTAATCTTTTCGCGAAAAAACGCCTTCCTTAATCCACAAGCTGAAATTTGTGCGCCTAATTTGTGAGAAAAACAGTATTAATGGGAAGTATACCTGGCCAAATCTCGGGCCGGGCCTAGCCAAGCCCGACACAAAAAACCCAGGCCCGGGCCCGGCCCGCCATTAGGCCTATTTTCTGGGCCCGAGCCCGGCCCGAACACGTAAAAGCCCGTCGGGCTCCGGGCCGGCCCGGCCTGACCTTCAGAAAAATGCAAAATCAACGGGCCCGGGCCCGGCCCGGTCTTCGGGCTCAAAATCTAGGCCCGAGCCCGGCCCGGAGGTAGCGTCGGGTCGGGCTTTTTCGGGCCGGGCCGGGCCGGGCTTCCCATGGCCAGGACTAATGGGAAGCGACAATGACACAGATGTCGAGAATAGATCAAGATCGCAACGCTTGATATCCATCTACCATGCATGCATGGTGTTGCCTTGCATCGAAGTAGATCTAAGTCGGAGGAGGGCAGGACTGACGGAGATTGCCAGTCGATGTCTCGAGGAGACCACACTGACTCCTTTGGAGGCTAGATCGATACTGTTAGGGCACGATGACAGTCATAGACGAGATGGTATGTCTCTAATTTCTATTTGTATATGTAGTCTATATGGCCTAGGAAATTTTATCATGATGGTTGATAAAAAGTTATGAATGATCATCGACATGGCCTCTGCGTTGTTGCAATTGGACACTAATGATCAATTTATCGGTATTGTTAATGTATAGATATCATTGGGGTTATAATTTTTTATATTTGGTGACTTGCCAAATAAACTAATCCATATAGTGCTATACATAATATAACCTGACATCAAAATGGATGACAATGTGAGTGATCATTGGCATTTAAGTCATTCATTATTCTTGACGAGGTGCAGTTTTTACTATATTAGGATGAAAGAAATTAGGATAAACTTAATGATAAAGCTACCAGATATATTAGGAAATAAAAGACTTATAACAAGAACATGTCGTGTAAATAGTAAAGAAAAGAGAGAAACACATTGTATTTCCTTTGACTAGAGATCAAAATATTTTTTGCTATACATATTTGTGTTTATATTAAGGGCCCCTATGTATAGTATCACCCTGGCCCCCAAAACCTCAAGGCCGGCCGTGCGGATCAGGATTGGTTTTGGGAGCGGGTATCTGGTGGCCCATGAGACAGTGCAAGCCTTTTGTTGTGGATGCGGCAACGCAATGGCGATGGCCTTCCAAGCAAGCAAGCGGCGACGGCTCCCATGTTCTACTCTTTCTCGGCGTTGGCGGCGGACGCGGACGTGTTGGCCGCCGCCTCGCCGATCTCCAAGCCAGCTTCTTTCTCCATAGGCATGGCGCGGTCCCACGGACGATGATGTCAGATGGCTCGTATCCTATGGGCTCCGTGGGCCGCCCAACCGGATTTTATACCGGGCTCTTCCTGGTCGCCGAATGTCATGAAAAGGGTGAAAAAAATAGTGGAAGGAGGAGATGGGGAGCGGAGGAGAAGTGCAATTGTCGCCCGGCGTCTGGCCTCCTTTAAATGGCGAGCGGGTGCGAGAAATTTGCCCGTTGCTTTATTTAATGCCGGCCGGGTCACGAACAGACTTCTTAAAATGGTGAGCGGGTGGGAGGAATTTGCCCGTTGCTTTATCTAATGCCGGCCGGGTCACGAACAGACGTGTGGCCGGAGTAGCTTTCTCGGCACACACGCGGGTTTAATGGAGGTGTGTTCAGCCGGGCGTGCAGCGGGCGACACCCTCGGTTGGCGCGCCGCTTCAATGCCGAAGCAAGTGAGAGGTCGCGCCCGCTCTAGGACGGCTTCAATGCGGGAGCGGATGCTCCACGACGACATGAATGCAGGCAGCTACCGTCGAGAGGAAACGCGCACGGGCAAGGATGGATGGTCTTGGGTGGGCCAGGGTTGTCAGCAGTGGGCATGGGAGCGGTCCGGACGCCTGCAAAGCCCCCATGCTTGTCTTCAATTTGTGGGAGAAAGTGCGTCCGAAGACTGAACGGACCGATACAAGAGCGTGTTGCATGGCAAAACACGTCCCCTCCGCCTAGTACGTATGCGGGTTTAAGGGTCCTCGTTGGAGATGCCCTTACTCATGAGCAATTTTGACATGGTCCTTCTTACCTCCTCTTTGACATGGTAGGTAAGAAGGTAAAGAGTTACTGACAAACTACTTAGTTAAATTAACGGCTCCTATCTATTACATACATTTTCCTTCGTATGAAAAGAGGAGGTTAGAGAAATCATGTGCACCTACGCCATGCATGATTCATGGCGTAAGTGCACACGTTATATAAGATGTTAAGGTAGAGCTTGAGTTTGGATTAACTAAACCCATTGTAATGACGTGCGACCGATCTTGCAGCCTTATCTGTTGCAGTGACAGGTTCTTTTCTGTCATTCGTTCTGTTATAACTACTTCTTTTTTTGGTATTTCACCACAATTTCAACATCTTAAGACTCACACATTTTATTCAAAAAAAAACGCATTGTATTATACATTAGTTGTATAAATATTCATCATATGTTTCAAAGATTAAGATGCTTTCGGAAAATCCATTTTTCTGAAACCCTAGCTGCGAGGGCTAAATTATGCAGTGATTCTTGAAAGCATACTAACTACCTACTACGTAGGCAGACGAACTAACTACTGATCATATTAATCTATCTATAAATACCTAGTGTTGATTCAGTCGGAAAACACAAGGCATGCTGCGCACTAAAGCCGTCAAACATTATGTTTCAAAAATTAGGGAGGGATCATGTCAAGTTTCAAAAATGAGAAAAGTCCACATTTCAACCTCGAACTAACCACGCAGTTTAATTTACAACCCTAAACTTTAAAACCAGTGGAAATATACCCCCAACTAACCTTGAGATTCACAACTCAACCCTGGTCATGGTTTTGGACCGGTCAACCGGTTTTGACCGCAGTCAATGTTGACTGGGCACTACCAACTCAGCATGCAAAACTAAAAAAACAACCAACTCCCCCTCCCCCTCTCTCTCTTTCTTGATCAGACCCTGAGCACAAAAAGCTGCAGCCGTTGCCCATGTCACCGCCGCCGCATGTTCAGATCCCGCGCGCCGCACAGCCTGGGCGCCCATCGGTCGTCGGCGAGCGCTGCCCGTCTTCCGCCCCCTTATTCTCCTCCCCTCCTCCACCCGCCCGGCTGCACACCTTCCCGATCTCTCCCTCGTATGAACCGACGCCGCTATCGCCCGAGGCTGCTTCCTCCGCTGGCGCCACTCGCAGCGCCGCCCGCCTCCAGCTTCTTGCGCGCCATCGCGCCTCCTCTCCTCCTCCGGCCTCCGTATATCTCGAGTTGCCGCCTTGCGCCACTGCTCGACGCTGCTCGATGTTGCTGTCAGCCAGCACGCCTCCGGTTGTTCCTTTGACTGTCGCGAAACAACGACCCCGCTAGCCCTGCTTCCCCTTCTTCGAGCAGCACCGCAACCCTGTCTCCTCATGCTCCGACCATGGCCACCACCACAACAACCGCTGCTCGGCCATCTTCACCTCCATGGTGATGCGGTGCTGTTCTAGCTCAGCAGCATGGCGCACGCTGATGCGGTGCCGTTCCAGCCCAGGAGCTGACACCTGCCGGAGCTGGTCACCGAGGGACCTCGAGGACAAGATCTGGCGCTCTGCAGGATGGGACGAGTTAAAGAAGATGGTCAAATTCGTTGGATGCGGTGGTTCAGTCGAGGCCCCTGTCGCTGGCATGAATTTGCCTTGTCGGTGTGAAGCTGCAGGTGCCCAAAATCAAATTATTACGGTCAAAATCATCGGAATCGGATGCGGGAGGCGATGAGCATGAGCGGCTGAGATAGAGATGAATGTTTTTGTTTTAAAGCATTCTTTGCTGATTTGGCACTGTCCAGTCAATAGTCAACTTGGTCAAAACCACTTGACTGCAGTAAAAACCGGTTGACTGATCCAAAACCAAGACCAGGGTTGAGATGTGAACCTTAAGGTTAGTTGGGGTGTATTTCGACCGGTTTTAGAGCTCAGGCTTGTAAGTTAAACCGCGTGGTTAGTTTGAGGATGAAATGTGGATTTTTCTCTTCAAAAATCAATAGGAGTCGGCTGGCCTTCACATCGCACGCACAAGCTGCCTAGCTAGCTGCCTAGCTTCGTTGACCTCCTCTTCCTTATGTAATTTGCTCCTCCAGGTACCACTGCATAGCGTTAACCACTAATATTGGAGTGAGTTAAGTACTACTATGCTAATATTAAAACTGAGCACCCTCCCAGCCCTCTCAGGTCATTAGCATTTCTAGCCGTTATATCGCCACTTTTAGTCGTTTTCCACTATATAAAAACACGGCTCAACATCTCGCTGGAGTCTTCCCGCTTGTTTCTCCTTTGTGGTAATGCTAAAGAATATCGCAAGAAACTAGAATGAACACGCACAAGACAGAGGTAGTTCAGCAACGTGTTAATTAATCACGTGTACGTCTTTTCTGACTCATTTCTTTTATTTGGTCACCCAATAACACCAGAAAAACATAAATAGCCACAACGTGAACTGGCACACTTAATTTTTTTTGCAGGAAAAACTCCCATTTTATTCATCGATGTCACGACAGAACAAAGAACAACACAAGAAACAAAAATTACATCCAGGTTCATAGACCATTTATTCATCAATTGGCACACTTCTGGCTTACATCTCACGGGCTCGAACCAATCGAGTTTACAAATTTATTAACTTACCGTAACATAATTAAACTGGTCTCAACGCACTTAACTTCATGGAAGATGGACGGCGCACATGGACGGAGATCATCGGCGTGCTGGAAGCAGTTGGACGTTTGGGAGCAGCATGACTACGACTTGTCGTTGCGGACAAGGGCGAGGCCGTCGTCCTAGCCGTTCTTGAGGTTGACACACCTGGCTGCAGTGTCGTCGACCGGTTTGATGCCACCGTTGCTCCCATTGACGTTCTTATGGTCGAGGACGAAGTGGCTCTTGTTGACATTCCTGAGGTCGTAGAAGGAGCCACCATCGCTGATGTTGCTGACATTCTTGAGGTCGGATATATATTTGCCGTTGCTGACGTTCTTGAGGTCGCACACGTATTTGCTGTTGTTGTCGTTGAGGTTGTGTGCAGATTTGCTGTTGTTGACGTTCTTGAGGGCACGTGCGGATTTGCTGTTGTTGACGTTCTTGAGGTAGCGGGTTGAGCCGACGTTGCTGATATTCTTGAACCCGCGGGCTGAACTGCCATTGCTGACGTTCTTGATGTGGTGGAGGAAGCCACCCTTGCTGACGATCTTGAGGCCGTGGGTGTAGCCACCCTTGCTGACATTGTTGAGGCCACCAGCGGAGCCACTGTTGTTGATGACGGTCTTGAGGTAGCCGCCGGCGTTGGTGTTCTTGGGGTTGTTGGCGGTCCCATCGGTGACCTCGCCTTCTTCTGACCGAGAAACTTTCCTAGAAACATGACACGATTTTGTTTGGCTTCCTTTTCTTCTTCGAGATGAGGTGAGCTGAGCTGAGTGAGGTGGATGTGGTGTTTGCTTTGCTCCGGTTGGGTTGTGGAAGCCTGCATCGACGGCAATGTATATATATAGGAGCATAATTGGTTGTTGACGTGCTCAACCGGTCAGTCTCTTTTGCTTTGTTGGATATATGTAGTAGATATGCATATGGACTGACGGATGGACGGATGCGGGTGGTCAATGGTCGTGGTTGTCGCCGCGTTGGTCTTCCTTTCTTATACATATAAGAATTAGCGTTAGGTGGAGGTTAGGAAGCTGACGGCTAATAGAGTAAGGATAAAATGTATAATTAGTTAATTACATAGAAAATTATAAGCACATGCATGTTGTGGTACGAGCGGCGATCCATTTGCATGTCCGTTGGGGATTGCGCACAAGGCAAGCTATGTTTACTATGTTTTTGTCCGTTGGTTCGTGTAAGTCCGGTTTACTATGTTTCCTTTTCCCTTTTCATCTTTTTTGTTTCTTTAGTTTCATTTGGTTTTTCACCGAGTTTTTTGATTTTCCTTTTTCCTTCATTTTGCATTGGTTGTCTTTGTTTTCTCATTGGGTTTTCTGGTTTTCTTCGTTATACTTTTCTTTTATTTTGTTTCTTTCTTATTTTCCTAAGTTCTCTTCGGTTTTTCGCTTTTCTTTTATGTTTCTTTGTCGGCTTTTATTGGTTCTTTGGTTCATTATTTTCCGCACATGTCTCTTTTTTTCTCAGTGCACAATGTACAATTATAGAGCACAAGTGAAGCATTTTTATGATACAATTTGAATATTTTTCACATGAATGATGTATATTTTTATATACATTTTTTGACACATTTTTGAATATGCAATAAAAAATTCCAAATACATGTTGTACATATTATTAATACAAATAAACGCTTTTTGTCCTTCTTGGACGTTTTTCTACATTTTTTAAAATACACCAAACAACTATTTGACTCGCCGGAATTTTTTTAAATTCATGTGTATATTTGTTTAATGGTACAATGCATTTTTTTACCATCTGCAAATATTTTTTTGTTTGATACTTTTTTTGAAAATGACAGATGTCAGAAAATATTTGTGGAACTCACGAATATTTTTGATAAATGGTACATACATTCCTTCGAATTACACAGACATTTTGAAATATATGTAACATTTTCTAAATGTCACAAACATTTTTCATACACAAGATTAACATTTTTAAAATACGATGAATATTGTTTGTACAATATTGTTATGTAATGGGTCATGGTTTCAAAAAAATTATTGGAATTTCAAAAATCTTCCCTTATTCAAGTTTTGTTCCGAATTAATAATTTTCAAAAAATGTTTTTGTTTTCCATATTTTAATTCACAAATTCAAAAATGTGTTGCATTTCAAAATTTTCAGGATTCTAAACAAAATGCTTATGCTTCAACAATTTTTCGCAATTACGAAAACTTCTGTTATTTTTAAATACAAATCAAAAATGTTAATGGCTTTAAAAATTGTATGTTCTTTCCTCAAAAAGTTCAAATTTCAATTTTTCTGATGTTAAAATAAGATTTTCAAAAACAAATCCCTTTACTTTGATCACAATTTCCAATAAATGTTTGAAAATTTGCAAATAGTTTTGGATCTGCCGCTACTTGTTAATGTTTCCCGCTGGTTATAAGCCACTCACACATGTGAGGTCCACTGATAGCAACCGCCCTTCACTAGCGAGGGGTCCAGAGGTAGGTACCTTGTGGGGGCAGCATTTTTTTCCGACTTTTTTACAACGCAACTCCCAAGAGCGCTCTGAATGGGCCGGGCCATCAGGACTCCGCCCGTGCATCCTGAGCCTATTTGACAGAATACGTGTCCCACTGCTAGCGCGAGCGCTATATCTCGCTTTAGGCGTGTGCTTGTCATGTCTCGCTGAAGGGAATGCCCCGCTCTGTAACTACTGGGCAGAACCGTTAGTGTACGCATTGAAAAAAAGAAGAAGAAAAATGGAAGAGAAACATTATTCAATCGTTGGTCTTCCAGCTCACAGGCATCTCTGCTGGCCACTATGCCAGCTTCAGATTTGCATAAAATCCAAGGGCGCGACGTAGGTGAGGGTAAAAGAGTTGGCTTTGCATTAGTTTTTCCTGGATTTGGTTTTTGTTTTGTCTTTCTTTTTTCATCGGTTTTCTTCGTTCTGCCACTGTTTTTTTCCTTCTCTCCTCTTTTATTTGGGTTTCTCTCTTTTTTTTCTTTCCTTTTTTCTTCTCCATTTTTTGTTTTTTTTCCGGTTTTCTTCTAGCTTTTATGTTTTTATTTTCATTGTTTTTGTCGGTTTCCTTCTTTTTCTAGTTTATATGTTTTTTCTGGGTTTTCATTCTACCTTTTTCGCATATGTCCAGAGGATTTTTCCATACACATTTAACATTATTCAAATACTTTATTTACATTTTTGAAATGCTAGTTCAACATTTTTAAAATACTTGATTAACATTTTCATATACATGGTCAAAATATTTCATTTTAATACAAGGTCAACATTTTTTCTATACGCATTCAACATTATTCAAAACATTGGTTTATATTCTCTCAAATACTTTTCGAGCATTCAAATTTTTCTAAATGTTTACACAAAAAATGTTGGTCAAGTATTAAAAAAAATGATGAATTTATTTATGATGTACATAAACATGTTGATCAATCATTTGAAGAAATTTTGATCAAGTATTTGAAAAATGTTAAATGTGTAAAGAAAAAAATATTGACCGTGTATTAAAAATGATGAATTATTTTTATCATGTATATAAATATGTTAATAATCAAATAAAAAAATGTTGATTAAGCTTTTGAAAAATATTAAATGGTTATAGAAAAAATGTTGACCATGTAATAAAAATGAATTATATTACTCATGTGTATAAAAAAATTAATCAAGCATTTAAAAAAATGTTGGACAAGTATTTGAAAAATGTGAAACATCTATAATAAAAGTTTAACATGTATAAAAAATGATAAAAAAATTATCATGTACATAAGAATGTTAATCAACTATTAAAAAATATTGGACAATTATTTGAAAAATGTTGATCAATCATTTGAACAATGTCAAATGTTTATAAAAAAATGTAGACCATGTCTTCAAAACGTATGATTTTTTTGATCATGTATATTGAAAATGTGAATCAAGGATTTGAAAGAATGTTGAACAAGTATTTAAAAAATATTTATCAATCATTTGGAATGTGTTAAATGTGAATAAAAAAATGTTGATCATGTATAACCAAACTCTAAAATTTGTATTGGAAAAATGATAATCCTATATTAGTAAAATGTTGTTGACCTATTCAAAAAATGTAGGATAATTTAGAAAATAATAATTAAAACTGAAATATAGAAAAAATAAAGAGAAGAAAAAACAAAGCAGCAAAATGCTAAAAAGAATGAAAAAAATGGAGAAGAAAGGAGGAAAAAGAGTCAAAATAAAATAAAAAAAAAGGAGAATACAAAAAAACAAAGAAAAAGAAAATAAAACAAAATATGTGAAAATTGACAGAAAGTTTAAAAATAAGTAGAAAAAAACTGACTCAAATGGCATCGCCACTTGTACTTATGACGAATGGAATGCGGTCATAGTGGCTAGCAACGCGCCTGATATCCCTTGCGGCCATCAATCCCTGGTTCTCTCTTTCGCTACCTTTTTATTTTAGCGCGCCCGAACGGGCCAGCCCAATTACCTCAGAGCCTGCAGCGAGACTTCTCTAGCGACTCGTATAATGCGATAAATTGTCGGTGCGATAGTCACGCTCGAATGGGCCGGCCGAGTTACCTCGGAGTCTTCAGCGGGACTTCTCTTGCGACTTGAACCAGTGAACTACTGTTAGCTCGCGGCTAGCCAGTCGACCGCAGCACAGTTGTATAGTCAAAACTGGATTCATGACCATTATGTACACTAGGCGAAACAACATAAATTAAAGGAATTTAATAATCCAGCAAAAAATAGTGTCGGGTCTGTGATCCAAACATCCGACAAAATGTTATATATCAGCCTTGGATACCACTTCTACCAAAAACGTCTCATGTTTCTAAAGTATAATTAATATTTATGACTATATAAAAAACATGATTTCAAAAAAATTTAAATTTTACACGTCATTTTAAAAATAATTCATGTGTTATTTTAAAATATATACATACAATTTAAATATTTATGAATTATAAAAATGTCTATTTTATTCAAATATTATTCATGTGATGATCTGCAATCTGAGGGCGCACTAGGTTCTCTTTTTTTTAAACACGGAAACTTTTATATATTATATAAACTTTTTAAAACAACACCTTCTTTTTCTTAAAGTATGAACACTTTAATGTACTACATAAATATTTTATTTATAACATGGAAATGTTGAGAATTATATGGGAATCTATTTAAATATACAAAACTTTCTTAAATTACTTTAATATTTCATTAAAAATGTGAGCACTTTTAAAAATTGTAAAATTAATTTCATTTAATATTTAATATTTATATTTTTAAATTATTTGTGGAGATATTTTATTAAATCATATGAATTTTTAATGTACTTTAATTTAGTTATATATATATCATTTATACACACAATTATAATTTACATAGTTTTACAAAAACTGGAAAAAGCTGAAATGTTGAAAATGGTCCATTTTACCCACACGAGCGCATTATGTTATATAAAGAGAAATTTATCCTTTGTAAAATTACATGTTCTTGGTTGGAGTGGTATTCGTGGCTGCTATATAGTATTAGGGTGCAGGTTCAAATAATTGACCCGGCACTATTTTTGATCGAATAAATTAATTTGTTTACGTTGTTCAACCTGCTGTATAAAAAGCGTGTGAATATATATATGACAAGAAATTTTAGAGTATTTAACCAAAAACTACCACAATTCATGGAAACGTGACGAAAAACTACCACTTTACGTTTTTGTGCGAAAAACTACCACTTTTATCCTAAACCGTGGCAAAAAACTACCAATTCGTTTAACTGCTCGGTTCGGCCGCGCTAAGCCCGAATCTGACCGGTTGGGCCCACACATAAGCGGCTAAAAATGCAATCAGGTCCCTACAAAAAACTTTTTAGAGCAATCGGGTCCCTGTAAAATAAAATAAAAAGCAATCAGGTCCCGCCGGCGAGCTCACAATGACGAAAGCGAGGCATACGCGGCGGTGGTGGAAGTAGCGCCGGCCGGCCTCGCGACGCAGCTGGGGCTCGCCAGCGGCCGCCACGGCGGCGGCCATCGGGCTCGGCCAGCACGCAGCCACGGCAAGGGCGCCGCCATGGGAGCCCAGGCGCAACCACGGAGCGCTGGCGCCACTCGGCTCGGCCAGCATACGCCACGGCGGCGGCCATCGGGTTTCGGCCAGCACGCGTCACGGGCGCGCCGCCATGGAGCGCTCTGTGGCGCAATGACGGGCGCTGGGCGCCACTCGGCTCGTTGTGCATGCCGCCACGGGCGGCGGCTGGAGGAGGGGGCCGCGGCATGGCGGTGCGGCGGTGATCGGAGGCCGGGCGGCGGCGGTGATCGGAGGCCGGCGGCGGAGGCTGGTGCGGCGGTGGATGTTCGCTGCCCGGTCGTGGCTGTGGCCAGCCAGCCATGGCACATGTCCCCTTCCATGGACTGGATTGCTTTCTTTAAGAAAAACTAGGGACCTAATTGCTTTTTTACGCCGCTTATGTGTGGGCCCAACCGGTCAGATTCGGGCTTAGCGCGGCCGAAACGAGCAGTTAAACGAGTTGGTAGTTTTTTGCCACGGTTTAGGATAAAAGTGGTAGTTTTTCGCACAAAAACGTAAAATGGTAGTTTTTCGTCACGTTTCCATGAATTGTGGTAGTTTTTGGTTAAATACTCAGAAATTTTACCTTGTCTGCTGGTTAGCCACTCCCACATGAAGGTACAGGTAACAGGTTCGATCCCTCACCACAAGCATGTGAATATATATTTGTTTCTCACCGAGGTCTTTTATGTAAGGAGAAAACAATCTCAGGGGTTTTTCCACATAAACCAGGACACTTGGGTGCCTCGTCAAAGCCGTGGACGTATACATATAAGATGTGAACCGTATTTGCACGTCCATGCCAAGTTATGGAATCAGTTCAATGTATTTTTCAAGTTCAGGCACTAAAGTGCACATTCCTGGCAAGTTCAAGCACCAGTGGTGTAATTACCTCGTATATATACAATGCATTCTTATTGATGGATGGATGCGGTTGGGTCAGTGGTCGTGGTCGTCACCGGGTTGGTCTTCATATCTCCTCCTCCTTATACTACTACGTACATTAGAATTAGCGTTAGGTAAAGTTTAGGTAGCAGACTGCTAATTGACAAGGATGATGTCCTTGTCTTGTTTGTTATGTTAATATACAGTCAGGCTCATTCATACAAGGCTTGCCCCAGCACTGACTTACAAGAAATCAGCTTAAAATATCTTGCAATCACACCATAATCATTCACATCTGTGATTTTTATGCAAATCCTTTCTTTGACCTACTACGACCAGCAACTACCGGCCTGAACCATTTTCTATCATTCCAAAACAAAACGAGCTATTGTACAACATGGAGATAAGATAATTACAAGGGGGAAGAGATCTAAGAAGACAGAGAACATAACCAAGAAATAAGAATTATTGCTTACAGAAAATATATATTTTTTTTAAAGGAGGAAGACCCCCGGCCAAGCCTAACATCTAAGACCTGAGGCCCCAACCAAGCCACTTGCCGGGTATGGGGCACACACCGGTCCGGCGCACACACAGAGGCCGCCGCAGCAAACTGCCACGTCTAGAGCTGTACTGACGCATCAACCTTGCCCGGTCTAGCTGCCGTCGACGCCACCATGACGCCAGACAACGCCACCATCATGAACTCGTCCATCAACACACGCCTAGTAGCGAGACCCCGCTGCTCCATGCCGCTGAGACCCGCCATTGTCGACATGTCAGATGCAACGCTGCTCCTCCTTCGCTAACACCACCTGCAGCCACTCGTGCCATCCCCTCCACTCCCAACCGAGCCCCAAGGCCCCTGAGGATAACTCCAAGAAGGTTAGGACATGAACAGCGCCGCTGCCGCCAAATCCGAAGAGGATTGAAGGTTTTCACCCGGCATGAGATCGGGGTGGGTAGATTGGGCCCTCAGCTGCGCCTTCATGAAGGAAAGCGGCACCCATGGGCGACGCCGCTGCCAGGCCGGCCAGACCGGCCAACGTTTCCCCAGACACAAGGTACACCACCAGGGCTCTCACCATCACCAAAGCCTGCAGCCGCAAACCACCGGGACGACGAGAGAGGCAGCAGGGGAAAGGAGAACCTCCAGATCTGACGCCACGACACCAACCCGCCGGAGGATCACCGGCCACCCGATCTAATCCCCGGCAGCCCACCTGTCCCGCTGCGCCCGGACAAGGAGGCCAACCCAGGGGCTGCCGCCCCAGATCCAGGACCCTCCGCCGTAAATCAGGCAGAGCAGAGCCAGCTGGCCGCCACAATCGTCACTGGGTCACCGGTCGGCCGCCACGACCGTCACTGGGTCACCGGCTGGCCGCCACGCCGCTGTGCTCCAGATGGAGGCCGCCGTGGGCCAGATCGGCACCACCACCATCGATCGGGGCCTAATCCTCAAGATTGGGGATCCCGCGCATCCCGAGCCCCGAGTGAGAGGGCGATGCCTCCGCGTCGCCATCGCATGCACAGGCTTAGCCCGGCGCCAACCACCGGTGGCGGCGGAGGGGACAGAGGGAAGGAGGAGGGGGGCCTGCGGCGGAGTGTTGGGTCCCCTCGGTCGCCTGCACGGTGGGCGACGGAGGGGAAGGGGGAGGGGAAGGGGAGGGGGAAAGCTTACAGAAAATAACTACATGTCACTAAGGAACAGAACGAGAGATCAGATAGAAAAGTAGAGAAATGAGTAAACTGCTTGTGGCATGTGTGCTTGCCCATAGCAGAAGGTCATCTCCACAACTAGGAATAAGAACGGGGCAGTCCTTTTTTTTGTTAAATCTTCGGGTTATGGTGCTTCCAAATATTCCAAAGAAAGCAGATGCACAACAAAGAGGAGACCTATTTGGTAGAAAATTGAGGCCGAGGACAATCAATCACAAGCATAAGATCAATATTTGTTGACAAGGTTTTGCAAACTAGTGTAACTCACGAAGCCTTCCCAGGTACTAAATTGAGACGACAAATTCCACTAAGGCAATCGAACAACATGTCTAGCCAAACACCACTACCGGTCAGGCCATCCCTGTCATGTCCCCCGCACCTTCCCTCGTGTGATTCATGTCTAGACTGCACGTTTCGTCTAGTCTATTTTGGCAACCCGTAGTGCCTTTATATGTTAGACCTTGGTTACGCGTATTCCGTTCAAATACCTTACATTCCGCAAAGTACAAGTCTAATAATAGTACAACTCTAACACATATTCGACAAAATTCAAACAAACTTATGGCTCGTGAATATGTCTTCGCCATCTTGAAGCTCCCAACCATGGACCACAATGTACTAAATTTGGACTTGAACCATCAAGCATGATAGAGCATGATGAACATAACATATATGATAATCGGACCAATAGAAGTACTAAACATTCTAGACATGCAATCTGATAGATGAGAAAACATAGGATGTCCATCTTGATTTGTACTACGAACACACCAATGGAAAACCCTAATTAAAAGAAGTGATAAGAGTACTTACGAGATGGTGTAGCATAAGGAACCTTAGCTGCAGCGGCGGTGTCCTTAGTATTGTGGTTGAACGGAGCCAACGAGTAGTCCATGAACTAGTTGATGGAGCATGAACATTCGAGTAGTCATGGGAGTAGTAGCGGTATTGTGGTCCCCAAAAACCTAATCACCTTTCTCTTTTACATGATTGCGAGAGACGTGGTTCCGGAGGCCTGCTCCCCCCCCCCCCCCCTTCACGGTGCACATCGAGAAGCAGGATAGAGAAACTTAGAAGCAGCACAGTTCACATAGACTTCAGTCAAATATTAAAAATCCTTATTCAGATCAAACATCAAAGTTAAGAGCCAACATCAAAACAAAAGGAGCTCCACATGTTGGTTCTTTGTCCAATGAACTAATTTTTCATCCAGCACTAAACAAGCTTGTGCCATGACACCATCCATGCATAGAGTGGAATACTTCACTTGCTAACTGTTCGGACGGTCTTACACCCTAGTTCGACACTTCTTTATTTTCCTGTTTCCTCTGCAAAATTGGCCATGGTTTAATTCAAAACCCCACCAAGTTGATCACAGTACATCGATAATCAATTTTCTTAACATCAAAACAAGCACCATTTCTAATTATTCAAATGGCCAGGAAAACATAAGCAATTCCAACCATTACTAGATGTTTGACTTGCCTTGAAAATCAAGAAATCCAGGAAGTAAACATTTATTGGACTGAATCAGACATGTCTAAATCCAGGAAGGCACACTGCAAAATATTCCACACTAATTTTGCAAGAGAACACTTAAGGAAAATGTGATCAACTATTTAATCTAAACCACAAAATTGACATTTATTGTCTAATTTCCAATCCCTCATCAGGATCAACAATTAAGGAAAAAGGTGATAAACATTTATTCCCCCTTCTGGCAGCTTTTTCGGAAGTCCTTCAGGTAATTCTCTGCAATATAAGCTTAACTTCAAGTAAAAATGATGCAATGGTGATCAAATAATGATCAGATTAGAGTATTTACCTTATGAAATCATGATGTAAAATGCATGTATCAATAGTTAATCATTCTTGTTTCCATAGCAGCCACACCACGTATAGTGCATGCATGTATTATTTCAAGTGGTGGTCCATGTCGCCAGCTGAGGGAATCTTCTAGTCGCTGAACAGCCATCACGAATGCAGACTCCTTTTCAAATAAAAGAAAAACAAATGCATACTCTACCACCGAATGTCAGATCGTTGCTTAAAATATTGCAAGAAGCTAGATGAACTGATGGAACATGTATGTCACTATTTCTTATTAGTGTGTGATTAGGTCTCAGTCGACCGAGACTTAACCAAGTCTCAATCAAGTGACATAAATTATGTAAGAAGCAAAAAAGAAAAAACTAAAAATAATTTTTTTAAACAAATCCCTTTGCAAGATTAAAGGAATATAGCATTGACCGAGACATAACAAAGTCTCAGTAGACTGAGACTTAACAAAACTGTTCCTTTAATTGAGTCACCAACAATAACCTGCCCATGGTTCTACAACACAAGAAAATAAAAAACTTCTACTTGGCCGCAACGTGGACTAGCACGCCTCTGGCCTACATGCAAACTACCTACGGACTCGATTGAGCAAGGTTTACAAATTACAACCATATTGCGACATAAGCGAGTGCTTAACTTCGTCCTGGTGGGACGACGTCGGAGATCAGGTGGATGGGCAGCTCCTCTCACCCCTTTGGAGGCTTACTCTCACTTTTTATTCTTAGGCGGCGGCTTCCTGTTCTTCTTCTGAGTCAGCATCGGGTTATTCCTGGACTGCACCTGGTTCTTCTTGAACGACGGTGGTTTTGTCAACTGGGTACTGGTTGACGGTGCCTTGGTCTTGTTAGGGGCATCCTTTGCAGGCTCTTTCCCCTTGCCCATGACGCGATCTCCTTCTCTTCTTCTTCTTCTTCTTCTTCTTCTTCTTCTTCTTCTTCTTCTTCTTCTTCTTCTTCTTCTTCTTCTCTGGCACTTTGCTCTGGTTGAGTTGAGGAAGCCCCATGGCAACGACTGCATATATATAGGAGGGACGGAGAAGTTCTTGGGAAAGCGCTCCGGCCGGACGACGCGCTTTCACGGGAGGAGAATGGTTTGGTGGCGCCGCCAGTGCTACTGCTGGTAGTCAGTCTCTTTTATTCCATTCTGGGGAGTAGATATGTATATTCGATGCATTTGTTCTGATGGATACGCGGTTGGCTCAGTGGTCGTGGTCGTCGCCGCGTTGGTCTTTATTTCTTCTCCTACATCTCCTTAGTCCTTACACGCAGAATAAGCGTAGGTGGTTAAGTTTTGGTAGCGCACGCCACACGGCTTGTTACTTGTTATTAGTCATACATACATATGCATCTACTGTACGTCATGCATCATTTATGTAGTAACTATACACGCCGTTGCCGTTGCACGAGATGTTCAGGTACAGCTTGATTTTGGATTAGCTAAACCGGTTGTAACCACGTGGGACCGATCTTCTATACATGTTTGTATATGAGTCAGGTGTCAAGTTGAGAAACGGGAGACAAGAGAGCTATTTACCCAGGTTCAGACCTCGTGAGGTAGAAGGTTTGTCCATTCTTTTCAACGCAATTCTTCAGTTATTATGACTCGTTGACTACTGGTTTTTGGTTGTTTGCCTTAATTCAAAACTTTGGATGGCGGGCCTAGAATATTTCAATATTCTCTGGTAAAAATGGCGGGACCCGTACTAACGTGTTGGAGGACCATGTGCCGGCGTAAGTCAAGTGTTTGGACCGACGTATCATACATAGTTCATTTTGTCCATTTTATATTTAGAGTGGAACCATGTATCAGTACAAGACATGTGTCACTGTTTCGACTAATCCGTGTCGTTGTAGATTTCTTTCGCTTCAATCGAATTCATGCATGACTTTTAACATATCTTCAAAGAATACGAGCTGCTCTATTCCTGTTTCTTATGTCGAGCTAATATGACAGATTCTTTTATTACTTTAATAATATAATCAATAGAAGTTCCCGGTTAGTTCATTTAGATTCAGTGGCACACATACATGGTTTCGACAATAAAGCTAGTAGCTTATACAATATTCCGTGGTCGGTGTCCATCAGAGGTATAGCTACCACTAACGGGACACATTACGACACCGCCCAGTGGCCTTATCTCTTCTAGTGATGGATTATTTTGTCATTCGTTCTGTTGTAACTAGTTTTTCTCTTAGTATTTCACAACAATTTCAACATCTTAAGACAAATATTCACACATTTTACTCAGAAAAAATGCATTCCATTACACATTAGTCGTACAGATGTTCATCAAACATTTAAAAGATATGATTTTGACTTCGAAAAATCCCTCCTTCTGAAACCCTAATTGCCACGGCTCCATTATGCAGGGATTCTTAAAAGCATACTAATTACCTACTACGAAGTAGCCATACCAACGAAGTACTGACCTACTAATCTATCTATATATACCTAGTGTTGATTCAGTTGGAAAGCACATGGCATGCTGCGTCACTAAAGCCGTCAAACATTAGTCAAATTATATTTGATCAGGTGGCCAGTAGGCAGAGATCATGTCAAGTTTCAAAAATGAATTGGAGCCTGCCGGCCTTCACATCGCACGCACAAGCTGCCTTCCTTATTTAATTTGCTCTTCCTGCTACCATTGCATCGCGTTAACCACTACTCCCTCCGTTCCTAAATATAAACTACATACGAAGCAAAATATGTGAATCTACGCTCTAACATACGTCTATATACATTAGTATATAGTTCATATAAAAATCTCTAAAAAACTTATATTTAAGAATGGTAAGTATAATTGGAGCAATTAATTAAGTGTGTTAACACCACTACATAAGAACACCGCTCAACCCCTCGCTAAAGTCGTGCCGCTGCTCAATTGATAGCGCCCTACCTTGAGCCGTTCTGCTTATTTTCCGTGGAGGTAATTGGCTGCAGATATGGCAGTGAGACAAACTCTGAACTCCACCGGTGGACTTCTCCAGTCTTAGATCGATGCTAACGAATATCGCAAGAAACTGGGATGAAACACATGACAGAGATAGTTCAACGACATGTTAATTTTTTTAGAAGAGAACGTCTGATCTATTCATCTTCAATCATGATAGTACAACAAACATCACAAATAATAAAAATTACATCCAGATTCGTAAACCATCTAGCGACGACTTCAAATACTGAAGTGAGCCGAATGCGGACCGCCATCATCGCCCCTCCCTCGCCGACGCCGGGTAAAACTTGTTGTAGACAGTCAAAAAATCGTCGTGCTAAGGACCCATAGGACCAGCGCACCAGAACAGCAACCGCCGCCGTTAAAAAGTAGTGTAGATCAGAATGATCCAACCTGAACACACATGAACGTAGATGAACTACGACCAGGTCCGAGCAAATCCTCAAATGACAAATCTGCCAGAGACACACCTCCACACACCCACCGATGATACTACGCCGGGATGGAGGCTAGGCAGGGAGAACCTTATTTCATCTTTAGGGAGTCGCCACCGTCTCGTCTTCCTGAGCAGGACACAAACCCTAACAAAATTTGAAATAACATATGAAAATGGAGCCCTCCCGCCAGCAAGGAACGAGATCCACTATGCCGCCATGGCCCTAAGGCCAGCGGAGACGAGGCAGACCGGCCGTAGCACCGACGGGAGGCAGAGGAACCCTTGCTTTTTTGAGGAGGAGCTCCTTCGTTGGTTGTTGACGTGTTGTTAATCATGTGTATGTTCTTTCTGACTCATTTCTTTTATTTGGTCACCCAACGTCATGACTCAATAACACCAGGAAAAACAGAAAATAGCCACAACGTGATCTGGTACACTTCTCTTTTATTGCTGGAAAAACTTCCATTTTATTCATCAATGTCATTACAGAACAAAGAACCACACAAATAACATAAATTACATCCAAGCTCGTAGACCCTCTATTCATCAATTGGCACACTACTGGCTTACATGTCACGGGCTCGACCCAATCGAGTTTACAAATTTATTAATTTACTACAACATAACTAATCTGGTCTCAACGCACTTAACTTCATTGAAGATGGATGACGTAAATGGATGGAAATCATCTGAGTGTGCCTGAAGCAGTTGGACGTGTGGGAGCGGCACGACTACAACTTGTCGTTGCGGACAGGGGTGGGGCCGTCGTCCTAGCCGTTCTTGAGTTCGGCGCACCTGGCTGCAGTGTCCTCGATTGGTTCGAGGCCACCGTTGCTCGAGTTGACGTTCTGGAGGTCGTGGATGGAGTGGCTCTTGTTGACATTCTTGAGGTCGCAGAAGGAGCCACCGCTGCTGATGCTGCTGACATTCTTGAGGCCGCGTATGGATTTGCCGTTGTTGACGTTCTTGAGGTCGCAGAAGGAGCCACCGCTGCTGATGCTGCTGACATTCTTGAGGCCGCGTATGGATTTGCCGTTGTTGACGTTCTTGAGGTTGCGGGCAGATTTGTCGTTGTTGACGTTCTTGAGGTTGCATACGGATTTGCAGTTGTTGAAGTTCTTGAGGCCGCATACGAATTTGCCGTTGTTGAAGTTCTTGAGGTCACCTGCGGATTTGCTGTTGTTGGAGGTCTTGAGTTAGCGAGTCTTGAATTAGCGGGTCTTGAATTAGCGGGTTGAGCCGACGTTGCTGATATTCTTGAGACCGTGGGTGGAATTGCCATTGCTGATGTTCTTGATGTGGTGGAAGAAGCCACCCTTGCTGAGGATCTTGAGGTCGCAAGTGTAGCCACCCTTGGTGACATTGTTGAGGCAACCGGTGGAGGCACTGTTGTTGACGGTCTTGAGGTAGCCGCCGACATTGGTGTTCTTCGCGTTGTGGACGGACTTGTCGGTGACCTCGCCTTCTTCTGACCAAGAAACCTTCCTGGCAACATGACGTGATTTTTATCTTCTTTCTTTTCTTCTTCGAAATGAGGTGAGCTGAGCTGAATGAGGTGGATGTGGTGTTTGCTTTGCTCCGGTTAGATTGAGGAAGCCTGCGCTGGCAATGTATATATAGGAGCATAATGGGTTGTTGACGTGTTTGACCGGCCAGTCTCTTTTGTTTTGTTGGAAGTAGATATGCATATTCAATGCACGCATTAGTTATTGATTGACGGATGAATGGACTGATGGACGCGGTTGGTCAATGGTCGTGGTCGTGGCCGCGTTGGTCTTCCTTTCTTATACATCAGAATTAGCGTTAGTTGGAGATTAGGAAGTAGACAACTAATATAGTAAGGATAAATTATATAAACAAGATGCATGATGTGGTACAAGTGGCGATCCGTCTGTGTGCCGACTCGGTCGGGGATTGTGCACAAGGCATGATTGTTGAAATTTGGTCTGTTCACAGTGGGAGTAAGGCTGCTCCCAATGGACCTGTGCTTAGATGGGGTGCTAAGCATATTAAATAGCTTAGAAACCAAACTCCCCAATGCATAGGTGCTTAGTTTCTTGTAGCTAAGCTCTCTTCATTTAATGATTTAGCTACTAAACTCTCTCATGCATTGGTGAGTTTGCTTCATTTAAATGTTTTGCCAAGGTTTTCGCGCTTGGCATTGGTTCTTCCTGGAGTCACCAAACACATCTCTCTCCTTTTAATTGCCTTGCCACATCAGATTTTTCGTCTACATGGCATGCTTAGCACCCGTACAAGGTGGAGCATTGGGAGGGGCCTAACATAGGTGGTAACATCACACATCTCTAGGCAAAACAGATGATGTGACGAGTAATTACTGAGGAAAGAGGGACTAGTTACTGTAACATCACACATACCAAGACAAGATGAGTCTACCACTAATAAATAAAGAGGAGCTAGTTACTTCCCACTATAGAGATAGTAACATAGACTAGTACATATGCATGTTACTAGTCTAAGTTACTACCTATTGTGACTAGTCATAGTGATGGTCAATCATGGATGATTGTTTCCTTTGCAATAAGTGTACCTATACTGCATGCATGCAGTAGTACAAGTGGCGATCCATCTTGTCCCTTGTTAACCAGCACTGGCTCGGTCGAAGAGCATAGGTAATGCCACGACTCGTCAACTATATATTTGTCAAATTATACTTGATTAGGCAGGTAGGCTTAGACCATGTCAAGATTCAAGAAAGAATGTTGCCTTCCTTGGCTCTTCCTATCCTAATTAATTTGGCCCTCGAGGAACCATTGCATTGTGGCCGTATGCATCGTTCTGATGCAGAGGCCAGGGTTTCACCCCTTTTCTATTTTTTTTAAAAAGGTATCATTGTTAACATGTGGAGTAAGTTAAGTATGTGAAACATGTGCCAGCTTCTGTCGATCGGTGAGACGCTGTAGGTATTAGATTCACCGGAGTCTTGCCACTACGTAGTCTTTTTTTTCTTTCCAAAACAACCACCACGTAGTCTAGCTTCTGATTAGGCACTCGAACTCAGTTGGCCATATTCTTTCTTTCGAGAAACTTACAATCTATTCATCTTCAATCATGGCAGCACAAAGAACAATAAAGGTAATACAAATTTCAACCATGTTTGTGGATCACCTAGCGGCGACTACAAGCACTAGAGCGAGCCGAATGCGCGCCACTGTCATAGCCCATTCCTCACCGGAGCCGGGCAAACCTTATTGTAGTAGACAGTCGGGAAGTCGTCGTGCTAAGGCCCCATAGGACCAGCGCACCAGAGTAGCAACGATCGCCGATGAAGAAAATCGTAGGTCAGAAGGATCAAACCTATAGATACCTAAACAAAGACGAACGAAGACCGGATCCAAATAGATCCACCGAAGACCAGTACCGACTGAATCCCGCAAGATCTGAAGGAGATAAACCTCCACACGCCCTCAGCTGGCCACATGACTCTTCCAGTCATCGAACCGCCATCACAATGGCCACGGTGATCGCAAATAATGCAGGCTCTCTAACAGTAAATGATAGAAAAGAAACTGGATGGACACAGGGAACATATATGTCACCCTTTCTTTTTAATCGTCACCGCACAACCTGCCACACGTCTTGACAACACAAGACTAAAACTTTACTTAACGTGAACCAGCACGCTTCTGGTCTACATGAAAACTAGCTATGTGGACTTCACGGGCTAGATCGAAACGAGTTTACAAATTGACTTATTGCAACCTAAACTAACCTACTAGACATAAACACACCTCACTTAATAATAGAGTATACAAATTGACTTTTTGCAACCAAATCTAACCTACTAGACATAAACACACTTAACTTCATCATTCGGGCCAACGTGGATGGGGATCTCCGAGCAGCTCGATGGGTGGCTGGTCTCACTTGTTTTTGGGCTTCTTCTTAGACAGCAGTGTCTGCTTCTTCTTTGAGGTCGTGGGTTTCGTCTTGGTCACCACCTTCTTCTTCTTGGACGAAGCAGACGGCGCCTTCTTCACCTTATCCCTCGCCTTCTGAGGGAGATACTTTGTACCTGGCTTTCCCATGACGCGATCTGCTTCTCTTCTTCTTTTGGTCGGTGCGGTGTTTTCTTTGATATGGTTGGGTTGAGGGAACCTGCGGCAACAACTGCATTTATATAGGCCAGACAACGCGCTTCCCCCATGGTAAATAATGGTTTGATGACATTGCCGGAGCCAGTCAGTCTCTTGATTTGTTTTTTAGAAGGATTGTTGTTGACAGATTAATGTGGTAGGGTTAATGGTCGTGGTCATTGCCGCGTTGGCCTTCTTTTTTTTCTCCTCCTCATTATACTACTATTACTACCACATCAGAATTAGCTAGCGTTAAACAAATGAATTAGCTAGCGTTACTGATTAAGTTTTAGGTACATACGTGTAGTCATATGCATATGCATATCTACGTCATGAGTTATATAGATCGGTGATGTACGCATACGTGCTTGTGCTGTTGTATATTGTATAAGATGTTCAACTAGTTCTTGAGCTCGGATTGTCTAAACCAATTCTAATCGTGTGTGGTTGATCATGTATACATGACATGTATATAAGGTATGTACGATTTGGGTGTTTAGTACAGCAACTGGGGCGGCCTCGCACTCGAGGCAGCGGGATAAGGGGTGTCTTGACGCCATTATCAGGGTGCTGATTGCGGCTGGGTGTCTTCTCACGTAGCTTCTTTGATGGTGCTAAGTCGGCTCTGTGGAGCTTTGTACCCCAGTTTTCTTTTCTTTTCGGACATAATTGTGATGTTCCCCTAAGAGGACCTTTATTTTTATGTTTGGCCCTTGAACTTGTTGTACATATGTGATGGTTTGCCTATATATATAAAGCTGGGCGAAACCCATTTTCAGACTCGGTGACCCCGCCTAACGAATTCTGTGACGATGAGTGGGAGAAGATACTCAATTTGCCTATCTTAGGACTTGTTGAATGCAAGGTGCATAGGAGAGGTTCTTAGAGAAATAAACCAACTTTTCTTCATGCATCAATATGCTTATATATGTAGAGGGTAGATGCTTAATTAGGCACCCCTCCAATAGAGATAACCGATGGCGCTTAAACAAGAAACTTAAAGGTTTTCTTTTAGTCAGCTTAACGTTCACATACATGAATGTACACTCCCTATGAATGCACACACGCACACTCTGTCCCTTATGAGCACCTCTGAGAAATTGAACCAACAGGTCATGAGATTGACGAAGCCACACCATATGCATCGCTGCCGATGGGCTCGTCGCTTAAAACTAAACAATAAGTCGTTATACCCTGAAATATATCCGGAAAAGTGCAAACACCCTCCTCAAGTCAAGGACTTGAACCCGGTTGGATAGCTTCCACCACAAGGAACATAAGAAACTGTGCTACGCTCAATTCACCGAAGAGATAATGTTTTGTGATGTATTAACCCTATATGTATCTCTTTTCTGTCTCTTTCTTTTTATTCAACTTCCCGACAATAACCTCCAACACGCCTCATAACACAACACAAGGAAAAAATGACTTCACTTGGCCGCAACGTGAATCAGCACGCTTTTGGCCTACAGACAAACTAGCTGCGGATTCTACAGGAGCGATCGGATCGAATCAAGTTTACAAATTAACTTATTGTAACGCAAACTGACCTACTCGACAGAAACACACATAACTTCATCCTGGCCAGAGGACGTCGATCACTGCGCGGCTGTTGTCACCTTTTTCAAGGCTAATTCTTCTTAGACGGCGTCCTCTGCTTCATCTGCTTCTTCTGAGGCAGGAGCGCCTTCCTCCTAGAGGCTGCTGTCTTCGTCAACTGCGTATTGCTTGACGATGCCTTCACCTTCTTTGGGGGAACCTTTGCAGCTTGCTCGCCCATGACAAGATCTGCTTCTTTTCTAATAATTCTTCTCCTCCAGTGGTAGCTGAGGTGAGGTGGATATAGTGTTTACTTTGCTCAGGTTGGGTTGAGGAAGCCTGCAGCAATGGCTCCATATATATAGGAGAGGGAATGTCTTCGAGAAAGCGCTCCGGCCGGACGACGCGCTTCCACCGTGTGTGAGAATGGTTTGGTGGCGTTAATGTTGCTACTGCCAGTCAGTCTCTTTTGTTTTGTTTTGGGGAGTAGATATGTACTACTCCCTCCGTTCCTAAATGTAAGTCTTTGTAGAGATTCCACTAGATGAACTACATACGGAGCAAAATAAATGAATCCACACTTAAAATGCATCTATATACATCCGTATATAGTTTATAATGAAATCTCTACAAAGACTTATATTTAGGAACGGAGGGAGTATATTCAATGCATTGTTCTTCGTGGATGGGTATGCGGTTGGGTCAATGGTTGTGGTTGCTGCCGCGTTGGTCTTCATTTCTTCTCCTCCTGCTCCTTATATTACTACTACATTAGAATAAGTGTTGGTAGCACACGCCATACACACCACACGGCTTGTTAGTTGTTAGTCATATATATGCATGTACTGTATGTCATTCATTATTGATGTAGTAAGTACACACGATGTTGCCGCTGCATGAGATGTTTTGGTAGAGCTTGAGTTTAGATTAGCTAGACCAATTGTTATCATGTGCGACAAATCTTGAATATATGTTTTGGTAGAGCTTGAGTTTACATTAGCTAAACCATAATAACTTTGTATAGTAGTTAGGGGTCGAGTTGAGAAATGGGAGACAAGAGAGTTATTTACCCAGGTTCAGACCTTGTGAGGGAGAAGTTTTATCTATTCTTTTCAACGGAATTCTTCAGTTATTATGGCTTGTTGACTATTTGGTTTTTGGGTGTTCGCCTAAATTCGAAACTTTTGATGGCAGGCCAAAAATATGTCAATCTTCTCCCCTCAAAATGGTGGGACCAATAGTGAGGTGCGGGAGACAAGAGGTGGTACCATGTGCCAGCGTATGCCAAGTGTTTGGAACAAATACATCGCATTACACAATAGTCGTATAGATGTTCGTCATACATTTAAAATATTAAGATGCTTTTGGAAAATCCCTCCGTCTGGAACCCTAACTGCCACGGCTCAATTATGCAGGGATTCTTGAAAGCATACTAACTACCTACTATGAAATAGCCATTCCAACTAACTGTTGATTCTGTCGGAAAGCACCAGGCATGCCGTGCCAGTAAAGCCGTCAAACATTAGTTAAATTCTATTTCATCAACTGGCCAGTAGGCGAAGATCATGTCAAGGTTAAAAAATGAATAGGAGTCAGGCCGGCCTTCACATTGCACACACAAGCTACCTAGCTTCGTCGACCTTCTCTTATTTTGCTCCTCCTGCTACCACTGCATCTCGTTAACCACTAATAATGGAGCAAGTTATGAATGCTAATACCACCAAATAAGTAACCCTCTCTACCCCTCGCAAGTGTCTTGCCCTGCTAGCGCGCCACCTTGAGCCGTTCCGCTTATTTTCCATGGGGATAATACTAGCTGTAATTGGTTGCTGATATGCAAGTGAGACAACTCTGAACTCCACCACCGGACTTCTCCAGTCATAGATCACTGCTAACGAATATCGCAGGAAAACTGGGATGAACACACACAAGACAGATGTAGTTCAGCAATGCGTTAATTAATCGTCTGTGCGCTTTTTTTTCTGACTCATTTCTTTTATTTGGTCGCCCAACAACATGACTCCTAACGCCAGGAAAAACAGAAATAGCCACAAGGTGAACGGGTACACTTTTTTCTTTGCAGGAAAATCTTCCATTCCATTCATCAATGTCATGACAGTACAAAGAACACCACAAATAACATAAATTACATTCAAGTCCGTAGACCATCTATTCGTCAATTGGCGCACTTCTGGCTTAAATGTCACGGGCTCATACCAATTGAGTTTACAAGTTTACTAACTCACTGTAACATAACTAAACTAGTCTCAACACACTTAACTTCATGAAAGATGGACGACATACATGGATGGAGATCACTGACATGTGTTGGAAAGTGGTTGGACGTGTGGGACCGGCACAATTACGACTAGTTGTCACCAATGTTTTAAATAGCGGGCTATGGAAAATAGCGGCAGGCCTCCAAATCAGCTATAGCGGGCTAAAGCGGGCTATTTGTGAAGGCGACCATTTAGCGGCACCCTGCTGAAAAGGCTATATAGCCGGCTATTTAAAACTATGGTCGTCACAGACAAGGGCGGGGCCATCGTCCTAGCCGTTCTTGAGGTCGACGCACCTGACCGCATCATCGCCGGCCGGTTTGAGGCCACCGTTGCTCTAGTTGACGTTCTGGAGGTCGTGGACGGAGCGGCTCTTGCTAGCATTCTTGAGGTCGCAGGAGGAGCCACCACCGCAGATGTCGCTGACATTCAGAGGTCGCGTATGGATTTGCTGTTGTTGATGTTCTTGAGGTTGCGGACGGATTTGCCATTGTTGATGTTCTCAAGGTTGCATACAGATTTGCAGTTGTTGAAGTTCTTGAGGCCACGTGCAGATTTGCCGTTGTTGATGTTCTCGAGGTAGTGCGTTGAGCTGACGTTGCTGATATTCTCGACCCGCGGGCAGAACTTCCATTGCTGACGTTCTTGATGCAGTGGAGAAAGCCACCCTTGCTGACGATCTTGAGGCCGCAGGTGTAGCCACCCTTGGTGACGTTGTTGAGGTCACCAGTGGAGCCACTGCTGTTGACGGTCTTGAGGTAGCCGCCGGTGTTGGTATTCTTGGGGTTATGGGCGAACCCGCCGGTGACCTCGCCTTCTTCTGACCGAGAAACCTTCCTGGCAACATCATGCGATTTTGATTTGCTTCCTTTTCTTCTTTGAGATGAGGTGAGGTGGATGTGGTGTTTACTTTGCTCCGGTTGCATTGAGGAAGCCTGAATTGATGAAAATGTATATATAGGAGCATAATGGGTTGTCGACGTGTTCGACCGGCCAGTCTCTTTTGTTTTATTGGATATATGTACTACTCCCTCCATTCCTAAATATTTGTCTTTTTAGAGTACGGTCAGTACTTCGTTGGTATGGCTACTTCATAGTAGGTAGTTAGTATGCTTTGAAGAATCCCTACATAATTGAGCCGCGGCAGTTGGGGTTTCGAAGTCAAAAGCATATCTCTAAAAAGACAAATATTTAGGAACGGAGGGAGTAGTAGACATGCATATTCAATGCATGCATTAGTTGGATGCCATTCGTAAATGGTCGTGCTCGTCGCCGCGTTGGCGTTCATTTCTTACACATCAAGAATTAGCGTTAGGTGGAGGCTAGGAAGCAAACGGCTAATAGAGTAAGGATAAAATGTATAATTGCATGCAAAACTATAAACAACATGCACACTCTGGTACAAGCCGCGATCAATCCACATGTCCCTTGTCATGTCCATGAAAACATGTGGCAATATCCAGCTACTCGATCGCAACTGGCTTCTTCATCTTCTTCCCCCCTGATCCTCTCCGTCTTGACCTGCAAGGCGGTGATGTTCACGCTGCGGACATGGCCGTGCCAGCGGTATCATCGTTGTCAACGTAGTCTAGGTACATCAGCTCAACCTCACAGCCCGCCTGCCACGTGAACTCCATGTAGACTAGGTCACGAAGGTAAACGGATGGGTTGCCTTTCTTCCTGTCATAAGAAGTCCTACGCCATGAAACCCTGCCCCAAAGAACGTGTGCCCGAACTCCGCCGGCCTCATAGACTCCTCCAATTATCGAACCACCACCACAAATGTCACCACAATCATGACCACATGCTTTGATACCAATTTTAGTTGGTAGAATTATATCACAAGAAACAATATGAACACGGTGACAATGGTACATCATTTCCAACTCTCTTCTTTTATTCAGTTGCCCAACAACAACCTGCCATACACAACTTGACTTTGCAACAAAAAAAATACCTCGCCCAAACATTTAACTAGCTACGGGCTCCACGAGTTTGATCAAACCGACTTTCTTAATTAACTCTAACTAATCTACTTGACAGAAACACCCTTAGCTTCACCATGGCCGAAAGGTATCGATGGAGATCACCACATGCGCGTGCGGCTGGACGGGCGTCTGTGCCCTCACTTTTTCTCAAGCTTCTTCGTAGGCAGAAACACTGGCTTCTTCCTAGGCGGCGCTGGCTTCTTCTTGAACGACGTTGGCTTTTTCAACGGCGTACGGCTTGACGATGCATTCACCTTCTTAGAGAGATCCCCTGCAGGTGGCATGATGCGATCTGCTTCTCTTCTTTTTCCTCCACTTCTTCTTGGCTTCTTCTGGTGTTTGCTTTGCTTCATTTGGGTCGAGGAAACTTGCAGTAACTGCAGCATATATATAGGCCGGAAGAAGCACATCTGCCAAGAGAGAATGGTTTGGTGGCGTTGCGGGTGGTAGTCAGTCTCTATTGTTTTGTTTGGATCCATTCTTATTGGCGGACAGACGATGTAGTTGGGTCAATAGTCGTGGTCGTTGCCGCGTTGATCTTCATTTCTTATACATCTGAACCAGAATTAGCGTTAGGTTAAGTTTAGGAAGCAGGCGGCTAATAGAGTAAGAATGAAACGGATAGCTAACGATGTTCTTGTGTTGTTTGTTGGTACATGATAAAGTTATAAGATGATGGCGACCTCCCGATGGAGCAACAGAGATTGATATAATGTTTGTACAGCCAGGCTTGGTTGTTCAAGAACTGGACGCCGTGTAACGTTTTCACTTCTTTCTTCTTGATACTTTATCTTCTGCTGTAACTTCTAGTCTTGATTCCCCTGTTTTTTTATTGTTCATTTAAATAGATAACTGCTCATGCTAAACGGTAGTCTTTCTTTCCCTGTTGATGAAATAGGCAGAACAACTGCCAGTTCTCATAAAAATATATACTACTCCCTTCGATCTATATTACTTTCGGACACGCTTGGCATCAATGTCGACAACACGCACATGCGGATGTGCCAAGCAAGCTCGCCTGCGGCCACCATGCCGTGTCTTTGAACGGGGAAGGGCGTCGGCCGTGGCGCGTGATCGGGGACACCTCCCGTAGGACCTTGGTGGAGTGCAGCCTCGAATCTTGGACACCTCCCGAACTTCCGCCGCGGGCTATCTCCGGGAAGAGGACGGGTTGCCTCGATTCCCGGCGCGAGGAGGCATAACCGATGGAGCCACCAACACCTCCTCCGGCGCCACCAATCTTCCTCGCCTCCGGCGACCAGCGCGGACGCGGTCGATCCCTGATCACTTCCTGCTAACATGTAGTCCCTCTCAGGGTCCCTCTCCGGCGACGGCGTGCTACCTCCTGTCGGGGGGTTTCGAGACGCCACCAAACCATGACGCCTCCTCCTCCTGCTCCTCCTCCTCCTCCTCTTTCTTCTTCTTCTTCTTCTTCTTCTTCTTCTTCTTCTTCTTCTTGTGCGAGATAGCTGAGGTGGATGTGGTGTTTGTTTTGCACCGGTCGGTTCGTGCTGTTCTGCAGCAATGGCGCGTGCATATATATAGGAGGGATAAGGACTTGGGAAAGCGCTCTGGCCGGACAATGTGGTTTCATCAAAGGAAAATGGTTTGGTGGCGTCCCCGGTGCTGCTGTTAGTCAGTCTCTTTTGTGTCTTTTGGGGAGTAGATATGTATATTTGATTCATTTGTTCATGGCGGATAGGTCATAGGTATGCAGTTGAGTCAGTGGTCTTCGTTGCTGCCGCGTTGGTCTTCGTTGCTGCCGCGTTGGTCTTCGTTTCTTCTCCTCCTCCTTATACCACAGCTACATCAGAATAAGTGTTGGTGGTCAAGTTTTGCTAGCCCATGCCACACGGCTTGTTACTTGTTAGGGCATCTTCAACAGTGACCATAAATTATCTCCAACATCCGTCCGCAGACAGAGAGGATCAGTCCAGACACAAATGCGGGAGCCGGATATCCAACACTGCCCGCATACATTTCAAACACTTTTTCAACAAACGGGATGTACCTCACGCAAACACATCAGATTACATATAAACTTGGCGAAAATATTTATATTTTTGACATATTTTAACAAAAAAACTAAAACTATGTGCACGTACCACCGCATGGAGGTCCACTACCATGGCGCGGATACATTACACTAATCTACGTCCGGCCACGGAGAATCCCTTTGTCTTCCCCTTGTCAGGCAGTCCGGTGACTCATCGGACTGCCCCGGAGGTATATTCCTACTATGAAGTAGGAAGGCGAACTAACTATATTGATCATATTAATCTATCTGTAATGTTTTAATTATGTCGAATATTATTGTACAAGATAGGTTACAGTTGGTCAATAGAGTCAATGATGGATGCATTAGTTATTGATGGATGAATGGACAAACGTATGGATGGATGCCGTTGGTCAATGGTCTTCCTTTCTTATACATCAAGAATTAGCGTTAGGTTGAGGCTAGGAAGCAAACGGCTAATAGAGTAAGTAGGAGTATAAAATGTATAATTACATACAAAACTATAAACAACATGCACACTCTGGTACAAGCTGCGATCAATCCACATGTCCTTTGTCATGCCCATGAAAACATGTGGCAATATCCAGCTGCTCGATCGCAACTGGCTTCTTCATCATCTTTCCCCCTGTTCTCCTCTCCGTCTTGACCTCGAAGGCGCTGATGCTCACGCCGCGAACATGGCCACGCCAGCGGCATCATCTTTGCGACGTAGTCTAGGCACATTAGCTCAGCCTCACAACCCGCCAGCAACGTGAACTCCATGTTGACTGGGTCATGAAGGTAAACAGATGGGTTGCCTATCTTCCTGGCACAAGAAGTCGTACGCCATGATCACCTGCCCCAAAAAACGTGGTACCCGAACTCTGGCAGCCTCAAAGACTACTCCAACTATCAAACCGCCACGACAAATGTCACCGCGATCATGATCACATGCTTTGATATCAATTCTCAGTTGGTAGAATTATATCGCAAGAAACGGGATGAATACAGCGATAACGGTATATCATTTCCAACTCTCTTATTTTATTCATTTACCCAACAACAACCAGATATACAAACTCGACAACGCAAAGGAAAACAAGATTTTACTTGGCCGCAACATAAACCAGCTCACTTCTGGCCCAAAGATGCAAACTAGGTAAGGGCTCCATGAGTTCGATCAAACCGACTTTACAAATTAAAATTAACTAATCTACTTGACAGAAACACACTTTAACTTCACCATGGCCGGACAGTGTCCATGGAGACCACCACATGCGCGCGTGGCTGGACGGACGTCTGTGCCCTCACTTTTTAATTTGCCCAACAACAACCTGCCATACACAACTTGACTTTGCAACAAAAAAAATACCTCGCCCAAACATTTAACTAGCTACGGGCTCCACGAGTTTGATCAAACCGACTTTACGAATTAACTCTAACTAATCTACTTGACAGAAACACCCTTAGCTTCACCATGGCCGAAAGGTATCGATGGAGATCACCACATGCGCGTGCGGCTGGACGGGCGTCTGTGCCCTCACTTTTTCTCAAGCTTCTTCGTAGGCAGAAACACTGGCTTCCTCTTAGGCGGCGCTGGCTTCTTCTTGAACGACGTTGGCTTTTTCAACGGTGTACGGCTTGACGATGCATTCACCTTCTTAGAGAGATCCCCTGCAGGTGGCGTTGGGTCAATAGTCGTGATCGTTGCCGCGTTGATCTTCATTTCTTATACATCTGAACCAGAATTAGCGTTAGGTTAAGTTTAGGAAACAGGCGGCTAATAGAGTAAGAATGAAACGGATAGCTAACGATGTTCTTGTGTTGTTTGTTGGTACATGATAAAGTTATAAGATGATGGCGACCTCCCGATGGAGCAACAGAGATTGATATAATGTTTGTACAGCCAGGCTTGGTTGTTCAAGAACTGGACGCCGTGTAACGTTTTCACTTCTTTCTTCTTGATACTTTATCTTCTGCTGTAACTTCTAGTCTTGATTCCCTGTTTTTTATTGTTCATTTAAATAGATAACTGCTCATGCTAAACGGTAGTCTTTCTTTCCCTGTTGATGAAATAGGCAGAACAACTGCCAGTTCTCATAAAATTATATACTACTCCCTTCGATCTATATTACTTTCGGACACGCTCGGCGTCAATGTCGACAACACGCACATGCGGATGTGCGAAGCAAGCTCGCCTGCGGCCACCATGCCGTGACTTTGAACGGGGAAGGGCGTCGGCCGTGGCGCGTGATCGGGGGCAGGGCCTTGAGCGGCGGAGTGCGCCTACCCGTGGGCACTACTGATAGGTAATAAACCACGGCGGCCGCGTCGGGTCCGTGGAGTGTGTGCGTGAGTGCGTGTGTAGCACGGGGGTGTCCGTGTGGTAAGGCTGGTCTGTTGGCGAGTGAGGGGTGCGTTGAACTGGTCTGTTGCGGGCTCGCCACGACCCGGACGTGTGCGTGCATGTCGCGGGTGTGGCCGGAGCGGGCTGGACCCAGCCCTCCGACTGGGGCTGAAACGTGGGGTGCGTGCCGTGGCATGACCCTGGGTATAAGAACCCTCCCATGTGCGTTGTAACAGTGGTGGCCGGCGTTGGTGCTCAAGAAAAGTGTCATTCGAGTGGCGGGCGTTCGTGCGCTAGAACACCACTGTGTCGAACACACGCCGGCGGCGGCCGAGTAGGACTTGCCGTTGTAGACGGAGACCCCCCGTAGGACCTTGGAGGAGTGCAGCCTCGAATCTTGGACACCTCCCGAACTTCCGCCGCCGGCTATCTCCGGGAAGAGGACGGGTTGCCTCGATTCCCGGCGTGAGGAGGAAGCATACCCGATGGAGCCACCAGCACCTCCTCCGGCGCCACCAGTCTTCCTCGCCTCCGGCGACCAGCGCGGACGCGGTCGATCCCCCCTGATCACTTCCTGCTAGCATGCATGTAATCCCTCTCGGCCAGCGCAGGGTGTGCGCGATACTGTTCCTCCGGCGACGGCGTGCTACCTCGAAGACGCCACCGCGAAGCGTTCTTCTTTCTTTGAGGGCCGCCCTAGCTGGTCTGGTGGGCCGAAGTTGACGGCCCAGTTTCGGAATAAACTAACCGTAGCGCCGCTCCGTTCCTATGTTTAGTACCACACTGCTTGGCTAAGAAGGAACTACGCGACTTAAATAGCCCGGTGCTGAGCACTCCATCGCCGAGGACGCAAAGCTCATTCTATAGCTCTGCCGAGGCAAAGAGCTTTCGCTACGTACTTCTGGCTGGGCCTGTCCTGTCGGCCTGTTACCCTCGGTCACCCTCGCTGTGTGTTGGGAGTTAGAAGTATGGTGTGATGTTAGCCTTTTTTATTTTATTTTTCTATTTTTTTTTTGCCCTCTCTTTCATTTTAATGTGTCAGACTTATTTTCAATATATAAATTTTTCCCTAATATTTTCCTATGTCATATTCTTAGTATCTTTTTTTTCCATTCTATTCATCGATGTCACGACACCACAAAGAACAACACAAGAAACAAAACTACATCCGTGTCCGTAGACCATCTATTCATCAATTGGCACGCCTCTGGCTTACATCTCACAGGCTCGAACCAATCGAGTTTACAAATTTATTAATTTACTGTAACATAACTAATCTGGTCTCGACGCACTTAACGTCATTGAAGATGGACGACGCACATAACTATTCTTGAGCACGCGGGCTGAACTGCCATTGCTGACGTTCTTCATGCGGTGGAGGAAACCACCCTTGCTGACGATCTTGAGGCTGCAGGTGTAGCCACCCTTGGTGACGTTGTTGAGGCCACTAGCGGAGCCACTGTTGTTGACCGTCTTGAGGTAGTCGCCGGCGTTGGTGTTCTTGGGGTTGTGGGCGGACCCGCCGGTGACCTCGCCTTCTTCTGACCGAGATACTTTGCTCGAAACATGGCACAATTCTGTTTTGCTTCCTTTTCTTCTTGGAGATCAGGTGAGGTGAGGTGAGTGAGGTGTATGTGGTGTTTGCTTTGCCCCGGTTGGGTTGAGGGAGCCTGCATCGATGGCAATGTATATATAGGAGCATAATGGGTTGTGGACGTGTTCGGACGGTCAGTCTCTTGTTTTTTACGGATGAAATGGACGGCCAGTTTTTTCCATGCCTAAGAGCTGTGGTGGTTTGGGAATTTTGGTTTGGAGGTTATGAACATATTCTTATTGACTAAGTGGCTTTGGAGGTTGAATACTCTGATGGTATGTATGGCATGAGTTACTTACTACAATATACTTGCACGATCAAACCCTGGACATGCTGATGGAGGTACTAGCTCCAATTTTTGGCAAAGGGTGATGAAAGTCAACCTTCATTAGCCCCACCAATAGAGTGATTGGACATGGGGCCAAAACTCCGCTAAGGCAATATGTGCGATTAGGGGATAAACCCCTTGTTGAATAGGTTCCCAAAATTTATAACATCTCTTTTACCAAGATGGTAACTGTTAAGCATGTCAAGAAGGCTGGGTGGGAGATTGTATCAACTTCAGGACAACCCTGCATGGAGTGTATGCCGAGCAATGGGGGAAAATGAAGACAGATAGAGTGAAGTGGAATCTTAATAGAAAGAATAAGTTTCTGGTTAGGGATTTATACCTCTTGCTTAAATACACTGCCTTGGTAGGCTATAGAGATATTTGGAAGATGAAATACCTCAGAAAATCAAGGTGTTCTTATGGTTAATGCTTAGAAATAGCATTCTAACGAATGATGAGGAGCAAACCTCATGACGAGGGTCGATCCTTTGTCGGCCGGATCTTTCACGGCACAAGCCTTCATCGCAGCAAGAACTAGTCGCGGGTTTACAAAGATGTTCGCAAATCGCACGAAAACAACACGCCAACCCCTCGATCTGAAGGAATAACATGGACGAACCGTATAGGCTCAGCTTGTATTCTCCTACGCGCCGCGCGGCAGGAACTCACACGCCAATAGAGATTTTTGACAAGGTTTCTCTAACTCGATAATGGCCGACGACCGGAACACACACGGTGTCTAATTCATCTCAAAATAACCTAAGCTATTACATGGCCGCACCTAGGCTTGTCGGACCATCTAAAGAAACTTGACAACCAAGAAAAATCCTATCTGTACCCTCACGGCTAAAAGCTAAATACAACAACTCCATGACTTTTCCTAAAGATAACTATAGGACTCTTAAGAAAATTGCCTTTTACATCTCGGCTGTTTTTATTTCCTAAGCAAACCATGACATGGTACATATGTGCCATCTTAACAAAGTAAGCTGATGGTAGGCCCCATCAGGTTTCCTTTAACGTGAGCTGTTTGATCCCTCGAAACATCGACCAGTATGCTTCTTTCTCGGGTGGCCGTGCCTGATGAAAGTAGTAGTCGACCGAGACTCTTCTATGTCTGTTAGCAGCGACCAAAAGTCCTGCCTCATGGATACACGTACTCCTTATCTCTGTCTGCTCAAACTGATCAAAAGCACTAGCGTATGAGCATTTTCTTGCATGCACATACATGCACATCTCCAAGGTAATGCATGCACGATCAACTTTCTCTTTTCCTCTTTGTTACGTGAGTGCATCTCTATCATATGCATGCATGTAACTTCCATAAGGGAAACATTGTGAGCGGCCTGAATAACTACTGGATTAATATTGCCGGTTATTGGTGTGGTTATATCAACAAAGGATAACCTGATCAATAGGGGCTATATTGGTAATGATAAATGACACTTTTGTGGGATAAAGAGAATGTGGATTGTCTTTTTGTCAAATGTAGTCTTGCAAGATTAGTTTGGCAAGTTGTCACATGTGACTTTGACAACTTAGACCCCCTAAAGGGATGGCTGATATGCTGGGAACTTGGCTACATTCCTTCCCTATAAATCAAAGACATTTAGTTCTCAGGGGAGGGTGAAAAATTGTTGGATTATCTGGAAGACAAGAAATAGTGCATGCTTTGATAAATTCATTTTTGATTATCATGATGTTGTTGCTTTTAGCTGATCTTATCTTAAAGACTTAGAGAATCTTGCAAAAAAACAAGACATATAAAGAACCGAGGAAGGAGTCCTTAGGATCAAGATGGTGCTGGGAGAAGCTTTTGCTAGGGGGTATGGTTGGAACCCTTTTGTTAGGAGGATATATTGATGTTCGATTCTTTTCTTGACCCGACAAACTCTATTTTTTAGTGCTATGGGTTCTGTGATCTCTAATAACTTATGGTTTTTCTTTATGTGTGTCTTGGATATGTTTTGTTGCGTGCGTGCAACTTCTGTTGAACTGATATGTTCTCATGCCTCTTTTGAATTCCTATTTTTTTCATGCTCTTTCTTGGTTTTCATGTAATAATTTTGTGGCGTTTCCTTTAATGGAAATCAACAAGGAGGCTTGTTGTTTCCAAAACATAACACTAGTAAAAGGCTTTATATTATAAAACATTATATATGAGCATCAAACACATATCTTGGTAAGAAAAGTTAGTACAAATCAGGGTAATCTAGTTATAAATATAATTGTTGCAGTAACTCAATAAGTGCATTTTTTCTACATTTAGTTTATGCTTTCGTGCAGACGCCATCGCCAACTCCGCAAATGTTGACCCTAAGAACTGCTATTGTGGTTGAAGTCTTGGTATTAATATCCCATACACACGTTTTAAATACAATTAGCCTTCTTAGGGCCCATACACATGAACTGATAGCCAAGTCTGACCCCATGGCCTAGTCCAACTCCACAAATGGCCAACTTCCCATAACCATCCAACCACAGGTTGGTTCGCGACCTCCTCCATTTTGGAAGTCGGACAATCCATGAGGGAATCAGGTCCATTTGGTAATTCAGACAGTCAATAAAGGAGTCAGATAGTATGAAACTGTACGTACTAGACTATGCACAGTCAGATAGGCGACGGTGGAGGCGGTGATGAGGATGCAGACCTGGGGTAGGGTCATAGGCCTGACCTATACGTCCTACCCAAGGTCACGACCATCAAGACCATGCGGATGGGCAGCGAGCGCGCGCGCGAGGCCAAGGCGCAGGTGCGCCGGCGGGAGTTCGAGGATCTGCGTTTCAAGGACGGGGAGTCCATCGAGGACTTCGGGCTGCGGCTCTCCGCCCTCGTCGCTGATCTGGAGCTGTACGGCGATCCCGTGACGGAGCACAAGGCGGTCCAGAAGTTCCTCCGCGTGGTGCCGCGAAAATATCGTCAGATGGCGATGGCAATTGAGAGCCTCGTCGATCTGAAGACATGACCGTCGAGGAGCTCGTCGGGCGTTTCTCGGCATGTGAAGATCATTACGATCTCGACGATGCGGGGCAATCCGGCGGCCGCCTGCTCCACACGTGAGGAGTGGCTTGCCCACGAGCGACGGCTAGGTGGGGGCGGGTCGTCGTCCGGTGGCGGCGGCAGCAAGAACAAGTCGCCGGGCAAGCCCAAACCTCATGGCGGCGGCGGTGGCAGACCTGCGCCGGGCAGCGGCGGCGCGGGAGGATCCGGCGGCTCTGGCGGGAAGAAGAAAGGCAAGTGCCATTACTGCAACAAACCGGGCCACTGGAAAAAGGAATGTCGCACCCGGATCAAGGACGAGGATGAGAAAGGCAAGAAGGGCCAAGCACATCTTGTCCGCGAAGGCGACGATCACCATGAGGGTCTCATGATGGCTACGGTCACCATGGGTGTTATGACCAGCATAGTGGCGCCCCAACAAGTGCATCTGAATGAACAAAAGGTCTACCCAGAGAGCTCGCCGCCGGGGGTGTGGTACTTCGATACAGGCGCAACCAGTCACATGACGGGCGAGCGTGGGATGTTTACAACTCTTGATGAGTCAGTACAAGGCAGTGTGAAGTTTGGAGATGGCTCTCATGTTGCGATCCGAGGCAGGGGTTCAGTCATTTTCAGAGGACAAAGTGGTAATCAGCGTGCATTGTCAGAGGTATATTTCATTCCAAGTCTCAACAACAACATAATTTTTGTGGGTCAGTTGGATGAAGGGGGATGCAAGATAGAGATACATGAGGGTCTGATGACGATCTACGACCCTGGACGGTGCATGATGGCTCGTGTCCGGCGCTCCCGCAGCCGCCTATACACTGCAGTCCTCACCATTGATGCTCCAATCCGCCTTCTAACGAAGAGCGACGATGAGACCTGGCGTTGGCATGCTAGGATGGGACATCTCCACTTCAGAGCACTGCGTACTATGTCCTCCAAGTGCATGGTGCGTGACATGCCGCATATCGATCGCGTCGACAAGTACTGCGACGGATGTGCCCTCGGCAAGCAGCACCGAGCCCCATTCTCACAAGTAGCGGCGTACAGAGCTGAGCATGGCTTGGAGCTTGTACACACTGATTTGTGTGGACCGATCAGTCCAGCTACTCTTGGAGGTAACAAGTACTTTTTGCTTGTTGTTGATGACTACAGCCGATACATGTGGTTAGCTGTGCTGAAAACCAAAGATGAGGCCTTCAGTTCTTTCAAGAAAATTCAGACTTTGGCAGAAACTGAAGGGAGATGCAGGCTGCGTGCGTTCCGGTCTGACCGGGGCGGCGAGTTTAACTCCGGTGACTTCATGGATTACTGCAGTGAGCACGGCATCAAACACTACACGAACGCACCATATTCGCCACAACAAAATGGTGTGGTTGAGCGGCGTAATCAGACTGTTGTCGAGATGGCGCGGTGCTTACTGAAGAGCATGGGCATGCCCGCTGTGTTCTGGGGCGAGGCAGTGAGGACGGCTGTGTACATTCTCAACAGATCACCGACTCGCAGCCTCGATGGTGTCACGCCGTATGAAGCATGGCACGGCAGGAAGCCGAACGTGCAACACCTGCGGACCTTCGGCTGCACAGTACATGTGAAGAAGCTCGGACCAGGGGTGACCAAGCTCACTGATCGCTCAACTCCCATGGTGTTTATTGGCTATGAGGAGGGTGCCAAATGTTATCGCGTCTACGACCCAGTGGCGAAGAAATTTCAGGTAACTCGTGACATTACATTGATCTTTCCCAGTCATATCATGTTTGGACTGCATAAGTTCAAATGCCAGGTCAATATGCAACCTAATATGAGATGAAAGATTAAAACAAAGACTACCAAACTCGAGGGCTTACATACATTCTTTGGCTGAAAATAAAAAGCTCAAGTCAAAGGAGGTCTCAACATGGAAGGTTTACCTTGACAGCAAGAAGAAACATAAACTGCTTTAATATTGGAGTGACAACATAAGAGACTATATGTGTAGCTCATAGGCATGGTCAAGTAATTAAGTGTATCTTCCTTTAGTGTTCAATGATCAAGAGAGAATGCAGTTTGGTCAGCATGATAGCCACTTTAGGCAATGAAAAGATATTTGCTTTATCAAAAGGTGTAAATTCATTGACATGATTAAAAAATAATCACTGATGCATTGACCTTGTAAGAAAAACACTTCCCATCAAACCGTACATTGGGATTGTTCGTCAGACTATCAAAGACTGCCTTGTTACTATTAACTGCAACATATGTTGTTTCATTTATTTACTCTACTGTATAAGCAAGTCTTGTATGCAGGTTCAAAAGAGAAGAGGGGTATTATTTTACACGAAACGCAATATAACATATATTTGAGGACAAAAATATAAGAGAACAATTTTTTTGTTATTATACTACGAAGTCTATCATTAAGCAAATAAGTTGAAAATAAATCTAGAACTAAATGTGCGAAATAAGGTGCAAAACCATTTTTCAGGCTTGAATAAACATTTCTATTTTTCTGAGAACCACCAATATCTGATACTTCCTCCTTTCCGGTTTATAAGGCTCAATTGAAAAATCTCACCAACCAAGGTAGATGGTAAGTGGTGGAATATTTTTTGTAGTTTGCAAAATCAGTCAATTAATGCGCTTGTTTTCCTCAAACAATTGTGTTTATCAATGCATTAATTGCAATGCATACATGCATAAAGCACATGCATTGGTCAATTTTCTTTTAATACTTGCATGCAATGATTTAATGCACCTTGAAATCTGAACATGTGATGGGGAACAACCAAATTAAGTCTTATAAAACAGGAAAACTAAAAATTTGAGATAAGCCTTATAAACCGGAAAAGAGGGAATAATTGAGAGTGTGGTTACGTACTATTTGTCAGAAAAGGTAACACCACAGTGAAAAAGGGTGGGATTTCACGCGGAAACAATGGTGGGAGTGTCCAAATGCGCGGGCTCTGGGTTGGATTTGGGTGGGCAGGGCGTGTCAGCGTTTGGCGTGGCGGAGGCCTAGACTCCCCCCTCATTTGCTGCCGGTTTGTGGGATTTCAGACATATTAACCGGTCCAAACAATTTTGATTATTGTTGGTGGATGAAAAGAAAAGATCTGAACAGTCTGATCCAAACATTTATGGGTGATTTTATCTGTTGACGAGGCAACAGTATCTCTTGGAGCTGCTCAGGGCACAGTGCCGACCAATGCACGCTCCGCAACAGCTTGGTCCCGTCACACGTGGCGATCCTCAATTGCTACGTTCAAAGCCGCCCTCCGTGGCTTTTCTGTGTCTTGCAAGAATCTTTGTGTACTGGCTTGTCTCCTGTATGTATTTTTTTAATAGAAAAGAGAACGAATACACTGGAACGCCTCCGGGCCTCTCTTGTAGTAATAAAAAAAAAAAAACATCAGACAGACTTGCATGTCACATTTGAAACACGTACGCACGTTCTTGACCTGGATGGTTACTACGAGTATCAAATTCTTGGAACCCGTTCACGATTCAAACTCAATTTCGAGGTTCTTCCTGGGGATGTGCACCTGATGTTTCCATCGTTACTAGGATGGGGAGAAAGATCAACGCTAACAGTGGACAAGAATCTGGCTGGGCCGAATCGGTCAGTGTTCACTCGTCGAGATTCTGCCATGTATCTGCCCGGACAATAACATTGATAGATGTTCGTTTTTGCGAGTGTCATCTCTTTGTTTCATTGCCCTATGAAGGAGCAACAGATTACAGCAACCAATGCCACATGCTGCCAAAGCGACCCAGACTACTGCTCACAGCTTATATTAGTAAGTACTGTTCTCTCCGTCCCACAATATAAAAACGTTTAGAGCCAAAGACGCTTCCTCAGTCTCACAATATAAGAGTGTTTAGTGCCAAAAACGTCTTGATATTATTGAACAGAGGTAGTAGTGTTAACATGGGATGGCGCGTCGGGAGTGTACCCGCTGCACGGATCGCCACGAAGCTCAACCTCCCTTGCTGCTGCTAGTCTCCAGCTGGCCATTTAGAAAGGAAGAACACATGCACATGGAGAAGTACTTTCTTTCCAAAAACAAAATAAAACACGTGAACACATGCACCACGCGTCACGCTGCTAATCGTCCAAGGACCGCTGGGTTTCACACTAGCAGAAAGATTTTACTACCGTGATGCACCGCCGTTTACGGGTCGTTCCATCTGACATCGTAGTTCCCCAAAACTCGGCAAAGGCTGTTTACGTGTTTCCCCAGAACTTGTATAAGTTGCCTTACAAAAAGAATGCAGGTATTCATATTCATCACAGCTGGTAATACTGCTTCAAACAAATAAATCTCATTGTCCTCACTCCACATGCATCTCCGCTATTATGAGCCAGATAGGAAAAAAAAAAAGAAAATATCTTGCAAAAATACACCTGTAATGAAGATACTGGATAATTACAACATATTGTTGGCCGGCCTGATATAAGTTCCACTCTTGATCAACGACCAGCAACCATGGATGGCCCTAATTAACAGTTGCATCCGCAGATTAAAAAAAATCCACACTCATTTTCTCTGGACTATGCGATCGTGAACCTATCGTTTCCGATCCGACGCACCAGATCCAATATGATGGCGTATGTATGATATGAGCTTCAGTGTATATGCTGCTGTGTCTTGAGGTATACTATATGCTTGATCAAGGTAAGTGCAGTCCTGCTACACTGACTGGATGATGGTAAAAAGAAATTTAACTCAGAGGGCAGAAGGGCGTGCCGGGCTTCTCCCTGTGACTGGGGATGACGAAGTGCCTGATCCGGCCCACCTGCTCCGCGAGGTACGCGTCGCACAGGAACGCCTTGGAGAACCTGTCCTCCACCGTCCGGTCCACGTCGTGCACGAACACGTCCGTGGCGCCGTCCCCGGGCCGCCGCGCGCGCGCCACCATGCCGGCGGTGTAGATGGCGCCCATCCTCCCGGGCGCCTCGGGCACCCACCCCGTGGGCGCGTCCACCATCACGAGGTCCCACTCGACCTCGTGGAACGCGGCGGGGAGGCCGCGGAGCGCCAGCCGGCAGGAGGCCTGGGCGGCGGCGGCGAGGTCCGGCTGCGCGGTGCAGCCCGGGTGGTCCCGGAGGGACATGAGCTCGTCGGCCTCGGTGAGGCGGGTGTCGTAGGCGACGTGGTAGGACTCGAGGCCCGGGTGCTTGGCGCGGACGGAGGCGATCCAGGACGCGTCCTCCTCGAGGAACACGGTGCGGCCGCCGTGGTTGAGCGCCGCCCACATGGGGCTGTCGAGCCCGAGCCCGAACACCAGGAAGTTGCAGGGCGAGCGGCGCTGCAGGACGCGCAGCGACACCCCGATCTCGTCCGACGTCTGCTGCGGCGTCGAGTTCGACGTCGCGTAGTGCACCAGCGCGTCGGCCACCGGCGCCGGCAGCTTGGAGCACGACCCGTCGCCGCTAAGGCGCGGGTGCGAGGAGGCGGCGGAGCCGGGGGAGGAGGAGGAGAAGAGCGTGCGCGCGGAGAAGAGGAGGAGAAAGGCGGCGAGGGCGGCCACGAGGAGGAGGCGCAGGCCGAGGAAGCTCTGGAGCTTGGCCTTCATGGCGACTAGGTGGAGGGCCTTCCGGGCGTGCACCGGGCTCGACATGGCATGCGGACGGACGGGCAGCGACCAAGAAAGCCTCCACGGTTCTCCTTGGTTCGTGAGAGGTTTATAAGCGGGGTGATGATAATGCTTTAAGGAGTGGCGTGGAAAGATTGGTAATGGAGTGAGGATCAGATCGATTGTGATGATGGGGTTTGGTGACGAGGACAAGAGACCTGCAAACTTTTTTGGTGTCTGATGGATGGAGACGGACGGACGGGTGGATCCTTTGTCCTTTTTTTTTTGAGGATCGGATGGATCCTTTGTCTTGTGGGGGGTGGGGCTCTGTTTCGGTAGATGGCCTGGAATGTGCCGAATGTAGATGGCCTGGTAAACTGCTAGACCAAAACTCCTTTAGGAAATAAAAAATTCCAGATACAAATGGAGCCAAATAATATTATTAGATAATAAATCCCACTGTATTTTTATGTTGAATTTAATTGGCATTATTGATGTTTATATATTTACAGCAAACTTGGTCAAATTTTACTAAGTTGGACTTTAAAAAAACATTATGTGCACTACATTTTAGAACAGAGAGAATATTAATTTAAGTTAATGTTTGAGTTACAATGTTTTCTATTTAATTTTTGTTCATCTCAAATTACTCTGTAGTTATCTCTAACTGGTTAAAGGGGAATTTCTGGATTTCTCAAAATTTCTGGATTCTATAAATTAGTTTGTCCTTATTTGTTCTTCTACTTCTATTTGTAATAAATGATATCCCGCACATTGTGCGGGAATATTTTGAAATTTCAATGTGATTAAACATGAATATTTGAAGTAATAATATAACAGGCTAAAACTGAAATACATATAACTTATTATGTTTGATTACTATACTTGTAAAAATGCTTATTAAATCATAATCAAAAGAAATTTCTTATATATGTTTGCATGTTGAAATGGGTCTCTTTTTCATGCATGTTGCATGATGAAGTGGCATGCTTGCATGTTGAGAGACATATGGTAGAGGGGTGGGCCTTTTCTTATGAATGTTGTGCGATGATGTGGCACTTGCATGTGGAGAGAAATAGGAGTAGTTAGTGGGGACTAGCTATTTAGACATAGAAGATTTGTATTGCTTTGCAAATTCAACCCTAATGCATCTAGAAGAGACAGCATGATGAGGATAACTCATCTAAATTGTTTAGGAGAAACTGATTTTGATTCCGGAATGGAGAATCAATTATAAGTCATCTCTAACTGCTGCCACAGTTTGATTACATACGCTATTGCACTAATTATTTTCAAGTTTTTTGGCTGACTAGTATTGGACCGATCTAAGGTTTACACGTCCCTTCCCAGCTCTTATTATGTTACAGGTTGAATATTAATCAATTTTTTTGATTTAAAAAGGCTTACTACATGTAATCACCCTTTTAATTTGTTTGTGTGTTCTCTAAGATATATATGTTTAGCTTCTCTTAAGTAAGGTTTTGGACCTAAATTAAAAAAAATTGTACTTCCTTTTGTATTTCTTGATAATTTAGTTCATTAACGAAGTATTTGTGAATGCAAAAAAAATTCTTTGCCAACTTTTTATGCATTTTAATCATTAATTGTGACTATAATTCTTCAAAATTACGTGATTTGATGCACCAATTTGTAAACCGTGTATAAGGGGTATACACAGTAAAATATGTGGAGGTGGGCCTACGGAAGGCTCCCTTTAACGAATCTCGTAGCAAAGGCGAAGACACATGATTTGACGAGGTTCAGGCCCTCGAGATTGGTAATAGCCTCAAACCCTGCCTTTGTCAATCTCTTATTACCCCGAGTAAGGATTTCATGATTGTATGGTGGCAATAGAGCTAAACCCAAAACATAGAGGTCCTGAATCGGTATTGCATAATTATTGAGGTCGAACGTTTCATTGATGTTCACTAGTAAAAACAGGAGCATTAATAGTGGCCCCCGGAAGCGGTTGTGATCAAGCAGGTCAAACTCGCGTCTAATATTCCATCTGAGGCAGTTATATTTGCCATGGAATAGAATATAAATGCATATAAAATAGATTAATTGTTTTTTGGCTGACTAGTATTGGACCGATCTAAGGTTTACACGTCCCTTCCCAGCTCTTATTATGTTACAGGTTGAATATTAATCAATTTTTTTGATTTAAAAAGGCTTACTACATGTAATCACCCTTTTAATTTGTTTGTGTGTTCTCTAAGATATATATGTTTAGCTTCTCTTAAGTAAGGTTTTGGACCTAAATTAAAAAAAATTGTACTTCCTTTTGTATTTCTTGATAATTTAGTTCATTAACGAAGTATTTGTGAATGCAAAAAAAATTCTTTGCCAACTTTTTATGCATTTTAATCATTAATTGTGACTATAATTCTTCAAAATTACGTGATTTGATGCACCAATTTGTAAACCGTGTATAAGGGGTATACACAGTAAAATATGTGGAGGTGGGCCTACGGAAGGCTCCCTTTAATCTAATCTCGTAGCAAAGGCGAAGACACATGATTTGACGAGGTTCAGGCCCTCGAGATTGGTAATAGCCTCAAACCCTGCCTTTGTCAATCTCTTATTACCCCGAGTAAGGATTTCATGATTGTATGGTGGCAATAGAGCTAAACCCAAAACATAGAGGTCCTGAATCGGTATTGCATAATTATTGAGGTCGAACGTTTCATTGATGTTCACTAGTAAAAACAGGAGCATTAATAGTGGCCCCCGGAAGCGGTTGTGATCAAGCAGGTCAAACTCGCGTCTAATATTCCATCTGAGGCAGTTATATTTGCCATGGAGACGGTTGGAAATGAAATCGTCTGTAATAATCCACCGACGTGGTCTCGAATACCTAACAACCTCTAGTTCTGAAGTATTAGAGGTGACTTTGTAGCTATTACCGACCGTGTAGTCAATCACCTAACTTATATCTATTTGCCTAGTTGATCCCACTGTTGATCACCCCTAGGTCTTAGATTTTGCGATGCCAACCCTCGAGCGGTTATCGTGTTGCGCATGCTCTCCGCCGTGCTCCGACTTCCCATTGTACACCTCCACCATTATCATATCAACGAGTAAGGCTTGTGCTGAGAACCTCCACATATCCTCCAAATTTACCCCAAAATCCCTAGAAAGAAATTTCAACCTAGATAGATTGTAGTGCTTAATTGTACAATAAGTACATACCATGTCGTAGGGCTACATCTACTGCTTCATTGGTACTACAACTACCAGAATTTGTAGAAGTTTACCTAGAGAAACTACTATACTCCTCATTGTCGGAAAATATGTCGATTGCACCGGAGCCAGAGGCCTTGTGCTCGTGGGTGCCAGTAGGAATGCCCGCATTCGGTGGTCATCGTTGTCCTCTGTGTCGTTGCTGCTACGAATCATCTCCTCTGTCTCGTGCCTTGGGTTCGCCAAAAGGACGTGGTTGGCGGCGACCTCGCGCTCATTGTCAATCAATTCGGTAATGGTATAGTCCTTTGCCACCACCTGGGGGTCTGCATGGTTGGTGTTGATGATGGAGGCGCCTGCCAGCACTACAGTAATTTGGCTCTCGACGACGACGCGCTTGGCCAACGCAGCAACCCTCCACCTCGACCTTTATCCCCCCTCCTCCACCTCCATATCCTCCTCCACTACCACCTCCAACAACGAGGACGACTCAGAAGAGGAGCTAGGGTTAACGGCCGTAGCGGTGATCGTGTCACGAGTTGCGACCTCCCTAGCTACCGCCGTCATGATTTGCGCTCGGCTTGGGGAGGGGGTCAGTGATACGTCTCCAACGTATCTACTTTTTCAATCACTTTTGCCCTTGTTTTGGACTCTAACTTGCATGATTTGAATGAAACTAACCCGGACTGACGCTGTTTTCAGCAGAACTGCCATGATGTTGTTTTATGTGTAGAAAAGAAAAATTCTCGGAATGTCCTGGAAATCCACGGAGGCACTTTTTCGAATTAATAAGAATTTTTGGTGAAATTAATGCCAGGGGGCCCACAGCCTGTCCACGAGACAGGGGGCGCCCCCCCTAGGGCGCGACCTCCTATCTCGTGGGCCCCATGGACCTCCTCCGACCTCAACTCCAACTCCATATATTCCGTCTCGGGGAGAAAAAAATCAGAGAGAAAGTTTCATCGCGTTTTACGACACGGAGCCGCCGCCAAGCACTAATCTCTCTCGGGAGGGCTGATCTGGAGTCCGTTCGGGGATCCGGAGAGGGGGATTCGTCGCTGTCGTCATCATCAACCATCCTCCATCACCAATTTCATGATGCTCACCGCCGTGTGTGAGTAATTCCATCGTAGGCTTGCTGGACGGTGATGGGCTGGATGAGATTTACCATGTAATTAGGTTAGTTTTGTTAGGGTTTGATCCCTAGTATCCACTATGTTCCGAGATTGATGTTGCTATGACTTTGCTATGCTTAATGCTTGTCACTAGGGCCCGAGTGCCATGATTTCAGATCTGAACCTATTATGTTTTCATGAATATATGTGTGTTCTTGATCCTATCTTGCAAGTCTATAGTCACCTATTATGTGTTATGATCCGACAACTCCGAAGTGACAATAATCGGGATACTTCTCGGTGATGACCGTAGTTTGAGGAGTTCATGTATTCACTATGTGTTAATGCTTTGGTCCGGTTCTCTATTAAAAGGAGGCCTTAATATCCCTTAGTTTCCGTAAGGACCCCGCTGCAACGGGAGGGTAGGACAAAAGATGTCATACAAGTTCTTTTCTATAAGCACGTATGACTATTTACGGAATACATGCCTACATTACATTGATGAATTGGAGCTAGTTCTATATCACCCTATGTTATAACTATTGCATGAGGAATCGCATCCGGCATAATTATCCATCACTGATCCATTGCCTACGAGCTTTTCATATATTGTTCTTCGCTTATTTACTTTTCCGTTGCTACTGTTACAACTACTACAAAAATCCAAAAACATTTATCTTTACTATTGCTACTGTTACCATTATTATCATACTACTTTGCTACTAAATACCTTGCTGCAGATACTAAGTTATCCAGGTGTGGTTGAATTGACAACTCAACTGCTAATACTCAAGAATTTTCTTTGGCTCCCCTTGTGTCGAATCAATAAATTTAGGTTGTACTTCACCCTCGAAAGCTGTTGCGATCCCCTATACTTGTGGGTTATCAAAACTAATTTCTGGCGCCGTTGCCGGGGAGCATAGCTCTATTCTCTGAGTCACTTGGGATTTATATCTGTTGATCACTATGAAGAACTTGAAAGACGCTAAGACAAAGATTTTGCCCTCAACTACGAGGGGAGGTAAGGAACTGCCATCTAGCTCTGCACTAGATTCTCCTTCCGTTATTAGTAGGCTTGCGACACCTAAACCTCCTACTGCTATGAATTCTGATATGTCGCATGTTATTGATGATGCCACTTCTTCTATGCATGATGAAACTACTTCTGCGCGTGATACTACTTTGCCATTAGGTGAATTTCTTGATGAACAACTTGCTAGAGTTAGGGGCAATGAAAATAATGAAGACGCTATTATTGATGATAGTGATGATGAGCGTTCCCCAATGATTATGTATTACCTGTTGTTCCTAAGGGTTATGTTATGAATGAAGCAGCTGCTATGGAAATTCTTGCTTGCAACGATAGAAATGATCTGAAGAAATTATTAGCTAAATGGAAGCAGCAGTCTCTTAATGCTAGAATGAAACCCGATCCTGCTTTTGCTACTTCACCTATCTGTGTTACTGATAAGGATTATGAATTCACTGTTGATCCTGATATTATTACTTTAGTTGAATCTGATCCTTTTTATGGCCTTGAATCTGAAACTGTTGTGGCACATCTTACCAAGTTGAATAACATAGCCACCCTGTTCACTCATGATGAGAAGTCTCGCTATTTATATATCCTTAAGATATTTCCGTTCTCATTAAAGGGTGATGCTAAGACTTGGTATAATTCTCTTGCTCCTGGTTGTGTGCGTAGTCCCCAGGATATGATTTATTACTTCTCTGCTAAATATTTCCCTGCTCATATGAAACAAGCTGCTTTGCGGGAAATATATAATTTTGTGCAAATCAAAGAAGAGAGTCTCCCACAAGCTTGGGGGAGGCTTCTCCGGTTACTTAATGCTTTGCCTGATGATCCTCTTAAGAAAAATGAAATACTTGATATCTTTTATACTAACGATGCTTCCAAGGACTACTTGATAGTTGTGCTGGTTGTGTTTTCAGGGAAAGAACAATCGACGAAGCTGAAATATTATTGAATAATATGTTGACTAATGAAAATAATTGGACTCTTCCCGAGCCAGTTCCTGAAGTAATTCCTGAACCAACTGAGCCAACTCCTGAGCCTATTCCTAAACCCACTCCGAAGAAGAGAGGTGTTTTATTTCTCAGTCCTGAAGATATGCAAGAGGCAAAGAAGTCAATGAAATAAAAAGGTATTAAAGATCAAGATGTTAAGAATTTACCACCTATTGAAGAAATACATGGTCTTAATTTACCGCCTGAAGAACCACATTTTCTTGATAACCCGACACAGGTAGTAAAGGTAAATTCTCTCTATAGATATGATAAAGTTGAAATACTCTCTACTAAATTTCATAGCCCATGATTAGATGAATTTGATGACTTTATGGCTAGACAAGAATGTTTTAATGCTTATGTTGGTAGAGAGTTAAAGAATAATGCTTTCGAGATAGGACGCGTAGGTGATAATCTGGCTAGAGTTAAAGATGAACTTCACTGCGTTAGTAAATATGCTTCTATGGTTGCTACTCAAGCCGAGCAAGTACTCAAAGCTCAAAATGATTTGCTTGATGAATTGAATAATAAAAATGACTTTGCCGTTAGAGTGGCTACTAGAACTGGTAGAATGACTCAGGAACATTTGTATCCTGAAGGCCACCCTAAGAGAATCGAGCAAGATTCTCAGAGAAATAATTTAGAGGCACCTAGTTCTTCTAAAAAGAAGAAGAAGAAAGACGATAGAACCTTGCATGCTTCTAGTGAACCTACTGTAGACACACCTGAGAATCCCAATAATATTTCTATCTCTGATGCTGAAACACAATCAGGTGATGAACACGAACCTAGTGATAATGTTAATGATAATGTTCATGTTGATGCTAAACCTAGCAAAAACAATGATGTAGAGATTGAACCTGCTGTTGATCTTGATAACCCACAATCAAAGAATCAACGTTATGATCAGAGAGATTTTGTTGCTAGGAAGCACGGTAAAGAAAGAGAACCATGGGTTCAGAAACCCATGCCCTTTCCTCCTAAACCATCCAAGTCAAAGGATGATGAGGATTTTGAGCGCTTTGCTGAAATGATTAGACCTATTTTCTTACGTATGCGCTTAAGCGATATGCTTAAAGTAAATCCTTATGCTAAGTATATGAAGGATATCATCACAAATAAAAGAAAGATACCGAAGCTGAAATTTCCACCATGCTTGCTAATTACACTTTTAAGGGTGGAATACCAAAGAAACTTGGAGATCCGGTGTTCCAACTATACCATGCTCCATTAAAAGAAATTATGTCGAACTGCTTTATGTGATCTTGGAGCCGGTGTTAGTGTTATGCCTCTCTCTTTATATCGTAGACTTGAATTGAATAAGTTGACACCTACTGAAATATCTTTGCAAATGGCTGATAAATCAACTGCTATACCTGTCGGTATTTGTGAGGATGTGCCTGTTGTAGTTGCAAATGTCACTATCTTAACGGACTTTGTTATTCTTGATATTCCTGAGGACGATAGTATGTCTATTATCCTTGGTAGACCTTTCCTTAATACTGCAGGGGCTGTTATTGATTGCAACAAAGGCAATGTCACTTTTCATGTTAATGGCAATGAGCATACGGTACACTTTTCGAGGAAACAATCTCAAGTTCATAGCATCAATTCTATTGAAAAAGTTCCAACTATCATTTTTGGAGATTTTGAATTTCCCCTCCCTACTGTCAAGAAAAAGTATGATATTCTTATTGTTGGGGATTTTCATATCCCCGTTGAGGTAACTTAGTGTTATTCGAAATTTCTCCGGTTCCGTGTTATTCGGAATGAGTTTGTTAACAAGACTTGATCAACCTTGTTAGCGGGTTCATTTTGATGATCACGAGATGGATGAAACTAGAAGGCACAACCTTCTGTACCCTCTTTTTACTTTCTGTTATTTAGAATAAATAAAGCAAAAATAGTATTATCCGTCTGTTTCCTGAATTATCTGTGCATTAAAAAATAGTCTGAAAATAAAAGTGCTCCAAATGCCCTGCAAATTTAGTATGATTTTTTCTGGAATATTTGAGGATTTTAGGCACTAAAAACACTACAGGAGGGGCAAGCACCAGGCCACGAGAGATGAGGGCGCACCCCCTGTCTCGTGGGCCCCTGGTGGCTCCCCTCCACTTATGCCAGCACCCACACACTTCATCTTCTACCCAGAAAAATCCCCATCCAGCTCAAGCACGAGTTCTAGCTTGTTTTCCTGCGATTTTCGATCTCTTAGCTCAAAGCTCCATTCACAAACCTGCTTTGGAAGATTGTTGCTTGGTATGTGACTCCTCCATTGTTCCAATTAGTTTTTGTCCTAGTGCTTTATTCATTGTAAATTTTTGCTGCTTAGGTGACCATGTTCTTGAGCTTGCATGTTAAATTTTTGAGGTCCCAAGCAAGTCCAATGCATGATATGGGCTCTAGGCACTCGTAGGAGTAGTTGCTATCAATCTTGTTTAGTTTTGTCCACTTTTATTTTGAAGTTACTAAAATTTCAGAAATTTTCAGAAAATGTTAAGGAGACTCTTTAAAGGCTCTTCTAGCCAAAGCTCTGAGGAAAAACAAGCCAAAGAGATGGAAAAAGCCAAGTATAATCTTCCTCGCTTAGCGGAAGTACGGTCGTGTGAATGGCCATGCGAGGATTTCTTGAAAGAAGCCGGAATTCATGAATACTTTTATGCTTTAATCGAGACTGCAGGCCTCACCGATTTCATCAACGACCGAATCGATCAGTATCTCTTACTTACCAATACTTTGGAACAAAACTTTTATTATTATCCTAAGAAATCACCGCCTGCAGTATCATTTCATTTATATGATGAATTCAAAGAAATGTCTTTACGTCATTTTTTGCGCGGTATGTAGGATGCCTTATGAGGGAGAATTAGATGAACCCCATCGAGAAGATGTGGGTGGCTTTGTTAATACTATTGCTATAGAGGAGCCAAAGAAGGGTTCCGAGGCAAAAGTCTCTAGCATATACTTTCCTGTTTTACGCTACTTTGCCATATTTGCTAGTAGATGCTTGATTGGTCGTGGAAATAGTGGAAATTTGAGCGTTCCAGATATTATTATTCTTCAACATGCTTTGCTGGGAGACAATACTTTTAATATGGGTGCCGTCGTTGCTAAACGGCTATCCCTGAATCGTACAAAAGGCCCCATATTTGGAGGTATCTATGTTGCACGTCTTGCTAGACATTTTCAGATACCCATTAGGCACGTTGAGGAAAAGGAGACAATATTGCCTCCTCACATTTTAGATTACAAGAGCATGGTAGCACACAAGTTTATTGTTGACAACGAAGATAGGATGCTCTTGTATAAACTTAGATTCAATAAGAAACACTTTGAGATCATTATTTTGCCTGCGCCTTTGTTGTTTGATTTGCTTGCAGAAAATTTTCTCGTCACATCGGAGGCGGTGAACAATCATCGAGCTCAAGATTTTACTCCAGAACCTGAACCGGAACCTGAGCTGGACCCTTATCGTGCATCATCTGTCCAGTGGGATCCGGAGATGACCAACCAGTGGTATCCTGATTACACCTCCCACTACACCGGGGAGAGTAGCAGCGGTCCTTGGTATTAAACCAACTTAGGCCAAAAGCCTAAGCTTGGGGGAGTACGTATTTCTCACCGACTTTACATTCATGTTCACACACTAGTCGTCGGTGCTCATACTCTTTCATTGTATTATCCATGCTAGTTTAAATTTCTTTTTATAGTTTTCTTCTTGTGTGTTTGATAAACCTTAAGAAAAAACAAAAAAATTGGTTAGTTTAATTTCCATGCTTGTAGTAGAATTAAAATGAAAACCCAAAAAGATTTTTAGTTCTTCTTCTTACTTGTTGGGAGCTTTCCCGTGTAAATAGTTTTCTTTTCTTTTCTTTCCTTTGGGGGTCGAGAAGACCATATTGAAAATGCTTAGTGGCTCTTATATGCATGATTGTTTATTTAATTTAGAGCCCATATTACTTTTCTTCTCTCTTGAGTTGAATGTTTGCAGATTCCAGCTTAGTCCAATGCACGTGCACTCCTATTATTATACACATTGTTCGGTCGTGCAAGTGAAAGGCAATAATGACGATATATGATGGACTTATTGGGATGAGAAAAGCTGGTATGAACTCGACCTCTCTTGTTTTTGTAAATATGATGAGTTCATCGTTCCCGAGTCAGCTATTATGAAGTAAACATATTTGCAATGACATTTAGAGATTATAGTTACTTGTGACATGCTTGATTAGCTATGAGTTATAATGGTTTACCTTGCGTGCCAACATGCTATTAGAATGATTATGATGTGATATGATGGGATGGTATCCTCCTTTGAATGAATTGAGTGACTCGACTTGGCACATGTTCACGCATGTAGTTGAATCAAATCAACATAGCCTTCACGATATTTATGTTCATGGTGGATTATATCCTACTCATGCTTGTACTCGGTGTGAATTAATTTTAATGCATGCTTACGACTGTTGTCGCTCTCTCAGTTGGTCGCTTCCCAGTCTTTTGCTAGCCTTCACCTGTACTAAGCGGGAATACTGCTTGTGCATCCAAACTCCTTAAACCCCAAAGTTGTTCCATATAAGTCCACTATACCTACCTATATGCGGTATCTACCTGCCGTTCCAAGTAAATCTGTATGTGCCAAACTCCAAACCTTCAAATGAAATTATGTTTTGTATGCTCGAGCAGCTCATGTTACAACTAGGGCTGCCTATATCTTCCATGCTAGGTGGGTTATTCTCAAGAGGAGTGGACTCCGCTCCTCATTCACGAGAAAGGGCCGGTAACCGGGATGCCTAGTCCCATGATCCAAAAAGATCAAAGCAAATCAAAATAATTAAACAAAACTCCCCCAGGGCTATTGTATGTTGGAGACACTCGTTGTTTCGAGCAAGCCATGGATTGATGCTAGTTGGTGGTTGGGGGAGTATAAACCTTTACCATTCCGTTTGGGAACTGCCTATAATCCATGTAGTATGGAAGATACAACCATCTCATAGTTGTTGCGTTGACAACAAAAGTATACCGCTCAAAATGTTATTCAATCTCTATTTTAAATTCGAGCTCTGGCACCTCTAGAAATCCCGGCTTCCCTCTGCGAAGGGCCTATCTATTTACTTTTTATGTTGAGTCATCACCCTTCTCATTAAAAGCACCCGCTGGAGAGCACACTGTCATTTGCATTCATTATTACTGGTGATATTGGGTATGACTTGACTGGATCTCTTTTACCATGAATTACAATGTTTAGTCAGTCCTTGATTTTTAAAGGTGCTCTGCATTTATGTTTTGCGGTCTCAGAAAGGGCTAGCGAGATACAATTTTGTTATATCATGTTATGATTATTTTGAAAAAGTGTTGTCATCCGAGTTTTATTATTATGGCTTGCTAGCTGATTATGCTATTGATGTGAGTAATTGTGAGACCTATGTGTTATTGTGAGTATGGTTAGTTCATAATATTTACTGAAACTTGAATGCTGGCTTTTCATGTTTACAACAACAAGAGCAAACAGAGTTTGTAAAAGTTTTTCTTTATGACTTTTAGTTTATCAACTGAATTGCTTGAGGACAAACAAAGGTTTAAACTTGGGGGAGTTGATACGTCTCCAACGTATCTACTTTTCCAAACACTTTTGCCCTTGTTTTGGACTCTAACTTGCATGATTTGAATGAAACTAACCGGACCGACGTGATTTCAGCAGAACTGCCATGATGTTGTTTTATGTGTAGAAAAGAAAAGTTCTTGGAATGTCCTGGAAATCCACGGAGGCACTTTTTGGAATTAATAAGAATTTTTGGCGAAAGAATTAATTCCAGGGGGCCCACAGCCTGTCCACGAGACAGGGGGGCGCCCCCCTAGGGCGCGGCCTCCTATCTCGTGGGCCCCCTGGCCCTCCTCCGACCTCAACTCCAACTCCATATATTCCGTCTCGGGGGGAAAAATCAGAGAGAAAGTTTCATCGCGTTTTACGACACGGAGCCGCCGCCAAGCCCTAATCTCTCTCGGGAGGGCTGATCTGGAGTCCGTTCGAGGCTCTAGAGAGGGGGATTCGTCGCCGTTGTCATCATCAACCATCCTCCATCACCAATTTCATGATGCTCACCGCCGTGTGTGAGTAATTCCATCGTAGGCTTGCTGGACGGTGATGGGTTGGATGAGATTGACCATGTAATTAAGCTAGTTTTGTTAGGGTTTGATCCCTAGTATCCACTATGTTCTGAGATTGATGTTGCTATGACTTTGCTATGCTTAATGCTTGTCACTAGGGCCCGAGTGCCATGATTTCAGATCTGAACCTATTATGTTTTCATGAATATATGTGTGTTCTTGATCCTATCTTGCAAGTCTATAGTCACCTATTATGTGTTATGATCCGACAACCCCGAAGTGACAATAATCGGGATACTTCTCGGTGATGACCGTAGTTTGAGGAGTTCATGTATTCACTATGTGTTAATGCTTTGGTCCGGTTCTCTATTAAAAGGAGGCCTTAATATCCCTTAGTTTCTGTAAGGACCCCGCTGCAACGGGAGGGTAGGACAAAAGATGTCATACAAGTTCTTTTCCATAAGCACGTATGACTATTTACGGAATACATGCCTACATTACATTGATGAATTGGCGCTTGTTCTATATCACCCTATGTTATAACTATTGCATGAGGAATCGCATCCGGCATAATTATCCATCACTGATCCATTGCCTACGAGCTTTTCATATATTGTTCTTCGCTTATTTACTTTTCCGTTGCTACTGTTACAACTACTACAAAAACCCCAAAACATTTATCTTTACTGTTGCTATTGTTACCATTATTATCATACTACTTTGCTACTAAATACCTTGCTACAGATACTAATTTATCCAGGTGTGGTTGAATTGACAACTCAACTGCTAATACTCAAGAATATTCTTTGGCTCCCCTTGTGTCGAATCAATAAATTTGGGTTGTACTTCACCCTCAAAGCTGTTGCGATCCCCTACACTTGTGGGTTATCAGTCAGCTATGCATAGAGGTAGGATGATGGCAGACCATGGCTATGACAACAACGAGTGCGATGGTCGATCTAGATTGACTTTTTGTGCTCCGGCATCTAGGGTTAGGGTACAAGGTGGCGACAAGTCCCATTTATAGTCGGTCGGTTGTATGGGGATTGGGCGGCATGGCCTACGAAGTCATTAGTGCCAGGTATTGAACGACAAATGCAAACTACTCAACTTCTCTGTTAACATGAAAACTGCTACAACTTCTCAGTTTTATCTTCTTTGTAAAAGGCTAACTAGTTCCACTAATTTGTTACAAAGAAAATTGCTCGAACTTCACTGTGTTTATCCTCTCAGTGAAATGCAAGTTGCTACAACTTCTGCTTTATTTTCTCCGTAAAATGCTAACGGGTTCCACTTATTTGTTACAATCAAAATTGTTGCTTATTCTCTGTTTTATCGTCTCTATAAACTGCAAACTAGTTTGCACTAATGTCTTACAATGCAAATTGTTAGAACTTCTTTGTTTTATCTTCTCTACATAGCAATAGTCTTACCTGCTACATGGATCTAGCTCACATTACTTTATCAATACCCTGCTTATTTGTTGTACATGTAGCTTGATTTTAGTTGCAACACAAGAAGAACAGATGGCTAGATGTGTGCTTTAGAGATATAAATTGAACCAGCTAATGAAATCGAAAGGCGTTGTGCTCGAAGCATGTCACAAACCATGACAGGCGAGCTGTGGTTGGTGCACTTGGAGCCCGACAACGCATATATAAGAACATAGGATGACTTTGCACTTGTAAAACTTTTTGTAATATTTCAGTATCTTTGATTCATTTCAACTTGTAATAGACTTGTACTATGGATACTACAATAAATGACACGTTTTCATTGTACTTATGTATTATAGTGTTTCATCTCATTGGCATGGGTACATAACTAGTAATAAAATATTAGATCATTTACATACATAATTGTCAGCGGTTACTGGTACCAAATTGCTTGTAAAAGACAGGGCATTGCAAGCGGTTATATATTTGAAGTTGCATGTGCTATTTGAGGTACGGGAGGCGGTTTCCAAAATGTTTGCACTAGATCGAGTACCAAAACCACTTGAGGTAGAATGGGAAACCACCACCACTCGATGTACCAAGACCGCTTGCAATGCCCGATTCTCTACTAGTGGTTGTGGCTTGTATATGACGTGGAAAAGATAGATCTTCTACTCCCCTAAATCAAGAAGATGGATCTTCTTCTTAAGCCTTTGGGTCCTTTTATATGTGACCTGTATTGTCCGCCACGATTGAAACCGACCCAGACATCAAATCCTTAATGACTAAGGAAAGTAAATCTCCTTAGTCTTTTTGACTCGAGAGTCCCTGGCATAATTTCTTTTTTTTTTGAAGAAAAGGGCCCCCACCCCATTTTATCAAAAACAGGGGGAAACAAGGCACATAACTGTTCACATCACTCGGGATGAGCCAAAGTAGCAGACCTAAAAAAACTTAAACCCCCGCATCTAGCCACAAAAGTTGGGGGAAAGGAAATTAATCAGCAAGGCAAACTATTAGAGGCCATCAACGTTTTAGATTGGACGCTCTCAAGATGAAACCTCGCTTGTCACTCCTTTAGCCTACCCATGTCATCATCTACAAAGGATATTCAGAAGCTCTCCTCTTGCTGATCCAGCAGAAACATGCACTTTCTCAATAAGATTGATTGAGTATCCACACAAAGAATCCTCTATTGATAAAGCATCACACTTACTCTTCCAAAAATAATTTGGGTATTTTTCCACACCGCTCCCTGAAAACAAAGATCATTAATTCCACAATGTCAATAAGCCCGACATTACAACAACACATGATATACCAACCATAAACTTTTTATTTTTGGCACACCACAAAACAGATAGATCAGATATGTTACAAGGAATTTTGAAGTTAAAGAACTTTGCAACATCCCTCCAGATCTCTTTCATGAAAAGATAATCAAAGAGTAGGTGGTGAATACACTCGGCCTCGCCACAAAAAAGACAAGTCAAATCATCTACAGGTTATCTTTTACTCAAGTTATCTCTTGTTAAGATTTTATTGTACAAAGCTAATCACACAAAATCAAATATCTGTGGAGAACAATAATTTACCAAAATTCTTCCAAATAGATGTACAACCCCCTTTCCCAATTAATCATGTTATAAAAGGAACGAACAAAATAAACCCTAGAAGGTTAAGCATCCACAAAGGTTAATCATAATTAGCATTAGGAATATAGGTAAACAAGACAACCAACATATCATGCCACCTAACTAGGAAACCAACATCCACGCACCACCTAAAAGTCAACTTAAGATTACATCTTTACCAAGCTGTTAGCAGATATCAAATACATCCCAAAATTATGTCTTTAAAGTTGTGGCACCTTCCCAAATATAATGGAAAAAGCTAATGCAGTTACCATTTATAAAAAGCTTGAACCCTAGCCAGAGCCCAAGTCACACCCATCCAAAAAGGGGATTCAATGTTTGTTTTAGACCAAAGACATGCTTACACGTTTTGCACTTGTAGTTCAGTAGTGAAATCCAATTTTGTCTTCGCTCGTAAAAAATCTCTGGCCCAGGAAGGTAAAAGAGCCATGCTAAAATCTACTAAATTCAGAACACCTAAAACCCCAAGCCCTTTTTCTGGAACACAAGCCGCCAATTTGCCAGGTGATATTTATGGGTATCTCCAAGATTCCCTGGAAAAATTGAGCCATTTGTGAAGTCACTGCGATAGTCGCCCACTTAAAAATTTAATAATTGGCATCAGATACATAGGAATGCTAGTGTTTGCAGCAAATCCAATTTGGCTTCATAACTAAGAAGTCTGCCCCTCCACCCACAAAGTGTCTTAATTCTCTTGTCTATAATAGGTTGAATGTCCCCTCTCTGAAGTTTAAGATAGTGCAAGCGAACACCCAGATACTTGAGAGGAAAGGAGCCAGTCATGCAACAATTTTTTTGAGATAAAAGGTTAGAAGCTCAGCATCAAGATTAATTGTCAATACGTCACATTTGTCATAGTAAATCTTCATACGAGATAACTCGTCAAAACAGGATAATAACAATTTTATATTTCTAGCATAATTGTGGTCCATGTCAAGAAATAGTATCATATCATTATCATATTGCAAACCAACTATGCTAGGTATTATATGAGGAATTATCCCAGAAATAATATTTTCTTTGAAAGCTTTGGCCAGCATACAAGAGAAAACATCAGCTAATAAACTGAAAAGCATGGGGGACAGAGGATCTCCTTGCTTTAAGCCTTTGCCACCAACAAAGTAGGAACCATTAACATCATTTATCCAAACATAAAAGGAGGTTTGTTGTAGAATAGAAAGAATGCACCCAATGTACATCTTTTCCAAACCCCCTAGAGGTTAGCATCTCAACTAGGAAATCCAAGTTAAACCGGTCATACGCTTTTTCACAGTGTAGTTTGAGGACAACCCCAGGCTTACCAGGATTGTACAACTATAGTTTCATGAGATGTAACAACACTCCCAAGAATGAACCTCCCTCACACAAATGTAGATTGACATTGAGAAAATAATCTTTGACCATTAAGAGAAATTCTATTAGTCATGGCCTTACTTATATTTTTAACCGAACAATTAATCGGACCTATAGGTTTATCCCTAGCATCTGGTTCATTAGGAATCAGAGTAATAATAACATAGTTAAGCATATGTATTTCCAAAGAGCACATCTCAAAATCTCTGACTAAAGCCATAAAATCATTTTTAATCACTTCCTAGAAATGTTGGTAGAATAAAAAGAACAAACCATCTGGACCATGGAGGCCAACTAGCATAGGAACCCATGATAGCTTCCTTAATTTGTTCCTCATCTAACCAAAAAGCTTCACCCAGGTGTATGTTAGGTTTAAGTTCAAACCCCAAAAGGTACTCATAGAATAAACTAGCCCATCAGGTCCATTAAGAATAGAGAGGTAATTTTCCCTTCTACATAGTATGTCTAACCTGCTTCTAGTTTCCATAATCTCATACACCGTGAGATAGAAGATTATGTCGGTCTTGTAGATGGGTGCATCCCCCATATCTTCTCGTGTCTCATACATATGAATGTGGGTATATCTGTTGACACATAAGTTTATAGCATTCGGCTAATTTTGTTGTATGTGTTGTGTCTTCTAAATTTTATGGTCAAATTGTAAAATCATGTTTAGTACATCCAATGACTTAAACGCCATGATTAATTAATGTATAAAATACATTATCCAGTAGCCGCAAAAATTTCCAAGAATCCACTATTACTAACTTAAGTTCAATAAGTGGCATTAAGTTCTAACATAGATATGAAAATTCATTGACCCTCTCCCATGTAGATTAGGCACATGCAAAGTGTATTTTTTTTTTTATTTTGGTACAGTGAGTTGGCTTAGTAAAGTTAAAGTAGTAAACAAGAAGTGGGTTATGACAAGGATTTAAAACAAAAATCAATTTTCAGGAATTCAAAAATTTAAATATCTCAAATAGTCCTACTAGTTTTCAAATGGAGTCTAGCTAAGATTTAAGTGCTAAGGTTCGGTCATGATGTCGTAATAATATAAAAACGATTAGAAATTTTAGGTGCCGTCGGCACTTTTTTCAGCCAGTAGTTGGGACCTTACGAGGTGCCGTTGGTTGTTAGTTACTGATGTGATAAGATTAAAGATCGCAGGTCACTAGCTTTCCTTGAGGAAAGGACAATGATTTGGTTAAAGTGGTTGGGAACTAAAGCACATGCCTCCACGAGGAGCATGTCCCTAAAGTTGATCTTACAAAGATATATAACTTCCAGCTTTCAACTTTCAGGTTTTGGTGAAATAGTTCCTTCTAGGTACTTCAGCCCAACAACAGTTGGGCCTGATTAATTAACATAAATAGAGTGTTCTAAAAAAATTAGCATAAATAGAATTTATGGATGCATACTTGGGTAAATTTCTGTCCAATTAATTTGAGTGCCGAACGATGGCACCATTGAACACTACGTACAGAGAACGATTTCCTGATCAAGATTTCTCGACAGAGGTACCATGGCAAGAATTAAGATGGCAAAGAGACAAGATTCGCATGCACATGAGTACGCACAGGGAATTTCTCACTAGTAGCCACCTAGCTAGTTAGCCAGATTGGTCGCCTGTCTTGTCTAGGACCAGTAGGATTATTATGCTGTCGCCACTCACCACCATGAGCAGCTTCCTCGTCAAGATTTCTAAGAAAGTTCACCGACTCTCACTCACATCCATTGTGTCAAGGTACGTCCATGGCCGGTGAGGTGAGGTCACATGGCGAGCGTTTCCTTTTGGTTGAGGTACTTTGTACTGTAGGTGCTACCAAACAACCACTGGTAGATCGTGTATGCGCCAACTTTGGTGGCTTTGTGAGGGGGGCATGTGTCATCCTCACCAGCTCCGGCGGCCGGCAGGCCACCCGCCATCGCTGATTGGGAACGCGTGGCCCGGTGCTACCAGCCACTGCACTGTTTGTGACTTTGTGTGGGCACAGGTGCGGCCGGCAAGGCTAGGACACGTACGTACGCTCACGGGCTGATGAATATTGCAGCAGATGCTTATGCATGTGCGCGCGGGAGTGGTTAGTCGCTAATCGTACTGTTTGATGCTATAATTAAGTCCAAAACCTTATCTGTTCTCTGCTTTTTGTTCCTTCGTGGACCCGCTTTGGGGATTGGTTATTTTTCATGCAAATCTGCAACTGCGCAGATGAAGCCTTAGTGATAATCATATATATCCACACAAAAAAAAAAGATAATCATATATGATCTGAAGTTCCAAACCATATGTTAAGTTGTAATACTTTTCACTAAGAATCAAGTGTCAGACCCCCGTGTCCCTCCTCGAGGCGACACGGGGGGAATCCAGATCCCAGCCACCGGCCGACCTCCTTTCCTCCCATCCCCTTCGCCGCCGCCAAGGGCTACTGCCGGGCAAAGCCCGGGCACGGCCGGCGACGGCGGGGTCTCTCCTCGGCGTGGCTCCCCGCCCTCTGACCATAGCGCGGTGCTCTGTCGACGGCCGCGCTTGGCGGCGTGGTGCTGCGAGGGCGCGGCGGCGGCATGGCGCGGTGGCTGCGGGGGTGATGGAGCTCCGTCCGGTGGTGTTGCCTGTGGCTGCGGCGACCGGAGGTCTCCGTTCCGTCCCGATCCCCTTCTCCGGATCTGGATCTGGCCGGTCGAGACCCGGGCGTGGCTGCCGGCGGGCGTGGTGACACCGGGCCTCCACGGCTGCTAGGCACGGTGGTCGTGCTGGCGGTTGCGTTGGGGCCCCGGTGTGGTGGTGGCGACGCGGCGGCGACCCGTGCACACGATGCTTGATGGAGGTTCCTTCAGCGGATCCGGGTGAAAACCTAGTTCTCGGCTTGATGCCAAGACCGGCTTTGGCGGCACTCTTTTGTGTCATTACCTTCTTGAATGCATCGCCGTGGAGAAGCTCCAGACCTCTATCCACTACCTCCGGGGGAAATCCTAGATCAGTAGATCAGATGACGGCGGCACGCTGGTGCCATTTCCTCCTTGGGGGCGTCATTCTTGGAGGCGTACACGGGTTCAGAGGGACCAATGAGCGGCTTTTTTTAGTGGAGCGGTGCTTCATCCTGCACATTGATGACGGCGGATCTCGGCGGCGTGGTGCAGTGGAGACTCGGCGCCCGTCTTGTGATCTTTGGACTCGTGCAGAGGGGTTCTTGTCTGGCGTCATGGTGACGTCGATGGCGAGTGGCTCGACAAGGTAGAAGCCTCAATATCTGCTCAAGACGGACCAGTGGAAGATGGCGGCGACGACACATGTGAGTCGTCAAACCAGTTCTGCCCCTGACCGGTATGTGGCTCGGTGGGGCTTCCGGCTTTGATGATAGGCTTAGGTGAGTGGATGGGTATTTGGCCAGCTAGCGCCCATTCATCATATGGATAGGAGTAGGGGCATATGATGCCAAGATGGCGGATTCAGGCATATTGTTATAATACTTTGTAAGGGTCTCGAGAATAATCAATAAAGTGGCCGCATGCATCGACCAGATGCAGAGGCCGGGAGTCATCCTCCTTTTCTAAAAAAAACACTAGCACTGACGTGTGGATTACATAGGTTTACACATCGCAGTTGGCATCTTGTCGACATGGATAATTAAGTTGATGTATTTCGTTTTATCAAAGCAGCATCGTTCTCTTTTTATGATAGGTACTTAGATAAAAGCAGCATCATTCTTGAGTGGAGTACAGATGGTAGGTGATGCAGTGGCACATGAATGATGGAGTTGGTTAGTGCGGCAATACACATCAATTTGGCTTGATAGGACATTCACGGTTGGTGGTTGCTAGTCTGGATGGATCAAATGTCACATCGAATAGAGAACCAAGCATATGGGTTCCAAACTCATAGTTAGTATTCTAAAAAAAAAACCTCATAGTAAGTTTCCCTGATAAATACCCGCAAAAAAAAAGTTTCCCTGATAAATAATAGAGTTTGCGTATACTCTATCGTTTTCCTCCCTTCTCCCCCGAATTAGGCAAAAATGGCCCTTTTCAATTTCTAAGGTCTTGATTGGATTGAGTGTTTTTCTTTTTTGCGCTTCCAAGTATTTAGCTTAAAATTTACACTCAATCCAAGCAAAGCCTAACGTTCCGTTGGATGTCTGTATTGAGCACACTGAATTGGACTAGGATGCAAGACCAAATCAACCAACGCATTGAAATGGACTGCAATTCAAGGAACTTTGTTCGGATGTGGTGGCCTTGCAAGTGTCTTTTGATTGATCCAGAGTTTTGTGGATTTTAGCCTTGTATGGGCTTTTGGTTATGTTTTATTCTTTGTGTGGGTTAATTTTGAATGGTGCATGCCTTATGCCTTCAACGTAAAGCCCACCTTAGGTATTGTTGCGATCCAAAATAGATAAAGACCAAACGTTGGCCCAAAACAGATGCCCTGTTATGGTTTCAGTAATGAATGAAGTTGAAAAGGGAGAACATACAGGGAAAACCCTATTTGACGAGCGTTGCGTCAAACTGCTGGGGCATCGCATAGGCGAAGAGACCGAGCGATGCGATGGGCTGGCCCATTTTGTGTATACACTTCACCTACAACATCATCCAGTTTTGGGAACCTTCTAAAAGGGTTGCTGACCCAGTTTTTCCTTTTGCCGGTTTTCCCTTTTCTTTCTGGTTTTTTATTTTTTTCATTTTTGTGTTTCTTTTTATTCTTTCTTTCTTCTCCTGTCCCTTTCCCTGTTTTTTTGTTTCTTTTTCCTTTTTCAAGTTTATTTTTTATTTCTTCAGTTTGCATTTTCTCAAACTGTTATAAAATAAAAATAATTTTTTTTAAAAATGTTCGCCAGTTAAAATTTTGCTCACAAATTCAAAAAAAATCTTGCTTTGCAAATATTTTTTGGGATTTTCAAAAAATGTTTTGGTTCAATTTTCTCACTACTTTTCAGAAAATTTTCAGAATTTCCAAAAAAAATCACATTTTATCTTGTTATTCAAAAATTCACAAAATGAACGGGAATTCCAAAAAATGTTCCCACTTTCAAAATGTTTTGGCAAATTTGAAAAAAAATCATGTTTCCGAAAATTTGTTCGCAAACACAAATATGTTTGAGTTGTTCGAAAAAATGTTCCCATTTCCGAAATTTGGTAATAAATTCAAGAAATATTCTGTCATTCGAAAAATGTTCCAGCTTTTCCAGAAAACACATATTCAATAAATGTTTACGATTTTTGAGTTTTCAAAAAAATGTGTTTCGAAAAAATTGTTTGTAGTTTCAAAAAATGTTCTCGTTTTAATAATTTATTCATAATTTAGGAAATGTCGGGTTTTGAAAAAAAAATCACAACTTCAAAAAATATTCAGCAATTTCAAAACATGTTCTAGCTTTTCCAAATTTGTTCACATATTCAAATCTATATGCTACAGTACATGTACGGGAAATAACATGCAAGGGGAATATCCCTTTGTGGGGGAAAGTAACATCACTGGTTTGATTCCTTCCGTCGTCATTTTGTTTTTGGAATTTTTACCGTTGTAGACACGCCTCGGGGTCCTCTTAGTGGGCCGGCCCAGTCACACACCTCCTGTTCATCGTGCTAGCTATTTGCCGCAAAATGCGGCACATAAGAATTCCCAAAATAGGGTAATACAATAAATAAAAAAAATGTACATGCCCGTGGTCTACAGTTTGTGTTATATACGAGAGTCCTCCGAGAAAATGTAAGAATATGAGGAGATGTTCACTTGTGAGGCTGGAATTTTACATCTAAAATATTTGGGGCTCCCGGTGGATGCTAAAAGAATGACTAATTCACAATGGGTTCTTGCATAGGAAAAAAAAATGTGAAACGGAAGGCTAGGTGGATTGGTAATTTATTGTCCATTGGAGATAGGATCACTTCGCTTAATTGTTATGTGTATTCCACTATATATGTTGTCCTTTTTGGAGGTTTGAAAAGGGGGTAATAAAATGAATTCTAGCAGTGCCAGGACAAGAAAAAACATCATCTAGTGAATTGGCCAGTTTTTTCCATGCCTAAGAGCTGTGGTGGTTTGGGAATTTTGGTTTGGAGGTTATGAATAAATTCTTATTGACTATGTGGCTTTGGAGGTTGAATATTCTAATGGTATATATATATGGTAGGAGTTTCTTACTAGGATATACTTGCACGATCAAACCCTCACTGGACATGTTGATGGAGGTACTAGCTCCAATTTTTGGTAATGGGTGATAAAAGTCAGAAAAACCTTCATTAGCCCCACCAATAGAGTGATTGGACATGGGGCCAAAACTACACTAAGGGAATATGTGTGATTAGGGGATAAACCCCTCGTTGAATAGGTTCCCAAAATTTATAACATCTCTTTTACCAAGATGGTAAATGTTAAGCATGTCAAGAAGGCTGGATGGGAGTGTATCAACCTCAGCACAACCCTGCATGGAGTGTATGCCGAGCAATGGGGAAAAATGAAGAGCATGGTGGATAATGTCGTGGTGTGGGACAGATAGAGTGAAGTGGAATATTAATAGAAATAATAAGTTTCTGGTTAGGGATTTATACCTCTTTCTTAAATCCACTGCCTTGGTAGGCTATAGAGATATTTGGAAGATGAAATACCTCAGAAAATCAAGGTGTTCTTATGGTTAATGCTTAGAAATAGCATTCTAACAAAGGATAACCTGGTCAAAAGGGGCTAGATTGATAATCATAAATGACACTTTTGTGGGTTAAAGAGAATGTGGATTGTCTTTTCGTCAAATGTAGTCTTGCAAGATTAGTTTGGCAAGTTTTCATATGTGACTTTGATGACCTAGACCCCCTGAAGGGATGGCTGATTTGGGAACTTGGCTACATTGCTTCCTTATAAATCAAAGACATTTAGTTCTCAAGGGAGGGTTAAAAATTGTTGGATTATCTGGTAGACAAGAAATAGTGCATGCTTTGATAAATCAATTGTTGATTATCATGCTGTTGTTGCTTTTAGCCGATCCTATTATCTTAAAGACTTAGAGAATCTTGCAAAAAAACAAGACAGATAAAGACCCGAGGAAGGAGTCCTTAGGATCAAGATGGTAATGGGAGAAGCTTTTGCTAGGGGGTATGGTTGGAACCCTTTTTCTAAGAGGATATATTGATGTTCGATTATTTTCTTCACCTGACAAACTCTATTTTTTAGTTCTCCGGGTTGTGTGATCTCAAATAACTTATGGTTTTTCTTTATGTATGTCTTGTCTATGTTCTTGTTGCATGCATGCAACTTCTGTTACCTGATATGTTCTTATGCCTCTTTTGAATTCCTATTTTTTCATGCTCTTTCTTGGTTTTCATGTAATAATTTTGTGGCGTTTCCTTTAATGGAAATCAACAAGGAGGCTTGTTGTTTCCAAAAAAGAACCGCCAATAAAAGGTTGTATACTCCTATAAAATGTATATATGAGCATGAAACACATATCTTGGTAAGAAAAGTTAGTATGAATTAAGGTAATCTAGTTAGAAATATAATTGTTGCGGCAATTCAATAAGTGCGTTTTTTTCACTTTTAGTTTATGCTTTCGTGCAGACGCCATCACCAACTCTACGAATGTTGACCCTAAGCACTGCTATTTGGTTGAAGGCTTGGTATTAATATCCCAAACTCATGTTTTAAATACAATCCACAGTAATCATTTCATGGTTGCACTTTCAACATAAGGCAGTTGCACATTCATGAAAATATGCAACCATGATATTCTGAAAAGTGCAACCTAAAAAATAACCGGAAAGAAGACACGAGAAATACATATGGGACACTGGTTGTACTTTCCACAAGTAGCAAGATTTTATGAAAAGTAGATGACTCGTCGCGCCCATGGCACAAAAACAAAATGAAGATGAGAACTGAGGCTAATCGTAGGAAATCATAATAGAAAGGAACACCTATTAGCCATTGGGGAGTCGGACTAGGATGTTGGAAGTAGGACACGACCACGAAAATAGAACAAAATAATCAATTTTCTCTCTGATAGTTGCAGAGTCGGACTGGGACATAGACTAAACAATGGGAAGTCGAACTCGTCAGTAGAAAGTCAGACTCGATATGGGGAGTTAGACTGGCCATTTGGGAAGTCGGTCTCAGCAAAGGAAACATAACATTATTACCGGTTTGTTCTCGAAAATTTGGGTAGTTGGACTAGGCCATGGGGTCGGACTTGGCTATCATGGAAGTCGGACTCGCAACAAAAGATTTGTCCATAGGGGAGACAAACTTGCCTATCTGGAAAGTCAGACTCGGTATGGTGAACTCGGCCATGGGGGTAGGCAATGTATCCGGTGCACCCACCCTTGTGGTGCATAGCACATTTGAAAATGTTCGATAAATCTAGCACATTGACAAAATATCAATGTATATCGTAACAAAATTTCATATCAAAATTCAAAACATTGCTTGATATACAAAAAATGAAAAAAATAACATCTATTAATGGGACAAATTTAAGGCGCAACCTATGATATGTATTATATGAAGCATACAGATGGATATCATACAAACCTGGTGCATGCAAACACTAACTTTTAGAGCATCAGGTTTCATATAAATGTACTCAAAAGTGAGTTGAGAGCATGCACACGAATTCCAGAAACCTTTTCTTTCAAATGGCTGCAAACAGGAGCCAAAAGAAAGACACTAGATACACCAGAACACACCCACGATTTCCCTGTGACCGCCATCAGCACCAAAGTAGCAACTTCTCCAAACATTTCTAGCAAACAAATTAGGAGAAAAATAGATGTTCTTTGCATCCTAACAAACACAATGGGGTATATGCTACATCACGAAAGCAGACAAGGCCAAGTGATTCAGGATCCCGCAGCCGCCTATGTTGTGGAAGTTTTTTTTTTCGGTGGTAGATTGCGATTGGGATGTGCGGGCCGAGCTGCTACCGTCCTCTCCAGTGCCTTAACCCGGTTAGCCTCCATGCGAGCTCTCTGCTCCTCCGCCAGCTCGACTTTGCTTGGCTTCATCCAACATTTTCCTCTTCACCTCTGCATGTCCATGTCTGCTTCCAGATTCCTGTAACAATAACAGAGAATCATAGGTCCTTAAAGCATTCATACTAACCTGCAAAGTCCGAAAACTAAATTATAATACTAACAACTTCTGTGTTTCTCAGGGAGCTTCCATTTTATTTTCACGGATGAGATGATTCATACTCAACTTAGAGGTGTGTTTACTTAGAGCCGAGAACTGCTATGTCCTCTAGCAACCCTATCCTTCAGTTCAGAAATGCATCTCTAAAACAAGAAAGAATAATATCAATGAAGAATACATAGGTCCACGACAAACACATCACTTCTTCACATATAAAATACACAACTAGCTGTCAAGACATGTTACGACAAAAAAATCTTTTGAAATTTGTGAAATAGCACAATGACACAGCAGTTCTGCTTCTGCGCATAGTCCCCCAAAACATACACTTGTACCATTCCTTTCTGACAAGAGTGGCATGACAAGGAGCACGGCTGATCCTTCTTTTCAGGCGTGTTACTGTACTTTATGAAATCTTCATGTTCGCTTATAAATTTCTTCATGTGGATGCGTAGCAGACCATTGCCTTTTCCATTGAAGATGGTAGTTAAAATATAATCCCCACCGATTTGCAAAGGCATCATGCCATTGTGGAATAGCACAATGGATCAGTGGCGGTGGCAGAATTCCGTTTCAAGCATCAATTGGTCATGCTCGGAAGACTGCTCAATTACTCCTGTACACGGCATGAAAGGAAACCCTCAAAGAAAGGAAGAAAACCTCTTGTAATAACTAATTAAATATAAACTACATGTCACAAAGTTATATATACAATGGAAAATCCTCTTTCGAATACAAATCCAACAATACACTTTTTGTAGCATATACTTCATATTCCGTTAGTTATATAGATGTCAAAATTTGACCCAAAATACAAGGGGACTCAACAAACCCGGACGGAGGGAGTAGTTTTATAATGATCATTTTAGTACATGTCGTCTCAATTGTTTCTTTTACTGCCAGAATTATTTGTATGTGGATAGCCATTTGGAACCTTCATGCTAGTTACATTCTTTCAGCGGTACTTTCATGCCATTTGATATTTATTGCTATAACTTTTTGTACCATGATAATGACTTGCTTTTAGCCCTTAACTTTGTTTTTTTAGAAAAGGAGGATGGCCCCCGGCCTCTGCATCTGGGAGATGCATACGGCCACTTTATTGATTATTGTCGAGGACCTTACAAAGCATTACAACAATGTGATTGAATCCACCATCTTGGCAACACATGCCGCTACTCCTATCCAAAATGATGAAGGGGTGCTAGCTCGGCCACTACCCAAACAACTCACCTAAGCCTAACATCAAAAGCCGGAAGCCGAAACATATTCGGAAGCCCCAGCCGAGCCACATACCGGGTCTGGGGCACAATCCGGTCAGACGCACTCGTGTGTCGTCGCCGCCATCTTCCACAGGTCCGTCTTCAGATCATATTGAGGCTTCTACCTTGTCTGGCCACTCTGCCATCGACGTCACCATGACGCCAGACAGCAACCTCCTCCTGCGCGAGTCCATCTCCGTGCATCGGACGCCGAGCCTCCACAGCGCCATGCCGCCGATATCCGCCGCCATCGGTGTGTGAGATGAAGCACCGCTCCACCATCCCCCCAGCTAGCACTTACTCCCAAACGATGCCCCCAGGGGAAAGCGACAAAACGCCATCATCGTCCGATCCGGAAGACCCAGATCTAGGGTTTCCCCCGGAGCATCCCGAGCTCGATAGCGCAGATCGCAACGCAGCGATGCCTCGACAAGGGAACGACATCTAAGACGCCGCCATCGTCCGCCATGACCGTAGTCGGCGCGATTTTCATCGGCAATTGCTCCACCAGACGTGCGCCGCCGACGTCGATGGTCCCTTCAACCGGAGCAAACTCCAAAACAATGCCCTAAAGAGGGACTACGACTCAAAAGCGCCGCCATCGCTCGATCCCAAGGAGATCTAGGGTTTCCTCCGTAGTTGTCCGCGATGTCAAGGGCCAGACAAGGGTAGAATCCCGCGGATCTGCCCAGCTGCCGACGAGTCGCACCCACCACTGTGCCGACGGCCGACCAGCGATCAATCCGGTCGCGCCGCCGCGAACCGATCCGGTCACGCCGCCGCCGTCCCTGGCGGCCGCAACGCACCAGATCGCAAGGCCTCCTGCCGCGGGGAATCGACGTCGTCGAGGCGCCGCCACGCTCCGGCCCGGCGGCGACGGCCCGCGCCAGCCCCACCCGAGCGAGAGGGCATGAGTCCCCGCCGCCGCCGGCGACGGCTAGGCTTCGCCTGGCCGCGCCCTTGGGCGGCGGCGAGGGAGGAGGAGGAGGAGTGGGGGAGGTTCGGCGGCGATGGGATCTGGGGCCTCCCGGTCGCCCACGCGGGGGGCGGCTCGGGAGGGAGACGTACGGGCTCTGTGCTCGTTTCAGCCCTTAACTTTGTACATGATAGTTCATTTTTTTCCCACGTTGAAGCACCCTGTTGTAACTTGTAAGTGCTCCATTTAACCAGTGGAAAAATAAATTCAACTTGTTTTGCCTCTTATCAGACTTACTTAAATCTGAATAGCTAATTACCTATCACCACTTGTGTTCTTTTTGGAGATGGCGTGTTAATTTTGATTGCTTTTGATATACAGGAATGTGTTTGCTTGCCATGATTTCCAGATCATGTTTTTTGTCTTGCAGTAGTTCTGTTTTATGTCCTATTGCACCATTTCCATGTGTATTGCTGTGAGCTGAATGAGTATGCTATTTTGATCTGTGAGCACAGATGTCCTCTGTTTGCGAGATCAGTGTATTTTGTTTATCTATTCCTAATTTTGTAGCGAAGCGAATAATTTTTCCAAGATGTGAACCTGTCAGTTCATCTAAATGTCCCATTGTAACCTTGTGGTGTTGGTCGCTTTTCACCAGAATACGCATTATTGACAAATTATGTATGTTTGTTCCTAGGTAATGGCGTTGGTGATGGACATAGTGGAGACGAAAAGTTGGACGATATATAAGATGGTTTTCTGGTGGGATATGCATGCCGGTAAATGCTGTGGTGTCCGAATAGGCCAGTGGCACAAGGAGTTTCTTCCGAAGAATTTCGATGCTCGCCATGGATATTCAGGCTGATTTATTCTTTCAGATTGGCAAGCTGCATTGGTTTTTCTTGATGGTTATTGCTTTTTGTGTCATGGAAATTTTGGAGACTTGTACTAGAGGAAACACGTTGTACGAGCAGGGGCGACCGCACGGGCGATCACATGATGCCGGTCGCCTTGACGGCGGGCACCCCCGGTGATCGCCGGAAGGTCGGCGGGCGATTCTGGGCACTTGCGGAAGAGGACAGCGGGGATGAGGAAGAAGACGGCGGACGCTCCGTCGGCTCGACGGATTACTCACCAACTCCCTCAGATGTCATTTGTGAAGCTTTCGATCCCGGCTACGACGAGGATGAAGTGGCGGAGATTGTGGAGGCAGTGGTTCCTCCTGAGGATCCGGCGAGGTCTGGGTTGCGGCCTGGAGAGACCTTGGAGTTACTCCGGCGTGTCGTACATCGGAGGACGGCTGCGTCGGCGCCTCGGCCTTGGAAGGGACCTATCCCCAAGGTAAGTATCCCGAAACTTACTCTCCTCGATTTGATTCCTCCGGATGCGTGGACGGTGGTAGTGAATAGGAAGAAAGGCGGCCGTGCGGCGGCCAGCCGGCGGCGCCGATCCCGATCGCGGTGGCTAGGGCGGCTCGTTTGAATTCCCTGATTGGCGCTGTTGGGCCTTCAGTGGCCACTGGGCTGCCTTCGGCTGGGTATGAGGCCCAGAGCGAAGGGGTCGCAGGTGGGCTGGTGGTTCTTGGGCTGGTCGCTGACAGGCCATCGGAGGAGGACTCCGTTAACGTGCGAGAGGCATGCAACGAGTCCGCTGATCCCGTCGAGCGCCGTAGGGTTTTCTGTCGTCGCTCTCCTCATCGGCTCGCCGATCGTGGGGGACGTGCCCGTCGAATCCTTCCGCTTCTCATGGCGGGTCAGGGGGTTGCGGGAAAGGATGCGGCGGAGCCGGCTGGGTCGGCTAGGGCCGGAGTTATGCCGCCTGCCTCTGGTGGTGGTCGCGGCGTGATGGTGCCACAGGCTGCTCCGGGTGTTGGTCGCGGCGCCGGTGCTCCGGGGACTGGCCGCGCCCTGCCGGCGGCGGCTCGGGGTGTGGCTCCGGCGACGCTTGGCCACGGAGCGGGAGTTCCTGCTGCCCGCCTTCCGGCTCCCGTGCTAGTTTCGACCGCGGGTAGGGGTGGATCCATCCGCCCGCCCGCACCTGGGTCTCTGCCTGCCGCGGGTCGGGCCAGTGGTACTGGTGCCCAGCCGCCATTGCCGCGTCCGGCGGGGCTGTCTGGGACGATGCCGGCTGCCGGTCGAGGCGGACTGCGGCCTTCCGCGCCGGCCGTTGCTACTGCGGGGAGCAGTGCACCTTCTCTGAGACCTACGGTGCCAGCTGCCGTGGGGCGGGGTGTTTCGCCGTCAGTGCCTCGTGCTGCGCCACCGCCTCACTATGTCGCGAGGCCGACGCACCAACGTTTGGAACCGCCGCAGGTACTACCGGATACAAGGAATGGTGGAGCTAATGGGCCGCCCAAAGGAAAGTGGGGAGATGATGGTTATGATGTTTACGGAAAAGGCCAGCACCGTGGTTCGTCGTCTACGGGAGGTGGACGCGGATACGCCTGGCAAAGCGTTGGTTCCGAGGAGAGACCATTCCTTGGCCCGGCGGGTGGTTTCGTCGAGGGGGCTTCGGGCCCGAACAACCGGCATAGAGGTGGTTACCGTGGCCATCGTGGTGGCCGTGGGGGTGGACGTGGTGGTGGTCGTGGTCGGTTCCACAGACAGCCCCCACCACCGCCCGTGGTTGATCATCAATCTACGGATATGGTCGTTGATCCAGTGCAGTCGGCTGAGTTGCCTAGCCAGGCTATGGAGGTTGTGTCGGCTTTGGCCAATGTGGAGGTTCCTGTTCCTAGTGGTAATGCGGAGGCAGGAAATAGTGCTGAGTCTGAGAGGGCGTCCAAAGGGGCGCGCAAGAAAGAAAAGATGCTGTGTTATCGTTGTGGTGAGAAAGGCCACTTTATTGCTGAGTGCTTGGCAGAACTCTGCAGCTTGTGTGGTAAGATTGCTCATGGTAGAGGGGATTGCCCGGCCATGCGTGATCAGGCGCCAGCGCTTACGATGTATGGAGTTTATTGCGCTGAGCTCACTTTCTTTGAGTCCCCGGCAGCGAGGGAGATTCCTGTTGAGACCCAGAGTTTGACTACTGGCATTGTGAAAGTTACTCGCGAAGTGGTGTCTGAAGCTCAGATTGTGCAGAGGCTTCAGGAACTGGCTCCAGGTGAGTTTCAGTGGGAGCTCGTTCAGATCGAGGACAATGTCTATAGGGTTGATTTCCCAACGGTAGATGATTTGCAGAAGCTGTTGAGTTTTGGGCTGTGTAAGGTGCCTGGTACTAAGTGCATCCTGGAATTTCACGAGTGGCAAAAGGTGGAGCCTAAGGGCAAACCGCTGACAAAGGTGTGGCTGCGGTTTTCAGGGGCCCCATCTGAAGCTTTGGCCGATGTTAGAGTTGTGGCTAGTTTGGGTACGATGGTCGGTAAGACTGAGGAAGTGGACATGGCTTTTACCAGAGCACAGGGGGTGGCCAGGCTCTTAGTGGGTGTTTTGGACATTGCGTTTGTCCCGGACGTGGTTAACTGGTTTTACCGGGGAGAGGTGTTTCCTCTTGAGATCGAGTTTGAGGATCCGGAGCTGTTTGCCGAGGGGGTTGCTGCAGTTGCCATGGATTTGAACGAGGGGGATGGTGATGCAGGTGCTCGTGGGAATCAGAATGATGCATCAGAGGAGAGGGCCAATGGGTCGAGTTTGGGTGCTCAGTTACCTAGTGACGGTTCTGGAGTTGAGCCGACATCGACTCCAGCGGTACCGATGAACACGCTGCGTTTTGGGTCCTTTGGGCCAGCATCGGCTCCTCCCAGGCTTTGGAGTGACAGAGTGGACTCTGGTGACAGCTTTGAGTGTATGCTTCCGCCTTTGGAGTTTGATTCTGGCTAGCCCTGTGATGGTGGGTGAGGTTAGGGAGGTGGAGCCTCCGGTGGGTACGTGTTCTCCTACCTTGGTTTCTGACCGAGATATGCTGACAGTCTCGGCGGTTCGGTGTGGGGAGGAGAGTCTGGGGCAGGTGGCCCCAACTTCTCCTTCTCTTAGCCTGGCGCAGGTAACTTCGATGGCCGGCGATGGGGGAGGCTGCTTGGCCTTTTCTCCTTCGGTGGCGCAGGTTCCGGTGGGCGTGGCTGGCAGCCGGGAGTGAGCCCGAGGCAGGCGGCCTCGGCTCTGGCCTCCCCGGTTGGGGCGGCAACGCTTGCGCTTTCAGACGCGTTGGAGGGGGAGCTGGGGCAAGCGGCCTTGGCTCTCCCTTCTTCTTCGGCGGTCAGGCTGACCGTGTCTCCTTCGCCGACAGTTCTATCTCCCGCGCCAGCTGGGGGGGCGGGAGGAGGGTGCGGGCAGGAGGCCCCCGCCTTCTCCTTCCCTCGCGTTCCCGTGGACCTCGTGGCTGGGGGGCCTGGGAGCCCGCAGCCACCTCCTTCGGTACCTTCGGTTGATCCTTTGAGGGATTCAGCGCGAGGCTTTACCAGGGAGGAGGTCGTTGCTTTTGGCGGGATCCCCGACTCTTCGGGACGTCGGATGAGCACTCGCGTCCTCGAGGACCCGGAGGTGGATGATATGCAGCAGCGGTGCGCTATGAGGGCGGCCAAGCTTCAGGATGCTGCGATTTCCTCTGGTATGTCCGTCAATATCTCCAATTCGTTATTGCATTTTTCTAATGAGGAGATTATAAACAATGCAAAACAATTAGGAGTTTCACTAGGAGATACTGATAGTGAGATTTCCAACTCGGTAAATGATCTATTAGACTTAGAGGCGGAACGGGCTTTAGAGACTATTCGTAATCTTGCAACGGTTAAGCCGATGAATGATGTTGAGATTGATGCGTTAGGGGTGCGAGTGCTTCATAGTCTGTGTGCGGATCTAGCACCCTCTACCCATGAGTCCGAGGACGATGATGGGCCCATCGAGAATGTGGGTGGTGCTCCAGTAGAAACCGGTTGTGAGGACCGGATGTCTCAGCCTACTAAACCAAAACGTAAGTGGAAACGGAAGATTTATCCCGATTCTGCAGTTCGTAGAAGTGCTAGAATTCGTACTACTAAAAAATTCCATGACGAATTATGAAAGGAATCTTTTGGAATAGCAGAGGTCTAAAGGACTTGGCTAAAAGAAGGTTTCTTGTTGAGGCTGCTTTGGAGCAGCGACTAGATTTCATTGCTCTTTCGGAGACTGGTAGAGAAAACTTTGCGCCCCAGTTTCTGTCTTCTCTTGTAGTGGTATTGATTTCGATTGGCATTGCCTCCCCCCGCGAGGAAGATCGGGTGGTATCTTACTTGGTGTGAGATGCGATTCGCTTGAGGTCCGAAGTGTAGTGATGGGTGACTTCGCGGTCAAGTTTCGAGTCAGGTCTAAATCAGATGGTTTCAACTGGGCGTTGGTGGCGGTGTATGGTGCCGCATAGCCTCAGCTTAAACCAGAGTTTCTGGCGGACCTTGTTCGAATCTGTGGATCGGAACAGCTTCCACTTTTGGTTGGAGGGGATTTCAATATCATTAGGAGGAGAGAGGAGAAAAATAATGATAACTTTGACGGCCGATGGTCGTGTATGTTTAATACCATTATTGAAAGCTTGGATCTGAGGGAGATTGAGCTGGGTGAGAAAGTTTACCTAGGCAAATGCTCTGCCTAACCCAACCTATGAAAAACTTGATTGAGTTCTTGCAAGCGTAGAGTGGGAACAAAAGTTCCCTCTGGTTACGGTGCAAGCTCTTTCGAGGGGAATATCCGATCACACACCCTTATTCGTGGATTCAGGGGAGCCTAACCACATGGGTAACAAAAATACCTTTTCTTTCGAGATGTCTTGGTCCGAACGAGAGGGGTTTTTGGACTTGATTGCCAGGGAATGGATAGACTTCTTTCTCTTATACAGGCCCTCGACATTAAGGCTGAATCCACGATTTTGCTGCCAGCTGAGCTTCAGGTTAAATTTGAGGCGGAGAAGAGGCTGAAAGAGCTGCACCGTGAAGAAGAGTTGAAGTGGGCTTTGCGTGCTAAAGTACGCAAAGTGGTCCAAGGGGATGCCAATACTCAATTCTTTCATTTAATTGCTAATGGCAAGCATCGAAAGAAGCGCATTTTCCAACTTGAACAAGATGAGGGCACGATTTTAGGTCAGGATAACCTAAAAACATATATTACCGAGTATTACAAGCAGCTATTTGGACCGCCGGAGGATAATTGTGTGTCCCTCGATGAGTCTAGGACTGAGGATGTGCCTCACCTTTCGGCTGCCGAAAATGATATTCTGGTCGCACCGTTCTCTGAGAAGGAGGTGTTTGAGGCAATTTCTCAGATGGAAAACAATAAGGCGCCCGGACCGGATGGGTTTCCGGCCGAATTCTATAAAAGATGCTGGCACATTATTAAGGGGGATTTGTTACCTATGTTCCATGATTTATTCTCAGGACAACTTCAATTATTTCATTTGAATTTTGGGACTATCACTTCGCTTCCTAAGAAAAGCGGATGTTGTGAGGATTGAGCAGTTCAGACCAATATGCCTCCTCAATGTTAGTTTCAAAATATTTACCAAGGTCGGGACTAATAGGCTTAAACAGATTATGCATTCTGTGGTCCAACAGTCCCAAACTGCTTTCATGCGGACAGAAATATCCTTGAAGGGTGGTAGTCCTGCATGAACGCCTCCATGAACTCCACTCCAAAAAATTAGATGGAGTAATTTTAAGGTGGATTTCGAGAAAGCGTATGATAAGGTCAAATGGCCATTTCTCCAACAGTCATTGCGTATGAAAGGTTTTGATGAAGCCTGGTGCAGACAGGTTGAATCTTTTACGCAAAAAGGTAGTGTGGGAATTAAAGTAAATGACAATGTCGGTCATTATTTCGAGACACATAAAGGCCTAAGACAAGGAGATCCGATGTCCCTATCTTGTTCAACATTGTCGAGATATGCTAGCAATTTTGATAGGTAGGGCTAAGGAAAGTGGTCAAGTAGGTGGATTAGTACCTCATCTTGTTGATGGAGGTGTTTCCATTCTTCAATACGCTGATGACACGATCATCTTTATGGAGCATGACCTGGCCAAGGCGAGAAATATGAAGCTGGTGTTATGCCTATTTGAACAATTGACAGGGCTGAAAATCAACTTTAATAAGAGCGAGCTGTTCTGCTTTTGGTAGAGCCAAAGACGAACAGGAGGCGATAGGCAATTGTTCGGGTGCGAGTTGGGAGAGTTACCGTTCTCATACTTAGGTATCCCAATCCACCATCGTAGGGCTGACAAACAAGGAATGGAAGTGCATCGAGGACCGATTTGAGAAGAAACTGAGTTCTGGAAGGGTAAGCTCATGTCATACGGAGGCCGGTTGATCCTGATTAACTCGGTGCTCAAGAGTATGCCTATGTTTCTCCTATCGTTCTTTGAGGTCCCAGTTGGTGTTCTAAGAGACTGGACTTCTATCGATCGCGGTTCTTTTGGCAGAGTGATGAGACCAAAAGAAAATACAGGCTTGCTAAATGGGATATCATTTGTAGACCGAAAGACCAAGGGGGTCTTGGTATAGAATACCTTGAAGTCAAGAATAAATGCCTTCTTAGCAAGTGGCTGTGGAAGCTCTATTCGGAGACTGATGCCACGTGGGCTCAAATCCTTCGCAGCAAGTATCTTCAGTCAAAAACTCTGTCCCAGGTTTCAGTCAGGCCGACTGATTCACCCTTTTGGAAAGGACTAATGAAAGTCAAACAACTTCTGTTTAATAGGACAAAGTTTGTTGTCGGCAACGGTACTTGCACACGTTTCTGGGAGGATAATTGGCTTGGCTAGACGCCTTGGCCATCCAGTACCCTTCGTTGTACCGTATTGTTCAACGACGCGAGGTGTTCTTAGATTCTGTTTTTCAATCGACCCCCCTTAATATTCAGTTCCGACGGACGCTGGCGGGCAATCGTTGGGAAGAATGGCTCCGTCTAGTTAGGAGACTGATGGAGGTCCAGCTTTCCCAACAACCCGATGAAGTACGCTGGAAACTGACTAGGTCTGGAGTATTCACAGTTAAATCAATGTATATTGATGTTATTAATTCGAGCTCCATTCCTACTTCCAAGCATGTTTGGGATGTCAAAGTTCCTTTGAAAATAAAAAGTGTTTATGTGGTTTGTCCACAAACAAGTTATTTTAACCAAGGACAATTTGTTAAAGCGTAATTGGACAGGACCGACTAGGTGTAGCTTACGTGATCGGGATGAGACTATAAAACATCTATTTTTTGATTGCCCGTTGGCCACAAAGTCCTTTGGAACACAGTTCACATTGCTTTTAATATCAAACCACCGAATTCTGTTATCGCCTTTATTTGGGACTTGGTTGAATGGGGTTCAGCCTGACTTAGCTAAACACATTCGGGTTGGGGTTTGTGCGTTGCTGTGGACTATCTGGACTTGCAGAAATGATTTGGTTTTAACAGAATATCATGTATCCACTTTTTGCAGGTTATATTCGAACTACGGCACGGATCCGCTTTGTGGTCGCCACTCACTCGGACGGAGGCCAAGGAGCATTTGGTTACTGGATCCATCCGCTGGGAGATGGTAGCTCGGGATATATTCAACCGGTTTGGATGGCGGTCATGTAATAGGATAGGCATCTAGTATACTTATCCATTCGTAGCCAGCCGGTTGTGGCCTCTTTTTTTGGCTAGTTGTGGTCTCTAGCCTCTTTTTGGCTCTGTGTGAGCTTGTTTTACTTTTTCTGTTTTGGAGACCTTCGAACCTTTGTTGACACTATCCTTGCTTGGTTAATAAGATGGCCGTATGCATCATTCTGATGCAGAGGCCGGGGAATTCCCCCTTTTCAAAAAAATCTAGATTTTTTTAAGGATGTCATGTCTAAGCTCCCACAAATATATAATGCAACAACAAGAAACAAAAAAAAATTAGAAAAAAAATAGACCACAAATAGAGTGGACACCAGTTTAGATGTGACATAACTATGTCACATCTAGATGTGTCCTAAACAGACCCAATTAATATTATTGTTGGTCATTTTGGATTGCTACTCGGATAACTGCCACGTGAATCCCTATCTGTCGCTTGCCCAATAATGTGTCGAGATGTATCATACTGTCTGTTCAACTCTTTTCGTAGTGAAGTCTGACTGGGTGAGATGAAAAGGCAGCTGAAAAGGGAAATTTGGAGTGGAGAGGAGCCAAGCTTGAGATTAATATCCCAATGGCATATGTCTGTTAGTAGTATGTGTGGTCTACATGTTGCTATCAGGCAGTGGTGTGCCCATAGAATGAGGTTTGCTCGGCCGATGGAGGAAGAGAATTTGTAGCACCTGGGTGCTCCGCCCCTATATGAACATTAAGTTCAAAAAGATACCAAGAAATTAGAATTTTTTTTGGAATTTTGGGATATGAAACCTCGTTGTCTGATCTACGTCGTGTGAAATTTCGTGAAAAGAATTCAAGAAACGTATCCGTGGCAAAAAGGACAAAAAAATCCTATGTATAGAATAAAACTGTTTTTCCTTCGCACAGAATCGCTTCCTTGTATTTTTTGCAAAATATTACACGGGAGTAGATTGAGCATCCAGGTATGATATCCCCAAATTTCAGATTTTTTTAGTATTTTGATATTTTTGTATTTAATATTCGCATAGGGATGTGGAGCCCCGATGAGGTCCGGTATATTTCCCGGTCGATTTGCTTTTACTGGCCACTGCATAGTGGAGCTAGGTAGCCTGTATAACTGCTGGTGACCCAGGGCGGCCGCCCATGCTTACCCAGTGGTGGTAACTGTATAGTACACCTGAAGAACGGCGAGATTGGAGAGGAACACATGCATCCACACGAATGCCGTTAGTCGGCGACGTGCTTACTGGAGACCGTGTGGTAGTTGATTTATCATACTGATGATGTTTTACTCCGTAGGAAGTAAAAGCGTGAATTGTTGAGACGATGATGAGGTACATGGGAACGTGTGGGATCGAGCCTCAAAGATTAATCCCAGTCACATGGGTACGTGTGGTGTAGACGTTGCTCTCAGGCAAGATTCGTGAGTGGTTCAAAAGGAAGCTGCCTAGGCTTCCAACGAAGACGATGTCAAAAAAAGAGTGTTCCAACGAAGATCAGGCGACACTAGCGAGGAAAAGTTAAAAAAAGGGGGGCATTCCGAGAATTGAACTGGGACCTCTCGCACCCAAAGCGAGAATCCTACCACTAGACCAAATGCCCTTCAACGTTATTGTATATTTAAAAACAATAAATATATTTATAAAATAATAAAAATATATTTTTAGATGAATTTAATGATATACATCGGGGTCAAAGAAGTCCTGGTTTTGGACCTTGAAGTTGAGAGCATGCTCCTCTACATTCTCCGTTTCTTCAAGGAAGGCTATCATTATTGTCGCTTTCGACATGATATGCCGCCGACGAATCCATGAAACTCAGCGCAGATGTACCCTTCGCTAAATCCATCGTGTTTAATTCAAGTAAACAACAGACAGGTCAAAAAATGTGTATGGCATTTGACGTAACCTAGGCGGCGGGCGATCCGACAATGAGGGTTGGGTGGAGTGTTGGAGGTTCGGCAAGGGCCGACGACATGGGGAAGGGGGTTCTGGTCAGCTCCAGGAGCGGGAACAGAGAGCGGAGGAGGAGGGCAGCATCTGAGAAAAGAGGGAGGGTTTTGTGATGGGTCGGGGCTGTCAGAGTCCTACATGGTGGACACCCGGACTCTCCTACTCCGCCCCCTTGATTTGGAACCGATCTGGACGAATTCGTAGTTCTAGCCGTGTCTACCTCAAAGTAGGGATTCATGTTGGATGCTTAAAAGTGCCCGGATCATCCGGTCCGGGCATTTGAACACAAAGTAGGGGTGTGCTTTGTAGATGCCCTTAGAAATAAGGTGAAAATAGGGATAATATCACTATAAATACATGAATTTTTACAACAATAACATATCCATACAAAAACTTGAAAAAAACATGAAAACTAGTCACTTAAGTCTTGATTCGGTAACACTTTGATACAAGACGTTGATCAGCTGCCAGATCAGCACCATGTCATCAAGTGGCACGCACCTGTGTTATTTAGTTTTGCACAAAGCCTCTGGCGTTATTATGTAGATGCATTAGAAGGTCCTGTTCTTCCGTTCCCCATTCCTCAGTCCAAATTCCTAACACCAAGCCTGAACCTACACTCCCACCTTTCGAGGGCTCCCGGTGGTCGCGCAAGACTTCGAATCGCATGCCTCCGGCGCCGTGAAGGAGGGCAGTTGCTGTTGCATTGGTACATCGGCCACAGGAGGCAGACCTGGTCTCGCTATGGCGGGCGGCGACATGGGCGGCTTCTGTGGCTGGGGACATCTTCCACATGAGGTAGAGGCGGTCTCAGTGGCAACGGGATATAGTCCGTGCAACGTAGAGGCGGTATCGGTGGCAACAACAGTGGCTGGAGGAACGATGGCGAACAGTGGGTGGTCACCGGCGTTGTGTGATGCTGAATGCATGTACTGTTGAAATATGATAAAGAATTATGATAGAATTTGTACTGCATGCTGACAGTGCTATGTGATGTTGAAAACTTGTCTGATTGGTTAATGTAGCATTTTATGCTTCAATGCGTGCCTCATCTTTGTCTGCAATTTTGCACCGAAAACTTTGTATTTGTGATTCAAACTTGCACAGAAAAATCATTGTATTTGTGATTAAAACTTGCACTGAAAATTCTTTGTATTGTCCGGCTGGAGCTAGCCTCTTTCATTGTTCGTCGCTGCCTCAACCTCGGCGCATAGCCGACTCCTTGCAACGACGAACGAGCGCGCCATTCATGTCGATCGCGCTTGCATTGTTCTTGTGGTGCTCAAAATATATGTTTGCTCATGGGTGAAACATTTTTAGTTTTTCATCAAAGAGATCATCGTGTCCATCTTCCACATCATAATCACATTCATAAAATTCAGAGTCAGTCTCTTCAACTTCTCCCTCTGCTTCACTATTTGCTCCCTCTGCTACATGTGCTTGCTCCACTTCCTCTGGTTCTGCTTGCTCTTGCTCTGGATGTTGTGCTTGCTCTTCAATATTTGCTGCAGCATTGATCCTTGAAGTTCCTTCTCCCCATCTAGCTCTTGTTGGCAATTCTATTACCACATCATACCATATGTGATCTTTCTCATCCACAAGCAAATATAGTGTCTTGTGTTCTGTACTTGCATCGCTCATTGCAGCAATTACTTTGTCATTATCCACACAAACCATACCATCCAAAATTAACTTGTTCTCAGGCAAGCACCAATACACATGAATCTTAGGATTTGAAGTATCATATCCAATCTTCTCCAACTAATCCTTCATAACTTGTGCACACCATCCAAAATTTAATCGTACACATCATGTGTGCATCCAACATATTGCCTATTAGCACCCAGTCCACAGAAAAGTCCATTGTGTTCAAATTCTACTCAGAACATAGGTGTAATTTCCCTGAAGTAACTGCAAAAAAAGGATGTTTACATTAAATTTGCGCATGAAAAGCCTCTGTTTGGTGCAGTATATAGTTAGAATTGCAGTAACAAGATACAGCAAAAGACACTGTTTGTTGTAGTACATAGTAAAAATTACAAAATAATTTAGTCACTTCTGGCATGCACAAAATAATGTAGACACTGTTCATAATTTACGACTTCTTGACTTACTTCTATTTACTTTTCCTTTGGCAAATCAGCATTGCAGAACGACTAGTTCATGTATTACATGACACATTTTCTGATGTCTAGATTTGTTATCCGTTAAAATAGGTGTCTAGACCTCCCAATTTGCAGACACTTGATGGAATAAACACCCAGGTCGAGTTGATTCATTAGGATTTTTGGAAGGTCAAGACATTGAGACATGTGCTCGCAAAGAGTCTCACACTTGCAACAGCAATGTCGATACAAACTGGTGTGGAAGAAGAAGATGAAGCTTGTGGCAAGCTACAGACGCTCCACGGCGTAAAGCCCCCCACCCCGAGATCAGAAGGAGGGTTGAGCTTAGCCTATGTCCATTGGGTAGGATGACAAACCTATGGTTGCTGGAGATGCATGATTTCCTGTATGTGACACATAGAGGGCCAACCATTGATCTGCTCTCCTGAACATGCATGTCCTTGGCCACCTAAAACTGCAAGGTGACGAGACCCCTCATGTGTCTTCACCGAGCCAGGCCTTCGACATCTCGAGACCATTGTGCTCAATGGAATTGTCAAGTGGGACGACATTGACTACCTGGTGGAGGATCCTCTTCTTCTTTGCAAGGTCTGACCGAACCATATCCAGCTCAAACTAGATGATGTCAGTAAGGTGCCCCAGACAATCAGAGACTGGTCGAGCAAGATATTGGTCCAAGAAGGAAACTGAATGAACCAGGTCCTTAACAATTGATTTTGTGTTTTCTTGAAATCAAGGGTGAAAATACTTGTACTCACGGTGCCGCATGCTCCATGTGACAGTCATCACGCGTTCCCACAGTTGCCATGATCCGGATCCTTTTCCATGTTCGTTTAACTATAGTTATCAAAAAAGGGTTTCCCCCGCTTTATATACAAAGCAACCAACCGAACGATACAGGAATAGGTGCTGGGGCGGAAGCAGCACAGTCACGTCCAAAAGAAACGATAAAGAAAGAGCAAAAGAAACAAATGCCGACAATGGCGGATCAACAAAAACGAAGAAGCCTCGCGATCGCTGCGCCCACCGGGCTCTTCCACTAGGCTCCAAGACTCCGAAGCGCCGGCACCAATCAACACCTCCAAGAAGGATCGCGACGATGACGACGCTGCTGCCAAGGGTTTCCCCCGGTACACGACGAGGCGAGAGGAAGGGTAGCCCCCGACGCCCTCCCGGAAGGTCAGGTGGCACCCACAGGCGCCACCGCGCCGGAGTCGGCCATGCCGACAGGGGTTTCCCCCGATCCCAACCCGCACCTCGGGCGCTCCGGAGCCTGCCACCAAACCAACCACCACCCCACGCCAACGCGGTCTGGAGGCCCCCACGCCGTCTCACCACGGCACCACAAAGTGAGGACAGCACGACGAAGAATCAGAGCCGGGACTAGGGCAACAACACCGTCGGCATGCGGGAGGGCCCCACCTCCACCGTCAGCGAAGGTAGTCGTCCAGGCGCAATAGCAGGAGCACACCAAACCTGTGGGCCCACAGGCCCGGCTGAGCCCTCATAGGCCCGTAAAGTTTCGCCAGCCGCTGCCGGTACACCATCGGCGTCGATGCCCCATGTCCGAAGTTGCTCCTCCTCACCGCGCCGCAGCATAACGAGACCACGCCGGGGCTAGCCCGCTAGGGCCTAGATGGGGCCCGTCGGGCCAGATCTGGGCCGGGGGCGCGCCGACGGCCACCCAGCACCACCACGCCGCCCCGCCGCCAAGGAGTGGCGCCGCCACCACGCATGCCGCCGGCTGCCGCCGCAGGGTCGCCGGACCGCAGCCAAGCCGGGCTGCACCGCCGCCGCCCCCTGCCCGGGAAGGGAGCACGCGCTGACGGAAGGCCCGCCGCCGCACCACCCGGCCAGCGCTGGGGCGCCCGACGGCGGCGGGGAAACGGGGAGGAGGGACCTGCGGGAGAGGAGCCTTGAAGCTCTGCCCGCCACCTCCGGGGAGGTGGCTCGAGGCGGCCCGGACGGAGGAAGGGAGGGTGGAAGGGGCGGAGGCGGGCACGAGGCCGACGGCCGGGCGGCGGGAGGGTCGGCGGCGGGGGGGAGGGAAACCCTAGCGCCAAAGACGACTTTCGTGTGGAGGCGCGGTTCGCACTACTGATTGCCATGTCCGACAACCACAAAGAGCTATGGTTGCTCAACTGCAGTTGCCATCTCAGATCAAGTGCCAAATGCCATTTTTGACAACTGCAGCTATTGTCATGTATGGTCTGGTCTACTACAGTTGCCATGATTTGAAAAACTTTAGGGGTTGCCACCTACTAACACTAGGAAGTTGCCATGTATGGTCTGGTTTACAACAGTTGTCATGATTTGAAAACCTTAGGAGTTGCCACCTACTAACACTAGGAGTTGCCGTGTAGCGCTACAAAAAGACTTGACAAAACAAACATGTTCGGGTAAAAAGAGAGTTGCCATCTGCTTACAAGCACACTAGGGCAGTTGCCGTGTACCCTACAAAACACATGGCAACTGACATGTTCGGGTAAAAAAGAGAGAGTTACTATCTGCTTACAAGCACACTAAGACAGTTGCCATGTACACTGCAAAACACATGGCAACTGGCAGGTTGAGTGTGGGAGAGGAGACGGGCGTGTGGACAAGATGACAAATGCCCATACACCAGTCCTTGTGCGTGAGTGAAAACTGGCGTGTGTACGAATTGCTAAACGCGCACACACCGGCCCCACCGTGTGGTGAAACAAACGTGTGGGTGACCGTGTGAATGCCCACACACCAGCCCAGTCCCACGCGGCACCACAAACATGCCAAGGTTCATGCACCCACAAACGGACGCGAATCCACGCGTGTGGGGAGATGCAAACGTCCCACACGCGTGTGGCGTTAGTGTTTCCGTAGAGATCTTTTGAGTTCAGAAATTTGACTTTTTTAATCTTTTTATGTCTTTCTCTTCGGTTTAGACAACCGCGTCGCTGTGTAATGAGGCGTCCAAGCCATCTATCTGCTGCCTGGCAGGTGCACGCCAAGGCGGGCAATACGGAGCTAGTATGATATGCAATTGGCACAAAGGTGATCGATTGGGAGAGGAGCCATGATGCTGACAGGACGTCCGGTCCATGGAGAATGATGATGTTAGAGCTGTACCTCTCGGGCAACCTTCTGTTCCCGACGGTTCCCTTCTTCACCATCACTATAAACTCCCAGTCATCGGTTCAAATCGACCATCCTAATCAAATGCATTATATATCAAGGACATGATCAATTTGTAGCCGACTCAAATGTAATGAAATCTCCTGACGATCTTCTTTTCAGATTCCAGGCTAAGGTGCGCCTCTATGTTCACCAGCTCGGAGGACAGCCCCATTGCTTGGAGTTGAATAAGAACCCGACCTCTACATACAAGATATAACTATCACTGGAGAATATATCTCAACAACAAAAGACATCAAAAATCACTTATAAAAGGTAAAACTTTGAGATACACCAAAAGACCAAATGCCGAGATGTATAAATAACAACAGGAAAAATAGAGAAAAAATAGCCAGGATTTATTTTCTGATATATCAGTACCTATTACTTGGTCTAAATGATGCTAATGTTAGTTAGGTTGTCTTAGAACCTCAAAAGTTAGGCCACACTTCAGATTTATTGATAGACAGCTGCATGATTTCAAAATTAAGTGGTTTCCATTTTCAACAACACAAGTAGGGTGATCGACGATTGACATGTCAAAAATTGAGCAATGAGAGACATTCCAAAATTGATATCACACCAAAGACGAGAACTTGAAGTTTTACCATATTAACCATGTATTACAACAAAACGTAATGCTTGCCTTCTCTACATCACTACCAAAGTTGTGTCTTGATTTACAAATTATTTTCACATTTTCCTCCTTGGTCATGTCATTGATGAAAAAAAATACCAAGTAGTTCTCAGCATGATCAACTTCACAAGCTCTACAAATTATTTCGTCCAATCCTAGTCTTCTCCAAACCTCCTTAGCTTTCTGGCACTGAAACAACAAATGCTTCTATCTTCTAGACCAGAGGAACAAGATAGAACAAATGGTGAGACCTTCATGTCTCTATTGGCAAGGGTAACACGACACGGGAGAGTGCCATGCAACGTCCGCCAAATATTTTTTTAACCTTTGTCAGACATGATAATTTCCAAATATTACGCCAAATGGGATAAAAGTTGGTTCGACCCATTCCGTTAGTATGACAGGATTTCCTTCCATGTTAGGGATCCCACTCAATGACTCGCAAAAAAAAAAAGGTATCCCACTCAACGAAATAGGTGGATCGGCTAGAAAAAAAACCACTCTTGGTGAAGGTCCAGGCAACAAAAGTTGTGATGTCATACTGTGCATCAATGGGCCACAAAGTCTGAATAACAAGGTCTTCATCCCAGTTGTTAGATGAGGGATCAATGAAATCCGACACCTTAAACAGCAAATGATCCCCTTTTGGGGTGCTGACTTTTCTTGTAGCACAGTTAGGAGTCACGGGATCTTCCCAAATATTAAAATAGAATGTCCATTTCCAACACGCAAAATATAACCATTCTCCATAGTATTAACGCCCACCATGAAAATATTTAGATCTCTTCTTAAGCTTTGCATTCAGTAAATCTCCACCAGAAAAATATTTAGCCCTCAAGACCCTGGCACATAAAGTATCCAGGTTCTCAAGAAGATGCCTAGCCTGCTTAGCCAGCATCGCCAAGTTAAAACAATGAATATCACAAAAATCCATACCACCTTGGTTTTTTCGGACACACATTTTCCACCAAGCCATCCGATGCGTCCTCCTCTCGTTGTTGTCATTGTTGGAATTTGCTAGTGGGCTTTTGGCCCAAAGCCCAACTAAAATTCTGAAATTCTCTTGGCCCATTCGTGCACACATATGAGTGGAGTGAGTGAGGCTAAAGTTTAGTCCCACCTCATAAGTTGAGAGAGAGTTGCACCTCTTTATAAGGTTAGCTCTTCTACCACTTGTATGAGCATGAGAAGAGGAGACCTACACGCGCGCTCCTCCTCCTCACCACGCCACGCCTCGCCTTGTCACGACGCGCCGTGGGTTGCGGGATTGAGCCGAGCCGAGGACATAGCTATGCTAGTTCGCATGATTAGTTCAATCTCTGCTACTGTAGTCATGATTTATCTTCTGTTTATTCGGATTAAATCTCGTAGTAATTTGCTCATATTTCCAACAATCCAAAAACCTGATTATAGGAAATTTGCTCTGAGTGGTTTTGCTGCGCATCTAAGCCGCCTGCCTTTAAGGGGGCGCAATATAAGAGGTGGCGCATGAGAGCAGTCTACTGGTTTCAGACCATGGGCTTCTATGATGCCACCAAGGGCAAGCCTGAGGCGATCTTAATCCAGCACAACTGGAAACTTTTGAGAAGATCGATACTCTCTTTAAAGATGCTCTTCTGGGTGTTCTTGATGACTCCACTGTGGACTCAGATATGTCGCTTGACAACAGCAAGGACATGTGGGCTGCGCCGAGGCCAAGTTTGGTGCCTCGGACGCAAGCAGCGAGTTGTACGTCATGAAGCAATTTCATGACTACAAGATGACTGATGACCGCTCTGTTGTACAACAGTCTCATGAGATATAGTCGCTCGCAAAAGAACTTGACTACTTCAAGTGTGTGTTGCCGAACAAATTTGTTGCCGGAGGCATCATTGCCAAGCTTCCACCTTCGTGGAACAATTTTGCTACTTCCCTGAAACACAAGAGACAAGAGTTTTCCGTTGCGGATCTCATTGGTACTCTTGATGTTGAAGAGAAGGCGAGAGCAAAGGACACACGTGCTCAAGTTGCTGAGGGAGCTTCGAGTTCCCACATGGTACAGAAGAAGAACTTCCAGCCCAACAAGTTCAAAAAAACAAGAACAAAACTCAGGGCAAAGGCAAGTTTGATACAAAGAACAAGCCATCGCATTCTACCAACTTCAAGAAGAATTCTCACAAGAAGGGGAAGAGACTTTGCCATGTTTGCGGTGATCCTAATCACTGGGCTACGAAGTGTCCTAACCGCTTTGAGGAGCGCGAACATGAGAAGAGCGGCAAGTCCGCTAATGTTGTCATCAGTGATACTGATATGAAGGAATCTAGGTACGGTATTCTTCCTACCATCCTTTCAGTATTTCAATCTCCTGATTGGTTAATTGACACCGGTGCCAATGTACATGTTTGTGCTGACGCCTCAATATTTTCTTTTTACCAGGTCACAGGGACTTCTCCCGTGCTGACGGGGAACGGGTCACATGCCATCGTTCGAGGTGTCGGTACGGTCGACCTGAAGTTTACTTCGGGCAAGACCGTGCGTCTGAAGAACGTTCATCATGTGCCGTCCATCAGTAAAAATCTCGTTAGCGGTTCCCGTTTATGTCAAGATGGTTTTAAGTTGGTTTTTGAGTCCAATAAAGTTGCAATTTCCAAGTGTGGACAATTTGTTGGAAAAGGCTATGAGTGCGGAGGCTTGTTCCTCCTATCTTTGTCAGATATTTGCACTAGAGTTATTAATAATGTTTGCCACAATAATGAGTTGGATATTTGGCATTCACGACTTTGTCATATTAACTTTGGTTGCATGACGCGGCTAGCCAATATGAATTTAATTCCGAAAATCTCTACTGTTAAAGGCTCTAAGTGCCAAGTATGTGTGCAAGCTAAACAACCTCGCAAGTCCCATAAGACTGCAGAGGCAAGAGACTTGGCGCCACTAGAGCTTATACATTCTGATCTTTGTGAGATGAATGGCGTGTTGACAAAAGGTGGAAAGAGATATTTCATGATGTTGATTGATGACTCCACTAGATATTGTTATGTGTATCTTCTGAAATCAAAAGATGAGGCTTTAACTTGCTTCAAAAACTATAAAGCTGAGGCAGAGAACCAACTTGATCAAAAAATTAAACGGCTTAGGTCCGATCGTGGTGGAGAGTATTTTTCCAATGAATTTGATCTGTTTTGTGCGGAACATGGTATAATCCATGAGAGGACGCCTCCCTACTCACCTCAGTCGATGGGGTGGCGAAAGAAAGAACCGAACTCTAACTGATTTGGTTAACGCCATGTTAGACACATCGGGTCTTTCCAAGGAATGGTGGGGGGAGGCGCTAATGACCGTGTGTCATGTCCTAAACCGAGTTCCCACAAAGCATAAGACCATGAGTCCATTTGAGTCTAGGACTGAGGATGTGCCTCACCTTTCGGCTGCCGAAAATGATATTCTGGTCGCACCGTTCTCTGAGAAGGAGGTGTTTGAGGCAATTTCTCAGATGGAAAACAATAAGGCGCCCGGACCGGATGGGTTTCCGGCCGAATTCTATAAAAGATGCTGGCACATTATTAAGGGGGATTTGTTACCTATGTTCCATGATTTATTCTCAGGACAACTTCAATTATTTCATTTGAATTTTGGGACTATCACTTCGCTTCCTAAGAAAACGGATGTTGTGAGGATTGAGCAGTTCAGACCAATATGCCTCCTCAATGTTAGTTTCAAAATATTTACCAAGGTCGGGACTAATAGGCTTAAACAGATTGCGCATTCTGTGGTCCAACAGTCCCAAACTGCTTTCATGCCGGACAGAAATATCCTTGAAGGGGTGGTAGTCCTGCATGAAACGCTCCATGAACTCCACTCCAAAAAATTAGATGGAGTAATTTTTAAGGTGGATTTCGAGAAAGCGTATGATAAGGTCAAATGGCCATTTCTCCAACAGTCATTGCGTATGAAAGGTTTTGATGAAGCCTGGTGCAGACAGGTTGAATCTTTTACGCAAAAAGGTAGTGTGGGAATTAAAGTAAATGACAATGTCGGTCATTATTTCGAGACACATAAAGGCCTAAGACAAGGAGATCCGATGTCCCCTATCTTGTTCAACATTGTCGTAGATATGCTAGCAATTTTGATAGGTAGGGCTAAGGAAAGTGGTCAAGTAGGTGGATTAGTACCTCATCTTGTTGATGGAGGTGTTTCCATTCTTCAATACGCTGATGACACGATCATCTTTATGGAGCATGACCTGGCCAAGGCGAGAAATATGAAGCTGGTGTTATGCCTATTTGAACAATTGACAGGGCTGAAAATCAACTTTAATAAGAGCGAGCTGTTCTGTTTTGGTAGAGCCAAAGACGAACAGGAGGCGTATAGGCAATTGTTCGGGTGCGAGTTGGGAGAGTTACCGTTCTCATACTTAGGTATCCCAATCCACCATCGTAGGCTGACAAACAAGGAATGGAAGTGCATCGAGGACCGATTTGAGAAGAAACTGAGTTGCTGGAAGGGTAAGCTCATGTCATACGGAGGCCGGTTGATCCTGATTAACTCGGTGCTCAAGAGTATGCCTATGTTTCTCCTATCGTTCTTTGAGGTCCCAGTTGGTGTTCGGAAGAGACTGGACTTCTATCGATCGCGGTTCTTTTGGCAGAGTGATGAGACCAAAAGAAAATACAGGCTTGCTAAATGGGATATCATTTGTAGACCGAAAGACCAAGGGGGTCTTGGTATAGAATACCTTGAAGTCAAGAATAAATGCCTTCTTAGCAAGTGGCTGTGGAAGCTCTATTCGGAGACTGATGCCACGTGGGCTCAAATCCTTCGCAGCAAGTATCTTCAGTCAAAAACTCTGTCCCAGGTTTCAGTCAGGCCGACTGATTCACCCTTTGGAAAGGACTAATGAAAGTCAAACAACTTCTGTTTAATAGGACAAAGTTTGTTGTCGGCAACGGTACTTGCACACGTTTCTGGGAGGATACTTGGCTTGGCGAGACGCCCTTGGCCATCCAGTACCATTCGTTGTACCGTATTGTTCAACGACGCGAGGTGTTCAGAGATTCTGTTTTCAATCGACCCCCTTAATATTCAGTTCCGACGGACGCTGGCGGGCAATCGTTGGGAAGAATGGCTCCGTCTAGTTAGGAGACTGATGGAGGTCCAGCTTTCCCAACAACCCGATGAAGTACGCTGAAACTGACTAGGTCTGGAGTATTCACAGTTAAATCAATGTATATTGATGTTATTAATTCGAGCTCCATTCCTACTTCCAAGCATGTTTGGGATGTCAAAGTTCCTTTGAAAATAAAAGTGTTTATGTGGTTTGTCCACAAACAAGTTATTTTAACCAAGGACAATTTGTTAAAGCGTAATTGGACAGGACCGACTAGGTGTAGCTTCTGTGATCGGGATGAGACTATAAAACACCTATTTTTTGATTGCCCGTTGGCCAAAGTCCTTTGGAACACAGTTCACATTGCTTTTAATATCAAACCACCGAATTCTGTTATCGCCTTATTTGGGACTTGGTTGAATGGGGTTCAGCCTGACTTAGCGAAACACATTCGGGTTGGGGTTTGTGCGTTGCTGTGGACTATCTGGACTTGCAGAAATGATTTGGTTTTTAACAGAATATCATGTATCCACTTTTTGCAGGTTATATTCCGAACTACGGCACGGATCCGTTTGTGGTCGCCACTCACTCGGACGGAGGCCAAGGAGCATTTGGTTACTGGATCCATCCGCTGGGAGATGGTAGCTCGGGATATATTCAACCGGTTTGGATGGCGGTCATGTAATAGGATAGGCATCTAGTATACTTATCCATTCGTAGCCAGCCGGTTGTGGCCTCTTTTTTTGGCTAGTTGTGGTCTCTAGCCTCTTTTTGGCTCTGTGTGAGCTTGTTTTACTTTTTCTGTTTTGGAGACCTTCGAACCTTTGTTGACACTATCCTTGCTTGGTTAATAAGATGGCCGTATGCATCATTCTGATGCAGAGGCCGGGGAATTCCCCCTTTTCAAAAAATCTAGATTTTTTAAGGATGTCATGTCTAAGCTCCCACAAATATATAATGCAACAACAAGAAACAAAAAAATTAGAAAAAATAGACCACAAATAGAGTGGACACCAGTTTAGATGTGACATAACTATGTCACATCTAGATGTGTCCTAAACAGACCCAATTAATATTATTGTTGGTCATTTTGGATTGCTACTCGGATAACTGCCACGTGAATCCCTATCTGTCGCTTGCCCAATAATGTGTCGAGATGTATCATACTGTCTGTTCAACTCTTTTCGTAGTGAAGTCTGACTGGGTGAGATGAAAAGGCAGCTGAAAAGGAAATTTGGAGTGGAGAGGAGCCAAGCTTGAGATTAATATCCCAATGGCATATGTCTGTTAGTAGTATGTGTGGTCTACATGTTGCTATCAGGCAGTGGTGTGCCCATAGAATGAGGTTTGCTCGGCCGATGGAGGAAGAGAATTTGTAGCACCTGGGTGCTCCGCCCCTATATGAACATTAAGTTCAAAAGATACCAAGAAATTAGAATTTTTTTGGAATTTTGGGATATGAAACCTCGTTGTCTGATCTACGTCGTGTGAAATTTCGTGAAAAGAATTCAAGAAAGCGTATCCGTGGCAAAAAGGACAAAAAAATCCTATGTATAGAATAAAACTGTTTTTCCTTCGCACAGATACGTTTCCTTGTATTTTTGCAAAATATTACACGGGAGTAGATTGAGCATCCAGGTATGATATCCCCAAATTTCAGATTTTTTAGTATTTTTGATATTTTTGTATTTAATATTCGCATAGGGATGTGGAGCCCGATGAGGTCCGGTATATTTCCCGGTCGATTTGCTTTTACTGGCCACTGCATAGTGGAGCTAGGTAGCCTGTATAACTGCTGGTGACCCAGGGCGGCCGCCCATGCTTACCCAGTGGTGGTAACTGTATAGTACACCTGAAGAACGGCGAGATTGGAGAGGAACACATGCATCCACACGAATGCCGTTAGTCGGCGACGTGCTTACTGAGACCGTGTGGTAGTTGATTTATCATACTGATGATGTTTTACTCCGTAGGAAGTAAAAGCGTGAATTGTTGAGACGATGATGAGGTACATGGGAACGTGTGGGATCGAGCCTCAAAGATTAATCCCAGTCACATGGGTACGTGTGGTGTAGACGTTGCTCTCAGGCAAGATTCGTGAGTGGTTCAAAAGGAAGCTGCCTAGGCTTCCAACGAAGACGATGTCAAAAAAAAGAGTGTTCCAACGAAGATCAGGCGACACTAGCGAGGAAAAGTTAAAAAAGGGGGGCATTCCGAGAATTGAACTCGGGACCTCTCGCACCCAAAGCGAGAATCCTACCACTAGACCAAATGCCCTTCAACGTTATTGTATATTTAAAAAACAATAAATATATTTATAAAATAATAAAAATATATTTTTTAGATGAATTTAATGATATACATCGGGGGTCAAAGAAGTCCTGGTTTTGGACCTTGAAGTTGAGAGCATGCTCCTCTACATTCTCCGTTTCTTCAAGGAAGGCTATCATTATTGTCGTTTCGACATGATATGCCGCCGACGAATCCATGAAACTCAGCGCAGATGTACCCTTCGGCTAAATCCATCGTGTTTAATTCAAGTAAACAACAGACAGGTCAAAAAATGTGTATGGCATTTGACGTAACCTAGGCGGCGGGCGTATCCGACAATGAGGGTTGGGTGGAGTGTTGGAGGTTCGGCAAGGGCCGACGACATGGGGAAGGGGGTTCTGGTCAGCTCCAGGAGCGGGAACAGAGAGCGGAGGAGGAGGGCAGCATCTGAGAAAAGAGGGAGGGTTTTGTGATGGGTCGGGGCTGTCAGAGTCCTACATGGTGGACACCGGACTCTCCTACTCCGCCCCTTGATTTGGAACCGATCTGGACGAATTCGTAGTTCTAGCCGTGTCTACCTCAAAGTAGGGATTCATGTTGGATGCTTAAAAGTGCCGGATCATCCGGTCCGGGCATTTGAACACAAAGTAGGGGTGTGCTTTGTAGATGCCCTTAGAAATAAGGTGAAAATAGGGATAATATCACTATAAATACATGAATTTTTACAACAATAACATATCCATACAAAAACTTGAAAAAACATGAAAACTAGTCACTTAAGTCTTGATTCGGTAACACTTTGATACAAGACGTTGATCAGCTGCCAGATCAGCACCATGTCATCAAGTGGCACGCACCTGTGTTATTTAGTTTTGCACAAAGCCCCCTGGCGTTATTATGTAGATGCATTAGAAGGTCCTGTTCTTCCCGTTCCCCATTCCTCAGTCCAAATTCCTAACACCAAGCCTGAACCTACACTCCCACCTTTCGAGGGCTCCCGGTGGTCGCGCACTTCGGAATCGCATGCCTCCGGCGTCGTGAAGGAGGGCAGTTGCTGTTGCATTGGTACATCGGCCACAGGAGGCAGACCTGGTCTCGCTTGCGGCGGCGACATGGGCGGCTTCTGTGGCGTTGGGACATCTTCCACATGAGGTAGAGGCGGTCTCAGTGGCAACGGGATATAGTCCGTGCAACGTAGAGGCGGTATCGGTGGCAACAACAGTGGCTGGAGGAACGATGGCGAACAGTGGGTGGTCACCGGCGTTGTGTGATGCTGAATGCATGTACTGTTGAAATATGATAAAGAATTATGATAGAATTTGTACTGCATGCTGACAGTGCTATGTGATGTTGAAAACTTGTCTGATTGGTTAATGTAGCATTTTATGCTTCAATGCGTGCCTCATCTTTGTCTGCAAGTTTGCACCGAAAAACTTTGTATTTGTGATTCAAACTTGCACAGAAAAATCATTGTATTTGTGATTAAAACTTGCACTGAAAATTCTTTGTATTGTCCGGCTGGAGCTAGCCTCTTCATTGTTCGTCGCTGCCTCAACCTCGGCGCATAGCCGACTCCTTGCAACGACGAACGTATGAGCCATTCATGTCGATAGAGCTTGCATTGTTCTTGTGGTGCTCAAAATATATGTTTGCCTCTTGGGTGAAACATTTTTAGTTTTTCATCAAAGAGATCATCGTGTCCATCTTCCACATCATAATCACATTCATAAAATTCAGAGTCAGTCTCTTCAACTTCTCCCTCTGCTTCACTATTTGCTCCCTCTGCTACATGTGCTTGCTCCACTTCCTCTGGTTCTGCTTGCTCTTGCTCTGGATGTTGTGCTTGCTCTTCAATATTTGCTGCAGCATTGATCCTTGAAGTTCCTTCTCCCCATCTAGCTCTTGTTGGCAATTCTATTACCACATCATACCATATGTGATCTTTCTCATCCACAAGCAAATATAGTGTCTTGTGTTCTGTACTTGCATCGTTCATTGCAGCAATTACTTTGTCATTATCCACACAAACCATACCATCCAAAATTAACTTGTTCTCAGGCAAGCACCAATACACATGAATCTTAGGATTTGAAGTATCATATCCAATCTTCTCCAACTAATCCTTCATAACTTGTGCACACCATCCAAAATTTAATCGTACACATCATGTGTGCATCCAACATATTGCCTATTAGCACCCAGTCCACAGAAAAGTCCATTGTGTTCAAATTCTACTCAGAACATAGGTGTAATTTCCCTGAAGTAACTGCAAAAAAGGATGTTTACATTAAATTTGCGCATGAAAAGCCTCTGTTTGGTGCAGTATATAGTTAGAATTGCAGTAACAAGATACAGCAAAAGACACTGTTTGTTGTAGTACATAGTAAAAATTACAAAATAATTTAGTCACTTCTGGCATGCACAAAATAATGTAGACACTGTTCATAATTTACGACTTCTTGACTTACTTCTATTTACTTTTCCTTTGGCAAATCAGCATTGCAGAACGACTAGTTCATGTATTACATGACACATTTTCTGATGTCTAGATTTGTTATCCGTTAAAATAGGTGTCTAGACCTCCCAATTTGCAGACACTTGATGGAATAAACACCCAGGTCGAGTTGATTCATTAGGATTTTTGGAAGGTCAAGACATTGAGACATGTGCTCGCAAAGAGTCTCACACTTGCAACAGCAATGTCGATACAAACTGGTGTGGAAGAAGAAGATGAAGCTTGTGGCAAGCTACAGACGCTCCACGGCGTAAAGCCCCCCACCCCGAGATCAGAAGGAGGGTTGAGCTTAGCCTATGTCCATTGGGTAGGATGACAAACCTATGGTTGCTGGAGATGCATGATTTCCTGTATGTGACACATAGAGGGCCAACCATTGATCTGCTCTCCTGAACATGCATGTCCTTGGCCACCTAAAACTGCAAGGTGACGAGACCCCCTCATGTGTCTTCACCGAGCCAGGCCTTCGACATCTCGAGACCATTGTGCTCAATGGAATTGTCAAGTGGGACGACATTGACTACCTGGTGGAGGATCCTCTTCTTCTTTGCAAGGTCTGACCGAACCATATCCAGCTCAAACTAGATGATGTCAGTAAGGTGCCCCAGACAATCAGAGACTGGTCGAGCAAGATATTGGTCCAAGAAGGAAACTGAATGAACCAGGTCCTTAACAATTGATTTTGTGTTTTCTTGAAATCAAGGGTGAAAATACTTGTACTCACGGTGCCGCATGCTCCATGTGACAGTCATCACAGCGTTCCCACAGTTGCCATGATCCGGATCCTTTTCCATGTTCGTTTAACTATAGTTATCAAAAAGGGTTTCCGCTTTATATACAAAGCAACCAACCGAACGATACAGGAATAGGTGCTGGGGCGGAAGCAGCACAGTCACGTCCAAAAGAAACGATAAAGAAAGAGCAAAAGAAACAAATGCCGACAATGGCGGATCAACAAAAACGAAGAAGCCTCGCGATCGCTGCGCCCACCGGGCTCTTCCACTAGGCTCCAAGACTCCGAAGCGCCGGCACCAATCAACACCTCCAAGAAGGATCGCGACGATTACGACGCTGCTGCCAAGGGTTTCCCCTGGTACACGACGAGGCGAGAGGAAGGGTAGCCGTCGACGCCCTCCCGGAAGGTCAGGTGGCACCCACGGGCGCCACCGCGCCGGAGTCGGCCACGCCGACAGGGGTTTCCCCCGATCGCAATCCGCACCTCGGGCGCTCCGGAACCAGCCACCAAACCAACCACCACCCTGCGCCAACGCGGTCATGAGGCCTCCACGCCGTCTCACCACGGCACCGCGAAGTGAGGACAGCGCGACAAAGAATCAGAGCCGGGACTAGGGCATCAGCACCATCGGCACGCAGCAGGGCCCCACCTCCACCGTCAGCGACGGTAGCCGTCCGGACGCAATAGCAGGAGCACACCAGGCCCGTAGGCCCATAGGCCCGGCCGAGCCCTCGTGGGCCCGTAAAGCTCTCGCCTTCGCGCCGCTGCCGGCACACCATCGGCGTCGATGCCCCATGTCCGAGTTGCTCCTCCTCCTCACCGCGCCGCAGACAACGAGACCACGTCGGGGGGCTAGCCCGCTAGGGCCTAGATGGGGCCCGTCGGGCCAGATCTGGGCCGGCGCGCCGACGCCACCCAGCACCACCACGCCGCCCGCCGCCAAGGAGTGGCGCCGCCACCACGCATGCCGCCGGGCTGCCGCCGCAGGTCGCCGGACCGCAGCCAAGCCGGGCTGCACCGCCGCCGCCTCCCTGCCGGAAGGAGCACGCGCTGTGACGGAAGGCCCGCCGCCGGCACCACCGGCCAGCGCTGGGGCGCCCGCCGACGGCGGCGGGGGAAACGGGGGAGGAGGGGACCTGCGGGAGAGGAGCGCGAGCTCTGCCCCGGCCACCTCCAGGGGAGGTGGCTCGAGGCGGCCTGGACGGAGGAAGGGGAGGGTGGAAGGGGGGCGGAGGCGGGGCACGAGGCCGACGGCCGGCGGCGGGAGGGTCGGCGGCGGCGGGGGGGGGGGGGGGGGGGGGGGGAAACCCAAGCCCCACAGCACGACTTTCAGGTGGAGGCGCAGTGCTCCGGTACTACAGTTGCCATGTCTGACAACTACAGTAGCCATGGTTGCTCAACTGCAGTTGCCATCTCAGATCAAGTGCCAAATGCCATTTTTGACAACTGCAGCTATTGTCATGTATGGTCTGGTCTACTACAGTTGCCATGATTTGAAAAACTTTAGGGGTTGCCACCTACTAACACTAGGAAGTTGCCATGTATGGTCTGGTTTACAACAGTTGTCATGATTTGAAAACCTTAGGAGTTGCCACCTACTAACACTAGGAGTTGCCGTGTAGCGCTACAAAAAGACTTGACAAAACAAACATGTTCGGGTAAAAAGAGAGTTGCCATCTGCTTACAAGCACACTAGGGCAGTTGCCGTGTACCCTACAAAACACATGGCAACTGACATGTTCGGGTAAAAAAGAGAGAGTTACTATCTGCTTACAAGCACACTAAGACAGTTGCCATGTACACTGCAAAACACATGGCAACTGGCAGGTTGAGTGTGGGAGAGGAGGCAGGCGTGTGGACAAGATGACAAATGCCCATACACCAGTCCTTGTGCGTGAGTGAAAACTGGCGTGTGTGCGAATTGCTAAGCAGACACACCGCCCCACCGTGTGGTGAAACAAACGTGTGGGTGACCGTGTGAATGCCCACACACCAGCCCAGTCCCACGTGGCACCACAAACATGCCAAGGTTCATGCACCCACAAGCGGACGCGAATCCACGCAGCGTGTGGGGAGATGCAAGCGTCCACACGTGTGGGCGTTAGTGTTTCCGTAGATCTTTTGAGTTCAGAAATTTGACTTTTTTAATCTTTTTATGTCTTTCTCTTCGGTTTAGACAACCGCGTCGCTGTGTAATGAGGCGTCCAAGCCATCTATCTGCTGCCTGGCAGGTGCACGCCAAGGCGGGCAATACGGAGCTAGTATGATATGCAATTGGCACAAAGGTGATCGATTGGGAGAGGAGCCATGATGCTGACAGGACGTCCGGTCCATGGAGAATGATGATGTTAGAGCTGTACCTCTCAGGCAACCTTCTGTTCCCGACGGTTCCCTTCTTCACCATCACTATAAACTCCCAGTCATCGGTTCAAATCGACCATCCTAATCAAATGCATTATATATCAAGGACATGATCAATTTGTAGCCGACTCAAATGTAATGAAATCTCCTGACGATCTTCTTTTCAGATTCCAGGCTAAGGTGCGCCTCTATGTTCACCAGCTCGGAGGACAGCCCCATTGCTTGGAGTTGAATAAGAACCCGACCTCTACATACAAGATATAACTATCACTGGAGAATATATCTCAACAACAAAAGACATCAAAAATCACTTATAAAAGGTAAAACTTTGAGATACACCAAAAGACCAAATGCCGAGATGTATAAATAACAACAGGAAAAATAGAGAAAAAATAGCCAGGATTTATTTTCTGATATATCAGTACCTATTACTTGGTCTAAATGATGCTAATGTTAGTTAGGTTGTCTTAGAACCTCAAAAGTTAGGCCACACTTCAGATTTATTGATAGACAGCTGCATGATTTCAAAATTAAGTGGTTTCCATTTTCAACAACACAAGTAGGGTGATCGACGATTGACATGTCAAAAATTGAGCAATGAGAGACATTCCAAAATTGATATCACACCAAAGACGAGAACTTGAAGTTTTACCATATTAACCATGTATTACAACAAAACGTAATGCTTGCCTTCTCTACATCACTACCAAAGTTGTGTCTTGATTTACAAATTATTTTCACATTTTCCTCCTTGGTCATGTCATTGATGAAAAAAAAATACCAAGTAGTTCTCAGCATGATCAACTTCACAAGCTCTACAAATTATTTCGTCCAATCCTAGTCTTCTCCAAACCTCCTTAGCTTTCTGGCACTGAAACAACAAATGCTTCTATCTTCTAGACCAGAGGAACAAGATAGAACAAATGGTGAGACCTTCATGTCTCTATTGGCAAGGGTAACACGACACGGAGAGTGCCATGCAACGTCCGCCAAATATTTTTTTAACCTTTGTCAGACATGATAATTTCCAAATATTACGCCAAATGGGATAAAAGTTGGTTCGACCCATTCCGTTAGTATGACAGGATTTCCTTCCATGTTAGGGATCCCACTCAATGACTTCATAAAAAAAAGGTATCCCACTCAGCGAAATAGGTGGATCGGCTAGAAAAAAAACCACTCTTGGTGAAGGTCCAGGCAACAAAAGTTGTGATGTCATACTGTGCATCAATGGGCCACAAAGTCTGAATAACAAGGTCTTCATCCCAGTTGTTAGATGAGGGATCAATGAAATCCGACACCTTAAACAGCAAATGATCCCCTTTTGGGGTGCTGACTTTTCTTGTAGCACAGTTAGGAGTCACGGGATCTTCCCAAATATTAAAATAGAATGTCCATTTCCAACACGCAAAATATAACCATTCTCCATAGTATTAACGCCCACCATGAAAATATTTAGATCTCTTCTTAAGCTTTGCATTCAGTAAATCTCCACCAGAAAAATATTTAGCCCTCAAGACCCTGGCACATAAAGTATCCAGGTTCTCAAGAAGATGCCTAGCCTGCTTAGCCAGCATCGCCAAGTTAAAACAATGAATATCACAAAAATCCATACCACCTTGGTTTTTCGGACACATTTTCCACCAAGCCATCCGATCGTCCTCCTCTCGTTGTTGTCATTGTTGGAATTTGCTAGTGGGCTTTTGGCCCAAAGCCCAACTAAAATTCTGAAATTCTCTTGGCCCATTCGTGCACACATATGAGTGGAGTGAGTGAGGCTAAAGTTTAGTCCCACCTCATAAGTTGAGAGAGAGTTGCACCTCTTTATAAGGTTAGCTCTTCTACCACTTGTATGAGCATGAGAAGAGGAGACCTACACGCGCGCTCCTCCTCCTCACCACGCCACGCCTCGCCTTGTCACGACGCGCCGTGGGTTGCGGGATTGAGCCGAGCCGAGGACATAGCTATGCTAGTTCGCATGATTAGTTCAATCTCTGCTACTGTAGTCATGATTTATCTTCTGTTTATTCGGATTAAATCTCGTAGTAATTTGCTCATATTTCCAACAATCCAAAAACCTGATTATAGGAAATTTGCTCTGAGTGGTTTTGCTGCGCATCTAAGCCGCCTGCCTTTAAGGGGCGCAATATAAGAAGGTGGCGCATGAGAGCAGTCTACTGGTTTCAGACCATGGGCTTCTATGATGCCACCAAGGGCAAGCCTGAGGCGATCTTAATCCAGCACAACTGGAAACTTTTGAGAAGATCGATACTCTCTTTAAAGATGCTCTTCTGGGTGTTCTTGATGACTCCACTGTGGACTCGTATATGTCGTTTGACAACAGCAAGGACATGTGGGCTGCGCTCGAGGCCAAGTTTGGTGCCTCGGACGCCGGCAGCGAGTTGTACGTCATGAAGCAATTTCATGACTACAAGATGACTGATGACCGCTCTGTTGTACAACAGTCTCATGAGATATAGTCGCTTTCATAAAAGAACTTGACTACTTCAAGTGTGTGTTGCCGAACAAATTTGTTGCGGAGGCATCATTTATAGCTTCCACCTTCGTGGAACAATTTTGCTACTTCCTGAAACACAAGAGACAAGAGTTTTCCGTTGCGGATCTCATTGGTACTCTTGATGTTGAAGAGAAGGCGAGAGCAAAGGACACACGTGCTCAAGTTGCTGAGGGAGCTTGAGTTCCCACATGGTACAGAAGAAGAACTTCTAGCCCAACAAGTTCAAAAACAACAAGGACAAAACTCAGGGCAAAGGCAAGTTTGATACAAAGAACAAGCCATCGCATTCTACCAACTTCAAGAAGAATTCTCACAAGAAGGGGAAGGGACTTTGCCATGTCTGCGGTGATCCTAATCACTGGGCTCTGAAGTGTCCTAACAGCTTTGAGGCCTTGAACATGAGAAGAGCGGCAAGTCCGCTAATGTTGTCATCGGTGATCTTGATATGAAGGAATCTAGATGCGGTATTCTTCCTACCATCCTTTCAGTATTTCAATCTCCTGATTGGTTAATTGACACGGTGCCAATGTACATGTTTGTGCTGACGCCTCAATATTTTCTTTTACCAGGTCACAGGGACTTCTCCCGTGCTGACGAGAGCAGGTCACATGCCATCGTTCGAGGTGTCGGTACGGTCGACCTGAAGTTTACTTCGGGCAAGACCGTGCGTCTGAAGAACGTTCATCATGTGCCGTCCATCAGTAAAAATCTCGTTAGCGGTTCCCGTTTATGTCAAGATGGTTTTAAGTTGGTTTTTGAGTCCAATAAAGTTGCAATTTCCAAGTGTGGACAATTTGTTGGAAAAGGCTATGAGTGCGGAGGCTTGTTCCTCCTATCTTTGTCGAATATTTGCACTAGAGTTATTAATAATGTTTGCCACAATAATGAGTTGGATATTTGGCATTCACGACTTTGTCATATTAACTTTGGTTGCATGACGCGGCTAGCCAATATGAATTTAATTCCGAAAATCTCTACTGTTAAAGGCTCTAAGTGCCAAGTATGTGTGCAAGCTAAACAACCTCATAAGTCCCATAAGACTGCAGAGGCAAGAGACTTAAGCGCCACTAGAGCTTATACATTCTGATCTTTGTGAGATGAATGGCGTGTTGACAAAAGGTGGAAAGAGATATTTCATGATGTTGATTGATGACTCCACTAGATATTGTTATGTGTATCTTCTGAAATCAAAAGATGAGGCTTTAACTTGCTTCAAAAACTATAAAGCTGAGGCAGAGAACCAACTTGATCAAAAATTAAGCGGCTTAGGTCCGATCGTGGTGGAAGTATTTTTCCAATGAATTTGATCTGTTTTGTGCGGAACATGGTATAATCCATGAGAGGACGCCTCCCTACTCACCTCGGTCTGATGGGGTGGCGAAAGAAAGAACCGAACTCTAACTGATTTGGTTAACGCCATATTAGACACATCGGGTCTTTCAAGGAATGGTGGGGAGGCGCTAATGACCGTGTGTCATGTCCTAAACCGAGTTCCCACAAAGCATAAGACCATGAGTCCATTTGAGGAATGGGAAAGGAAAAGGTTGAAACTCTCTTACCTACGTTCTTGGGGTTGTTTGGCGAAAGTCAATATAATAATTCCCAAGAAGCGCAAGCTTGGACCAAAAACCGTGGATTGTGTTCTTACGGGCTATGCTTTTCATAGCACTGGCTATAGATTTTGATAATAAAATCTGAGGTATCCGACATGCATGTTGGTACGATTATGGAGTCTAATGATGCAACTTTCTTTGAGGACATATTTCCTATGAAGGATATGTCAAGTTCATCAAATCAGGAGATACCTACTCCATCTAGTAAGGAACTCACTTTGTAATTCCTGAACCCACCATTGCGATGGAACACGTTGAGAATCCTGTTGAGGGTGACAACGAAACTCCTGTAAGGAGTAAGAGACAGAGGACTGCAAAGTCCTTTGGTGATGATTTCATTGTGTACCTTGTGGATGACACACCCAGGACTATTTCAGAAGCCTATGCATCTCCTGATGCTGACTACTAAAAGGAAGTTGTTCGTAGGGAGATGGATTCCATCTTAGCTAACGGAACCTGGGAGATCACTGGCCGTCCTTATGGGTGCAAACCTGTAGGATGTAAGTGGGTGTTCAAGAAGAAGCTTAGACCTGATGGTATGATTGAAAAGTACAAGGCACAGCTTGTGGCTAAGGGTTATACCTAGAAAGAAGGTGAAGAATCCGTTGATACCTACTCACCCGTGGCTAGACTGACCACAATTCGGGTGCTACTATCACTGGCTGCCTCACATTGTCTTCTCGTTCATCAAATGGACGTTAAGGCGGCTTTCCTCAATGGAGAGATGAAGTAGGAAATTTACATGGATCATCCAGATGGTTTTGTAGTACCTAGTCGGAAGGAAAGGTGTGCAAGTTATTAGTCTTCATATGGCCTTAAACAAGCTCCTAAGGAGTGGCATGAGAAGTTCGAAAGAACATTAACTGCTGCGGCTTTGTAGTAAATGATGGTGACAAGTGTGTGTACTATCGCCATGGTGGGGGCGAAGGAGTTATTCTTTATGCGTATGTCGACGACATATTGATCTTTGGAACCAAACTTGATTTAATCAAGGAGGTTAACGATTTCTTATCTCGCTGTTTTGAGATGAAGGATCTAGGAGTAGCTGATGTTATCTTAAACATCAAGCTGTTGAGAGATGAGAATGGTGGGATCACACTGCTTGATCTCATTATGTGGAAAAGGTCTTGAGTCGTTTTGGGTATAGCGACTGCACGCCTTCTCCAACTCCATATGATGCTAGTGTGTTGCTTCGAAAGAATCGACGGATTGCTAGAGATCAACTGAGGTATTCTCAGATTATTGGCTCGCTTATGTATTTGGCAAGTGCCACGAGGCCTGACACCGGTTGTGAGGACGGATGTCTCAGCCTACTAAACCAAAAGCGTAAGTGGAAGCGGAAGATTTATCGATTCTGCAGTTCGTAGAAGTGCTAGAATTAAATACTACTAAAAAATTCCATGACGAATTATGAAAGGAATCTTTTGGAATAGCAGAGGTCTAAAGGACTTGGCTAAAGAAGGTTTCTTGTTGAGGCTGCTTTGGAGCAGCGACTAGATTTCATTGCTCTTCGGAGACTGGTAGAGAAAACTTTGCGCCCCAGTTTACATCTTCTCTTGTAGTGGTATTGATTTGATTGGCATTGCCTCCCCATGAGGAAGATCGGGTGGTATCTTACTTGGTGTGAGATGCGATTAAGCTTGAGGTCGAAGTGTAGTGATGGGTGACTTGGCGGTCAAGTTTGAGTCAGGTCTAAATCAGATGGTTTCAAGCTGGGCGTTGGTGGCGGTGTATGGTGCCGCATAGCCTCAGCTTAAACCAGAGTTTATGGCGGACATTTAAAGAATCTGAGGATCGGAACAGAATCCAGGTTAGGTTGGAGGCTATTTCAATATCATTAGGAGGAGAGAGGAGAAAAATAATGATAACTTTGACGGCCGATGGTCGTTTATGTTTAATACCATTATTGAAAGCTTGGATCTGAGGGAGATTGAGCTTTCGGGTAGAAAGTTTACCTAGGCAAATGCTCTGCCTAACCCAACCTATGAAAAACTTGATTGAGTTCTTGCAAGCGTAGAGTGGGAACTAAAGTTCCCTCTGGTTACGGTGCAAGCTCTTTCGAGGAATATCCGATCACACACCCTTATTCGTGGATTCGGGGAGCCTAACCACATGGGTAACAAAAATACCTTTTCTTCGAGATGTCTTGGTCCGAACGAGAGGGGTTTTTGGACTTGATTGCCAGGGAATGGATAGACTTCTTTCTCTTATACAGGCCCTCGACATTAAGGCTGAATCCACGATTTTGCTGCCAGCTGAGCTTCAGGTTAAATTTGAGGCGGAGAAGAGGCTGAAAGAGCTGCACCGTGAAGAAGAGTTGAAGTGGGCTTTGCGTGCTAAAGAAATGCATAAAGTGGTCCAAGGGATGCCAATACTCAATTCTTTCATTTAATTGCTAATGGCAAGCATCGAAAGAAGCGCATTTTCCAACTTGAACAAGATGAGGGCACGATTTTAGGTCAGGATAACCTAAAAACATATATTACCGAGTATTACAAGCAGCTATTTGGACACGGAGGATAATTGTGTGTCCCTCGATGAGTCTAGGACTGAGGATGTGCCTCACCTTTCGGCTGCGAAAATGATATTCTGGTCGCACCGTTCTCACGAGAAGGAGGTGTTTGAGGCAATTTCTCGGATGGAAAACAATAAAGGCGCCCGGACGGATGGGTTTCCGGCGAATTCTATAAAAGATGCTGGCACATTATTAAGGGGATTTGTTACCTATGTTCCATGATTTATTCTCAGGACAACTTCAATTATTTCATTTGAATTTTGGGACTATCACTTCGCTTCCTAAGAAAACGGATGTTGTGAGGATTGAGCAGTTCAGACCAATATGCCTCCTCAATGTTAGTTTCAAAATATTTACCAAGGTCGGGACTAATAGGCTTAAACAGATTGCGCATTCTGTGGTCCAACAGTCCCAAACTGCTTTCATGCCGGACAGAAATATCCTTGAAGGGGTGGTAGTCCTGCATGAAACGCTCCATGAACTTCACTCCAAAAAATTAGATGGAGTAATTTTTAAGGTGGATTTCGAGAAAGCGTATGATAAGGTCAAATGGCCATTTCTCCAACAGTCATTGCGTATGAAAGGTTTTGATGAAGCCTGGTGCAGACAGGTTGAATCTTTTACATAAAAAGGTAGTGTGGGAATTAAAGTAAATGACAATGTCGGTCATTATTTGAGACACATAAAGGCCTAAGACAAGGAGATCCGATGTCCCTATCTTGTTCAACATTGTGCGTAGATATGCTAGCAATTTTGATAGGTAGGGCTAAGGAAAGTGGTCAAGTAGGTGGATTAGTACCTCATCTTGTTGATGGAGGTGTTTCCATTCTTCAATACGCTGATGACACGATCATCTTTATGGAGCATGACCTGGCCAAGGCGAGAAATATGAAGCTGGTGTTATGCCTATTTGAACAATTGACAGGGCTGAAAATCAACTTTAATAAGAGCGAGCTGTTCTGTTTTGGTAGAGCCAAAAGGCGAACAGGAGGCGTATAAACAATTGTTCGGGTGCGAGTTGGGAGAGTTACCGTTCTCATACTTAGGTATCCCAATCCACCATCGTAGGGCTGACAAACAAGGAATGGAAGTGCATCGAGGACCGATTTGAGAAGAAACTGAGTTCTTTGGAAGGGTAAGCTCATGTCATCACGGAGGCGGTTGATCCTGATTAACTCGGTGCTCAAGAGTATGCCTATGTTTCTCCTATCGTTCTTTGAGGTCCCAGTTGGTGTTCGGAAGAGACTGGACTTCTATCGATCAGCGGTTCTTTTGGCAGAGTGATGAGACCAAAAGAAAATACAGGCTTGCTAAATGGGATATCATTTGTAGACCGAAAGACCAAGGGGTCTTGGTATAGAATACCTTGAAGTCAAGAATAAATGCCTTCTTAGCAAGTGGCTGTGGAAGCTCTATTAGGAGGCCCGATGCCACGTGGGCTCAAATCCTTCGCAGCAAGTATCTTGAGTCAAAAACTCTGTCCCAGGTTTGGTCGGGCCGACTGATTCACCCTTTTGGAAAGGACTAATGAAAGTCAAACAACTTCTGTTTAATAGGACAAAGTTTGTTGTCGGCAACGGTACTTGCACACGTTTCTGGGAGGATACTTGGCTTGGCGAGACGCCCTTGGCCATCCAGTACCATTCGTTGTACCGTATTGTTCAACGACGCGAGGTGTTCGTAGATTCTGTTTTTCAATCGACCCCCCTTAATATTCAGTTCCGACGGACGCTGGCGGGCAATCGTTGGGAAGAATGGCTCCGTCTAGTTAGGAGACTGATGGAGGTCCAGCTTTCCCAACAACCCGATGAAGTACGCTGGAACTGACTAGGTCTGGAGTATTCACAGTTAAATCAATGTATATTGATGTTATTAATTGAGCTCCATTCCTACTTCCAAGCATGTTTGGGATGTCAAAGTTCCTTTGAAAATAAAAGTGTTTATGTGGTTTGTCCACAAACAAGTTATTTTAACCAAGGACAATTTGTTAAAGCGTAATTGGACAGGACCGACTAGGTGTAGCTTACGTGATCGGGATGAGACTATAAAACACCTATTTTTGATTGCCCGTTGGCCACAGTCCTTTGGAACACAGTTCACATTGCTTTTAATATCAAACCACCGAATTCTGTTAACGCCTTATTTGGGACTTGGTTGAATGGGGTTCAGCCTGACTTAGCGAAACACATTCGGGTTGGGGTTTGTGCGTTGCTGTGGACTATCTGGACTTGCAGAAATGATTTGGTTTTTAACAGAATATCATGTATCCACTTTTTGCAGGTTATATTCCGAACTTCTGACGCGGATCCGTTTGTGGTCGCCACTCACTCAGACGGAGGCCAAGGAGCATTTGGTTACTGGATCCATCCGCTGGGAGATGGTAGCTCGGGATATATTCAACCGGTTTGGATGGCGGTCATGTAATAGGATAGGCATCTAGTATACTTATCCATTCGTAGCCAGCCGGTTGTGGCCTCTTTTTTTGGCTAGTTGTGGTCTCTAGCCTCTTTTTGGCTCTGTGTGAGCTTGTTTTACTTTTCTGTTTTGGAGACCTTGAACCTTTGTTGACACTATCCTTGCTTGGTTAATAAGATGGCCGTATGCATCATTACGATGCAGAGGCCGAGAATCCTTTTCAAAAAATCTAGATTTTTTAAGGATGTCATGTCTAAGCTCCCACAAATATATAATGCAACAACAAGAAACAAAAAAAAATTAGAAAAAAAATAGACCACAAATAGAGTGGACACCAGTTTAGATGTGACATAACTATGTCACATCTAGATGTGTCCTAAACAGACAATTAATATTATTGTTGGTCATTTTGGATTGCTACTCGGATAACTGCCACGTGAATCCCTATCTGTCGCTTGCCCAATAATGTGTCGAGATGTATCATACTGTCTGTTCAACTCTTTTCGTAGTGAAGTCTGACTGGGTGAGATGAAAAGGCAGCTGAAAAGGGAAATTTGGAGTGGAGAGGAGCCAAGCTTGAGATTAATATCCCAATGGCATATGTCTGTTAGTAGTATGTGTGGTCTACATGTTGCTATCAGGCAGTGGTGTGCCCATAGAATGAGGTTTGCTCGGCCGATGGAGGAAGAGAATTTGTAGCACCTGGGTGCTCCGCCCCTATATGAACATTAAGTTCAAAAAGATACCAAGAAATTAGAATTTTTTGGAATTTTGGGATATGAAACCTCGTTGTCTGATCTCGTCGTGTGAAATTTCGTGAAAAGAATTCAAGAAAGCGTATCCGTGGCAAAAAAGGACAAAAAAATCCTATGTATAGAATAAAACTGTTTTTCCTTGGCACGAATCGTTTCCTTGTATTTTTTGCAAAATATTACACGGGAGTAGATTGAGCATCCAGGTATGATATCCCCAAATTTCAGATTTTTAGTATTTTGATATTTTTGTATTTAATATTCGCATAGGGATGTGGAGCCCGATGAGGTCCGGTATATTTCCCGGTCGATTTGCTTTTACTGGCCACTGCATAGTGGAGCTAGGTAGCCTGTATAACTGCTGGTGACCCAGGGCGGCCGCCCATGCTTACCCAGTGGTGGTAACTGTATAGTACACCTGAAGAACGGCGAGATTGGAGAGGAACACATGCATCCACACGAATGCCGTTAGTCGGCGACGTGCTTACTGAGACCGTGTGGTAGTTGATTTATCATACTGATGATGTTTTACTCCGTAGGAAGTAAAAGCGTGAATTGTTGAGACGATGATGAGGTACATGGGAACGTGTGGGATCGAGCCTCAAAGATTAATCCCAGTCACATGGGTACGTGTGGTGTAGACGTTGCTCTCAGGCAAGATTCGTGAGTGGTTCAAAAGGAAGCTGCCTAGGCTTCCAACGAAGACGATGTCAAAAAAAGAGTGTTCCAACGAAGATCAGGCGACACTAGCGAGGAAAAGTTAAAAAAGGGGGCATTCCGAGAATTGAACTCAGGACCTCTCGCACCCAAAGCGAGAATCCTACCACTAGACCAAATGCCCTTCAACGTTATTGTATATTTAAAAACAATAAATATATTTATAAAATAATAAAAATATATTTTTAGATGAATTTAATGATATACATCGGGGGTCAAAGAAGTCCTGGTTTTGGACCTTGAAGTTGAGAGCATGCTCCTCTACATTCTCCGTTTCTTCAAGGAAGGCTATCATTATTGTCGTTTCGACATGATATGCCGCCGACGAATCCATGAAACTCAGCGCAGATGTACCCTTCGGCTAAATCCATCGTGTTTAATTCAAGTAAACAACAGACAGGTCAAAAAATGTGTATGGCATTTGGCGTAACCTAGGCGGGCGGGCGTATCCGACAATGAGGGTTGGGTGGAGTGTTGGAGGTTCGGCAAGGGCCGGCGACATGGGGAAGGGGTTCTGGTCAGCTCCAGGAGGCGGGAACAGAGAGCGGCGGAGGAGGGCAGCATCTGAGAAAAGAGGGAGGGTTTTGTGATGGGTCGGGGCTGTCAGAGTCCTACAGGGTGGACACCCGGACTCTCCTACTCCGCCCCCTTGATTTGGAACCGATCTGGCCGAATTCGTAGTTCTAGCCGTGTCTACCTCAAAGTAGGGATTCATGTTGGATGCTTAAAAGTGCCGGATCATCCGGTCCGGGCATTTGAACACAAAGTAGGGGTGTGCTTTGTAGATGCCCTTAGAAATAAGGTGAAAATAGGGATAATATCACTATAAATACATGAATTTTACAACAATAACATATCCATACAAAAACTTGAAAAAACATGAAAACTAGTCACTTAAGTCTTGATTCGGTAACACTTTGATACAAGACGTTGATCAGCTGCCAGATCAGCACCATGTCATCAAGTGGCACGCACCTGTGTTATTTAGTTTTGCACAAAGCCCCCTGGCGTTATTATGTAGATGCATTAGAAGGTCCTGTTCTTCCCGTTCCCCATTCCTCAGTCCAAATTCCTAACACCAAGCCTGAACCTACACTCCCACCTTCGAGGGCTCCCGGTGGTCGCGCGCCGAATCGCATGCCTCCGGCGTCGTGAAGGAGGGCAGTTGCTGTTGCATTGGTACATCGGCCACAGGAGGCAGACCTGGTCTCGCTTGCGGCGGCGACATGGGCGGCTTCTGTGGCGTTGGGACATCTTCCACATGAGGTAGAGGCGGTCTCAGTGGCAACGGGATATAGTCCGTGCAACGTAGAGGCGGTATCAGTGGCAACAACAGTGGCTGGAGGAACGATGGCGAACAGTGGGTGGTCACCGGCGTTGTGTGATGCTGAATGCATGTACTGTTGAAATATGATAAAGAATTATGATAGAATTTGTACTGCATGCTGACAGTGCTATGTGATGTTGAAAACTTGTCTGATTGGTTAATGTAGCATTTTATGCTTCAATGCGTGCCTCATCTTTGTCTGCAAGTTTGCACCGAAAAACTTTGTATTTGTGATTCAAACTTGCACAGAAAAATCATTGTATTTGTGATTAAAACTTGCACTGAAAATTCTTTGTATTGTCCGGCTGGAGCTAGCCTCTTCATTGTTCGTCGCTGCCTCAACCTCGGCGCATAGCCGACTCCTTGCAACGACGAACGTATGCGCCATTCATGTCGATCGCGCTTGCATTGTTCTTGTGGTGCTCAAAATATATGTTTGCCTGCGGGTGAAACATTTTTAGTTTTTCATCAAAGAGATCATCGTGTCCATCTTCCACATCATAATCACATTCATAAAATTCAGAGTCAGTCTCTTCAACTTCTCCCTCTGCTTCACTATTTGCTCCCTCTGCTACATGTGCTTGCTCCACTTCCTCTGGTTCTGCTTGCTCTTGCTCTGGATGTTGTGCTTGCTCTTCAATATTTGCTGCAGCATTGATCCTTGAAGTTCCTTCTCCCCATCTAGCTCTTGTTGGCAATTCTATTACCACATCATACCATATGTGATCTTTCTCATCCACAAGCAAATATAGTGTCTTGTGTTCTGTACTTGCATCGTTCATTGCAGCAATTACTTTGTCATTATCCACACAAACCATACCATCCAAAATTAACTTGTTCTCAGGCAAGCACCAATACACATGAATCTTAGGATTTGAAGTATCATATCCAATCTTCTCCAACTAATCCTTCATAACTTGTGCACACCATCCAAAATTTAATCGTACACATCATGTGTGCATCCAACATATTGCCTATTAGCACCCAGTCCACAGAAAAGTCCATTGTGTTCAAATTCTACTCAGAACATAGGTGTAATTTCCCCTGAAGTAACTGCAAAAAAAGGATGTTTACATTAAATTTGCGCATGAAAAGCCTCTGTTTGGTGCAGTATATAGTTAGAATTGCAGTAACAAGATACAGCAAAAGACACTGTTTGTTGTAGTACATAGTAAAAATTACAAAATAATTTAGTCACTTCTGGCATGCACAAAATAATGTAGACACTGTTCATAATTTACGACTTCTTGACTTACTTCTATTTACTTTTCCTTTGGCAAATCAGCATTGCAGAACGACTAGTTCATGTATTACATGACACATTTTCTGATGTCTAGATTTGTTATCCGTTAAAATAGGTGTCTAGACCTCCCAATTTGCAGACACTTGATGGAATAAACACCCAGGTCGAGTTGATTCATTAGGATTTTGGAAGGTCAAGACATTGAGACATGTGCTCGCAAAGAGTCTCACACTTGCAACAGCAATGTCGATACAAACTGGTGTGGAAGAAGAAGATGAAGCTTGTGGCAAGCTACAGGCGCTCCACGGCGTAAAGCCCCCACCCGAGATCAGAAGGAGGGTTGAGCTTAGCCTATGTCCATTGGGTAGGATGACAAACCTATGGTTGCTGGAGATGCATGATTTCCTGTATGTGACACATAGAGGGCCAACCATTGATCTGCTCTCCTGAACATGCATGTCCTTGGCCACCTAAAACTGCAAGGTGACGAGACCCCCTCATGTGTCTTCACCGAGCCAGGCCTTCGACATCTCGAGACCATTGTGCTCAATGGAATTGTCAAGTGGGACGACATTGACTACCTGGTGGAGGATCCTCTTCTTCTTTGCAAGGTCTGACCGAACCATATCCAGCTCAAACTAGATGATGTCAGTAAGGTGCCCCAGACAATCAGAGACTGGTCGAGCAAGATATTGGTCCAAGAAGGAAACTGAATGAACCAGGTCCTTAACAATTGATTTTGTGTTTTCTTGAAATCAAGGGTGAAAATACTTGTACTCACGGTGCCGCATGCTCCATGTGACAGTCATCACAGCGTCCCCACAGTTGCCATGATCCGGATCCTTTTCCATGTTCGTTTAACTATAGTTATCAAAAAGGGTTTCCCCGCTTTATATACAAAGCAACCAACGAGCGATACAGGAATAGGTGCTGGGGCGGAAGCAGCACAGTCACGTCCAAAAGAAGCGATAAAGAAAGAGCAAAAGAAACAAATGCCGACAATGGCGGATCAACAAAAGCGAAGAAGCCTCGCGATCGCTGCGCCCACGGGCTCTTCCACTAGGCTCCAAGACTCCGAGCGCGGCACCAATCAACACCTCCAAGAAGGATCGCGGCGATTACGGCGCTGCTGCCAAGGTTTCCCACAGTACCTGACGGCGAGATGAAGGGTAGCCCCCGACGCCCTCTCGGAAGGTCAGGTGGCACCCACAGGCGCCACCGCGCCGGTGTCGGCCACGCCGACAGGGGTTTCCCCCGATCCCAACCCGCACCTCGGGCGCTCCGGATCCAGCCACCAAACCAACCACCACCCTGCGCCAACGCGGTCATGAGGCCCCCACGCCGTCTCACCACGGCACCGCGAAGTGAGGACAGCGCGGCGAAGAATCAGAGCCGGGACTAGGGCATCAGCACCGTCGGCACGCGGGAGGGCCCCACCTCCAACGTCAGCGACGGTAGCCGTCCGGACGCAATAGCAGGAGCAGACCAGTCCCGTAGGCACATAGGCCCGGCCGAGCCCTCGTGGGCCCGTAAAGCTCTCGCCTTCGCGCCGCTGCCGGCACACCATCGGCGTCGATGCCCCATGTCCGAGTTGCTCCTCCTCCTCACGCGCGCGGAACAGCGAGACCACGTCAGAGGCTAGCCCGCTAGAGCCTAGATAGAACCCGTCGGGCCAGATCTGGGCGAAGGCCGGCAGCCACCAGCACCACCACGCCGCCCGCCGCCAAGGAGTGGCGCCGCCACGCATGCCGCCCGGCTGCCTTGAGTCGCGGACCGCAGCCAAGCCGGGCTGCACCGCCGCCCGCCTCCTGCCCGGGAAGAACCTTGTGTGTGAGGCCAGGAAAACCCGCCGCCGCCCGGCACCACGGGCCAGCGCGGGGCGCCCGCCCGGCAGCGGGGGAAGCAGGGGAGGAGGGACCTGCGGGAGAGGCCTTGAGCTCTGCCCAGCCACCTCCGGGGAGGTGGCTCGGCGGCTGGACGGAGGAAGGGAGGGTGGAAGGGCGGAGGCGGGCACGAGGCCGACGGCCCGGCGGCGGGAGGTCGGCGGGGGGGGGGAGAAACCCTAAGCGCCTCGGCCACGACTTTCGGTGAGGCGCAGTGCTCATACTCTGATTGCCATGTCGACAACTCGGTAGCCATGGTTGCTCAAGCTGCAGTTGCCATCTCAGATCAAGTGCCAAATGCCATTTTGACAACTGCAGCTATTGTCATGTATGGTCTGGTCTACTACAGTTGCCATGATTTGAAAAACTTTAGGGGTTGCCACCTACTAACACTAGGAAGTTGCCATGTATGGTCTGGTTTACAACAGTTGTCATGATTTGAAAACCTTAGGAGTTGCCACCTACTAACACTAGGAGTTGCCGTGTGGCGCTACAAAAGACTTGACAAAACAAACATGTTAGGGTAAAAGAGAGTTGCCATCTGCTTACAAGCACACTAGGGCAGTTGCCGTGTACCCTACAAAACACATGGCAACTGACATGTTGAGTAAAAAGAGAGTTACTATCTGCTTACAAGCACACTAAGACAGTTGCCATGTACACTGCAAAACACATGGCAACTGGCAGGTTGAGTGTGGGAGAGGAGGCAGGCGTGTGGACAAGATGACAAATGCCCATACACCAGTCCTTGTGCGTGAGTGAAAACTGGCGTGTGTACGAATTGCTAAGCAGCGCACACACCGGCCCCACCGTGTGGTGAAACAAGCGTGTGGGTGACCGTGTGAATGCCCACACACCAGCCCAGTCCTACGTGGCACCACAAACATGCCAAGGTTCATGCACCCACAAGCGGACGCGAATCCACGCGTGTGGGGAGATGCAAGCGTCCTGCGTGTGGGCGTTAGTGTTTCCGTAGATCTTTTGAGTTCAGAAATTTGACTTTTTTTAATCTTTTTTATGTCTTTCTCTTCGGTTTAGACAACCGCGTCGCTGTGTAATGAGGCGTCCAAGCCATCTATCTGCTGCCTGGCAGGTGCACGCCAAGGCGGGCAATACGGAGCTAGTATGATATGCAATTGGCACAAAGGTGATCGATTGGGAGAGGAGCCATGATGCTGACAGGACGTCCGGTCCATGGAGAATGATGATGTTAGAGCTGTACCTCTCAGGCAACCTTCTGTTCCCGACGGTTCCCTTCTTCACCATCACTATAAACTCCCAGTCATCGGTTCAAATCGACCATCCTAATCAAATGCATTATATATCAAGGACATGATCAATTTGTAGCCGACTCAAATGTAATGAAATCTCCTGACGATCTTCTTTTCAGATTCCAGGCTAAGGTGCGCCTCTATGTTCACCAGCTCGGAGGACAGCCCCATTGCTTGGAGTTGAATAAGAACCCGACCTCTACATACAAGATATAACTATCACTGGAGAATATATCTCAACAACAAAAGACATCAAAAATCACTTATAAAAGGTAAAACTTTGAGATACACCAAAAGACCAAATGCCGAGATGTATAAATAACAACAGGAAAAATAGAGAAAAAATAGCCAGGATTTATTTTCTGATATATCAGTACCTATTACTTGGTCTAAATGATGCTAATGTTAGTTAGGTTGTCTTAGAACCTCAAAAGTTAGGCCACACTTCAGATTTATTGATAGACAGCTGCATGATTTCAAAATTAAGTGGTTTCCATTTTCAACAACACAAGTAGGGTGATCGACGATTGACATGTCAAAAATTGAGCAATGAGAGACATTCCAAAATTGATATCACACCAAAGGCGAGAACTTGAAGTTTTACCATATTAACCATGTATTACAACAAAACGTAATGCTTGCCTTCTCTACATCACTACCAAAGTTGTGTCTTGATTTACAAATTATTTTCACATTTTCCTCCTTGGTCATGTCATTGATGAAAAAAATACCAAGTAGTTCTCAGCATGATCAACTTCACAAGCTCTACAAATTATTTCGTCCAATCCTAGTCTTCTCCAAACCTCCTTAGCTTTCTGGCACTGAAACAACAAATGCTTCTATCTTCTAGACCAGAGGAACAAGATAGAACAAAAGGTGAAGACCTTCATGTCTCTATTGGCAAGGGTAACACGACACGGGAGAGTGCCATGCAACGTCCGCCAAATATTTTTTAACCTTTGTCAGACATGATAATTTCCAAATATTACGCCAAATGGGATAAAAGTTGGTTCGACCCATTCCGTTAGTATGACAGGATTTCCTTCCATGTTAGGGATCCCACTCAATGACTTCATAAAAAAAAAGGTATCCCACTCAACGAAATAGGTGGATCGGCTAGAAAAAACCACTCTTGGTGAAGGTCCACGCAACAAAAGTTGATATGTCAAACTCGGCAACAATGGGCCACAAAGTAAGAATAACAAGGTATTAATCCCAGTTGTTAGATGAGGGATCAATGAAATCCGACACCTTAAACAGCAAATGATCCCTTTTGGGGTGCTGACTTTTCTTGTAGCACAGTTAGGAGTCACGGGATCTTCCCAAATATTAAAATAGAATGTCCATTTCCAACACGCAAAATATAACCATTCTCCATAGTATTAACGCCCACCATGAAAATATTTAGATCTCTTCTTAAGCTTTGCATTCAGTAAATCTCCACCAGAAAAATATTTAGCCCTCAAGACCCTGGCACATAAAGTATCCAGGTTCTCAAGAAGATGCCTAGCCTGCTTAGCCAGCATCGCCAAGTTAAAACAATGAATATCACAAAAATCCATACCACCTTGGTTTTCGGACACACATTTTCCACCAAGCCATCCGATCGTCCTCCTCTCGTTGTTGTCATTGTTGGAATTTGCTAGTGGGCTTTTGGCCCAAAGCCCAACTAAAATTCTGAAATTCTCTTGGCCCATTCGTGCACACATATGAGTGGAGTGAGTGAGGCTAAAGTTTAGTCCCACCTCATAAGTTGAGAGAGAGTTGCACCTCTTTATAAGGTTAGCTCTTCTACCACTTGTATGAGCATGAGAAGAGGAGACCTACACGCTCCTCCTCCTCCTGCGCCACGCCTCGCCTTGTCACGACGCGCCGTGGGTTGCGGGATTGAGCCGAGCCGAGGACATAGCTATGCTAGTTCGCATGATTAGTTCAATCTCTGCTACTGTAGTCATGATTTATCTTCTGTTTATTCGGATTAAATCTCGTAGTAATTTGCTCATATTTCCAACAATCCAAAAACCTGATTATAGGAAATTTGCTCTGAGTGGTTTTGCTGCGCATCTAAGCCGCCTGCCTTTAAGGGGGCGCAATATAAGAGGTGGCGCATGAGAGCAGTCTACTGGTTTCAGACCATGGGCTTCTATGATGCCACCAAGGGCAAGCCTGAGGCGATCTTAATCCAGCACAACTGGAAACTTTTGAGAAGATCGATACTCTCTTTAAAGATGCTCTTCTGGGTGTTCTTGATGACTCCACTGTGGACTCGTATATGTCGTTTGACAACAGCAAGGACATGTGGGCTGCGCTCGAGGCCAAGTTTGGTGCCTCGGACGCCGGCAGCGAGTTGTACGTCATGAAGCAATTTCATGACTACAAGATGACTGATGACCGCTCTGTTGTACAACAGTCTCATGAGATATAGTCGCTCGCAAAAGAACTTGACTACTTCAAGTGTGTGTTGCCGAACAAATTTGTTGCCGGAGGCATCATTTATAGCTTCCACCTTCGTGGAACAATTTTGCTACTTCCTGAAACACAAGAGACAAGAGTTTTCCGTTGCGGATCTCATTGGTACTCTTGATGTTGAAGAAGAAAGCGAAACAAAGGACACACGTGCTCAAGTTGCTGAGGGAGCTTGAGTTCCCACATGGTACAGAAGAAGAACTTCCAGCCCAACAAGTTCAAAAAAACAAGAACAAAACTCAGGGCAAAGGCAAGTTTGATACAAAGAACAAGCCATCGCATTCTACCAACTTCAAGAAGAATTCTCACAAGAAGGGAAGAGACTTTGCCATGTTTGCGGTGATCCTAATCACTGGGCTCTGAAGTGTCCTAACCGCTTTGAGGCCTTGAACATGAGAAGAGCGGCAAGTCCGCTAATGTTGTCATCAGTGATACTGATATGAAGGAATCTAGATGCAGTATTCTTCCTACCATCCTTTCAGTATTTCAATCTCCTGATTGGTTAATTGACACGGTGCCAATGTACATGTTTGTGCTGACGCCTCAATATTTTCTTTTTACCAGGTCACAGGGACTTCTCCCGTGCTTTGACGAGAGCAGGTCACATGCCATCGTTCGAGGTGTCGGTACGGTCGACCTGAAGTTTACTTCGGGCAAGACCGTGCGTCTGAAGAACGTTCATCATGTGTCGTCCATCAGTAAAAATCTCGTTAGCGGTTCCCGTTTATGTCAAGATGGTTTTAAGTTGGTTTTGAGTCCAATAAAGTTGCAATTTCCAAGTGTGGACAATTTGTTGGAAAAAGGCTATGAGTGCGGAGGCTTGTTCCTCCTATCTTTGTCGAGATATTTGCACTAGAGTTATTAATAATGTTTGCCACAATAATGAGTTGGATATTTGGCATTCACGACTTTGTCATATTAACTTTGGTTGCATGTGCGGCTAGCCAATATGAATTTAATTCGAAAATCTCTACTGTTAAAGGCTCTAAGTGCCAAGTATGTGTGCAAGCTAAACAACCTCGCAAGTCCCATAAGACTGCAGAGGCAAGAGACTTAAGCGCCACTAGAGCTTATACATTCTGATCTTTGTGAGATGAATGGCGTGTTGACAAAAGGTGGAAAGAGATATTTCATGATGTTGATTGATGACTCCACTAGATATTGTTATGTGTATCTTCTGAAATCAAAAGATGAGGCTTTAACTTGCTTCAAAAACTATAAAGCTGAGGCAGAGAACCAACTTGATCAAAAATTAAGCGGCTTAGGTCCGATCGTGGTGGAAGTATTTTTCCAATGAATTTGATCTGTTTTATGCGGAACATGGTATAATCCATGAGAGGGCGCCTCCCTACTCACCTCGGTCTGATGGGGTGGCGAAAGAAAGAACCGAACTCTAACTGATTTGGTTAACGCCATGTTAGACACATCGGGTCTTTCCAAGGAATGGTGGGGGGAGGCGCTAATGACCGTGTGTCATGTCCTAAACCGAGTTCCCACAAAGCATAAGACCATGAGTCCATTTGAGGAATGGGAAAGGAAAAGGTTGAAACTCTCTTACCTACGTTCTTGGGGTTGTTTGGCGAAAGTCAATATAATAATTCCCAAGAAGCGCAAGCTTGGACCAAAAACCGTGGATTGTGTTCTTCTGGCTATGCTTTTCATAGCACTGGCTATAGATTTTGATAATAAAATCTGAGGTATCCGACATGCATGTTGATGCGATTATGGAGTCTAATGATGCAACTTTCTTTGAGGACATATTTCCTATGAAGGATATGTCAAGTTCATCAAATCAGGAGATACCTACTCCATCTAGTGAGGAACTCACTTTGTAATTCCTGAACCCACCATTGCGATGGAACACGTTGAGAATCCTGTTGAGGGTGACAGCGAAACTCCTGTAAGGAGTAAGAGGCAGAGGACTGCAAAGTCCTTTGGTGATGATTTCATTGTGTACCTTGTGGATGACACACCCAGGACTATTTGAAGCCTATGCATCTCGATGCTGACTACTAAAGGAAGTTGTTCGTAGGGAGATGGATTCCATCTTAGCTAACGGAACACAGGAGATCATGGCCGTCCTTATGGGTGCAAACCTGTAGGATGTAAGTGGGTGTTCAAGAAGAAGCTTAGACCTGATGGTATGATTGAAAAGTACAAGGCACAGCTTGTGGCTAAGGGTTATACCAGAAAGAAGGTGAAGAATTCTTTGATACTTACTCACCCGTGGCTAGACTGACCACAATTGGTGCTACTATCACTGGCTGCCTCACATTGTCTTCTCGTTCATCAAATGGGCGTTAAGGCGGCTTTCCTCAATGGAGAGATGAAGTAGGAAATTTACATGGATCATCCGGATGGTTTTGTAGTACCTGGTCGGGAAGGAAAGGTGTGCAAGTTATTAGTCTTCATATGGCCTTAAACAAGCTCCTAAGGAGTGGCATGAGAAGTTCGAAAGAACATTAACTGCTGCCGGCTTTGTAGTAAATGATGGTGACAAGTGTGTGTACTATACGCCATGGTGGGGCGAAGGAGTTATTCTTTATGCGTATGTCGACGACATATTGATCTTTGGAACCAAACTTGATTTAATCAAGGAGGTTAACGATTTCTTATCTCGCTGTTTTGAGATGAAGGATCTAGGAGTAGCTGATGTTATCTTAAACATCAAGCTGTTGAGAGATGAGAATGGTGGGATCACACTGCTTCAGTCTCATTATGTGGAAAAGGTCTTGAGTCGTTTTGGGTATAGCGACTGCACGCCTTCTCCAACTCCATATGATGCTAGTGTGTTGCTTTGAAAGAATCGACGGATTGCTAGAGATCAACTGAGGTATTCTCAGATTATTGGCTCGCTTATGTATTTGGCAAGTGCCACGAGGCGTGACACCGGTTGTGAGGACCGGATGTCTCAGCCTACTAAACCAAAACGTAAGTGGAAACGGAAGATTTATCCCGATTCTGCAGTTCGTAGAAGTGCTAGAATTCGTACTACTAAAAAATTCCATGACGAATTATGAAAGGAATCTTTTGGAATAGCAGAGGTCTAAAGGACTTGGCTAAAAGAAGGTTTCTTGTTGAGGCTGCTTTGGAGCAGCGACTAGATTTCATTGCTCTTCGGAGACTGGTAGAGAAAACTTTGCGCCCAGTTTCTGTCTTCTCTTGTAGTGGTATTGATTTGATTGGCATTGCCTCCCCATGAGGAAGATCGGGTGGTATCTTACTTGGTGTGAGATGCGATTCGCTTGAGGTCGAAGTGTAGTGATGGGTGACTTCGCGGTCAAGTTTGAGTCAGGTCTAAATCAGATGGTTTCAAGCTGGGCGTTGGTGGCGGTGTATGGTGCCGCATAGCCTCGGCTTAAACCAGAGTTTACTGGCGGACCTTGTTCGAATCTGTGGATCGGAACAGCTTCCACTTTTGGTTGGAGGGGATTTCAATATCATTAGGAGGAGAGAGGAGAAAAATAATGATAACTTTGACGGCCGATGGTCGTTTATGTTTAATACCATTATTGAAAGCTTGGATCTGAGGGAGATTGAGCTTTCGGGTAGAAAGTTTACCTAGGCAAATGCTCTGCCTAACCCAACCTATGAAAAACTTGATTGAGTTCTTGCAAGCGTAGAGTGGGAACAAAAGTTCCCTCTGGTTACGGTGCAAGCTCTTTCGAGGGGAATATCCGATCACACACCCTTATTCGTGGATTCAGGGAGCCTAACCACATGGGTAACAAAAATACCTTTTCTTCGAGATGTCTTGGTCCGAGCGAGAGGGGTTTTTGGACTTGATTACCAGGGAATGGATAGACTTCTTTCTCTAATACAGGCCCTCGACCTGATGGCTGACTCCACGATTTTGCGGCCAGCTGAGCTTGAGGTTAAATTTGCGGCGGAGCAGTGGCTGACAGAGCTGCACAGTGAAGTAGAGTTGAAGTGGGCTTTGCGTGCTAAAGAAATGCATAAAGTGGTCCAAGGGATGCCAATACTCAATTCTTTCATTTAATTGCTAATGGCAAGCATCGAAAGAAGCGCATTTTCCAACGAACAAGATGAGGCACGATTTTAGGTCAGGATAACCTAAAACATATATTACCGAGTATTACAAGCAGCTATTTGGACCGCGGAGGATAATTGTGTGTCCCTCGATGAGTCTAGGACTGAGGATGTGCCTCACCTTTCGGCTGCCGAAAATGATATTCTGGTCGCACCGTTCTCTGAGAAGGAGGTGTTTGAGGCAATTTCTCAGATGGAAAACAATAAGGCGCCCGGACGGATGGGTTTCCGGCGAATTCTATAAAAGATGCTGGCACATTATTAAGGGGATTTGTTACCTATGTTCCATGATTTATTCTCGGGACAACTTCAATTATTTCATTTGAATTTTGGGACTATCACTTGGCTTCCTAAGAAAAGCGGATGGTGTGATGTTTGAGCAGTTCAGACCAATATGCCTCCTCAATGTTAGTTTCAAAATATTTACCAAGGTCGGGACTAATAGGCTTAAACAGATTGCGCATTCTGTGGTCCAACAGTCCCAAACCGCTTTCATGCCGGACAGAAATATCCTTGAAGGGGTGGTAGTCCTGCATGAAACGCTCCATGAACTCCACTCCAAAAAATTAGATGGAAGTAATTTTTAAGGTGGATTCGAGAAAGCGTATGATAAGGTCAAATGGCCATTTCTCCAACAGTCATTGCGTATGAAAGGTTTTGATGAAGCCTGGTGCAGACAGGTTGAATCTTTTACATAAAAGGTAGTGTGGGAATTAAAGTAAATGACAATGTCGGTCATTATTTCGAGACACATAAAGGCCTAAGACAAGGAGATCCGATGTCCCCTATCTTGTTCAACATTGTCGTAGATATGCTAGCAATTTTGATAGGTAGGGCTAAGGAAAGTGGTCAAGTAGGTGGATTAGTACCTCATCTTGTTGATGGAGGTGTTTCCATTCTTCAATACGCTGATGACACGATCATCTTTATGGAGCATGACCTGGCCAAGGCGAGAAATATGAAGCTGGTGTTATGCCTATTTGAACAATTGACAGGGCTGAAAATCAACTTTAATAAGAGCGAGCTGTTCTGTTTTGGTAGAGCCAAAAGGCGAACAGGAGGCGTATAAACAATTGTTGGTGCGAGTTGGGAGAGTTACCGTTCTCATACTTAGGTATCCCAATCCACCATCGTAGGCTGACAAACAAGGAATGGAAGTGCATCGAGGACCGATTTGAGAAGAAACTGAGTTGCTTTGGAAGGGTAAGCTCATGTCATACGGAGGCGGTTGATCCTGATTAACTTCGGTGCTCAAGAGTATGCCTATGTTTCTCCTATCGTTCTTTGAGGTCCCAGTTGGTGTTCGGAAGAGACTGGACTTCTATCGATCAGCGGTTCTTTTGGCAGAGTGATGAGACCAAAAAGAAAATACAGGCTTGCTAAATGGGATATCATTTGTAGACCGAAAGACCAAGGGGTCTTGGTATAGAATACCTTGAAGTCAAGAATAAATGCCTTCTTAGCAAGTGGCTGTGGAAGCTCTATTAGGAGGCTGATGCCACGTGGGCTCAAATCGCCGCAGCAAGTATCTTCAGTCAAAAACTCTGTCCCAGGTTTCAGTCAGGCCGACTGATTCACCCTTTTGGAAAGGACTAATGAAAGTCAAACAACTTCTGTTTAATAGGACAAAGTTTGTTGTCGGCAACGGTACTTGCACACGTTTCTGGGAGGATACTTGGCTTGGCGAGACGCCCTTGGCCATCCAGTACCATTCGTTGTACCGTATTGTTCAACGACGCGAGGTGTTCGTAGATTCTGTTTTTCAATCGACCCCCCTTAATATTCAGTTCCGCCGGTCGCTGGCGGGCAATCGTTGGGAAGAATGGCTCCGTCTAGTTAGGAGACTGATGGAGGTCCAGCTTTCCCAACAACCCGATGAAGTACGCTGGAAACTGACTAGGTCTGGAGTATTCACAGTTAAATCAATGTATATTGATGTTATTAATTCGAGCTCCATTCCTACTTCCAAGCATGTTTGGGATGTCAAAGTTCCTTTGAAAATAAAAGTGTTTATGTGGTTTGTCCACAAACAAGTTATTTTAACCAAGGACAATTTGTTAAGCGTAATTGGACAGGACCGACTAGGTGTAGCTTACGTGATCGGGATGAGACTATAAAACACCTATTTTTGATTGCCCGTTGGCCAAAGTCCTTTGGAACACAGTTCACATTGCTTTTAATATCAAACCACCAAATTTTGTTAACGCCTTATTTGGGACTTGGTTGAATGGGGTTCAGCCTGACTTAGCGAAACACATTCGGGTTGGGGTTTGCGCGTTGCTGTGGACTATCTGGACTTGCAGAAATGATTTGGTTTTTAACAGAATATCATGTATCCACTTTTTGCAGGTTATATTCCGAACTACGGCACGGATCCGTTCGTGGTCGCCACTCACTCGGACGGAGGCCAAGGAGCATTTAGTTACTGGATCCATCCATTTGGGAGATGGTAGCTGGGATATATTCAACCGGTTTGGATGGCGGTCATGTAATAGGATAGGCATCTAGTATACTTATCCATTCGTAGCCAGCCGGTTGTGGCCTCTTTTTGGCTAGTTGTGGTCTCTAGCCTCTTTTTGGCTCTGTGTGAGCTTGTTTTACTTTTCTGTTTTGGAGACCTTGAACCTTTGTTGACACTATCCTTGCTTGGTTAATAAGATGGCCGTATGCATCATTACGATGCAGAGGCGAAATCCTTTTCAAAAAATCTAGAATTTTTTAAGGATGTCATGTCTAAGCTCCCACAAATATATAATGCAACAACAAGAAACCAAAAAAAATTAGAAAAAAAATAGACCACAAATAGAGTGGACACCAGTTTAGATGTGACATAACTATGTCACATCTAGATGTGTCCTAAACAGACCCAATTAATATTATTGTTGGTCATTTTGGATTGCTACTCGGATAACTGCCACGTGAATCCCTATCTGTCGCTTGCCCAATAATGTGTCGAGATGTATCATACTGTCTGTTCAACTCTTTTCGTAGTGAAGTCTGACTGGGTGAGATGAAAAGGCAGCTGAAAAGGGAAATTTGGAGTGGAGAGGAGCCAAGCTTGAGATTAATATCCCAATGGCATATGTCTGTTAGTAGTATGTGTGGTCTACATGTTGCTATCAGGCAGTGGTGTGCCCATAGAATGAGGTTTGCTCGGCCGATGGAGGAAGAGAATTTGTAGCACCTGGGTGCTCCGCCCTATATGAACATTAAGTTCAAAAAGATACCAAGAAATTAGAATTTTTTTGGAATTTTGGGATATGAAACCTCGTTGTCTGATCTACGTCGTGTGAAATTTCGTGAAAAGAATTCAAGAAAGCGTATCCGTGGCAAAAAGGACAAAAAATCCTATGTATAGAATAAAACTGTTTTTCCTTGGCTGAATCGTTTCCCTGTATTTTTTGCAAAATATTACACGGGAGTAGATTGAGCATCCAGGTATGATATCCCCAAATTTCAGATTTTTTAGTATTTTGATATTTTTTGTATTTAATATTCGCATAGGGATGTGGAGCCCCGATGAGGTCAGTATATTTCCCGGTCGATTTGCTTTTACTGGCCACTGCATAGTGGAGCTAGGTAGCCTGTATAACTGCTGGTGACCCAGGGCGGCCGCCCATGCTTACCCAGTGGTGGTAACTGTATAGTACACCTGAAGAACGGCGAGATTGGAGAGGAACACATGCATCCACACGAATGCCGTTAGTCGGCGACGTGCTTACTGAGACCGTGTGGTAGTTGATTTATCATACTGATGATGTTTTACTCCGTAGGAAGTAAAAGCGTGAATTGTTGAGACGATGATGAGGTACATGGGAACGTGTGGGATCGAGCCTCAAAGATTAATCCCAGTCACATGGGTACGTGTGGTGTAGACGTTGCTCTCAGGCAAGATTCGTGAGTGGTTCAAAAGGAAGCTGCCTAGGCTTCCAACGAAGACGATGTCAAAAAAAAGAGTGTTCCAACGAAGATCAGGCGACACTAGCGAGGAAAAGTTAAAATAAAGGGGGTCATTCCGAGAATTGAACTCGGGACCTCTCGCACCCAAAGCGAGAATCCTACCACTAGACCAAATGCCCTTCAACGTTATTGTATATTTAAAAAACAATAAATATATTTATAAAATAATAAAAATATATTTTTTAGATGAATTTAATGATATACATCGGGGGTCAAAGAAGTCCTGGTTTTGGACCTTGAAGTTGAGAGCATGCTCCTCTACATTCTCCGTTTCTTCAAGGAAGGCTATCATTATTGTCGTTTCGACATGATATGCCTTGACGAATCCATGAAACTCAGCGCAGATGTACCCTTGGCTAAATCCATCGTGTTTAATTCAAGTAAACAACAGACAGGTCAAAAAATGTGTATGGCATTTGGCGTAACCTAGGCGGCGGGCGTATCCGACAATGAGGGTTGGGTGGAGTGTTGGAGGTTCGGCAAGGGCCGGCGACATGGGGAAGGGGTTCTGGTCAGCTCGGGAGGCGGGAACAGAGAGCGGAGGAGGAGGGCAGCATCTGAGAAAAGAGGGAGGGTTTTGTGATGGGTCGGGGCTGTCAGAGTCCTACATGGTGGACACCCGGACTCTCCTACTCCGCCCCCTTGATTTGGAACCGATCTGGACGAATTCGTAGTTCTAGCCGTGTCTACCTCAAAGTAGGGATTCATGTTGGATGCTTAAAAGTGCCGGATCATCCGGTCCGGGCATTTGAACCTACAAAGTAGGGGTGTGCTTTGTAGATGCCCTTAGAAATAAGGTGAAAATAGGGATAATATCACTATAAATACATGAATTTTACAACAATAACATATCCATACAAAAACTTGAAAAAAACATGAAAACTAGTCACTTAAGTCTTGATTCGGTAACACTTTGATACAAGACGTTGATCAGCTGCCAGATCAGCACCATGTCATCAAGTGGCACGCACCTGTGTTATTTAGTTTTGCACAAAGCCCCCTGGCGTTATTATGTAGATGCATTAGAAGGTCCTGTTCTTCCGTTCCCCATTCCTCAGTCCAAATTCCTAACACCAAGCCTGAACCTACACTCCCACCTTTCGAGGGCTCCCGGTGGTCGCGCACTTCGGAATCGCATGCCTCCGGCGTCGTGAAGGAGGGCAGTTGCTGTTGCATTGGTACATCGGCCACAGGAGGCAGACCTGGTCTCGCTTGCGGCGGCGACATGGGCGGCTTCTGTGGCGTTGGGACATCTTCCACATGAGGTAGAGGCGGTCTCAGTGGCAACGGGATATAGTCCGTGCAACGTAGAGGCGGTATCGGTGGCAACAACAGTGGCTGGAGGAACGATGGCGAACAGTGGGTGGTCACCGGCGTTGTGTGATGCTGAATGCATGTACTGTTGAAATATGATAAAGAATTATGATAGAATTTGTACTGCATGCTGACAGTGCTATGTGATGTTGAAAACTTGTCTGATTGGTTAATGTAGCATTTTATGCTTCAATGCGTGCCTCATCTTTGTCTGCAAGTTTGCACCGAAAAACTTTGTATTTGTGATTCAAACTTGCACAGAAAAATCATTGTATTTGTGATTAAAACTTGCACTGAAAATTCTTTGTATTGTCCGGCTGGAGCTAGCCTCTTCATTGTTCGTCGCTGCCTCAACCTCGGCGCATAGCCGACTCCTTGCAACTTGACGAGCGTGTCTCATTCATGTCGATCGCGCTTGCATTGTTCTTGTGGTGCTCAAAATATATGTTTGCCTGCGGGTGAAACATTTTAGTTTTTCATCAAAGAGATCATCGTGTCCATCTTCCACATCATAATCACATTCATAAAATTCAGAGTCAGTCTCTTCAACTTCTCCCTCTGCTTCACTATTTGCTCCCTCTGCTACATGTGCTTGCTCCACTTCCTCTGGTTCTGCTTGCTCTTGCTCTGGATGTTGTGCTTGCTCTTCAATATTTGCTGCAGCATTGATCCTTGAAGTTCCTTCTCCCCATCTAGCTCTTGTTGGCAATTCTATTACCACATCATACCATATGTGATCTTTCTCATCCACAAGCAAATATAGTGTCTTGTGTTCTGTACTTGCATCGTTCATTGCAGCAATTACTTTGTCATTATCCACACAAACCATACCATCCAAAATTAACTTGTTCTCAGGCAAGCACCAATACACATGAATCTTAGGATTTGAAGTATCATATCCAATCTTCTCCAACTAATCCTTCATAACTTGTGCACACCATCCAAAATTTAATCGTACACATCATGTGTGCATCCAACATATTGCCTATTAGCACCCAGTCCACAGAAAAGTCCATTGTGTTCAAATTCTACTCAGAACATAGGTGTAATTTCCCTGAAGTAACTGCAAAAAAGGATGTTTACATTAAATTTAGCATGAAAAGCCTCTGTTTGGTGCAGTATATAGTTAGAATTGCAGTAACAAGATACAGCAAAAGACACTGTTTGTTGTAGTACATAGTAAAAATTACAAAATAATTTAGTCACTTCTGGCATGCACAAAATAATGTAGACACTGTTCATAATTTACGACTTCTTGACTTACTTCTATTTACTTTTCCTTTGGCAAATCAGCATTGCAGAACGACTAGTTCATGTATTACATGACACATTTTCTGATGTCTAGATTTGTTATCCGTTAAAATAGGTGTCTAGACCTCCCAATTTGCAGACACTTGATGGAATAAACACCCAGGTCGAGTTGATTCATTAGGATTTTTGGAAGGTCAAGACATTGAGACATGTGCTCGCAAAGAGTCTCACACTTGCAACAGCAATGTCGATACAAACTGGTGTGGAAGAAGAAGATGAAGCTTGTGGCAAGCTACAGACGCTCCACGGCGTAAAGCCCCCCACCCGAGATCAGAAGGAGGGTTGAGCTTAGCCTATGTCCATTGGGTAGGATGACAAACCTATGGTTGCTGGAGATGCATGATTTCCTGTATGTGACACATAGAGGGCCAACCATTGATCTGCTCTCCTGAACATGCATGTCCTTGGCCACCTAAAACTGCAAGGTGACGAGACCCCTCATGTGTCTTCACCGAGCCAGGCCTTCGACATCTCGAGACCATTGTGCTCAATGGAATTGTCAAGTGGGACGACATTGACTACCTGGTGGAGGATCCTCTTCTTCTTTGCAAGGTCTGACCGAACCATATCCAGCTCAAACTAGATGATGTCAGTAAGGTGCCCCAGACAATCAGAGACTGGTCGAGCAAGATATTGGTCCAAGAAGGAAACTGAATGAACCAGGTCCTTAACAATTGATTTTGTGTTTTCTTGAAATCAAGGGTGAAAATACTTGTACTCACGGTGCCGCATGCTCCATGTGACAGTCATCACGCGTCCCCACAGTTGCCATGATCCGGATCCTTTTCCATGTTCGTTTAACTATAGTTATCAAAAAAGGGTTTCCCCCGCTTTATATACAAAGCAACCAACCGAACGATACAGGAATAGGTGCTGGGCGGAAGCAACACAGTCACGTCCAAAAGAAAGCGATAAAGAAAGAGCAAAAGAAACAAATGCCGACAATGGCGGATCAACAAAAAGCGAAGAAGCCTCGCGATCGCTGCGCCCACCGGGCTCTTCCACTAGGCTCCAAGACTCAAGCGCGGCACCAATCAACACCTCCAAGAAGGATCGCGACGATTACGGCGCTGCTGCCAAGGGTTTCCCTGGTACACGGCGAGGCGAGAGGAAGGGTAGCCGTCGGCGCCCTCCGGAAGGTCAGGTGGCACCCACAGGCGCCATCAGCGCGGAGTCGGCCACGCCGGCAGGGGTTTCCCCGATCGCAATCCGCACCTCGGGCGCTCGGAACCAGCCACCAAACCAACCACCCCCCTGCGCCAACGCGGTCATGAGGCCTCCACGCCGTCTCACCACGGCACCGCGAAGTGAAGACAGCGCGGCGAAGGATCAGAGCCGGGACTAGGGCATCAGCACCTTCGGCACGCGGGAGGGCCCCACCTCCACCGTCCGCGACGGTAGCCGTCCGGACGCAATAGCAGGAGCACACCAGGCCCGTGGGCCCATAGGCCCGGCCGAGCCCTCGTGGGCCCGCAAAGCTCCCGCCTTCGCGCTGCCGGTACACCATCGGCGTCGATGCCCCATGTCCGAGTTGCTCCTCCTCCTCACCGCGCCGCAGACAACGAGACCACGTCGGGGGGCTAGCCCGCTAGGGCCTAGATGGGGCCCGTCGGGCCAGATCTGGGCCGGGGGCGCGCCGACGGCCACCCAGCACCACCACGCCGCCCCGCCGCCAAGGAGTGGCGCCGCCACCACGCATGCCGCCGGCTGCCGCCGCAGGGTCGCCGGACCGCAGCCAAGCCGGGCTGCACCGCCGCCGCCTCCCTGCCCCAGGAAGGGAGCACGCTTGTGAGGGCCAGGAAAACCCGCCGCCGCCCGGCACCAGGCCAGCGCGGGCGCCACGACGGCCAGGGGAAGCAGGGGAGGAGGGACCTGCGGGAGAGGCCTTGAGCTGCCCGGCCACCTCCAGGGGAGGTGGCTCGAGGCGGCCTGGACGGAGGAAGGGGAGGGTGGAAGGGGGGCGGAGGCGGGGCACGAGGCCGACGGCCGGCGGCGGGAGGGTCGGCGGCGGCGGGGGAGAAACCCTAGCGCCTCAGCACGACTTTCAGGTGGAGGCGCAGTGCTCCGGTACTACAGTTGCCATGTCTGACAACTACAGTAGCCATGGTTGCTCAACTGCAGTTGCCATCTCAGATCAAGTGCCAAATGCCATTTTTGACAACTGCAGCTATTGTCATGTATGGTCTGGTCTACTACAGTTGCCATGATTTGAAAAACTTTAGGGGTTGCCACCTACTAACACTAGGAAGTTGCCATGTATGGTCTGGTTTACAACAGTTGTCATGATTTGAAAACCTTAGGAGTTGCCACCTACTAACACTAGGAGTTGCCGTGTGGCGCTACAAAAGACTTGACAAAACAAACATGTTAGGGTAAAAAGAGAGTTGCCATCTGCTTACAAGCACACTAGGGCAGTTGCCGTGTACCCTGCAAAACACATGGCAACTGACATGTTTGGGTAAAAAAAAGAGTTGTCATCTGCTTACAAGCACACTAAGACAGTTGCCATGTACACTGCAAAACACATGGCAACTGGCAGGTTGAGTGTGGGAGAGGAGACGGGCGTGTGGACAAGATGACAAATGCCCATACACCAGTCCTTGTGCGTGAGTGAAAACTGGCGTGTGTACGAATTGCTAAACGCGCACACACCGGCCCCACCGTGTGGTGAAACAAACGTGTGGGTGACCGTGTGAATGCCCACACACCAGCCCAGTCCTACGTGGCACCACAAACATGCCAAGGTTCATGCACCCACAAACGGACGCGAATCCACGCGTGTGGGGGAGATGCAAACGTCCACACGTGTGGGCGTTAGTGTTTCCGTAGATCTTTTGAGTTCAGAAATTTGACTTTTTTTAATCTTTTTTATGTCTTTCTCTTCGGTTTAGACAACCGCGTCGCTGTGTAATGAGGCGTCCAAGCCATCTATCTGCTGCCTGGCAGGTGCACGCCAAGGCGGGCAATACGGAGCTAGTATGATATGCAATTGGCACAAAGGTGATCGATTGGGAGAGGAGCCATGATGCTGACAGGACGTCCGGTCCATGGAGAATGATGATGTTAGAGCTGTACCTCTCAGGCAACCTTCTGTTCCCGACGGTTCCCTTCTTCACCATCACTATAAACTCCCAGTCATCGGTTCAAATCGACCATCCTAATCAAATGCATTATATATCAAGGACATGATCAATTTGTAGCCGACTCAAATGTAATGAAATCTCCTGACGATCTTCTTTTTCAGATTCCAGGCTAAGGTGCGCCTCTATGTTCACCAGCTCGGAGGACAGCCCCATTGCTTGGAGTTGAATAAGAACCCGACCTCTACATACAAGATATAACTATCACTGGAGAATATATCTCAACAACAAAAGACATCAAAATCACTTATAAAAAGGTAAAACTTTGAGATACACCAAAAGACCAAATGCCGAGATGTATAAATAACAACAGGAAAAATAGAGAAAAAATAGCCAGGATTTATTTTCTGATATATCAGTACCTATTACTTGGTCTAAATGATGCTAATGTTAGTTAGGTTGTCTTAGAACCTCAAAAGTTAGGCCACACTTCAGATTTATTGATAGACAGCTGCATGATTTCAAAATTAAGTGGTTTCCATTTTCAACAACACAAGTAGGGTGATCGACGATTGACATGTCAAAATTGAGCAATGAGAGACATTCCAAAATTGATATCACACCAAAGACGAGAACTTGAAGTTTTACCATATTAACCATGTATTACAACAAAACGTAATGCTTGCCTTCTCTACATCACTACCAAAGTTGTGTCTTGATTTACAAATTATTTTCACATTTTCCTCCTTGGTCATGTCATTGATGAAAAAATACCAAGTAGTTCTCAGCATGATCAACTTCACAAGCTCTACAAATTATTTCGTCCAATCCTAGTCTTCTCCAAACCTCCTTAGCTTTCTGGCACTGAAACAACAAATGCTTCTATCTTCTAGACCAGAGGAACAAGATAGAACAAATGGTGAGACCTTCATGTCTCTATTGGCAAGGGTAACACGACACGGGAGAGTGCCATGCAACGTCCGCCAAATATTTTTTTTAACCTTTGTCAGACATGATAATTTCCAAATATTACGCCAAATGGGATAAAAGTTGGTTCGACCCATTCCGTTAGTATGACAGGATTTCCTTCCATGTTAGGGATCCCACTCAATGACTCGCAAAAAAAAAAGGTATCCCACTCAACGAAATAGGTGGATCGGCTAGAAAAAAAACCACTCTTGGTGAAGGTCCAGGCAACAAAAGTTGTGATGTCATACTGTGCATCAATGGGCCACAAAGTCTGAATAACAAGGTCTTCATCCCAGTTGTTAGATGAGGGATCAATGAAATCCGACACCTTAAACAGCAAATGATCCCCTTTTGGGGTGCTGACTTTTCTTGTAGCACAGTTAGGAGTCACGGGATCTTCCCAAATATTAAAATAGAATGTCCATTTCCAACACGCAAAATATAACCATTCTCCATAGTATTAACGCCCACCATGAAAATATTTAGATCTCTTCTTAAGCTTTGCATTCAGTAAATCTCCACCAGAAAAATATTTAGCCCTCAAGACCCTGGCACATAAAGTATCCAGGTTCTCAAGAAGATGCCTAGCCTGCTTAGCCAGCATCGCCAAGTTAAAACAATGAATATCACAAAAATCCATACCACCTTGGTTTTTTCGGACACACATTTTCCACCAAGCCATCCGATGCGTCCTCCTCTCGTTGTTGTCATTGTTGGAATTTGCTAGTGGGCTTTTGGCCCAAAGCCCAACTAAAATTCTGAAATTCTCTTGGCCCATTCGTGCACACATATGAGTGGAGTGAGTGAGGCTAAAGTTTAGTCCCACCTCATAAGTTGAGAGAGAGTTGCACCTCTTTATAAGGTTAGCTCTTCTACCACTTGTATGAGCATGAGAAGAGGAGACCTACACGCTCCTCCTCCTCCTCACCACGCCACGCCGCCTTGTCACGACGCGCCGTGGGTTGCGGATTGAGCCGAGCCGAGGACATAGCTATGCTAGTTCGCATGATTAGTTCAATCTCTGCTACTGTAGTCATGATTTATCTTCTGTTTATTCGGATTAAATCTCGTAGTAATTTGCTCATATTTCCAACAATCCAAAAACCTGATTATAGGAAATTTGCTCTGAGTGGTTTTGCTGCGCATCTAAGCCGCCTGCCTTTAAGGGGGCGCAATATAAGAGGTGGCGCATGAGAGCAGTCTACTGGTTTCAGACCATGGGCTTCTATGATGCCACCAAGGGCAAGCCTGAGGGCGATCTTAATCCAGCACAACTGGAAACTTTTGAGAAGATCGATACTCTCTTTAAAGATGCTCTTCTGGGTGTTCTTGATGACTCCACTGTGGACTCGTATATGTCGTTTGACAACAGCAAGGACATGTGGGCTGCGCTCGAGGCCAAGTTTGGTGCCTCGGACGCCGGCAGCGAGTTGTACGTCATGAAGCAATTTCATGACTACAAGATGACTGATGACCGCTCTGTTGTACAACAGTCTCATGAGATATAGTCGCTCGCAAAAGAACTTGACTACTTCAAGTGTGTGTTGCCGAACAAATTTGTTGCCGGAGGCATCATTGCCAAGCTTCCACCTTCGTGGAACAATTTTGCTACTTCCCTGAAACACAAGAGACAAGAGTTTTCCGTTGCGGATCTCATTGGTACTCTTGATGTTGAAGAGAAGGCGAGAGCAAAGGACACACGTGCTCAAGTTGCTGAGGGAGCTTCGAGTTCCCACATGGTACAGAAGAAGAACTTCCAGCCCAACAAGTTCAAAAAAAAACAAGAACAAAACTCAGGGCAAAGGCAAGTTTGATACAAAGAACAAGCCATCGCATTCTACCAACTTCAAGAAGAATTCTCACAAGAAGGGGAAGAGACTTTGCCATGTTTGCGGTGATCCTAATCACTGGGCTACTGAAGTGTCCTAACCGCTTTGAGGAGCGCGAACATGAGAAGAGCGGCAAGTCCGCTTAATGTTGTCATCAGTGATACTGATATGAAGGAATCTAGGTACGGTATTCTTCCTACCATCCTTTCAGTATTTCAATCTCCTGATTGGTTAATTGACACCGTGCCAATGTACATGTTTGTGCCGACGCCTCAATATTTTCTTTTTACCAGGTCACAGTGGACTTCTCCCGTCTGACGGGAACGGGTCACATGCCATCGCTCGAGGTGTCGATGCGGTCGACCTGAAGTTTACTTCGGCAAGACTGCAAGGCCTCAAGAACGCTCATCATGTGCCGCCCATCAGTAAAAATCTCGTTAAGCGGTTCCCGCTTATGTCAAGATGGTTTTAAGTTGGTTTTGAGTCCAATAAAGTTGCAATTTCCAAGTGTGGACAATTTGTTGAAAAGGCTATGAGTGCGGAGGCTTGTTCCTCCTATCTTTGTCAGATATTTGCACTAGAGTTATTAATAATGTTTGCCACAATAATGAGTTGGATATTTGGCATTCACGACTTTGTCATATTAACTTTGGTTGCATGACGCGGCTAGCCAATATGAATTTAATTCAAAATCTCTACTGTTAAAGGCTCTAAGTGCCAAGTATGTGTGCAAGCTAAACAACCTCGCAAGTCCCATAAGACTGCAGAGGCAAGAGACTTGGCGCCACTAGAGCTTATACATTCTGATCTTTGTGAGATGAATGGCGTGTTGACAAAAGGTGGAAAGAGATATTTCATGATGTTGATTGATGACTCCACTAGATATTGTTATGTGTATCTTCTGAAATCAAAAGATGAGGCTTTAACTTGCTTCAAAAACTATAAAGCTGAGGCAGAGAACCAACTTGATCAAAAAATTAAACGGCTTAGGTCCGATCGTGGTGGAGAGTATTTTTCCAATGAATTTGATCTGTTTTGTGCGGAACATGGTATAATCCATGAGAGGACGCCTCCTACTCACCTCAGTCTGATGGGGTGGCGAAAGAAAGAACCGAACTCTAACTGATTTGGTTAACGCCATGTTAGACACATCGGGTCTTTCCAAGGAATGGTGGGGGAGGCGCTTAATGACCGTGTGTCATGTCCTAAACCGAAGTTCCCACAAAGCATAAGACCATGAGTCCATTTGAGGAATGGGAAAGGAAAAGGTTGAAACTCTCTTACCTACGTTCTTGGGGTTGTTTGGCGAAAGTCAATATAATAATTCCCAAGAAGCGCAAGCTTGGACCAAAAACCGTGGATTGTGTTCTTCTGGGCTATGCTTTTCATAGCACTGGCTATAGATTTTTGATAATAAAATCTGAGGTATCCGACATGCATGTTGGTACGATTATGGAGTCTAATGATGCAACTTTCTTTGAGGACATATTTCCTATGAAGGATATGTCAAGTTCATCAAATCAGGAGATACCTACTCCATCTAGTGAGGAACTCACTGTAATTCCTGAACCCACCATTGCGATGGAACACGTTGAGAATCCTGTTGAGGGTGACAATGAAACTCCTGTAAGGAGTAAGAGACAGAGGACTGCAAAGTCCTTTGGTGATGATTTCATTGTGTACCTTGTGGATGACACACCCAGGACTATTTCAGAAGCCTATGCATCTCCTGATGCTGACTACTGGAAGGAAGTTGTTCGTAGCGAGATGGATTCCATCTTAGCTAACGGAACCTGGGAGATCACTGGCCGTCCTTATGGGTGCAAACCTGTAGGATGTAAGTGGGTGTTCAAGAAGAAGCTTAGACCTGATGGTATGATTGAAAAGTACAAGGCACAGCTTGTGGCTAAGGGTTATACCCAGAAAGAAGGTGAAGAATTCTTTGATACTTACTCACCCGTGGCTAGACTGACCACAATTCGGGTGCTACTATCACTGGTTGCCTCACATTGTCTTCTCGTTCATCAAATGGACGTTAAGACGGCTTTCCTCAATGGAGAGATGAAGTAGGAAATTTACATGGATCATCCAGATGGTTTTGTAGTACCTGGTCAGGAAGGAAAGGTGTGCAAGTTATTAGTCTTCATATGGCCTTAAACAAGCTCCTAAGGAGTGGCATGAGAAGTTCGAAAGAACATTAACTGCTGCCGGCTTTGTAGTAAATGATGGTGACAAGTGTGTGTACTATCGCCATGGTGGGGGCGAAGGAGTTATTCTTTGTCTGTATTTCGCATTTACATATTGATCTTTGGAACCAAACTTGATTTAATCAAGGAGGTTAAGGATTTCTTATCTCGCTGTTTTGAGATGAAGGATCTAGGAGTAGCTGATGTTATCTTAAACATCAAGCTGTTGAGAGATGAGAATGGTGGGATCACACTGCTTGATCTCATTATGTGGAAAAGGTCTTGAGTCGTTTTGGGTATAGCGACTCGCATCGCCTTCTCCAACTCCATATGATGCTAGTGTGTTGCTTTGAAAGAATCGACGGATTGCTAGAGATCAACTGAGGTATTCTCAGATTATTGGCTCGCTTATGTATTTGGCAGTGCCACGAGGCGTGATAATCGGTTGTGAGGACCGGATGTCTCAGCCTACTAAACCAAAACGTAAGTGGAAACGGAAGATTTATCCCGATTCTGCAGTTCGTAGAAGTGCTAGAATTCGTACTACTAAAAAATTCCATGACGAATTATGAAAGGAATCTTTTGGAATAGCAGAGGTCTAAAGGACTTGGCTAAAAGAAGGTTTCTTGTTGAGGCTGCTTTGGAGCAGCGACTAGATTTCATTGCTCTTTCGAGACCGGTAGAGAAAACTTTGCGCCCAGTTTCATCTTCTCTTGTAGTGGTATTGATTTCGATTGGCATTGCCTCCCCCCGCGAGGAAGATCGGGTGGTATCTTACTTGGTGTGAGATGCGATTCGCTTGAGGTCCGAAGTGTAGTGATGGGTGACTTCGCGGTCAAGTTTCGAGTCAGGTCTAAATCAGATGGTTTCAACTGGGCGTTGGTGGCGGTGTATGGTGCCGCATAGCCTCAGCTTAAACCAGAGTTTCTGGCGGACCTTGTTCGAATCTGTGGATCGGAACAGCTTCCACTTTTGGTTGGAGGATTTCAATATCATTAGGAGGAGAGAGGAGAAAAATAATGATAACTTTGACGGCCGATGGTCGCTTATGTTTAATACCATTATTGAAAGCTTGGATCTGAGGGAGATTGAGCTTTCGGGTAGAAAGTTTACCTAGGCAAATGCTCTGCCTAACCCAACCTATGAAAAACTTGATTGAGTTCTTGCAAGCGTAGAGTGGGAACAAAAGTTCCCTCTGGTTACGGTGCAAGCTCTTTCGAGGGGAATATCCGATCACACACCCTTATTCGTGGATTCAGGGAGCCTAACCACATGGGTAACAAAAATACCTTTTCTTTCGAGATGTCTTGGTCCTAACGAGAGGGTTTTTGGACTTGATTGCCAGGGAATGGATAGACTTCTTTCTCTTATACAGGCCCTCGACATTAAGGCTGAATCCATCGATTTTGCTGCCAGCTGAGCTTCAGGTTAAATTTGAGGCGGAGAAGAGGCTGAAAGAGCTGCACCGTGAAGAAGAGTTGAAGTGGGCTTTGCGTGCTAAAGTACGCAAAGTGGTCCAAGGGGATGCCAATACTCAATTCTTTCATTTAATTGCTAATGGCAAGCATCGAAAGAAGCGCATTTTCCAACTTGAACAAGATGAGGGCACGATTTTAGGTCAGGATAACCTAAAAACATATATTACCGAGTATTACAAGCAGCTATTTGGACCGCGGGAGGATAATTGTGTGTCCTCGATGAGTCTAGGACTGAGGATGTGCCTCACCTTTCGCCGCCGAAAATGATATTCTGGTCGCACCGTTCTCTGAGAAGGAGGTGTTTGAGGCAATTTCTCAGATGGAAAACAATAAGGCGCCCGGACCGGATGGGTTTCCGGCCGAATTCTATAAAAGATGCTGGCACATTATTAAGGGGGATTTGTTACCTATGTTCCATGATTTATTCTCATGACAAATACAAATATTTCATTTGAATTTTGGGACTATAACTTCGCTTCCTAAGAAAACGGATGTTGTGAGGAGTGAGCAGTTCAGACCAAAATGCCTCCTCAATGTTATTTTCAAAATATTTACCAAGGTAGGGACTAATAGGCTTAAACAGATTATGATTCTGTGGTCCAACAGTCCCAAACCGCTTTCATGCCGGACAGAAATATCCTTGAAGGGGTGGTAGTCCTGCATGAAACGCTCCATGAACTCCACTCCAAAAAATTAGATGGAGTAATTTTTAAGGTGGATTTCGAGAAAGCGATGATAAGGTCAAATGGCCATTTCTCCAACAGTCATTGCGTATGAAAGGTTTTGATGAAGCCTGGTGCAGACAGGTTGAATCTTTTACGCAAAAAAGGTAGTGTGGGAATTAAAGTAAATGACAATGTCGGGTCATTATTTCGAGACACATAAAGGCCTAAGACAAGGAGATCCGATGTCCCCTATCTTGTTCAACATTGTCGAGATATGCTAGCAATTTTGATAGGTAGGGCTAAGGAAAGTGGTCAAGTAGGTGGATTAGTACCTCATCTTGTTGATGGAGGTGTTTCCATTCTTCAATACGCTGATGACACGATCATCTTTATGGAGCATGACCTGGCCAAGGCGAGAAATATGAAGCTGGTGTTATGCCTATTTGAACAATTGACAGGGCTGAAAATCAACTTTAATAAGAGCGAGCTGTTCTGTTTTGGTAGAGCCAAAGACTAACAGGAGGCGATAGGCAATTGTTCGGGTGCGAGTTGGGAGAGTTACCGCTCTCATACTTAGGTATCCCAATCCACCATCGAGGGTCGACAAACAAGGAATGGAAGTGCATCGAGGACCGATTTGAGAAGAAACTGAGTTGCTGGAAGGGTAAGCTCATGTCATACGGAGGCCGGTTGATCCTGATTAACTCGGTGCTCAAGAGTATGCCTATGTTTCTCCTATCGTTCTTTGAGGTCCCAGTTGGTGTTCTAAGAGACCGGACTTCTATCGATCGCGGTTCTTTTGGCAGAGAGTGATGAGACCAAAAGAAAATACAGGCTTGCTAAATGGGATATCATTTGTAGACCGAAAGACCAAGGGGTCTTGGTATAGAATACCTTGAAGTCAAGAATAAATGCCTTCTTAGCAAGTGGCTGTGGAAGCTCTATTCGAGATCGATGCCACGTGGGCTCAAATCCTTCGCAGCAAGTATCTTCAGTCAAAAACTCTGTCCTGTGTTTCAGCCAGCCGATCGATTCACCCTTTGGAAAGGACTAATGAAAGTCAAACAACTTCTGTTTAATAGGACAAAGTTTGTTGTCGGCAACGGTACTTGCACACGCTTCGGGAGGATACTTGGCTTGGCGAGACGCCTTGGCTATCCAGTACCATTCGTTGTACCGTATTGTTCAACGACGCGAGGTGTTCAGAGATTCTGTTTTTCAATCGACCCCTTAATATTCAGTTCCGACGGACGCTGGCGGGCAATCGTTGGGAAGAATGGCCCGCCTAGTTAGGAGACTGATGGAGGTCCAGCTTTCCCAACAACCCGATGAAGTACGCTGAAACTGACTAGGTCTCGAGTATTCATGCTTAAATCAATGTATATTGATGTTATTAATTCGAGCTCCATTCCTACTTCCAAGCATGTTTGGGATGTCAAAGTTCCTTTGAAAATAAAAGTGTTTATGTGGTTTGTCCACAAACAAGTTATTTTAACCAAGGACAATTTGTTAAAGCGTAATTGGACAGGACCGACTAGGTGTAGCTTCCGTGATCGGGATGAGACTATAAAACACCTATTTTTGATTGCCCGCTACAAAAGTCCTTGGAACACAGTTCACATTGCTTTTAATATCAAACCACCGAATTCTGTTAACGCCTTTATTTGGGACTTGGTTGAATGGGGTTCAGCCTGACTTAGCTAAACACATTCGGGTTGGGGTTTGTGCGTTGCTGTGTGGACTATCTGGACTTGCAGAAATGATTTGGTTTTAACAGAATATCATGTATCCACTTTTGCAGGTTATATTCAACTACGGCACGGATCCGCTTTGTGGTCGCCACTCACTCGGACGGAGGCCAAGGAGCATTTGGTTACTGGATCCATCCGCTGGGAGATGGTAGCTCGATATATTCAACCGGTTTGGATGGCGGTCATGTAATAGGATAGGCATCTAGTATACTTATCCATTCGTAGCCAGCCGGTTGTGGCCTCTTTTTTTGGCTAGTTGTGGTCTCTAGCCTCTTTTTGGCTCTGTGTGAGCTTGTTTTACTTTTTCTGTTTTGGAGACCTTCGAACCTTTGTTGACACTATCCTTGCTTGGTTAATAAGATGGTCAGATGCATCATTCTGATGCAGAGGCCGAATTCCCTTTTCAAAAAAAATCTAGATTTTTTAAGGATGTCATGTCTAAGCTCCCACAAATATATAATGCAACAACAAGAAACCAAAAAAAATTAGAAAAAAAATAGACCACAAATAGAGTGGACACCAGTTTAGATGTGACATAACTATGTCACATCTAGATGTGTCCTAAACAGACCCAATTAATATTATTGTTGGTCATTTTGGATTGCTACTCGGATAACTGCCACGTGAATCCCTATCTGTCGCTTGCCCAATAATGTGTCGAGATGTATCATACTGTCTGTTCAACTCTTTTCGTAGTGAAGTCTGACTGGGTGAGATGAAAAGGCAGCTGAAAAGGGAAATTTGGAGTGGAGAGGAGCCAAGCTTGAGATTAATATCCCAATGGCATATGTCTGTTAGTAGTATGTGTGGTCTACATGTTGCTATCAGGCAGTGGTGTGCCCATAGAATGAGGTTTGCTCGGCTGATGGAGGAAGAGAATTTGTAGCACCTGGGTGCTCCGCCCCTATATGAACATTAAGTTCAAAAAGATACCAAGAAATTAGAATTTTTTTTGGAATTTTGGGATATGAAACCTCGTTGTCTGATCTACGTCGTGTGAAATTTCGTGAAAAGAATTCAAGAAACGTATCCGTGGCAAAAAAGGACAAAAAAAATCCTATGTATAGAATAAAACTGTTTTTACTTCGCACAGATACGCTTCCTTGTATTTTTTGCAAAATATTACACGGGAGTAGATTGAGCATCCAGGTATGATATCCCCAAATTTCAGATTTTTTTAGTATTTTGATATTTTTGTATTTAATATTCGCATAGGGATGTGGAGCCCTGATGAGGTCCGGTATATTTCCCGGTCGATTTGCTTTTACTGGCCACTGCATAGTGGAGCTAGGTAGCCTGTATAACTGCTGGTGACCCAGGGCGGCCGCCCATGCTTACCCAGTGGTGGTAACTGTATAGTACACCTGAAGAACGGCGAGATTGGAGAGGAACACATGCATCCACACGAATGCCGTTAGTCGGCGACGTGCTTACTGGAGACCGTGTGGTAGTTGATTTATCATACTGATGATGTTTTACCCGTAGGAAGTAAAAGCGTGAATTGTTGAGACGATGATGAGGTACATGGGAACGTGTGGGATCGAGCCTCAAAGATTAATCCCAGTCACATGGGTACGTGTGGTGTAGACGTTGCTCTCAGGCAAGATTCGTGAGTGGTTCAAAAGGAAGCTGCCTAGGCTTCCAACGAAGACGATGTCAAAAAAAGAGTGTTCCAACGAAGATCAGGCGACACTAGCGAGGAAAAGTTAAAAAAAAGGGGGGCATTCCGAGAATTGAACTCGGGACCTCTCGCACCCAAAGCGAGAATCCTACCACTAGACCAAATGCCCTTCAACGTTATTGTATATTTAAAAAACAATAAATATATTTATAAAATAATAAAATATATATTTTTAGATGAATTTAATGATATACATCGGGGTCAAAGAAGTCCTGGTTTTGGACCTTGAAGTTGAGAGCATGCTCCTCTACATTCTCCGCTTCTTCAAGGAAGGCTATCATTATTGTCGCTTCGACATGATATGCCGCCGATTTAATCCATGAAACTCAGCGCAGATGTACCCTTCGCTAAATCCATCGTGTTTAATTCAAGTAAACAACAGACAGGTCAAAAATGTGTATGGCATTTGACGTAACCTAGGCGGCGGGCGATCCGACAATGAGGGTTGGGTGGAGGTTGGAGGTTCGGCAAGGGCCGACGACATGGGGAAGGGGGTTCTGGTCAGCTCCAGGAGCGGGAACAGAGAGCGGAGGAGGAGGGCAGCATCTGAGAAAAGAGGGAGGGTTTTGTGATGGGTCGGGGCTGTCAGAGTCCTACATGGTGGACACCCGGACTCTCCTACTCCGCCCCCTTGATTTGGAACCGATCTGGACGAATTCGTAGTTCTAGCCGTGTCTACCTCAAAGTAGGGATTCATGTTGGATGCTTAAAAGTGCCCGGATCATCCGTCCGGCATTTGAACACAAAGTAGGGGTGTGCTTTGTAGATGCCCTTAGAAATAAGGTGAAAATAGAGATAATATCACTATAAATACATGAATTTTTACAACAATAACATATCCATACAAAAACTTGAAAAAACATGAAAACTAGTCACTTAAGTCTTGATTCGGTAACACTTTGATACAAGACGTTGATCAGCTGCCAGATCAGCACCATGTCATCAAGTGGCACGCACCTGTGTTATTTAGTTTTGCACAAAGCCCCCTGGCGTTATTATGTAGATGCATTAGAAGGTCCTGTTCTTCCTGCTCCCCATTCCTCAGTCCAAATTCCTAACACCAAGCCTGAACCTACACTCCCACCTTTCGAGGGCTCCCGTGGTCGCGCAAGACTGAATCGCATGCCTCCGGGCGTCGTGAAGGAGGGCAGTTGCTGTTGCATTGGTACATCGCCACAGGAGGCAGACCTGGTCTCGCTTATGGCGGCGGCGACATGGGCGGCTTCTGTATGCGTTGGGGACATCTTCCACATGAGGTAGAGGCGGTCTCAGTGGCAACGGGATATAGTCCGTGCAACGAGAGGCGGTATCGGTGGCAACAACAGTGGCTGGAGGAACGATGGCTAACAGTGGGTGGTCACCGGCGTTGTGTGATGCTGAATGCATGTACTGTTGAAATATGATAAAGAATTATGATAGAATTTGTACTGCATGCTGACAGTGCTATGTGATGTTGAAAACTTGTCTGATTGGTTAATGTAGCATTTTATGCTTCAATGCGTGCCTCATCTTTGTCTGCAAGTTTGCACCGAAAAACTTTGTATTTGTGATTCAAACTTGCACAGAAAAATCATTGTATTTGTGATTAAAACTTGCACTGAAAATTCTTTGTATTGTCCGGCTGGAGCTAGTTTTCTTCATTGTTCGTCGCTGCCTCAACCTCGGCGCATAGTCGACTCCTTGCAACGACGAACGATGCGCCATTCATGTCGATCGCGCTTGCATTGTTCTTGTGGTGCTCAAAATATATGTTTGCTCATGGGTGAAACATTTTAGTTTTTCATCAAAGAGATCATCGTGTCCATCTTCCACATCATAATCACATTCATAAAATTCAGAGTCAGTCTCTTCAACTTCTCCCTCTGCTTCACTATTTGCTCCCTCTGCTACATGTGCTTGCTCCACTTCCTCTGGTTCTGCTTGCTCTTGCTCTGGATGTTGTGCTTGCTCTTCAATATTTGCTGCAGCATTGATCCTTGAAGTTCCTTCTCCCCATCTAGCTCTTGTTGGCAATTCTATTACCACATCATACCATATGTGATCTTTCTCATCCACAAGCAAATATAGTGTCTTGTGTTCTGTACTTGCATCGTTCATTGCAGCAATTACTTTGTCATTATCCACACAAACCATACCATCCAAAATTAACTTGTTCTCAGGCAAGCACCAATACACATGAATCTTAGGATTTGAAGTATCATATCCAATCTTCTCCAACTAATCCTTCATAACTTGTGCACACCATCCAAAATTTAATCGTACACATCATGTGTGCATCCAACATATTGCCTATTAGCACCCAGTCCACAGAAAAGTCCATTGTGTTCAAATTCTACTCAGAACATAGGTGTAATTTCCCTGAAGTAACTGCAAAAAGGATGTTTACATTAAATTTATGCATGAAAAGCCTCTGTTTGGTGCAGTATATAGTTAGAATTGCAGTAACAAGATACAGCAAAAGACACTGTTTGTTGTAGTACATAGTAAAAATTACAAAATAATTTAGTCACTTCTGGCATGCACAAAATAATGTAGACACTGTTCATAATTTCATTTACTTCTTGACTTACTTCTATTTACTTTTCCTTTGGCAAATCAGCATTGCAGAACGACTAGTTCATGTATTACATGACACATTTTCTGATGTCTAGATTTGTTATCCGTTAAAATAGGTGTCTAGACCTCCCAATTTGCAGACACTTGATGGAATAAACACCCAGGTCGAGTTGATTCATTAGGATTTTTGGAAGGTCAAGACATTGAGACATGTGCTCGCAAAGAGTCTCACACTTGCAACAGCAATGTCGATACAAACTGGTGTGGAAGAAGAAGATGAAGCTTGTGGCAAGCTACAGACGCCTCCACGGCGTAAAGCCCCCCACCCCGAGATCAGAAGGAGGGTTGAGCTTAGCCTATGTCCATTGGGTAGGATGACAAACCTATGGTTGCTGGAGATGCATGATTTCCTGTATGTGACACATAGAGGGCCAACCATTGATCTGCTCTCCTGAACATGCATGTCCTTGGCCACCTAAAACTGCAAGGTGACGAGACCCCTCATGTGTCTTCACCGAGCCAGGCCTTCGACATCTCGAGACCATTGTGCTCAATGGAATTGTCAAGTGGGACGACATTGACTACCTGGTGGAGGATCCTCTTCTTCTTTGCAAGGTCTGACTGAACCATATCCAGCTCAAACTAGATGATGTCAGTAAGGTGCCCCAGACAATCAGAGACTGGTCGAGCAAGATATTGGTCCAAGAAGGAAACTGAATGAACCAGGTCCTTAACAATTGATTTTGTGTTTTCTTGAAATCAAGGGTGAAAATACTTGTACTCACGGTGCCGCATGCTCCATGTGACAGTCATCACGCTCCCCACAGTTGCCATGATCCGGATCCTTTTCCATGTTCGCTTAACTATAGTTATCAAAAAGGGTTTTCCCCCGCTTTGTATACAAAGCAACCAACCGAACCATACAGGAATAGGTGCTGGGGCGAAAGCAGCACAGTCACGCCCAAAAAAAACGACAAAGAAAGAGCAAAAGAAACAAATGCCGACAATGGCGGATCAACAAAAACGAAGAAGCCTCGCGATCGCTGCGCCCACCGGGCTCTTCCACTAGGCTCCAAGACTCCGAAGCGCCGGCACCAATCAACACCTCCAAGAAGGATCGCGACGATTACGACGCTGCTGCCAAGGGTTTCCCCTGGTACACGACGAGGCGAGAGGAAGGGTAGCCGCCGACGCCTCCCGGAAGGTCAGGTGGCACCCACGGGCGCCATCTGCCGGAGTCGGCCACGCCGACAGGGTTTCGATCGCAATCCGCACCTCGGGCGCCCGGAACCAGCCACCAAACCAACCACCACCCCGCGCCAACGCGGTCATGAGGCCTCCACGCCGCCTCACCACGGCACCGCCAAGTGAGGACAGCGCGACAAAGAATCAGAGCCGGACTAGGGCATCAGCACCATCGGCACGCAGCAGGGCCCCACCTCCACCGCCAGCGACGGTAGCCGCCCGGACGCAATAGCAGGAGCACACCAGGCCCGTGAGGCCCATAGGCCCGGCCGAGCCCTCGTGGGCCCGTAGAAGTTTCGCCAAGGCGCCGCTGCCGCACACCATCGGGCGCCGATGCCCCATGTCCGGAAGTTGCTCCTCCTCCTCACCGCGCCGCAGCATAACGAGACCACGCCGGGGCTAGCCCGCTAGGGTTTAGATGGGGCCCGCCGGGCCAGATCTGGGCCGGGCGCGCCGACGCCACCCAAAGCACCACCACGCCGCCCGCCGCCAAGGAGTGGCGCCGCCACCACGCATGCCGCCGCTGCCGCCGCAGGGTCGCCGGACCGCAGCCAAGCTGGCTGCACCGCCGCCGCCTCCCGCCCCGGGAAGGGAGCACGCTGGGACGGAAGGCCCGCCGCCGGGCACCACCCGGCCAGCGCTGGGGCGCTACGACGGCGGCGGGGGAAACGGGGAGGAGGGGACCATGCGGAGAGGAGCTGCTGAAGTTTGCCCCGCCACCTCTGTGGAGGTGGCTCGAGGCGGCCTGGACGGAGGAAGGGAGGGTGGAAGGGGCGGAGGCGGGCACGAGGCCGACGGCCGGGCGGGAGGGTCGGGCGGCGGGGGAGGGGGAAACCCTAGCGCCTCAAAGACGACTTTCGTGTGGAGGCGCAAAGGTTCTGCACTACAGTTGCCATGTCCGACAACCACAGAGCTATGGTTGCTCAACTGCAGTTGCCATCTCAGATCAAGTGCCAAATGCCATTTTTGACAACTGCAGCTATTGTCATGTATGGTCTGGTCTACTACAGTTGCCATGATTTGAAAAACTTTAGGGGTTGCCACCTACTAACACTAGGAAGTTGCCATGTATGGTCTGGTTTACAACAGTTGTCATGATTTGAAAACCTTAGGAGTTGCCACCTACTAACACTAGGAGTTGCCGTGTAGCGCCACAAAAAGACTTGACAAAACAAACATGTTCGAGTAATAGAGAGTTGCCATCTGCTTACAAGCACACTAGGGCAGTTGCCGTGTACCCTACAAAACACATGGCAACTGACATGTTCGGGTAAAAAAGAGAGAGTTACTATCTGCTTACAAGCACACTAAGACAGTTGCCATGTACACTGCAAAACACATGGCAACTGGCAGGTTGAGTGTGGGAGAGGAGACGGGCGTGTGGACAAGATGACAAATGCCCATACACCAGTCCTTGTGCGTGAGTGAAAACTGGCGGTGTACTAATTGCTAAACGCCAAGACACACCGCCCCACCGTGTGGTGAAACAAACGTGTGGGTGACCGTGTGAATGCCCACACACCAGCCCAGTCCCACGTGGCACCACAAACATGCCAAGGTTCATGCACCCACAAACGGACGCGAATCCACGCTGTGGGGGAGATGCAAACGCCCACACGTGGGCGTTAGTGTTTCCGTAGATCTTTTGAGTTCAGAAATTTGACTTTTTTAATCTTTTTATGTCTTTCTCTTCGGTTTAGACAACCGCGTCGCTGTGTAATGAGGCGTCCAAGCCATCTATCTGCTGCCTGGCAGGTGCACGCCAAGGCGGGCAATACGGAGCTAGTATGATATGCAATTGGCACAAAGGTGATCGATTGGGAGAGGAGCCATGATGCTGACAGGACGTCCGGTCCATGGAGAATGATGATGTTAGAGCTGTACCTCTCGGCAACCTTCTGTTCCTGACGGTTCCCTTCTTCACCATCACTATAAACTCCCAGTCATCGGTTCAAATCGACCATCCTAATCAAATGCATTATATATCAAGGACATGATCAATTTGTAGCCGACTCAAATGTAATGAAATCTCCTGACGATCTTCTTTTCAGATTCCAGGCTAAGGTGCGCCTCTATGTTCACCAGCTCGGAGGACAGCCCCATTGCTTGGAGTTGAATAAGAACCTGACCTCTACATACAAGATATAACTATCACTGGAGAATATATCTCAACAACAAAAGACATCAAAAATCACTTATAAAAAGGTAAAACTTTGAGATACACCAAAAGACCAAATGCCGAGATGTATAAATAACAACAGGAAAAATAGAGAAAAAATAGCCAGGATTTATTTTCTGATATATCAGTACCTATTACTTGGTCTAAATGATGCTAATGTTAGTTAGGTTGTCTTAGAACCTCAAAAGTTAGGCCACACTTCAGATTTATTGATAGACAGCTGCATGATTTCAAAATTAAGTGGTTTCCATTTTCAACAACACAAGTAGGGTGATCGACGATTGACATGTCAAAAATTGAGCAATGAGAGACATTCCAAAATTGATATCACACCAAAGACGAGAACTTGAAGTTTTACCATATTAACCATGTATTACAACAAAACGTAATGCTTGCCTTCTCTACATCACTACCAAAGTTGTGTCTTGATTTACAAATTATTTTCACATTTTCCTCCTTGGTCATGTCATTGATGAAAAAAATACCAAGTAGTTCTCAGCATGATCAACTTCACAAGCTCTACAAATTATTTCGTCCAATCCTAGTCTTCTCCAAACCTCCTTAGCTTTCTGGCACTGAAACAACAAATGCTTCTATCTTCTAGACCAGAGGAACAAGATAGAACAAATGGTGAGACCTTCATGTCTCTATTGGCAAGGGTAACACGACACGGAGAGTGCCATGCAACGTCCGGCCAAATATTTTTTTAACCTTTGTCAGACATGATAATTTCCAAATATTACGCCAAATGGGATAAAAGATGGTTAGACCCATTCAGATAGTATGACAGGATTTCCTTCCATGTTAGGTATCCCACACAATGACTCGCAAAAAAAAAGGTATCCCACTCAACTAAATAGGTGGATCGGCTAGAAAAAACCACTCTTGGTGAAGGTCCAGGCAACAAAAGTTGTGATGTCATACTGTGCATCAATGGGCCACAAAGTCTGAATAACAAGGTCTTCATCCCAGTTGTTAGATGAGGGATCAATGAAATCCGACACCTTAAACAGCAAATGATCCCCTTTTGGGGTGCTGACTTTTCTTGTAGCACAGTTAGGAGTCACGGGATCTTCCCAAATATTAAAATAGAATGTCCATTTCCAACACGCAAAATATAACCATTCTCCATAGTATTAACGCCCACCATGAAAATATTTAGATCTCTTCTTAAGCTTTGCATTCAGTAAATCTCCACCAGAAAAATATTTAGCCCTCAAGACCCTGGCACATAAAGTATCCAGGTTCTCAAGAAGATGCCTAGCCTGCTTAGCCAGCATCGCCAAGTTAAAACAATGAATATCACAAAAATCCATACCACCTTGGTTTTTTCGGACACACATTTTCCACCAAGCCATCCGATGCGTCCTCCTCTCGTTGTTGTCATTGTTGAATTTGCTAGTGGGCTTTTGGCCCAAAGCCCAACTAAAATTCTGAAATTCTCTTGGCCCATTCGTGCACACATATGAGTGGAGTGAGTGAGGCTAAAGTTTAGTCCCACCTCATAAGTTGAGAGAGAGTTGCACCTCTTTATAAGGTTAGCTCTTCTACCACTTGTATGAGCATGAGAAGAGGAGACCTACACGCGCGCTCCTCCTCCTCTCACCACGCCACGCCGCCTTTGTCACGACGCTACCGTGGGTTGCGGGATTGAGCCGAGCCGAGGACATAGCTATGCTAGTTTGCATGATTAGTTCAATCTCTGCTACTATAGTCATGATTTATCTTTTGTTTATTCGGATTAAATCTTGTAGTAATTTGCTCATATTTCCAACAATCCAAAAACCTGATTATAGGAAATTTGTTCCGAGTGGTTTTGCTGTGCATCTGAAGTCGCCTGCCTTTAAGGGGGCGCAATATAAGAGGTGGCGCATGAGAGCAGTCTACTGGTTTCAGACCATGGGCTTCTATGATGCCACCAAGGGCAAGCCTGAGGGCGATCTTAATCCAGCACAACTGGAAACTTTTGAGAAGATCGATACTCTCTTTAAAGATGCTCTTCTGGGTGTTCTTGATGACTCCACTGTGGACTCAGATATGTCGCTTGACAACAGCAAGGACATGTGGGCTGCGCCGAGGCCAAGTTTGGTGCCTCGGACGCCGGTAGCGAAGTTGTACGTCATGAAGCAATTTCATGACTACAAGATGACTGATGACCGCCTGTTGTACAACAGTCTCATGAGATATAGTCGCCGCAAAAAGAACTTGACTACTTCAAGTGTGTGTTGTCGAACAAATTTGTTGCCGGAGGCATCATTGCCAAGCTTCCACCTTCGTGGAACAATTTTGCTACTTCCCTGAAACACAAGAGACAAGAGTTTTCCGCTATGGATCTCATTGGTACTCTTGATGTTGAAGAGAAGGCGAGAGCAAAGGACACACGTGCTCAAGTTGCTGAGGGAGCTTCGAGTTCCCACATGGTACAGAAGAAGAACTTCCAGCCCAACAAGTTCAAAAAAACAAGAACAAAACTCAGGGCAAAGGCAAGTTTGATACAAAGAACAAGCCATCGTGATTCTACCAACTTCAAGAAGAATTCTCACAAGAAGGGGAAGAGACTTTGCCATGTTTGCGGTGATCCTAATCACTGGGCTACGGCGTCCTAACCGCTTTGAGGAGCGCGAACATGAGAAGAGCGGCAAGTCCGCTTAATGTTGTCATCAGTGATACTGATATGAAGGAATCTAGGTACGGTATTCTTCCTACCATCCTTTCAGTATTTCAATCTCCTGATTGGTTAATTGACACCGTGCCAATGTATATGTTTGTGCCGACGCCTCAATATTTTCTTTTTACCAGGTCACAGGGACTTCTCCCGGCCGACGGGAACGGGTCACATGCCATCGCTCGAGGTGTCGGTACGGTCGACCTGAAGTTTACTTCGGCAAGACCGCAAGGCCTCAAGAACGCTCATCATGTGTCGCCCATCAGTAAAAATCTCAAGTTAGCGGTTCCCGCTTATGTCAAGATGGTTTTAAGTTGGTTTTTGAGTCCAATAAAGTTGCAATTTCCAAGTGTGGACAATTTGTTGAAAAGGCTATGAGTGCGGAGGCTTGTTCCTCCTATCTTTGTCAGATATTTGCACTAGAGTTATTAATAATGTTTGCCACAATAATGAGTTGGATATTTGGCATTCACGACTTTGTCATATTAACTTTGGTTGCATGACGCGGCTAGCCAATATGAATTTAATTCAAAATCTCTACTGTTAAAGGCTCTAAGTGCCAAGTATGTGTGCAAGCTAAACAACCTCGCAAGTCCCATAAGACTGCAGAGGCAAGAGACTTGGCGCCACTAGAGCTTATACATTCTGATCTTTGTGAGATGAATGGCGGTTGACAAAAGGTGGAAAGAGATATTTCATGATGTTGATTGATGACTCCACTAGATATTGTTATGTGTATCTTCTGAAATCAAAAGATGAGGCTTTAACTTGCTTCAAAAACTATAAAGCTGAGGCAGAGAACCAACTTGATCAAAAAATTAAACGGCTTAGGTCCGATCGTGGTGGAGAGTATTTTTCCAATGAATTTGATCTGTTTTGTGCGGAACATGGTATAATCCATGAGAGGACGCCTCCCTACTCACCTCAGTCTGATGGGGTGGCAAAAGAAAGAACCGAACTCTAACTGATTTGGTTAACGCCATGTTAGACACATCGGGTCTTTCCAAGGAATGGTGGGGAGGCGCTAATGACCGTGTGTCATGTCCTAAACCGAAGTTCCCACAAAGCATAAGACCATGAGTCCATTTGAGGAATGGGAAAGGAAAAGGTTGAAACTCTCTTACCTACGTTCTTGGGGTTGTTTGGCGAAAGTCAATATAATAATTCCCAAGAAGCGCAAGCTTGGACCAAAAACCGTGGATTGTGTTCTTCTGGGCTATGCTTTTCATAGCACTGGCTATAGATTTTTGATAATAAAATCTGAGGTATCCGACATGCATGTTGGTACGATTATGGAGTCTAATGATGCAACTTTCTTTGAGGACATATTTCCTATGAAGGATATGTCAAGTTCATCAAATCAGGAGATACCTACTCCATCTAGTGAGGAACTCACTGTAATTCCTGAACCCACCATTGCGATGGAACACGTTGAGAATCCTGTTGAGGGTGACAAACGAAACTCCTGTAAGGAGTAAGAGACAGAGGACTGCAAAGTCCTTTGGTGATGATTTCATTGTGTACCTTGTGGATGACACACCCAGTGACTATTTCAAGCCTATGCATCTCCCGATGTCGACTACTAAAAGGAAGTTGTTCAGGGGAGATGGATTCCATCTTAGCTAACGGAACCCGGGAGATCACTGGCCGTCCTTATGGGTGCAAACCTGTAGGATGTAAGTGGGTGTTCAAGAAGAAGCTTAGACCTGATGGTATGATTGAAAAGTACAAGGCACAGCTTGTGGCTAAGGGTTATACCCAGAAAGAAGGTGAAGAATTCTTTGATACTTACTCACCCGTGGCTAGATCGACCACAATTGGTGCTACTATCACTGGTTGCCTCACATTGTCTTCTCGCTCATCAAATGGACGTTAAGACGGCTTTCCTCAATGGAGAGATGAAGTAGGAAATTTACATGGATCATCCAGATGGTTTTGTAGTACCTGGTCGAAGGAAAGGTGTGCAAGTTATTAGTCTTCATATGGCCTTAAACAAGCTCCTAAGGAGTGGCATGAGAAGTTCGAAAGAACATTAACTGCTGCCGGCTTTGTAGTAAATGATGGTGACAAGTGTGTGTACTATCGCCATGGTGGGGCGAAGGAGTTATTCTTTGTCCGTATGTCCATTTACATATTGATCTTTGGAACCAAACTTGATTTAATCAAGGAGGTTAAGGATTTCTTATCTCGCTGTTTTGAGATGAAGGATCTAGGAGTAGCTGATGTTATCTTAAACATCAAGCTGTTGAGAGATGAGAATGGTGGGATCACACCGCTTCAGCCTCATTATGTGGAAAAGGTCTTGAGTCGCTTTTGGGTATAGCGACTGCACGCCTTTCTCCAACTCCATATGATGCTAGTGTGTTGCTTTGAAAGAATCGACGGATTGCTAGAGATCAACCGAGGTATTCTCAGATTATTGGCTCGCTTATGTATTTGGCAGTGCCACGAGGCGTGACAATCGGTTGTGAGGACCGGATGTCTCAGCCTACTAAACCAAAAACGTAAGTGGAACGGAAGATTTATCCCGATTCTGCAGTTCAGAGAAGTGCTAGAATTCGTACTACTAAAAAATTCCATGACGAATTATGAAAGGAATCTTTTGGAATAGCAGAGGTCTAAAGGACTTGGCTAAAAGAAGGTTTCTTGTTGAGGCTGCTTTGGAGCAGCGACTAGATTTCATTGCTCTTTCGGAGACTGGTAGAGAAAACTTTGCGCCCCAGTTTCTGTCTTCTCTTGTAGTGGTATTGATTTCGATTGGCATTGCCTCCCTCATGAGGAAGATCGGTGGTATCTTACTTGGTGTGAGATGCGATTCGCTTGAGGTCCAAGTGTAGTGATGGGTGACTTCGCGGTCAAGTTTCGAGTCAGGTCTAAATCAGATGGTTTCAATCAAGGCGTTGGTGGCGGTGTATGGTGCCGCATAGCCTCAGCTTAAACCAGAGTTTCTCATGGACCTTGTTCAATCTGTGGATCGGAACAGCTTCCACTTTTGGTTGGAGGATTTCAATATCATTAGGAGGAGAGAGGAGAAAAATAATGATAACTTTGACGGCCGATGGTCGCTTATGTTTAATACCATTATTGAAAGCTTGGATCTGAGGGAGATTGAGCTGGCAGAAAGTTTACCTAGGCAAATGCTCTGCCTAACCCAACCTATGAAAAACTTGATTGAGTTCTTGCAAGCGTAGAGTGGGAACAAAAGTTCCCTCTGGTTACGGTGCAAGCTCTTTCGAGGGGAATATCCGATCACACACCCTTATTCGTGGATTCAGGGAGCCTAACCACATGGGTAACAAAAATACCTTTTCTTTCGAGATGTCTTGGTCCTAACGAGAGGGGTTTTTGGACTTGATTGCCAGGGAATGGATAGACTTCTTTCTCTTATACAGTGCCCTCGACATTAAGGCTGAATCCACGATTTTGCTGCCACCTGAGCTTCGTGTTAAATTTGAGGCGGAGAAGAGGCTGAAAGAGCTGCACCGTGAAGAAGAGTTGAAGTGGGCTTTGCGTGCTAAAGTACGCAAAGTGGTCCAAGGATGCCAATACTCAATTCTTTCATTTAATTGCTAATGGCAAGCATCGAAAGAAGCGCATTTTCCAACTTGAACAAGATGAGGGCACGATTTTAGGTCAGGATAACCTAAAACATATATTACCGTAGTATTACAAGCAGCTATTTGGACCGCCGGAGGATAATTGTGTGTCCTCGATGAGTCTAGGACTGAGGATGTGCCTCACCTTTCGCTGCCGAAAATGATATTCTGGTCGCACTGCCTTCTCGAGAAGGAGGTGTTTGAGGCAATTTCAGATGGAAAACAATATAGGCGCCCGGACCGGATGGGTTTCCGCCGAATTCTATAAAAGATGCTGGCACATTATTAAGGGGATTTGTTACCTATGTTCCATGATTTATTCTCGTGACAACTTCAATTATTTCATTTGAATTTTGGGACTATCACTTCGCTTCCTAAGAAAACGGATGTTGTGAGGATTGAGCAGTTCAGACCAATATGCCTCCTCAATGTTAGTTTCAAAATATTTACCAAGGTCGGGACTAATAGGCTTAAACAGATTGCGCATTCTGTGGTCCAACAGTCCCAAACTGCTTTCATGCCGGACAGAAATATCCTTGAAGGGGTGGTAGTCCTGCATGAAACGCTCCATGAACTCCACTCCAAAAAATTAGATGGAGTAATTTTTAAGGTGGATTTCGAGAAAGCGTATGATAAGGTCAAATGGCCATTTCTCCAACAGTCATTGCGTATGAAAGGTTTTGATGAAGCCTGGTGCAGACAGGTTGAATCTTTTACGCAAAAAGGTAGTGTGGGAATTAAAGTAAATGACAATGTCGGTCATTATTTCGAGACACATAAAGGCCTAAGACAAGGAGATCCGATGTCCCCTATCTTGTTCAACATTGTCGTAGATATGCTAGCAATTTTGATAGGTAGGGCTAAGGAAAGTGGTCAAGTAGGTGGATTAGTACCTCATCTTGTTGATGGAGGTGTTTCCATTCTTCAATACGCTGATGACACGATCATCTTTATGGAGCATGACCTGGCCAAGGCGAGAAATATGAAGCTGGTGTTATGCCTATTTGAACAATTGACAGGGCTGAAAATCAACTTTAATAAGAGTGAGCTGTTCTGTTTTGGTAGAGCCAAAGACTAACAGGAGGCGTATAGGCAATTGTTCGGGTGCGAGTTGGGAGAGTTACCGTTCTCATACTTAGGTATCCCAATCCACCATCGTAGGCTGACAAACAAGGAATGGAAGTGCATCGAGGACCGATTTGAGAAGAAACTGAGTTGCTGGAAGGGTAAGCTCATGTCATACGGAGGCCGGTTGATCCTGATTAACTCGGTGCTCAAGAGTATGCCTATGTTTCTCCTATCGTTCTTTGAGGTCCCAGTTGGTGTTCGGAAGAGACTGGACTTCTATCGATCGCGGTTCTTTTGGCAGAGTGATGAGACCAAAAGAAAATACAGGCTTGCTAAATGGGATATCATTTGTAGACCGAAAGACCAAGGGGGTCTTGGTATAGAATACCTTGAAGTCAAGAATAAATGCCTTCTTAGCAAGTGGCTGTGGAAGCTCTATTCGGAGACTGATGCCACGTGGGCTCAAATCCTTCGCAGCAAGTATCTTCACCAAAACTCTGTCCCTGTGTTTCACCAGGCCGACTGATTCACCCTTTGGAAAGGACTAATGAAAGTCAAACAACTTCTGTTTAATAGGACAAAGTTTGTTGTCGGCAACGGTACTTGCACACGCTTCTCGGGAGGATACTTGGCTTGGCGAGACGCCTTGGCCATCCAAAGTACCATTCGTTGTACCGTATTGTTCAACGACGCCGAGGTGTTCAGAGATTCTGTTTTTCAATCGACCCCCTTAATATTCAGTTCCGACGGATTGGCGGGCAATCGTTGGGAAGAATGGCTCCGCCTAGTTAGGAGACTGATGGAGGTCCAGCTTTCCCAACAACCCGATGAAGTACGCTGAAACTGACTAGGTCTGGAGTATTCACAGTTAAATCAATGTATATTGATGTTATTAATTCGAGCTCCATTCCTACTTCCAAGCATGTTTGGGATGTCAAAGTTCCTTTGAAAATAAAAGTGTTTATGTGGTTTGTCCACAAACAAGTTATTTTAACCAAGGACAATTTGTTAAAGCGTAATTGGACAGGACCGACTAGGTGTAGCTTCTGTGATCGGGATGAGACTATAAAACACCTATTTTTTGATTGCCCGTTGGCCAAAGTCCTTTGGAACACAGTTCACATTGCTTTTAATATCAAACCACCGAATTCTGTTAACGCCTTATTTGGGACTTGGTTGAATGGGGTTCAGCCTGACTTAGCGAAACACATTCGGGTTGGGGTTTGTGCGTTGCTGTGGACTATCCGGACTTGCAGAAATGATTTGGTTTTAACAGAATATCATGTATCCACTTTTTGCAGGTTATATTCAACTACGGCACGGATCCGCTTTGTGGTCGCCACTCACTCGGACGGAGGCCAAGGAGCATTTGGTTACTGGATCCATCCGCTGGGAGATGGTAGCTCGATATATTCAACCGGTTTGGATGGCGGTCATGTAATAGGATAGGCATCTAGTATACTTATCCATTCGTAGCCAGCCGGTTGTGGCCTCTTTTTTTGGCTAGTTGTGGTCTCTAGCCTCTTTTTGGCTCTGTGTGAGCTTGTTTTACTTTTTCTGTTTTGGAGACCTTCAACCTTTGTTGACACTATCCTTGCTTGGTTAATAAGATGGCCGTATGCATCATTCTCGATGCAGAGGCCGAATCCCTTTTCAAAAAAATCTAGATTTTTTTAAGGATGTCATGTCTAAGCTCCCACAAATATATAATGCAACAACAAGAAACAAAAAAAAATTAGAAAAAAAATAGACCACAAATAGAGTGGACACCAGTTTAGATGTGACATAACTATGTCACATCTAGATGTGTCCTAAACAGACCCAATTAATATTATTGTTGGTCATTTTGGATTGCTACTCGGATAACTGCCACGTGAATCCCTATCTGTCGCTTGCCCAATAATGTGTCGAGATGTATCATACTGTCTGTTCAACTCTTTTCGTAGTGAAGTCTGACTGGGTGAGATGAAAAGGCAGCTGAAAAGGGAAATTTGGAGTGGAGAGGAGCCAAGCTTGAGATTAATATCCCAATGGCATATGTCTGTTAGTAGTATGTGTGGTCTACATGTTGCTATCAGGCAGTGGTGTGCCCATAGAATGAGGTTTGCTCGGCCGATGGAGGAAGAGAATTTGTAGCACCTGGGTGCTCCGCCCTATATGAACATTAAGTTCAAAAAGATACCAAGAAATTAGAATTTTTTGGAATTTTGGGATATGAAACCTCGTTGTCTGATCTACGTCGTGTGAAATTTCGTGAAAAGAATTCAAGAAACGTATCCGTGGCAAAAAAGGACAAAAAAAATCCTATGTATAGAATAAAACTGTTTTTCCTTCGGCACAGATACGTTTCCTTGTATTTTTTTGCAAAATATTACACGGGAGTAGATTGAGCATCCAGGTATGATATCCCCAAATTTCAGATTTTTTTTAGTATTTTTGATATTTTTTGTATTTAATATTCGCATAGGGATGTGGAGCCCCGATGAGGTCCGGTATATTTCCCGGTCGATTTGCTTTTACTGGCCACTGCATAGTGGAGCTAGGTAGCCTGTATAACTGCTGGTGACCCAGGGCGGCCGCCCATGCTTACCCAGTGGTGGTAACTGTATAGTACACCTGAAGAACGGCGAGATTGGAGAGGAACACATGCATCCACACGAATGCCGTTAGTCGGCGACGTGCTTACTGGAGACCGTGTGGTAGTTGATTTATCATACTGATGATGTTTTACTCCGTAGGAAGTAAAAGCGTGAATTGTTGAGACGATGATGAGGTACATGGGAACGTGTGGGATCGAGCCTCAAAGATTAATCCCAGTCACATGGGTACGTGTGGTGTAGACGTTGCTCTCAGGCAAGATTCGTGAGTGGTTCAAAAGGAAGCTGCCTAGGCTTCCAACGAAGACGATGTCAAAAAAAAAAGAGTGTTCCAACGAAGATCAGGCGACACTAGCGAGGAAAAGTTAAAAAAAAGGGGGGCATTCCGAGAATTGAACTCGGGACCTCTCGCACCCAAAGCGAGAATCCTACCACTAGACCAAATGCCCTTCAACGTTATTGTATATTTAAAAAACAATAAATATATTTATAAAATAATAAAAATATATTTTTTAGATGAATTTAATGATATACATCGGGGGTCAAAGAAGTCCTGGTTTTGGACCTTGAAGTTGAGAGCATGCTCCTCTACATTCTCCGCTTCTTCAAGGAAGGCTATCATTATTGTCGTTTCGACATGATATGCCGCCGATTTAATCCATGAAACTCAGCGCAGATGTACCCTTCAAGCTAAATCCATCGTGTTTAATTCAAGTAAACAACAGACAGGTCAAAAATGTGTATGGCATTTGACGTAACCTAGGCGGCGGGCGATCCGACAATGAGGGTTGGGTGGAGTGTTGGAGGTTCGGCAAGGGCCGACGACATGGGGAAGGGGTTCTGGTCAGCTCCAGGAGCGGGAACAGAGCGGAGGAGGAGGGCAGCATCTGAGAAAAGAGGGAGGGTTTTGTGATGGGTCGGGGCTGTCAGAGTCCTACATGGTGGACACCCGGACTCTCCTACTCCGCCCCCTTGATTTGGAACCGATCTGGACGAATTCGTAGTTCTAGCCGTGTCTACCTCAAAGTAGGGATTCATGTTGGATGCTTAAAAGTGCCCGGATCATCCGGTCCGGGCATTTGAACACAAAGTAGGGGTGTGCTTTGTAGATGCCCTTAGAAATAAGGTGAAAATAGGGATAATATCACTATAAATACATGAATTTTTACAACAATAACATATCCATACAAAAACTTGAAAAAACATGAAAACTAGTCACTTAAGTCTTGATTCGGTAACACTTTGATACAAGACGTTGATCAGCTGCCAGATCAGCACCATGTCATCAAGTGGCACGCACCTGTGTTATTTAGTTTTGCACAAAGCCCCCTGGCGTTATTATGTAGATGCATTAGAAGGTCCTGTTCTTCCTGTTCCCCATTCCTCAGTCCAAATTCCTAACACCAAGCCTGAACCTACACTCCCACCTTTCGAGGGCTCGGTGGTCGCGCACTTCGAATCGCATGCCTCCGGCGCCGTGAAGGAGGGCAGTTGCTGTTGCATTGGTACATCGGCCACAGGAGGCAGACCTGGTCTCGCTTGCGGCGGCGACATGGGCGGCTTCTGTGGCGTTGGGACATCTTCCACATGAGGTAGAGGCGGTCTCAGTGGCAACGGGATATAGTCCGTGCAACGAGAGGCGGTATCAGTGGCAACAACAGTGGCTGGAGGAACGATGGCGAACAGTGGGTGGTCACCGGCGTTGTGTGATGCTGAATGCATGTACTGTTGAAATATGATAAAGAATTATGATAGAATTTGTACTGCATGCTGACAGTGCTATGTGATGTTGAAAACTTGTCTGATTGGTTAATGTAGCATTTTATGCTTCAATGCGTGCCTCATCTTTGTCTGCAAGTTTGCACCGAAAAACTTTGTATTTGTGATTCAAACTTGCACAGAAAAATCATTGTATTTGTGATTAAAACTTGCACTGAAAATTCTTTGTATTGTCCGGCTGGAGCTAGCCTCTTCATTGTTCGTCGCTGCCTCAACCTCGGCGCATAGCCGACTCCTTGCAACGACGAACGTATGCGCCATTCATGTCGATCGCGCTTGCATTGTTCTTGTGGTGCTCAAAATATATGTTTGCTCATGGGTGAAACATTTTTAGTTTTTCATCAAAGAGATCATCGTGGTCCATCTTCCACATCATAATCACATTCATAAAATTCAGAGTCAGTCTCTTCAACTTCTCCCTCTGCTTCACTATTTGCTCCCTCTGCTACATGTGCTTGCTCCACTTCCTCTGGTTCTGCTTGCTCTTGCTCTGGATGTTGTGCTTGCTCTTCAATATTTGCTGCAGCATTGATCCTTGAAGTTCCTTCTCCCCATCTAGCTCTTGTTGGCAATTCTATTACCACATCATACCATATGTGATCTTTCTCATCCACAAGCAAATATAGTGTCTTGTGTTCTGTACTTGCATCGTTCATTGCAGCAATTACTTTGTCATTATCCACACAAACCATACCATCCAAAATTAACTTGTTCTCAGGCAAGCACCAATACACATGAATCTTAGGATTTGAAGTATCATATCCAATCTTCTCCAACTAATCCTTCATAACTTGTGCACACCATCCAAAATTTAATCGTACACATCATGTGTGCATCCAACATATTGCCTATTAGCACCCAGTCCACAGAAAAGTCCATTGTGTTCAAATTCTACTCAGAACATAGGTGTAATTTCCCTGAAGTAACTGCAAAAAAGGATGTTTACATTAAATTTGCGCATGAAAAGCCTCTGTTTGGTGCAGTATATAGTTAGAATTGCAGTAACAAGATACAGCAAAAGACACTGTTTGTTGTAGTACATAGTAAAAATTACAAAATAATTTAGTCACTTCTGGCATGTACAAAATAATGTAGACATTGTTCGTAATTTCATTTACTTCTTGACTTACTTCTATTTACTTTTCCTTTGGCAAATCAGCATTGCAGAACGACTAGTTCATGTATTACATGACACATTTTCTGATGTCTAGATTTGTTATCCGTTAAAATAGGTGTCTAGACCTCCCAATTTGCAGACACTTGATGGAATAAACACCCAGGTCGAGTTGATTCATTAGGATTTTTGGAAGGTCAAGACATTGAGACATGTGCTCGCAAAGAGTCTCACACTTGCAACAGCAATGTCGATACAAACTGGTGTGGAAGAAGAAGATGAAGCTTGTGGCAAGCTACAGACGCTCCACGGCGTAAAGCCCCCCACCCCGAGATCAGAAGGAGGGTTGAGCTTAGCCTATGTCCATTGGGTAGGATGACAAACCTATGGTTGCTGGAGATGCATGATTTCCTGTATGTGACACATAGAGGGCCAACCATTGATCTGCTCTCCTGAACATGCATGTCCTTGGCCACCTAAAACTGCAAGGTGACGAGACCCCCTCATGTGTCTTCACCGAGCCAGGCCTTCGACATCTCGAGACCATTGTGCTCAATGGAATTGTCAAGTGGGACGACATTGACTACCTGGTGGAGGATCCTCTTCTTCTTTGCAAGGTCTGACCGAACCATATCCAGCTCAAACTAGATGATGTCAGTAAGGTGCCCCAGACAATCAGAGACTGGTCGAGCAAGATATTGGTCCAAGAAGGAAACTGAATGAACCAGGTCCTTAACAATTGATTTTGTGTTTTCTTGAAATCAAGGGTGAAAATACTTGTACTCACGGTGCCGCATGCTCCATGTGACAGTCATCACGCGTCCCCACAGTTGCCATGGTCCGCATCCTTTCCATGTTCGCTTAACTATAGTTATCAAAAAAGGGTTTCCCCCGCTTTATATACAAAGCAACCAACCGAACGATACAGGAATAGGTGCTGGGGCGGAAGCAGCACAGTCACGTCCAAAAGAAACGATAAAGAAAGAGCAAAAGAAACAAATGCCGACAATGGCGGATCAACAAAAACGAAGAAGCCTCGCGATCGCTGCGCCCACCGGGCTCTTCCACTAGGCTCCAAGACTCGGGTTACCGCACCAATCAACACCTCCAAGAAGGATCGCGACGATTACGACGCTGCTGCCAAGGGTTTCCCCTGGTACACGACGAGGCGAGAGGAAGGGTAGCCGTCGACGCCCTCCCGGAAGGTCAGGTGGCACCCACGGGCGCCACCGCGCCGGAGTCGGCCACGCCGACAGGGGTTTCCCCCGATCGCAATCCGCACCTCGGGCGCTCCGGAACCAGGCACCAAACCAACCACCACCCTGCGCCAACGCGGTCATGAGGCCTCCACGCCGTCTCACCACGGCACCGCGAAGTGAGGACAGCGCGACAAAGAATCAGAGCCGGGACTAGGGCATCAGCACCATCGGCACGCAGCAGGGCCCCACCTCCACCGTCGGCCGACGGTAGCCGTCCCGGACGCAATAGCAGGAGCACACCAGGCCCGTAGGCCCATAGGCCCGGCCGAGCCCTCGTGGGCCCGTAAAGTTTCGCCAAGGCGCCGCTGCGGCACACCATCGGCGCCGATGCCCCATGTCCGAGTTGCTCCTCCTCCTCACCGCGCCGCAGCATAACGAGACCACGCCGGGGCTAGCCCGCTAGGGTTTAGATGGGGCCCGCCGGGCCAGATCTGGGCCGGGCGCGGCCGACGGCCACCCGGCACCACCACGCCGCCCGCCGCCAAGGAGTGGCGCCGCCACCACGCATGCCGCCGGCTGCCGCCGCAGGTCGCCGGACCGCAGCCAAGCCGGGCTGCACCGCCGCCTCCTGCCCGTGAAGGGAGCACGCGCTGACGGGAAGGCCCGCCGCCCGGCACCACCGGCCAGCGCTGGGGCGCCACGCCCGGCGGGGGAAACGGGGAGGAGGGACCTGCGGGAGAGGCCTTGAGCTCTGCCCGGCCACCTCTGTGGGAGGTGGCTCGAGGCGGCTGGACGGAGGAAGGGAGGGTGGAAGGGGCGGAGGCGGGCACGAGGCCGACGGCCGGGCGGCGGAGGGTCGGGCGGCGGGGGGGGAGGGGAAACCCTAGCGCCAAAGACGACTTTCGTGTGGAGGCGCAGGTTCGCACTACAGATTGCCATGTCCGACAACCACAAGAGCTATGGTTGCTCAACTGCAGTTGTCATCTCAGATCAAGTGCCAAATGCCATTTTTGACAACTGCAGCTATTGTCATGTATGGTCTGGTCTACTACAGTTGCCATGATTTGAAAAACTTTAGGGGTTGCCACCTACTAACACTAGGAAGTTGCCATGTATGGTCTGGTTTACAACAGTTGTCATGATTTGAAAACCTTAGGAGTTGCCACCTACTAACACTAGGAGTTGCCGTGTAGCGCTACAAAAAGACTTGACAAAACAAACATGTTCGGGTAAAAGAGAGTTGCCATCTGCTTACAAGCACACTAGGGCAGTTGCCGTGTACCCTGCAAAACACATGGCAACTGACATGTTCGGGTAAAAAAGAGAGAGTTACTATCTGCTTACAAGCACACTAAGACAGTTGCCATGTACACTGCAAAACACATGGCAACTGGCAGGTTGAGTGTGGGAGAGGAGACGGGCGTGTGGACAAGATGACAAATGCCCATACACCAGTCCTTGTGCGTGAGTGAAAACTGGCGTGTGTAATTTGCTAAACGCCAAGACACACCGGCCCCACCGTGTGGTGAAACAAACGTGTGGGTGACCGTGTGAATGCCCACACACCAGCCCAGTCTACGTGGCACCACAAACATGCCAAGGTTCATGCACCCACAAACGGACGCGAATCCACGCGTGTGGGGAGATGCAAACGCCCACACGTGTGGGCGTTAGTGTTTCCGTAGTTCTTTTGAGTTCAGAAATTTGACTTTTTTAATCTTTTTATGTCTTTCTCTTCGGTTTAGACAACCGCGTCGCTGTGTAATGAGGCGTCCAAGCCATCTATCTGCTGCCTGGCAGGTGCACGCCAAGGCGGGCAATACGGAGCTAGTATGATATGCAATTGGCACAAAGGTGATCGATTGGGAGAGGAGCCATGATGCTGACAGGACGTCCGGTCCATGGAGAATGATGATGTTAGAGCTGTACCTCTCGGGCAACCTTCTGTTCCCGACGGTTCCCTTCTTCACCATCACTATAAACTCCCAGTCATCGGTTCAAATCGACCATCCTAATCAAATGCATTATATATCAAGGACATGATCAATTTGTAGCCGACTCAAATGTAATGAAATCTCCTGACGATCTTCTTTTCAGATTCCAGGCTAAGGTGCGCCTCTATGTTCACCAGCTCGGAGGACAGCCCCATTGCTTGGAGTTGAATAAGAACCCGACCTCTACATACAAGATATAACTATCACTGGAGAATATATCTCAACAACAAAAGACATCAAAAATCACTTATAAAAAGGTAAAACTTTGAGATACACCAAAAGACCAAATGCCGAGATGTATAAATAACAACAGGAAAAATAGAGAAAAAATAGCCAGGATTTATTTTCTGATATATCAGTACCTATTACTTGGTCTAAATGATGCTAATGTTAGTTAGGTTGTCTTAGAACCTCAAAAGTTAGGCCACACTTCAGATTTATTGATAGACAGCTGCATGATTTCAAAATTAAGTGGTTTCCATTTTCAACAACACAAGTAGGGTGATCGACGATTGACATGTCAAAAATTGAGCAATGAGAGACATTCCAAAATTGATATCACACCAAAGACGAGAACTTGAAGTTTTACCATATTAACCATGTATTACAACAAAACGTAATGCTTGCCTTCTCTACATCACTACCAAAGTTGTGTCTTGATTTACAAATTATTTTCACATTTTCCTCCTTGGTCATGTCATTGATGAAAAAATACCAAGTAGTTCTCAGCATGATCAACTTCACAAGCTCTACAAATTATTTCGTCCAATCCTAGTCTTCTCCAAACCTCCTTAGCTTTCTGGCACTGAAACAACAAATGCTTCTATCTTCTAGACCAGAGGAACAAGATAGAACAAATGGTGAGACCTTCATGTCTCTATTGGCAAGGGTAACACGACACGGGAGAGTGCCATGCAACGTCCGCCAAATATTTTTTTTAACCTTTGTCAGACATGATAATTTCCAAATATTACGCCAAATGGGATAAAAGTTGGTTCGACCCATTCCGTTAGTATGACAGGATTTCCTTCCATGTTAGGGATCCCACTCAATGACTCGCAAAAAAAAAGGTATCCCACTCAACGAAATAGGTGGATCGGCTAGAAAAAAAACCACTCTTGGTGAAGGTCCAGGCAACAAAAGTTGTGATGTCATACTGTGCATCAATGGGCCACAAAGTCTGAATAACAAGGTCTTCATCCCAGTTGTTAGATGAGGGATCAATGAAATCCGACACCTTAAACAGCAAATGATCCCCCTTTTGGGGTGCTGACTTTTCTTGTAGCACAGTTAGGAGTCACGGGATCTTCCCAAATATTAAAATAGAATGTCCATTTCCAACACGCAAAATATAATCATTCTCCATAGTATTAACGCCCACCATGAAAATATTTAGATCTCTTCTTAAGCTTTGCATTCAGTAAATCTCCACCAGAAAAATATTTAGCCCTCAAGACCCTGGCACATAAAGTATCCAGGTTCTCAAGAAGATGCCTAGCCTGCTTAGCCAGCATCGCCAAGTTAAAACAATGAATATCACAAAAATCCATACCACCTTGGTTTTTTCGACACACATTTTCCACCAAGCCATCCGATCGTCCTCCTCTCGTTGTTGTCATTGTTGGAATTTGCTAGTGGGCTTTTGGCCCAAAGCCCAACTAAAATTCTGAAATTCTCTTGGCCCATTCGTGCACACATATGAGTGGAGTGAGTGAGGCTAAAGTTTAGTCCCACCTCATAAGTTGAGAGAGAGTTGCACCTCTTTATAAGGTTAGCTCTTCTACCACTTGTATGAGCATGAGAAGAGGAGACCTACACGCTCCTCCTCCTCACCACGCCACGCCTCGCCTTGTCACGACGCTACCGTGGGTTGCGGGATTGAGCCGAGCCGAGGACATAGCTATGCTAGTTCGCATGATTAGTTCAATCTCTGCTACTGTAGTCATGATTTATCTTCTGTTTATTCGGATTAAATCTCGTAGTAATTTGCTCATATTTCCAACAATCCAAAAACCTGATTATAGGAAATTTGCTCTGAGTGGTTTTGCTGCGCATCTAAGCCGCCTGCCTTTAAGGGGGCGCAATATAAGAGGTGGCGCATGAGAGCAGTCTATTGGTTTCAGACCATGGGCTTCTATGATGCCACCAAGGGCAAGCCTGAGGGCGATCTTAATCCAGCACAACTGGAAACTTTTGAGAAGATCGATACTCTCTTTAAAGATGCTCTTCTGGGTGTTCTTGATGACTCCACTGTGGACTCGTATATGTCGTTTGACAACAGCAAGGACATGTGGGCTGCGCCGAGGCCAAGTTTGGTGCCTCGGACGCCGGGTAGCGAAGTTGTACGTCATGAAGCAATTTCATGACTACAAGATGACTGATGACCGCTCTGTTGTACAACAGTCTCATGAGATATAGTCGCCGCAAAAGAACTTGACTACTTCAAGTGTGTGTTGCCGAACAAATTTGTTGCGGAGGCATCATTGCCAAGCTTCCACCTTCGTGGAACAATTTTGCTACTTCCTGAAACACAAGAGACAAGAGTTTTCCGCTATGGATCTCATTGGTACTCTTGATGTTGAAGAGAAGGCGAGAGCAAAGGACACACGTGCTCAAGTTGCTGAGGGAGCTTCGAGTTCCCACATGGTACAGAAGAAGAACTTCCAGCCCAACAAGTTCAAAAAAAAACAAGAACAAAACTCAGGGCAAAGGCAAGTTTGATACAAAGAACAAGCCATCGCATTCTACCAACTTCAAGAAGAATTCTCACAAGAAGGGGAAGAGACTTTGCCATGTTTGCGGTGATCCTAATCACTGGGCTACGAAGTGTCCTAACCGCTTTGAGGAGCGCGAACATGAGAAGAGCGGCAAGTCCGCTAATGTTGTCATCAGTGATACTGATATGAAGGAATCTAGGTACGGTATTCTTCCTACCATCCTTTCAGTATTTCAATCTCCTGATTGGTTAATTGACACCGTGCCAATGTACATGTTTGTGCCGACGCCTCAATATTTTCTTTTTACCAGGTCACAGGGACTTCTCCCGTGCTGACGGGAACGGGTCACATGCCATCGCTCGAGGTGTCGATGCAGTCGACCTGAAGTTTACTTCGGCAAGACCGTCGTCTCAAGAACGCTCATCATGTGCCGCCCATCAGTAAAAATCTCGTTAAGCGGTTCCGTTTATGTCAAGATGGTTTTAAGTTGGTTTTGAGTCCAATAAAGTTGCAATTTCCAAGTGTGGACAATTTGTTGGAAAAGGCTATGAGTGCGGAGGCTTGTTCCTCCTATCTTTGTCAGATATTTGCACTAGAGTTATTAATAATGTTTGCCACAATAATGAGTTGGATATTTGGCATTCACGACTTTGTCATATTAACTTTGGTTGCATGACGGCTAGCCAATATGAATTTAATTCGAAAATCTCTACTGTTAAAGGCTCTAAGTGCCAAGTATGTGTGCAAGCTAAACAACCTCGCAAGTCCCATAAGACTGCAGAGGCAAGAGACTTAAGCGCCACTAGAGCTTATACATTCTGATCTTTGTGAGATGAATGGCGTGTTGACAAAAGGTGGAAAGAGATATTTCATGATGTTGATTGATGACTCCACTAGATATTGTTATGTGTATCTTCTGAAATCAAAAGATGAGGCTTTAACTTGCTTCAAAAACTATAAAGCTGAGGCAGAGAACCAACTTGATCAAAAATTAAACGGCTTAGGTCCGATCGTGGTGGAGAGTATTTTTCCAATGAATTTGATCTGTTTTGTGCGGAACATGGTATAATCCATGAGAGGACGCCTCCTACTCACCTCAGTCCGATGGGGTGGCGAAAGAAAGAACCGAACTCTAACTGATTTGGTTAACGCCATGTTAGACACATCGGGTCTTTCCAAGGAATGGTGGGGAGGCGCTAATGACCGTGTGTCATGTCCTAAACCGAGTTCCCACAAAGCATAAGACCATGAGTCCATTTGAGGAATGGGAAAGGAAAAGGTTGAAACTCTCTTACCTACGTTCTTGGGGTTGTTTGGCGAAAGTCAATATAATAATTCCCAAGAAGCGCAAGCTTGGACCAAAAACCGTGGATTGTGTTCTTCTGGGCTATGCTTTTCATAGCACTGGCTATAGATTTTGATAATAAAATCTGAGGTATCCGACATGCATGTTGGTACGATTATGGAGTCTAATGATGCAACTTTCTTTGAGGACATATTTCCTATGAAGGATATGTCAAGTTCATCAAATCAGGAGATACCTACTCCATCTAGTGAGGAACTCACTGTAATTCCTGAACCCACCATTGCGATGGAACACGTTGAGAATCCTGTTGAGGGTGACAACGAAACTCCTGTAAGGAGTAAGAGACAGAGGACTGCAAAGTCCTTTGGTGATGATTTCATTGTGTACCTTGTGGATGACACACCCAGGACTATTTCAGAAGCCTATGCATCTCCTGATGCTGACTACTGGAAGGAAGCTGTTCGTAGCGAGATGGATTCCATCTTAGCTAACGGAACCTAGGAGATCACAGGCCGTCCTTATGGGTGCAAACCTGTAGGATGTAAGTGGGTGTTCAAGAAGAAGCTTAGACCTGATGGTATGATTGAAAAGTACAAGGCACAGCTTGTGGCTAAGGGTTATACCCAGAAAGAAGGTGAAGAATTCTTTGATACTTACTCACCCGTGGCTAGACTGACCACAATTCGGGTGCTACTATCACTGGCTGCCTCACATTGTCTTCTCGTTCATCAAATGGACGTTAAGACGGCTTTCCTCAATGGAGAGATGAAGTAGGAAATTTACATGGATCATCCAGATGGTTTTGTAGTACCTGGTCAGGAAGGAAAGGTGTGCAAGTTATTAGTCTTCATATGGCCTTAAACAAGCTCCTAAGGAGTGGCATGAGAAGTTCGAAAGAACATTAACTGCTGCCGGCTTTGTAGTAAATGATGGTGACAAGTGTGTGTACTATCGCCATGGTGGGGGCGAAGGAGTTATTCTTTATCTGTATGTCGACGACATATTGATCTTTGGAACCAAACTTGATTTAATCAAGGAGGTTAAGGATTTCTTATCTCGCTGTTTTGAGATGAAGGATCTAGGAGTAGCTGATGTTATCTTAAACATCAAGCTGTTGAGAGATGAGAATGGTGGGATCACACTGCTTCAGTCTCATTATGTGGAAAAGGTCTTGAGTCGTTTTGGGTATAGCGACTGCACGCCTTCTCCAACTCCATATGATGCTAGTGTGTTGCTTTGAAAGAATCGACGGATTGCTAGAGATCAACTGAGGTATTCTCAGATTATTGGCTCGCTTATGTATTTGGCAAGTGCCACGAGGCGTGACATCTCTTTTGCTATGAGCAAGCTGAGTTGGTTTATGTCAAAACCGGGAGATGATCATTGGCGTGCGCTTGAGAGAGTTATGCGCTACTTGGAGGGCACTGCGAGCTATGGGATTCACTACACCGGGTATCCAAGGGTACTAGAGGGTTATAGTGACTCAAACTGGATATTCTATGCTGATGAGATTAAGGCCACAAGTGGTTATGCTTTTACACTTGGTGGTGGTGCTCTTTCCTGGAAGTCTTGCAAGCAGACCATCTTAACGAGGTCAACTATGGAAGCAGAACTCACAGCATTAGACACTGCCACTGTTGAAGCGAGTGGCCGTGAGCTATTGATGGACTTACCTATGGTTGAAAAACCAATACCCCCTATCCTGATGAACTGTGATAATCAAACTGTGATCGTCAAGATAAACAGTTCTAAGGACAATATGAAGTTCTCAAGGCATGTGAAGAGGAGATTAAAATCTATCAGGAAACTGAGGAACTCTGGAGTTATTATGTTGGATTATATCCAAACGTCGAAAACCTTGGTAGATCCCTTCACAAAGGGTCTATCACGTAATGTGATAGATAATGCATCGATGGAGATGGGTTTGAGACCCACCGCATGAGTTGTCCATAGTGATAACCCACTCTATGTGATCGGAGATCCCGTGAAGTAGAAGTGGGAGACAAGCTGTTGGTCAGCTGAGAGGAGAGTATCCTTATTTTAATTATTCCACTCCGTGAAGATGCAATACTCTCCTGATCTGCATGGCAGGTTGATATCTATCTTAATGTGTTCCAAGTGGCTTATTTGATTAACACTAGTAGAAAAACCCCCTATCGTCCCGGTTGGTAAGGGCCTTTTGTCCCGGTTCTTGAACCGGGATTAAAGGGTCATTACTAATGCCCTAGACCTTTAGTCCCGGTTCAAAAACGAACCGGGACAGACAGGCCCCCACGTGGCCGGTGCGCCGAGCCCAGGCAGGAGGGCCTTTGGTCCCGGTTGGTGGCACCAACCGGGACCAAAAGGCATCCACGCGTCAGCATTTCAGGGGCTGGGGTTTTTTTTAAAGGGGGGGGGGGGGTGGGGGGTTTGGGGGGTTAAGTTAGGTGTTTCTTATATTGTGTTAGCTAGCTAATTAATAGAGAGAAGTGACCTCTCTTATGTCCTTGCTTGGTCGACGCTAAGTACTATACGTAGAGAGGCCCTCGACGCGCTAGCTAGTAAGAAAATTAAGGAAACCATTAAGTACAGAAGTTCGTCCTGCATACCGAGAGAAGTGATCGATCAAAGTCGCGTTGTAGATGAACTCGCACACTAGTATCCACAGTAATTATTCCCTTGTTCCTGCCACAAGCACTTTACGATAAATAGAGGTCAATCAAACTGATAATGAAGCATTATAAATGACATTGATGAAAGTATAGCTATAGAATCAACGGGAGATGCGCGCAACTAGCTTGCTAGTAGTACTTACTTTAGGGTATGTATAGCTCGTCCGTCCAACGACACTTCCCTGATACAGGGTCCAAAGTTCCGCCAGCCCCGAAGAACCAAGTCCGGCAACGGTCTGGCCAGTTCATTGTCTCTGGTTCGATCCCTTCATCAAGCAGATCATTCTCAGCCTTGGCCCACTTAGGCCGGGCTTTGAGGTAGCCAACTGACCCCGTGCGATGGTGAAACTTCTTCTTCGCAACATTTTGCTTGTTTGTTGCCGACATCTTCTTACTCTTTTCTGATGTCTTGTGGGCCACAAATGCGGGCCAGTGATCTCTGATCTTCTCATATTTGCCGATGAATTCTGGTGTCTCTTCTTTGTCGACAAACTTTTTCAACTCTTTCCTCCACCTCCTGAATAGGCCTGCCATCTTCTTAAGAGCAAAAGACTTGATTAATTGCTCTATAACTGGCTTCTCCGGATCCTCCTCTGGCGGTAGGGTGAAATTTGCCTTCAGCTCAGTCCAAAGATCATCTTTCGCATATCATTGACATAAGACACCTCGTGGTCTTCGTCCTTAGGCTTATACCATTGGTGGATGCTGATCGGGATCTTGTCCCTAACAAGAACCCCGTGACCGAGCAGCAAATGCGTTCTTTGTCCGGATGGGTTCAATCGGTTCGCCGTCCGGCGATTTCTGTGATCTCAAACCTTTCATCTGTGCTCAACTTTTTCTTCGGGCCTCGTCTCCTTACCGAAGTTGTGCTCGATCCGGAGGGCTAGAAAAAAGAAGAAAGACGAGAGTTAATTAATATGTGTACATATACCAAAACAATGAATGCGTCAATTAGCTAGTCAGCACAGGCTTAACTAATATATATACCTGGCGGACTCGGTTCGGTCACCGGAGCCGTCATCACGGTCTCCTTCTTGCACCGTCATTGGGTCACCGGGGCCGTCCTCACGGTCTCCTTCTTGCACCGGCATTGGGTCAAAGGAGCCATCATAATCATAGCCTGCTTCTTCACCCTGTCCTTCCAGACCATCGGTGTCATTGAGAAACGAGAAGACGGCATCACTTCCTTGTGCGGTTATGTCCCCCAACACCGCTTTTGTTGCTTCGTCTCGGGGGTGTCCATAGTTTCTACAAATATTTACAACATGGCAATTATTATTCAAACATGACAGATGGATATATTTGTGGCAAACGTAGGGGCGCGGCGGCTCTAGAGTTTGGGGTAGCCTCGACAATGCTTCTAGGGTTTGGGTGTCCTCGAGAGTTTTGGTCGAGCGAGAGGGTCGGGGGGTGTCGTGGTTCTAAGTCTGACAGTAGAATGGGGGGTAGGTATGGAGAGGCAAGATCCTAGCTATGGAGTAGTTGTATACGCAAGGGATTTACGAGTTCAGGCCCTTCTCGGAGGAAGTAACAACCCTACGTCTCGGAGCCCGGAGGCGATCGACTGGATTATCTGCGTATGTGTTACAGGGGTGCGAACCCTTCTACCTGTGGAGGGGGGTGGCTTATATAGAGTGCGCCAGGACCCCAGCCAGCCCACGTAGTAGAGGGTTTAAGGTGTGTTAAAGCTAGGCGTTACTGGTAACGCCTTACATAAAGTGTCATTAAGGTCATAAAGACTATTTAACTACAGACCGTTTGGACACCGAGTGGCTCTTGGACTCTTGGTGGTCAAGTGGGTCTTCATAGTCGAGTGTCTTTGAATCTGTCGAGTGGAAGCCTACCAGGTCAACTGGAAGGCTGCTTCTCTTGTGAATGTCCTTGTGGAGGGTACCTTTGGGCAGGTCTATGACCCTACCCCAGGTACATGACTTCATCATTAGCCCCCGAATGGATCGAGGTTTGAGTGAGGAAGGAGTTGATAATCTTTCCGACCTGTTCTTCGTGTTGTGAGTGCGTCTTACTCTGGATCAACGACCTTTTAGTGACGGCATCAACTTCTCTTTCAGTCGCCTTGATCCATTCTTCACGTTTGTCGAGTGAACTTTGTGAGCCTGAGGATTTTCGAGCGACGGATCTGAGGAAATCTGTTATCTGACGAGTTGCTCTGCGGTTAGCGGATTTCGCGGGATCCGAATTTTGGGAAGCGCGCGAAGCGGAGAAAACCGCGGCACTCGGATGGGATAAGACGATGACGCCTCGATCCTCGTGCCGCCTTTTTCGCCATGTATCGTGCGCGCTTTATTCCGCTATGGGATTGTGACGGGATTGCACTGGCCTACCGGTCAGCCACTCGAAGGCGACCCCATATAAAGCGTTGGACCGGGCATTTTGAACAGTCGTCCTCAGACTTCTCCTCTCTCCGCCTCCAAAACTTTCTCGCCACACTCTCCGTTCATCCAGCGCCAAGCTCGGTACTTTTCTCGGCGACCATGGTGAAGGACAAGACTGCCGCCCTGGAACGGGTGAAGAAGATGGCGGCGAAGGCCAAGGGGAGAGCGCCCAGTCGGGGCGGTTCCTCTTCGCGGTCCAAGCTGTCGCAGGGCTGGGTCCAAGGAGACTGGATCCGGTCGACCATCACCGAGAAAGATCTCACCGATCTGGCCAACGAAGGACTGATCCCCCATGGGTCGGCGAGGCTTCCGCACGGAGTGGCAACCGCAGCTGAAGAGGGTGAGTGCGTCCTCGGCCACCCACGTAGATAGGGGTTTTCTGCCGCCAAATCCTTTTTTCCGGGGTTTCTGAACTTTTGGAGCGCAACTCCACCATTTCACTCCAAACTCCATTGTGTATCTTGCTGCTTCGTTTCGCTCTGCGAGAATTTCTTGGGTTGTCGATTGCATTGGGGTCTTTTCAAGCACATATTCACTGTCGCTCTCAGACGGTGAAGAAAAGCGAGCCCGAATGATGAGAGGACCCAAGTAATCCAAATGTGTGGGGACTCGGGGTCAAGATGAGGGGAAGAGTGCCTTTCCAGCTATGACTCTCCTGACTCGGTTAGAGGGTGGCGGTCGACCTGGTTTCTTGTCAAGACCAGCCGACGCCTTGGGCGATCGACTGGGCTCCCTCCTTTCTCCATGAGTCGAGTGAACAAGCCATCTTCCCCGAAGGTGTTACCAGAGGAGAAGGCCCAAGTAAAGCTGCTGATGGAGCGTGTAGTCCAGCTTATTCGCGATGGGGTGACCGGCATGGATCTCCTGGAGGTTTTTCTCCGACGGTGTATTCAGCCACTCCAATACCGAGGTCATCCGATATGGATGTACTCTGGTACGGATGATACCACTCGGGTCCATCCGGAGGAGGTTGATGACGCTATACTGGAGAAGTGGATGACTGCCATCACAGGAAATAAAGACAACCCTCGCGGAGCTAGGAGGATTCCACCACTCGACCAGAGTTACCAACTGCACAAGGTATCACCGCTTATCTCCGATCGTGATTCTGCTGCATTCATTCTGCTTTGATGTCAATTTAAATCGTGACTTTCACCTTGTTTTGTTGTCTTCTAGGTCACCACCGAGATGTACTCGATGCCCAAGGGGGCGCAGGAAACAGCCGAAGAAGAAGAAGGAAGTGGAGGTGAGAGTCCTGAGGAATGGGAGTCCAACGGCGAGGAGGATGAGGAGGATTATGGCTCTGATGATGAGGAGGAGGAGGAAGAAGAGGAGGAGGGCGTCGACCCTCCTCGCTTTCGGAGGGAAGGTCCAAGTTGACGACGACACAGCGGCGGCGCGGTAAAGTTGTTGTGCCCACCGGTCAGTCGACGAAGCGACCTAGGACAACTTCTCCCGCGCCGACTGAGAAGCCGCCGAAGCAACCTCGAGCGACGTTGTCAAAGCCGGCGAAGGCCCTGCCCAAGATGTGAATGGTCATCCCCACCATCTCTGGTAACCAATGTAACCTTGTATTTCCTTTGTCAACATGAGTGAATTTTTGGTCGACTTGATGACTGATCAGCCGACTCTTGAAATCTACAGCGCCGCTACCTCCGAGACTTCAGCCAAGCACGATGATCGGGAAATGGAGGATGCGGCTACTTCCAATCTTGGTAAGATCTCTGAGGTTTCGCTTTTAGCCGATCGGAGCTTTTTAGTCGATTGGGCTTCCATGTTTACTTCGGATCTCTCTTGTAGTTCCGCCACCGTCATTGATCTCCCGATGATGACGAGGAAGCGCCATTGAGGAAGAGGAGGAACAAGAAAGTGCCTGCTGGCAAGGCTGCTCAAGTCCCGGCGACTCCTGAGACGCTGATTTCCGAGGGAGGCAACCCCACTCGGACTTCTGTATCTTTTGCTGTACCGCTGACAAGCGCCCGACCCACTTCGGCCGATCGCTGATCCACCATCTCTCTTTGCTACACACCACGTCCCGGAAGACCAAGTAAGTGCTGCTAAGGAGGCCATACGCCAGGCAGGGATCATGATGGAGCAGGTGAAAGCGGCTCAAGAGGCAAGTCAGGCGGCTTATGATGCCAGTTCAGCTCTCCAGAGCAATGTCCAAGTAAGTCAGTCGTCGCTTGCTTTGTTAGGATATACTATCTGAAACTGCTTTCTTCTGGAGATTTCCATATCTGTACACCCAGTGGGTGTGTGTCGATTGAACTTTTGTGGGGGCACGCCGAGTGCACCCATCGGGTGTAGTCCCCAAGACTATGGTCGATCGCATGCGATCGGCTATGGTCTTTATGCTTGTGATCTTCTTCACTCGACCGGACGGACCAAGTCGAATGGAATCAGAAACCGGTGGGGGCACGCTAAGTGCACCCACCGGGTGTAGTCCCAGTCTATGGTCGATCGTGTGCGATTGACTATAGTCTAAAGAACTGCTTTTTCTGCGGCTGACCGCTGACAATTAGACATGGCTTTAGAATCATAACCTTTTTGCCTCTTTTGGTCGTCGGGTCGAACCAAATTGGTAAACCAGTGGGGGCACGCTGAGTGCACCCGCTGGGTGTAGTCCCCGAGACTACTGTAGAGTGTTTTTATTCGACCGTAGTCTTAGAAATGCTACTATTTTTCCTTAGTCACTCGGAAGTGATCTGTCTTTGATGTCTTTCGTTGGTTGACTCTTTGTAGAAATCTTGCGAGCTTGTGGCTCGCTATACCGAGTTAGAGAAAAAGCAGATTCAGCTCAACCCCGATTTGAAGCTTGCTCAGGAGAATTTGCAGAAGGCAAATGATGAAGCGAAAGGTATGGCTGGTGAGAATTTTTGACGACTGCCTCTGTTTTTCTACTCATTCTCAACTCTGTTCTCATTGTTGCTTTGCAGATAAACTGGAAGAGACTTTGAAGAAGAAGGACCTTGACCTTGCAGAGGCACAGAAGGCGGCTTTGGAGAAAACAAAGCTGGCTGAAGAGAAGCTTGCCTCAGTCGACAAACTTGAAGATGAAAATGCCAAGATGAAAGCCTCTCTTGACACGGCTAACAAGGAAGTCAGTCGACTGAAGAACGACAAGAATGTTACGTCGACAAGGTTGGCCGGTGGCAGGAAGCGAAAACGACACGGAGATTTATCTTGGAGGGTTCGCCAAGAAGCTGTTTCTCATGCTTGAAGGTAATCTCTTTTATCCAACTGTCTTGCTCTCACCGGCTCATCACATGATCTTCATTTTGAGTCTGAGTTGTGTTTTCAGAATTCTGCCAAAACTTTGAAGAAGAAACCAGTCGAGTGGAAACCAGCTTGGACCCCATCAACTCTCCTGTGAAGGACGAAGCTGCTATGAATGTGCTCCGACTGGAGTCTCGTGTTGCTAGCGTAGTGGATTATCTTGCTCGACTGAAAGTTGCAGTGTCGCGGATCGACTCGACTCTCTGGCCAGAACAGACTCTCCAGAATGATCTTGAATCCCTGATGACTCGACTGAATGAGATTCCAGATCGAGTGCAACAATGGAAAAGTCATCTGCCGGTGTGGTGCTGATGTTGCTCTATCTCTGGTTCGTGTCCACTGCAAAGAAGCGCAAGAGGACAAGCTGGTGTCTCTCAAGGTTGCCAATACCAGGAAGCACGACTTCAGATCTTTCATGGAGACTTTCATCGCTACTGCTACCCGTATTGCTGACGGAATCGACCTCGACGAGTTTGTTGCACCTTCCAGTCCTCCGCCGGAGGAGTAAAAAACTACTAAGTCCCACTTTAAATTTGCCTCGGAATGCCGAGTGGTTTCTGTAACCGATAAACTTTAACGGGCTTAACGCCTGAGCGCATTTGGATCCGTAGGACATTTATCCGAACTTGGTTTTTCCTTTAACATGCTTTGCTTGCATTCGAGAGAACTTTATTCCTCATTCGGAAGATATTCCGTTGAAATTCCAATCGACTTGTGCTTCATCTATCCTGCGGTAGAGGTGAAACACAGATCGCAATCGACCTTGTCGTCCTTACGGATCGGGACGAACCGCACGTTGTGCTTGTGGCGAAGCTCCGAAGGAGGAGGTTGCAGTCGACCTGTACCTCGTCGTCCTTGTGGATTGGGATGCACCGCACGTTGTACTTGTGGCGAAGCTCCGAAGGAGGAGGTAGCAGTCGACCTGCACCTCATCGTCCTTGCGGATTGGGATGGACCGCACGTTGTACTTGTGGTGAAGTTCCGAAGGAGGAGGTAGCAGTCGACCTGCACCTCGTCGTCCTTGCGGATTGGGATGAATTACTTACTTAGGCGAGCACTGGGCTGCAGCTAAGCCTCCGTGTGGGAGGTTTTCTCTCCATTATGTATGATTTTTATTACTTAGGCGAGCACTGGGCTGCAGCTAAGCCTCCGAGTGGGAGGTTTGCTCTCCACTCGGCAGGATTTTTATTACTTAGGCGAGCACTGGGCTGCAGCTAAGCTCCCGAGTGGGAGGTTTGCTCTCCACTCGGTAGGATTTCTATTACTTAGGCGAGCACTGGGCTACAGCTAAGCCCCCGAGTGGGAGGTTTGCTCTCCACTCGGTAGGATTTTTATCACTTTGGATGTTTAAGGCGAATCCTTGGGCTGTTATAAGCCCCTGAGTGGGAGGCTGGCTCCCCACTCGGCAGGGTTTGAATACTTAGGCGAGTACTTGGACTGCAACTAAGCCTCCGAGTGGGAGGCTGGCTCGCCACTCGGTAGGATTTGAATACTTAGGCGAGTACTTGGACTGCAGCTAAGCCTCCGAGTGGGAGGCTGGCTCGCCACTCGGTAGGAATTTGGATACTTAGGCGAGTACTTGGACTGCAGCTAAGCCTCCGAGTGGGAGGCTGGCTCGCCACTCGGTAGGATTTGAATACTTAGGCGAGTACTTGGACTGCAGCTAAGCCTCCGAGTGGGAGGCTGGCTCGCCACTCGGTAGGATTTTGGATACTTAGGCGAAGCGGATTCGCAGCTAAGCCCCGAGTGAGAGACTGGCTCGCACTGGAAAGGATTTTTTTTACAAACTTAGGCTTAATCGGATTCGCGACTAAGCCACCCACGGGGAAATTTCAACAAAAAGCAATAACAATTACTGGGAAAATTATAACATTCTTGTCTTGGATAAACAAACTTCAAAAGCACTTTTATTACACCTCAACCGAGTGAGTTTTTAAGTGTAAAAGGGCGGAGCATCTCCGCGTTCCAAGCTCAAGGCTCGTCGATCTGGCGATCAACGTTGTAGAGATGATATGCTCCGTTGTGGAGGACTCTTGTGATGATGAAGGACCTTCCTAAGTGGGAGCAAGCTTGTGTGGTTTCTGTTGATCCACTCGGAGGACCAAATCTCCCTCTTGGAAGGCTCGACTCTTCACATTTCGGCATGGAATCGACGCAAGTCTTGCTGATAGATAGTCGAGCGGATCAAGGCCATCTCTCTCCTCTTCCAAGAGGTCGACAGCATCTTGCCGGGCTTGTTCCGCTTCTTCTTCAGAGTATAGCTCGACTCGAGGCGCATTGTGAAGCAGGTCACTCGGCAGAACTGCTTCAGCTCAATAGACCGAGAAGAATGGAGTTGTCCCAGTCGACCGATTAGGAGTGGTCCTCAATCCCCAGAGAACTGATGGAAGTTCGTCGACCCAAGCTCCTGCCGCGTGTTTGAGATCACGCATCAGCCGAGGTTTTAGCCCTTTGAGAATGAGGCCGTTTGCACGTTCTGCTTGTCCATTCGACTGAGGATGAGCCACTGAAGCATAGTCGACCCGCGTGCCTTGAGAGGCGCAGAAGGCTTTGAACTTGTCATTATCGAAGTTTGACCCATTGTCGGTGATGATGCTATGCGGAACTCCATATCTGAATATCAACTCTCGATGAAACCGATAGCAGTGCATGCATCGAGGTTCTTGATGGGCTTGGCTTTGATCCACTTGGTGAACTTGTCGACTGCTACTAGCAAATGGGTGAAACCGCTTCTGCCAGTTCTCAACGGTCCAATCATGTCCAGTCCCCAAACGGCGAAGGGCCAAACGAGTGGAATGGTCTTCAAGGCTGAGGCTGGCTTGTGCGACATGTTGGAATAGATCTGACATCCTTCACACTTGTCGACTATTTCTTTTGCCATTTCATTTGCTGCCAGTAAAATCCCGCTCGGTATGCTTTAGCCACAATGGTCCGAGAGGACGCATGATGGCCACAGGTCCCCGAGTGGATATCCTCAAGAATTATCTGACTTTCTTCTGGCGTGATACACTTCTGGCCGACTCCAGTCGTGCTTTCTCTGTACAATTGTCCCTTGATCACTGTAAGGCCTTGGATCGACAGACGATCTGTCGAGCCTCTTCTTCATTCTCTGGGAGCTCTTTCCTTAGGATATATGCGATGTACGGCACTGTCCAGTCGGGAGTGATGACCACAACTTCCATAATCAGGTCGACCACGGCTGGGACCTCAACTTCAGTCGGATCATTGGCACTCTTTGGCTGCGGGGCTTCTTCCATGAAAGGATCCTCCTGCACTGATGGAACATGAATGTGTTCCAAAAATACATTACTGGGAATGGCTTCCCTCTTGGACCCTATCTTCGCCAAATCATCCGCAGCTTGATTTTTCAGTCGGGGTATATGATGAAGCTCTAGCCCGTCGAATTTCTTCTCCAGCTTTCTCACTGCATTACAATAACCTGTCATAGCTGGGCTTCTGACATCCCACTCCTTCATCACTTGATTAACAACCAGATCCGAGTCGCCATAGACCATATAAGGCTGACGCCGAAAGTGAAATGGCCATGCGCAACCCATACAAGAGTGCTTCATATTCTGCTTCATTGTTGGAAGAATCAAAGTGAATCTGGAGAACATACTTGAGCTTATCTCCTCGGGGAAACCAATACAACCCCTGCACCAGAACCGTTCAGCATCTTGGAACCATCGAAAAACATAGTCCAGTGTTCCGAGTGAACTTGGGTCGGAAGTTGCTGTTCAGTCCACTCAGCGAGGAAATCTGCTATTGCTTGGGACTTGATGGCTTTCTTTGCCTCGAATTTGATATCAAGGGGAAGGAGTTCAATCGCCCATTTTGCCACTCAACCAGTTGCATCTCTGTTATGAAGAATTTCCGACAAAGGGGCGTCGCTGACGACTATAATGGAATGATCAGAGAAATAATGAGCAACCTTCTTCGTGGTCATATAGATCCCATAAACAAGCTTCTGATAGTGAGGGTATCTTTGCTTTGATGGGGTCAGTACTTATGAAAGATAATAAACTGGGCGTTCAACTTTGAAGGTTTTTCCTTCTTCTTCCCGCTCGACCGTAAGTACGGTACTGACGACTTGTCCAGTAGCTGCAATGTAAAGTAGCAAAGGCTCCTTGCTGATTGGAGCAGCAAGCACCGGCTGGGTGGAGAGCAGAGCTTTGAGCTCTGCAAACGCTGCATCAGCTTCTAGAGTCCACTCGAACTTGTCTGACTTCTTCATCAGTCGGTAAAGAGGCAATGCCTTTTCACCGAGGCGAGAGATGAATCGACTTAAAGCGGCCAAGCATCCAGTAAGTTTCTGGACATCGTGCACACGCACAGGGCGCTTCATTCGGAGTATGGTGCCAACCTTTTAGGGGTTAGCATCGATTCCTCGCTCAGAAACGAGAAAACCGAGTAACTTTCCACCAGGAACTCCAAATGTACACTTTGATGGATTAAGCTTGATATCATACCTCCTGAGATTGGCAAATGTTTCAGCAAGGTCAGTCAACAGGTCGGAACCCTTTCATGACTTGACCACTATACCATCCATGTATGCTTCCACATTCCGACTGATTTGAGTGAGCAAACACTTCTGAATCATCCTCATGAATGTGGCTCCGGCATTCTTGAGACCGGATGGCATGGTGACATAACGAAGCACCGAATGGAGTGATGAACGATGTTTTAATCTCATCGGGTCCATACAGACGGATCTGATGGTACCCGGAATAGGCGTCTAAAAAAAGACAACCTCTCGCATCCCGCAGTTGAGTCGACTATTTGGTCGATGCGAGGAAGAGGGAAATGATCTTTCGGGCAGGCCCGATTGATATGCTTGAAATCGATACACATGCGCAACGACTTGTCCTTCTTGGGGACCATGACAACGTTGGCGAGCCACTCTGAGTGGTAGATCTCTCGGATGAACTCTGCCGCTAAGAGTCGAGCCACCTCCTCGCCAATGGCCTTTCTCTTACGGGCCGGCGGACCGAAGATACTCTTTAACTGGTTTGAATTTTGGGTCGACTCGTAGGCGGTGCTCAGCCAGCCCCCTGGGAACACCCGGCATGTCAGCAGGCTTCCATGCAAAGATGTCCCAATTCTCACGGAGGAACTGGATCAGCGCTTCTTCCTATTTTGAGTCGAGTGTTGTTGAGATGTTGGTCGGAGCAGCATCGGGATCAGTTGGGTGAATGTGAACCTATTTCGTCTCGCCAGTCGACTGGAATGCTGACTCCCTAGCGGGCTTCTTAGCTCGCAACAAATCACTCGGACCCGCAGTTTTCTGATACTCTTGTAGCTCTACCACTGCCAACTAAGCATCGGCGATCCTAGAGCCTTTCTGGAAGCACTCTTCTGCATTCTTCCGATTGCCCGTGACAGTGATCACGCCCTTGGGACCAGGCATCTTCAGTTTAAGATACACGTAACATGGTCGGGCCATGAAACGTGCATAAGCTGGTCTCCCGAATAGCGTGATAAGCGCTCGAAATCCACGACCTCAAAGGTCAACTTTTCTTTCCCGAAATGCTTTGAATCACCAAAAACTACATCAAGAGCAATTTGGCCGAGTGACTCAGCCTTCTTTCCAGGAATGACTCCGTGGAAGCTCATGTTACTGGTACTGAGTCTGGACATCGGAATGCCCATCCCTTTCAACGTCTCCGCGTATAATATATTCAAACCACTACCACCATCCATCAGGACTTTGGTCAGTCGAGTGCCTTCGACAACTGGGTCGACCACCAATGCTTGCCTCCCAGGGGTGGCAATGTGCGTCGGGTGATCAGACTGGTCGAATGTGATGGCGGTCTGGGACCATTTTAGATAATTGGGAGTCACCGGAGCAACCAAGTTTACTTCCTGATTGATAACCTTCAATCGACTTTTGCTTTCGACGCCAAAAAATCATCGTGGTGGAATTGACCGGGGATATCCACCATCATTGTCATCTCTATCCTCAACTTTATGCATCTCCTTATCCTTATCCTTGGGTTGCTTCCCTTGGAACTGCTGAATCAAGAGCCGACACTGTCGAATGGTATGTTTCGGGTAAATGAGTTTACCCTCTTCATCTTTCTTTGTATGAATATGACATGGTAAATCCAGCACGTCGTTCCCATCCTGGTCTTTCACCTTCTTAGGGTTCCAAGGACCCTTGGGTTTCCCCTTGAACTTTCCCGGGGTCACTGCCAAGGCCTCTCCGGGAGCCGCTGGCTCGGCTTTGCGCTTCTGCTTCCGACTGGAATTTCCTCCGCCGGTCTCATTGGCGGCCGATTTATATTTACCACTCCGGAGCCGATCCTCTTCTTCACCATTTGCATATTTGGTGGCAATCTCCATCATCCGACTCAGGGTCATATCTCTGGTTCGACCAAATTTCAAACTCAATTCTCTGTTCTTGACACCTTCCTTGAAGGCACAGACTGCCTGGTGATCAGATACATTCTCGACTGTGTGGTGCAAAGTGATCCACCTCTGGATGTAATCTCTCAAGGTTTCACTCGACTTTTGCACGCACGACTGCAACTCTGTCAAACCTGCTGGTCGTTTGCAAGTTCCTTCAAATGTCCTGACAAACACTCGAGCAAGATCTTCCCAAGTGTAAATACTGCTTTGGGTGCTAACTGATTCAACCACGCCTGGCTGAACCCTCCAACATAAGAGGTAAATGCTTCATGGCTACCTCATCGTTGCCACCGCCGATCTGAACCGCCACTCGGTAATCTTCAAGCCAAGTGTCGGGGCTTGGATTCTCCAGTGAACTTGCTGGCTCCAGTCGCCAACCTGAAGTTGGGAGGAATCACTGCGGCCCTGATGGCTCTGCTGAAACACTCTGGTCCCGAGACATGAACTCTACTGCTGGAAGGAACATCTCTATCATGGCCGTCTCGGTGAGCTCTGTTCCTGTCGACCAAACCTTGAACGATAATGGATCTCGCATCAAAGCCTGGTTCCACGGGTCGATTTGGAACTCTTCGCCAAAGACTGCTTTTGGCGTCTGTCGTCCTGCTGCCGAGGAGCGTATGATCCACCCCTTGGGGAGGAGGGCACTCGGCGTCAATCGTTGCGATCGAATCGGTGCTCATACTGCTCGCGCCCTTGTATTGATCATCACGCCGCCCCCACGTTCCTCACGCTGGGGCGATCTTGGACTATGGGCCGACTGGAATGAATTCGCAGCGACGGATCGGCTGTGAACCCTGTTCCGCGACGGTGATACAACTGAGTTTTGATCTCCTGCCGCCGGAGAAAATCCCTGATTTGCTGCAAACCTCTACCTGCCTCCGACTGGGAAGGCTGAATTGATTCTGCTATACGGGCGGCAGCTAAATTCTGAATCGGAGTTCGATATACCTGGGTTGGCGGTTGAAAGATCTGGCGTCGACTGGATTACGGAACCCTCGGTCACAGACGCTCGTCGAGTACTCGCTGAAGATTCTCGGTCGAGTGCGCTCGGCCAGGTTAATGGCGCGCATCCTCCAAGGCGCGAGCCTCGGGGGTTTCTCCAACGATAGGAGTGTGAAGTGCATCCATGTTCCGACGACGAAGCTCCTCCCTCTGGAGTGAAGTGAGGGGCTCGGGCAAGTACTCTTCGTGGGCTTGCACCGGATCTCCTCCACCGCCACCTTCGTTGGTGCGGGTGAATCCAGGGGGACTGCGTGGTCCATCGACCATCAGAACCTCTGCCGCCCGGGTCATCGCTATCGCTGGACGCGGTCTCTCTGAGCCGGTCGGCCAGGTCAAACAGGCCGTAGAGAGATTCGTCGGGCTCGATCGCCGCGACTTGGGGGATGGCCGACTGGCGAGCCACCGCATGCCTCACCCACCGCTGAAGCCTCGACCGACCGGAACGCTTGCGCCGGTGGGAGACTGGGAGTGAAGACAGCGCAGGATCCGACCCATACTGGGTCGACGGTTGCCGCAGGAGGACGCCATGCGGACACACGCAGCGAAAGTCGTCGCCGCCTGGATGGGGAGCGGCGTCCACGCCGAGTGGAGCCTCCACGAAGCCAAGCGGAGTCGTCGGCTGACGACGTGAGCGCACCGAGACGGATCTCGTGGCCGTCGACCGAACTCCACCAAAACCATGATGCCGGAGATCGAGAGAATCCCAACTTCTCCAATAATTCGCTAGAACACCTGCCCCACGGTGGGCGCCAACTGTCGTGGTTCTAAGTCTGACAGTAGAATGGGGGGTAGGTATGGAGAGGCAAGATCCCAGCTATGGAGTAGTTGTATACGCAAGGGATTTACGAGTTCAGGCCCTTCTCGGAGGAAGTAACAGCCCTACGTCACGGAGCCTGGAGGCGGTCGACTGGATTATCTGCGTATGTGCTATAGGGGTGCGAACCCTTCTACCTGTGGAGGGGGGTGGCTTATATACAGTGCGCCAGGACCCTAGCCAGCCCATGTAGTAGAGGGTTTAAGGTGCGTTAAAGCTAGGCGTTACTGGTAACGCCTTACATAAAGTGTCATTAAGGTCATAAAGACTAATTAACTACAGACCGTTTGGACACCGAGTGGCTCTTGGACTCTTGGTGGTCGAGTGGGTCTTCAGAGTCGAGTGTCTTTGAATCTGTCTAGTGGAAGCCTACCAGGTCGACTGGAAGGCTGCTTCTCTTGTGAATGTCCTTGTGGAGGGTACCTTTGGGCAGGTCTATGACCCTACCCCAGGTACATGACTTCATCAGGGGGTGCTCCCGCGGTATAAGTTATCACAGTCGAGAGGGGGTAATATCGACAACGACGACATACATACACGGGAAAATAACGTTTTCGGGGAGGGGGTATATCGAACCCCCCCCCCCACGTGTTGAAGTTATTGGGAGGGGGTTATATCGACAACGACAACATACGTACATGGGAAAATAATATTATCGGGGAGGGGGTATAGCGACCCCCTCGTGTTGAAGTTATCGGGAGGGGTATATCGACGACGACAGACCCGATAAAACATAAGAAAACGAAGAAGAAATACAAAGAGGAGAAGAAGAAAGGAATACAGGAGAAGATCAAAGAAAAAAAAAGAAGAAAAAATAGAATATCTATTTTTTCTTCTTCTATTCTATTCCTTTCTTCTTCTCCTCTTCTTTTTCTTCCTTTTTCCTCTTCTTCTCCTTTCTTCTTCTTCTTATTTTCGTTTTTCCTCTCCTTCTTTTACTTCTTCCTTTCCGACATGTAAAACTTTTCTTCCTTTTCTTTATTTTACGTTTTCCTCTACACTAACCTAAAATGCACTAACCTTATTTTTCCACTCCTTTTTTTTCTTCTAAATATGAACATATACATAAATTGACAAAAAATATGCACAAAAACAGATACATAAATTTTCCTATACATATACAATTGTTTTACAAATATGCACATATATATGAACATATACATAAATTGACCAAAAATACATTTATGAAAAAAATGATATGAACATGTACACACATATATACACATACACACACATATACAAAAAAATACATTTATGAAAAAATGCTATGAAATAAAAATGCAGGGCAGGGGCGGCGGCACGACAGGGCAGGGGCGGCGCTCGGGCGGCGTGTGACGGCAGCGAGGCAGGGCGGCGCTGGGTGGCAAGGCGGGCGCGACGGGCGGCCAAGACAGGGGGAGGAGCAGGGGAACGGGGCAGCACTCACAGCGAGGTGGCGTCGGCGACGAGGAAGGCTCGGGGACGGCAGACGGTGAAGGCGCCTCGGGGGCGAGGGCAGGGGCGCGCGGGCTCGGGGACGACGTCGGCGACGGCGACGGCGAGGCACGGGCGACGGCGACAGCGCTGTCGGGACGACGGCAGCGGCGGACGGCGTCGAGGCAGCCTGGCGGCGTCGATGAGCTCGGCGTCGTCAGGGGCAAATGGTCGATGAGAAACTGAAATATTCACAAGTCCTGGTTAAATACCAAGAGCATCGGTCCCAGTTCGTGGCACCAACCGGGACCAATGCCACCTTTAGTCCCGGTTGGTGCCACCAACCGGGACCAAAGGTCAGTTTTCGGCAGCCCGAAGGGCGGGAAGCGGCGGCCTTTGGTCCCGGTTGGAGGCACCAACCGGGACTAAAGGTGGGCATTGGTACCGATTGGTGCCACGAATCGGGACCGATGCCTACCTTCAGTCCCGGTTGGTGCCACCAACCGGGACCAAAGGCCTTGCGCTGCCCGCGGCCAAAAGTTTAGTCCCACCTCGCTAGTTGAGAGGGGCTCGGAGTGGTTTATAAGCCCCACTGCGGCTACCCTCTCGAGCTCCTCTCAAATGCAGGCTTACGGGCCTAATCTCACACTGTGTTGTTTGTGGGCCTATCGGGCCTTCTGCGGGCCTGAATCCTGGCCCAGGTTGGGTTTCTATTCGTATTCAGGCCGTGGTGGCCCAATAGGTGCAGTTTTTTTTTATTTTTTTTTTCCAGTTTTTTGTTTTGTTTTTTGCATTATTGATTTTCTTTTGTTCTTTGCTTTATTTTTTCACTCTTTTTGCTTTTAGGTCAGAAAAATTATAAACTTTCAGTTAGTGCCATTACTTTTCAAATTTGAATAGTTAAAATTTGAATTATTTGAAATTTGTGTGAATCACAAGTTTGTGATTAACTTTACTACAAAAATAGTATTTTTTCTATTTTTTTGTTTTGTTTTTTGCATTATTTATTTTCTTTTGTTTTTTGCTTTATTTTTTAATTCTTTTTGCTTTTAGGTCAGTAAAATTATGAACTTTCTGTTAGTGCCATTAGTTTTAGAAAAATTATAAACTTTCTGTTAGTGCAATTAGTTTTCAAATTAGAATAGTTAAAATTTGAATTTTTTGAAATTTGTGTGAATCACAAGTTTGTGATTAACTTTACTATAAAAATAGTTTTTATCCTTTTTTTGTTATTTTCTTTTGTTTTTTACTTTATTTTTTAATTCTTTTTGCTTTTAGGTCAGCAAAATTATAAACTTTCTGTTAGTGCCATTAGTTTTAGAAAAATTATAAACTTTCTATTAGTGCACTTAAACAAAGGGACCTTAAAATCATGTCCGTAGTCAAGTTCCCATATGTCCACTATGTAACCATAATATGTGTCCTTTCCCCTCTCGGTTGCTGCATCAAAGCGGACACCGCTGTTTTGGTTGGTGCTCTTTTGATCTTGTTCAATCGTGTAAAATGTATTCCCATTTATCTCGTATCCTTTGTAAGTCAATACAGTCAAAGATGGTCCCCTGGACAACAAGTACAGCTCATCACAAACAGCCTTAGCTCATCACAAACAGCCTTGTCATCTCTGAGACGTGTTTCCAACCAACTGCTGAAAGTCCTGATGTGTGCACATGTAATCCAGTCGTCGCACTGCTCCGGGTGTTAGGAGCGCAGACTGTTCTTGTGTTCATCGACATACGGGGTCACCAAGGTAGAGTTCTGTAGAACTGTGTAGTGTGCTTGAGACCAAGAATATCCGTCCCTGCATATTATTGAGTCCCCTTCAAGTGTGCCTTTTCCAGTCAGTCTCCCCTCATACTGCGATTTAGGGAGACCTATCTTCTTAAGGCCAGGAATGAAGTCAACACAAAACCCAATGACATCCTCTGTTTGATGGCCCATGGAGATGCTTCCTTCTGGCCTAGCGCGGTTACGGACATATTTCTTTAGGACTCCCATGAACCTCTCAAAGGGGAACATATTGTGTAGAAATACGGGCCCCGGAATGACAATCTCGTCGACTAGATGAACTAGGACGTGCGTCATGATATTGAAGAAGGATGGTGGGAACACCAGCTCGAAACTAACAAGACATTGCGCCACATCACTCCTTAGCGTTGGTACGATTTCTGGATCGATCACCTTCTGAGATATTGCATTGAGGAATGCACATAGCTTCACAATGGCTAATCGGACGTTTCTGGTAGAACCCCCCTCAATGCAACCGGAAGCAGTTGCGTCATAATCACATGGCAGTCATGAGACTTTAGGTTCTGGAGCTTTTTCTCTGGCATATTTATTATTCTCTTTATATTCGACGAGAAGCCAGTTGGGACCTTCATACTGAGCAGGCATTCAAAGAAGATTTCTTTCTCTTCTTCAGAAGAGCGTAGCTGGCAGGACCTTCATAGTGCTTCGCAGGCATGCCGTCTTTTTTCGTGGAAGCGTTGCAGGTCCTCCGTGCCTCGTGTATCTTTTGTCTTCCCATACACGCCCAAGAAGCCTAGCAGGTTCACGCAAAGGTTCTTCGTCACGTGCATCACGTCGATCAAAGAGCGGACCTCTAGGTCTTTCCAGTAGGGTAGGTCCCAAAATATAGATTTCTTCTTCCACATGGGTGCGTGTTTCTCAGCGTCATTCGGAACAGCTAGTCCGCCGGGACCCTTTCCAAAGATTACGTGTAAATCATTGACCATAGCAAGTATGTGATCACCGGTACGCATGGCGGGCTTCTTCCAGTGATCTGCCTCGCCTTTGAAATGCTTGCCTTTCTTTCGACATTGATGGTTGGTTGGAAGAAATCGACGATGGCCCAGGTACACATTTTTCCTGCAGCTTCCCAGGTATATACTTTCAGTGTCATCTAAACAGTGCGTGCATGCGTGGAATCCCTTGTTTGTCTGTCCTGAAAGGTTACCGAGAGCGGGCCAATCGTTGATGGTCACGAACAGCAATGCCTTTAGGTCAAATTCCTCCTGTTTGTGCTCATCCCACGTACGTACACCGTTTCAATTCCACAGCTTTAAAAGTTCTTCAACTAATGGCCTTAGGTACACATCAATGTCGTTGCCGGGTTGCTTTAGGGCCTTGGATGAGAACTGGCATCATAATGAACTTCCGCTTCATGCACATCCAAGGAGGAAGGTTATACATACATAGAGTCACGGGCCAGGTTCTGTGATTGCTGCTCTGCTCCCCGAAAGGATTAATGCCATCCGCGCTTAAAGCAAACCATACGTTCCTTGGGTCACTTGCAAACTCATCCCAGTACTTTCTCTCGATTTTTCTCCACTACGACCCGTCAGCGGGTGCTCTCAACTTCCCATCCTTCTTACGGTCCTCATTGTGCCATCGCATCAACTTGGCATGCTCTCCGTTTCTGAACAGACGTTTCAACCGTGGTATTATAGGAGCATACCACATCACCTTTGCAGGAACCCTCTTCCTAGGGGGCTCGCCGTCAACATCACCAGGGTCATCTCGTTTGATCTTATACCATAATGCACCGCAACCGGGCATGCGTTCAGATCCTTGTACGCACCGCGGTAGAGGATGCAGTCATTAGGGCATGCATGTATCTTCTGCACCTCCACTCCTAGAGGGCATACGACCTTCTTTCTGCGTATGTACTGTCGGGCAATTCGTTATCCTTTGGAAGCTTCTACTTCAATATTTTTAGTAGCTTCTCAAATCCTTTGTCAGGCACAGCATTCTCTTCCTTCCAATCGCAGCAATTCCAAAGACGGTACCAAGCTTTGTGTTGCCATCTTCGCAATTGGGGTACAACCCTTTTTGTGATCCTCTAACATGCGATCGAACTTCAGCTTCTCCTTTTGACTTTCAGATTGCGTCCTTGCATCGACAATGACCCGGCAGAGATCATCATCATCGGGCACATCGTCTGGTTCCTCTTGATCTTCAGCAGCTTCGCCCGTTGCAGCAGCATCGTGCACATCGTCTGGTTCCTCTTGATGTTCAGTAGTATCACCGTATTCAGGGGGCACATAGTTGTCATCGTACTCTTCTTCTTCGCCGACATCCATCATAACCCCTATTTCTCCGTGCCTCGTCCAAACATTATATTGTGGCATGAAACCCTTGTAAAGCAGGTGGGTGTGAAGGATTTTCCGGTCAGAGTAAGACTTCGTATTCCCACATATAGGGCATGGACAACACATAAAACCATTCTGCTTGTTTGCCTCAGCCACTTGAGAAAATCATGCACACACTTAATGTACTCGGAGGCGTATGCATCACCGTACATCCATTGCCGGTTCATCTGCGTGCATTATATATAATTAAGTGTGTCAAAAACCATTACAGAACATCATGAATAGATAATTAAGTGACCAAATTAATAGAAGTTCATCATCACATTAAAATCAAAGTACATACATAGTTCTCATCTAACAACATAAAGCTCTGCAGAGCACCTAAATTAATTAAACCATACATTGAAACTATGTAAAACATTTCAATGCGAAAACAAATGCGATCATAATGGCAACCAAGGTAACAATTGATCCAACGGCATAATGATACCAAGCCTCGGTATGAATGACATATTTTCTAATCTTTCTAATCTTCAAGCGCATTGCATCCATCTTGATCTTGTGATCATCGACGACATCCGCAACATGCAACTCCAATATCATCTTCTCCTCCTCAATTTTTTTTTTATTTTTTCCTTCAAGAAATTGTTTTCTTCTTCAACTAAATTTAACCTCTCGACAATAGGGTCGGTTGGAATTTCTGGTTCACATACCTCCTAGATAAATAAAATCAATGTCACGTTGGTCGGCATAATTTTCATAAACAATAAATGAAGCAATAGTTATAAAGATAATATATACCACATCCGAATCATAGACAGGACGAGGGCCGACGGGGGCAGATACCAAACCATCACACTATATAATAACAAGCAATAAAATAGTAAGAAAATTAGACAAGTATATATCTCTAAAGCAAGAATTTTTTTTCTTTCAGAAAGAAGATAAGACAAAAGAGGCTCACCACGGTGGTGCCGGCGACGAGATCGGCGCGGGCGATCGACGACAGTGAAGAAGGGGACGGGGCGTGACGGGCCTCTAATATAAACCTAGACAAATCTCAGGAAAAATAGAGTTCGGAGGTCGTGCTTCGAGAGGAGAAAGCTTAACTAGTGTGGCTCGGGCATTTCACAAACACCTCATGTGCATAGGAGGTGAGCTAGAGCACCACAAAGCCCTCCCCCCCCCCGGCCAGAGAAAAAAAGAGCTGTGGAGTGCTGCTTTCGCGGACAAGGGGTATATCTAGGCACCCCAATGGTCCCTGTTCGTGGCACGAACCGGGACTAAAGGGCAGCCTGTTGTCCCGGTTCAAGCCACCAACCGGGACCAATGGTGGTGGGCCAGGAGCCAGGCCCATTGGTCCCGGTTCATCCCACCAACCGGGACCAAAAGGTCCAGACGAACCGGGACAAATGGCCCACGTGGCCCGGCCGGCCCCCTGGGCTCACGAACCGGGACCAATGCCCCCATGGGTCCCGGTTCTGGACTGAACCGGGACTAATGGGCTAACCCGGCCTAGACCAAAGCCCTCTTTTCTACTAGTGAAAGCAGAGATGTTGTCCTGCGGAGCATCTCCTGAGGAACACACCTATATGAATTTGACTGTTAACGTTGCAGTCTGTGAGAAGTGGGTGCTCTCTAATAAATTCATTAATGGCCCTGGAGTACGACGTATACGCTCCACTCGCGGGGAAGCCTTGCGGCAGCCCAGTATCGGTCAAGAATTTGTGTGTGAAACTAGTCTCGCAGAAAACTTGTAGTTCAAGGCATAATCCACTATTCAAGTTGTGATGTAGTGTAGCATAAATGTAGTGTAGCATACTTGTAGTTCAACTTCACAGTCTCCACTAAGCACCGGTATATAAACAATGTTTTGTAACCAAATGGTGAAATGTGCCAATGAGACTTTGTGGAGAATTGTTGGAACTTGCTAGTGGGCTTTTGGCCCAAAGCCCAACTAAAATTCTGAAATTCTCTTGGCCCATTCATGCACATATGTGAGTTGATGAGTGAGTGAGGCTAAAGTTTAGTCCCATCTCATAAGTTGAGAGAGAGTTGCACCTCTTTATAAGGTGAGCTCTTCTACCACTTATATGAGCATGAGAAGTGGAGACCTACACGCGCACTCCTCCTCCTCGCTCGCCTCGCCACGCCACGCCACGCCACGACATGCCTTGCGGGATTGAGCCGAGCCGAGGACAGAGCTATGCACGTTGTCTATATTTTTGCTGCTCGGGCGGGAAAAATTAACGAGTCATTAATTAATAATTAACGGACGCGTTAATTACTGAACAGTTTCCAATTCTTTTGGATCGTGACGACTCGGACGTGGGGTTTACTCCCACGACCAACCCGGCCCGCACTATTCTACCCTAGCCGCAACCGCTTCATATGGTTTCTCACCACCGTTCCAGATCATTGCGCCGCCAAACAAGTCTTCTCCATCCCTCCTTTCGGCGTGCACCGGGAGAAGCGACAGTAGGCCTCCGGAACCACGCCTCTCGTGATCCTCTATGGGAGAGGGGCAATCAGGTTTTTGGGGAGCGCACTCGCGCGACTGCTGGCAGCGACGACTTCGTGAACAACGACTTCTTCCCCGACCTCGGCAACCTCATCCTCGACGACATGGGCGACAACGTCAACACCGGCGGTGCTGCTCCCGCTGCACCGTATGTGATTCTATCTTTCCTATTCGAGATCGTGGTAGAATTCATGTTTCTAGTATGTGCCCTAGATGTGATATGTTCATCTGCTATGCTAGTTCGCATGATTAGTTCAATCTCTGCTACTTAAGTAATGATTTATCTTCTGTTTATTCGGATTAAATCTCGTAGTAATTTGCTCATATTTCCAACAGTCATCACCCCACCAAAATTGCGAGATCGTGTCAGTTATTCCATAAAAAAGTAAGAAAACATCCTTTCCCCCTTAGAATAAACATCTCATAGGTAGGGATGGCTTGAATAATATACTTGAGTAGAACTTCCTTTCCTCCTATGATAATTTTTTCCTTCCACCCGCTGATTTTTATGACAATACAATCGATCAAATACTGAAAACAATCAGACTTATCCAAACCCACATTGGCTTATAGACCAAAATACTTGTCATTGAGAGCCTCTATCGAGATATTCAAAATTGAGCAAATTTGTTCTCTGGTGTGCAGTCTCGTATTTGGACAAAAAATATGCTAGAGTTTTCAACGCTCGCCATTTATCCCGAGGCGACACAATACAAAGCAGACATTGATTTCAGAGCCTCGTCATGGCGAAGGTTCACTTTCATGAGGATCCACGAGTCATCGGTAAAAATAAGATTGGTAATAGGGGAGCCTCTCTACAAACCTTAATACCAAAAGAAATATTTCCATTATACTCTGCATGCGCCAAAAGAGCAGTAAGATCCTTTGTACAAAATAAGAAAAGATAAGGGTACGTATAGAGGATCTCCTTGTCTTAAGCCTCTTGTAATTGAAACTTTCACTTTCTTCATCATTATTCGAGACCCTGTAATCGACAGTGGAAACACATTGCATAATAAGACTCGCCCATCTCTCCTAAAAACAAAGTTTCAAGACCTGAGCTAACATCTCTCATGTATACTTTTCTTTTTAGTTTCTATTTATTTCAGCCAAAAAAGTTTTTTGTTGCCTTTTCAACATGAGGGGCAAAATTGTCTTTTATTTTCTCGCTTAGCATTGTTAGTGAGTAAAATTGACAAAAATGTCATATAAGGAAAACTATTTTGCGTTAGTGTCAAATTGGAAAGAAAATATTACTTCGGGCCAAATAGGGAGGTAGATTGTAAGAAAGGGTCAAATAAGGAAGTTTCTAAAAAGGAAATGGCTTTGTAAAGCTCACTCTCCCACTCACTAGTCGCTCCCCCGCAGAAGATTTATCCCCAACCGTAACCCTAGATCCCCTTCCTCCACCCGGGTAGCCATGGCTCTGCCGCTGACGGCCTCCATTCCCCTCCCTGATGAGCTCCTGGAGGAGATCTTCCTCCGCTTGCCCACCCTAGACACGCTCGCATGCGCCTCCGCCACCTGCACCTCCTTCTGTCGCGTCATCAAAGGGCGCGCCTTCCGCCGCCGCTTCCGCGCGTTGCATCGGCCTTCCCTCCTCGGCTTCATGGACGCGGCCGGACTCCAGCCCGCCCAGGCGCCGCACCCCTCCGCCCCGCTGACCGCCGCCCTCGGTCCGTGCGGCGCGGATTTCTCCTTCGTCCCGACCGTTGTTTCTTCCTCATCCTACATCCTGCCCGAGGAGGAAGGCCCCCGTTGGCGTCCTCGTGACGCCCGCGATGGTCGTGTCCTCCTCGATTGGATCTCGCTCCAACCACGCGTCGTCAAGAACTGGAGCTACTCTGGAAAAGGCTCCGAAGTAAGCATCCTCATGGAAAGGAGGGAGCTCATTGACTTCTTCGACGATGGTCGCCGCCTTGTTTGGACCAAACGGGAGCGGTGCAACGCCGCCGACTTTCACCTCGCCATCTGTGACCCCCTGTCCAAGAGATACGTGTTGCTTCCAACCATACCTGAGGACCTCGCCACTCAGCCACAGGATCGCCTTTGGGAATTTGAGCCCGTACTTGCTCCAAATACCAGCGATGAGAGCGAGGAGAATCATTTCAAGGTGATATGCATAGCAAGATACCTGAAAAAGCTTGTCCTCTTTGTTATCCAGTCCACAACTATGCAATGGTGTATGGTCGAGTCCCCTGTCCTCCCTTCTTTGGACGACATGTCCTATTTTGACTGTGTACGCGGCTGCTTCTGCTGGACACAATGTTGGTTTTGTAGTGATAATTTGATGGTGCTTGACACATGCACTTTGAGGTTTTCAGTTGTCAATTTTTTCACCGGCTACCATCTGCAGCTCAGAGATACTTACCCGGGCTTTCTTCGTCGGCGCCCGAATGCAGTTGTTGTGGGTAGGGAAGGAGCCATTGAGATGTTTTCTCTTGTTGGTCAACATGGGTCATTTGCTCTCCATCATACCTCTCTACAGGATAATTCGCATGAATGGAAGCTTGAGAAGATTGTACAACTACCTGGGCAGTATCAGGAGTATTCTATTTCCACAGTGGGTGCAGCCGAGGGATTCTTGTTCTTCCAGGGCGCTCCGCTTGGCATTGAGTTTCAGAATGTTGATTGTTACTCAATGGATGTCAAAACTTATGAAATTACCAAGGTCTATACAAAGATGGGGAATTTCTTTGATCGCAAACGTGCCATCCCCTACTTTAGCTTCCCAAGGCTGTTATCAGAACCAACTATTTGATCAACTGGTAAGCCTAATCATATTATTTTTTGTTGTCATTGGGTGCACAATTTTCTTGTTCTCCTCACATGGTTATGAACAGACTTAGTTATTGTGCTACTGAGTTTAATTGCCTTGTCAAACTAGCTAGGAGATGTACCCAATTCATGCTTTGATTTCGCACATATATTTAACAATTACATCTTAGAAGTTCCTTTATTAGTAAAAAAAGACATACTAGTTTGGAAAGATAATATTTGTTGCTCCATCTTAGGAGTGAAAATGGCTTCGCTTGCATCATCATATGGTACATCTTTAGTCAAACTTTGCACTTACACAAGAATGTTGCATAGCCTGTAAGTTAAAAGCTGTTAGTCGTCTATTTACGAGGACTCCTTATTTATCTTGCTCTGTTTCCAAGACCAGATAGGGTTCACTTGTTATGATCTGCAAATGTTTATGTATATTGCTTCCAAACTGCAATTGAATACATTGGAAAGATTCCCATTGCATCAACTGTGGTAGCTTCAAATTTCTAACTAAATACATTTGTGCAGACATGAACTCGCTCTCTAGTTACTTTGGTCTTGCTTGGGTCATATACCTGGAGCTGGATGCCGAATGGTCAAGATGGTGCTGATGTAGTTTCATATGTCTGTATTGAGCGTCGTATGTACTTCCTCCATCCGAAAATACTTGTCATCAAAATGAACAAAATGGAGTGTATCTATGTAAGCAAAAGATGCTGGCAACAAGAGTCGTACTGATGTTTGTGTTGGGAGATTGGCAGCCAGGTTATTTTAGTCCAGATCGTCTATCAGTACACGAGAGTTCTAGTTTTTCTCTGTATGAGTGGATGAGTTAGTTAATATCTTCTATTAAGATTCTTCTGATAAGTTCATCTATAATGCCTGCCAAATTGTGGATGAGTTGGTATGGTTCAGTTCCTTGAGCACTACAAAAATAGATGTTTTCATTGCATAGAACCAGAGGATGCCTGAGAGTCCATCATGCATATGGCTGATGCATGTAATGTAAACATAAACTGTGGGAGCATCAGGTTTCATATCTCCAACGCCTTGTGTCCGTCAGTCTCCATGCACGTCTACTGCTCCTCTGTCAGCTCAACTTTGCCTGGCTTGCTTCCACCATTCTCACCTCCATCTTGATGCTTCTCCGCCTCTCTTGCAAGAACATGTTCTTCATCGCCTCCCTCGCCAGTTGGTCCTGATATGATTCTGGGTTCCTACAACAGCATCTACCTCCGCTAGCGGTGTATCTATATCTTCTTGCACCAATTCAGTGTCATGATTGTTCGTCGACGCAGGTTCAGTCTCCAAAAATATTCTGGGAAGAAGTATTGAACTAGACAAGCTTCCTCCTTTTGGGGCAGCACGCAGGAGGAAATCTCCGGCTTGAGTGGGGTTCCACATGGAAAACAACGTGACGCTTGTAAGGACATCTTGTGTTGTTTTCATGGTCCATCTCCAATAACTGACGTTTAAGAGACTTTGCAACAGTGGCAGGGCCAGGGATATACCATGTATCATGCATTCCCAAATTTCTATGCTACAGGTAAAAGCATGCCTTTTATTGTTTTCTTTTGCTGCCGGATGCAATTCTGTGACAACAACCAGTAGTCATATGGATAAATCATTTCAGCATCAGATTTGCAACAGGCGTATGAGTTGATATCTTCAAGAGTAAAATCCTTCTGACTAGTACATGTTGATCATCCTTGAGCCAACTTAAATGTCAAATGAGTAACTTGATTGGCAATCACATTAATTTGGAACCTCGGTGCTATAGTTTCATTTTTCATCGGCACTTTAATATCCTTTGATATCGCTATAACTCTGAAGGCTGTAATAGTGATTTGCTTTGAGCCATATTTTCAGCTCATATTTTTATCTTGCAAAAATTGTGCTGGAGTACAATCTGTATGTACATTTACATGTACATTATAATACAGCTAGCTGTGGACTGATACATAGCAGTTGAAAATGAAGTGGAACGCTGAGCCAACGGGAAGGTTATATGCTGAGAGACCTGATTTTGGCACTTTATTGCTTATTTGATGTCCTTTTTTCTCTATCCATCTTGCTCTCTTAACAAATACTGCTTTGTATCCATCTATTCTAAGCCTGTGAGCACCATTGTATCCATCTGTTGTGAGGTGAATGAGTTAGTCAAAATGTATTTCCAAGTACCAAAAGGAGTTGGTCAATATCTGGGCACATGTATTGAGTGTTATTTTGTTCATCTACTCATAATAATCTTAGTGCCAAAGCGATTAACTTTTCCAAGTCCATAAACAACCCAGTTTAATCGCTTCCAACTGAGTTAAACTGCACTGTGCCATAGCAATAAACTGAAGTGAAAGATATGCTACTTCACACAGATCAAATAACACTCAAGTGAAAGATAAACTTCCAATTGGTTTTCATGCCATCTATATGTACATGTTAAAACGGTAAAAAGAAAATGTTTAAAACAAGAAAAAAAAAAGGGGCATTCCGAGAATTGAACTCGGGACCTCTCGCACCCTAAGCGAGAATCCTACCACTAGACCAAATGCCCTCTGTTATTTGTCCTAAGCAGTAAATATGTTTTTGTAAAATAAAATTTAAAATGAAATTAATAATGTACTCCTATACTAGTATATGGTATATTCGGTCAAGCGTAGAAGGATTGGCGGTTACTAGGGAGAGATTTTCGTTCGGAATCGCCATCAAGTTGTTGAGTCTCCTCTCTCGGTAGATCAGAGCTGCACGGACGTGGTGTCCACCGTTGTTCGACTCTGCATTGCTGCCCACCGTTGGTGGTGATCGGTCGTGATCCTAATTTTGCGCGCATGGCAGAGAAGAGAACATCGAGACGATGGGACATGAGTCAACGGCGATCTACCATCCCTCCCGGCCCGGCTGGGTGCACGGCGGCCCTACGAGGCGCCGACTTCCCGAGATTACGGTTGGGGAGTCGCCGGTCCAATCGAGCAGTGCCGGCGTGAAAGATTTTGTGGAGCGGCGGCTATGTCTCATGGCCGTGGAAGGGCTACTGGTGGATCCGGAGCAATTGAGGATGAAGCCGAATAGCCGATACTAGTGGATCCGGAGCATGCACTGGTGGGTAAGGTGCTCTCTCCCACTGTCCTGCACATCCAGACGATCTCGTCGGCAATGAGGCCGGCATGGCGGCAATCCCGGGTAAAAATCAAGAAAATGAGTGCATCTGCATTCAGTACTGGTGTCCCTTGGGTAACAAGAAATTCCAGAGTATATAACACAAGCATCTTGTTTTTCATGTTGTACTGTAACACGCCGCAATCAAGAGCAACAGCAGGCCGTAAAGGTCAAAACCTGCACCAGCTTCCAGTAACTCGTGTAGCAAACAAAACAGAAATCACCAACTTCATCTAGGAGAACAAAAATGCTTCATCCGTTTTCCAGCTCTTGTTCAAGAAAGCGCAGCCTAACATACATGGCAAAGTGGCTAGGGCCTAGGGATCCGTCCGTTTACTCTTGTGTGAACAGAGCATCACAGGTCCGCAAAACATTCATTGTAACCTACAAAGTCCAAACAATGTGCACGGAATGTCTACGCACGGTCTTTTAGGCATCTTCCATTTGTTTCATGGATGAGATGAAGATGAATGAAACCATTATACAGACGACTTTTCCTTAGACGATCTGTGGACGACACTAAATCTGCGGCTGGGCTGCAATTTCTGCTTTGCATGGACGGTTCTAACCATATCGTCGTGCAAGCATCGGCTTGACTTTGTCGTGTGTATAGCAAGGTTGGAAGATGAATGACATCATAGTACATACATGCATCTCTACTTACAGCCGGCTATGTCAAGTTAATCAAGGTGCGGTATGAATTACGTCAGTTGTGTTTTGGTAGATTTCGGCCATTAAATACTCTTGCATGGGGTCCATGTTGTTACTTTCCACCACTGGTGGATCTATATCTTCTTACACAAACTCCATGACATGATAGTTCTTGATGTGTGGTTCCATCTGCAACAGATAATAATGAACAATTGCTACCATTGCAATGTCTGAAATACAGATTAGGGGTCCAGGAACGTGCACTTCTATATCAAATGCCTAAAGATTTGCCTCGTGTGCACTGTGAAGAAAACAAAGCTCAGACCATGTTCTCCCTCTGGTTCATGCAGATATGTAGGATCTCCCCCTCTGGCAAACCTCGTGTCAATTCAGAAATACATCTCTAAAATAAATAAGGAAAATTTTTCAGTTCACAAATGCGTCTCTGAAAGAAATCTCTACTCCTAATGTCTTAGTCGGTATGTCGTTCGTTGGTTCCGTTGGTATCCCCCCAAGCGATCGATATATGCCCCACCAAGCGATCTCCCTCCCACCAATTTTCCCCTCCCTCCGAAAACCAACACCAGTTTTAATTCATCACCAAACCCACACGTCCCATGCCAAAAAAACCAAACCAAACCTTCCATCTTTCCATCGCACCCTTCCATATAAGACGCCAATCAAATCATATCGAAGGGTGGGTTTAAATCCTTCCATCCAAAATATATCGCATCACAAAAAACTTCCATAAACAACAACAATGTTCTCCTTCTGGTTCATGCAGATATGTAGGATCTCCCCCTCTGGCAAACCTCGTGTCAGTTCACAAATACATCTCTGAAATAAATAAGGACAATTTTTCAGTTCAGAAATGCGTCTCTGAAAGAAATAAGAACAATGTTTCAGTTCAGTTGACCATACTATAAAGAATGATCAATCACACATAAGGAACCCCTGAAAGGAAGAAGAAAACTTACCCTAACGCGGTTACTGGCACCAACTTCCTCAACCTTGCGCACAAACTGCTGTAGTGAGCACTTTAGTGATCTAAACGCTTTTATATTTCTTTACAGAGGGAGTATAAGGGATCAAGTGAGGGTGCCAGTCCACGTCTTGAGAAGATTGCCAAGGTCTTCCACGCGACAGCAAGAAACATGCAGTTCTGAATAAATCCAGAGACGTGCTACTTTCCAAAAACAATTTTGTTCTTACTCATTTGTGCAGACAAAAGAGTCCACATATCATGTTGACTTGCAGGAATTGAACAGATCATTCCAATACCACTATAATGCATAACGCGAAAGGGCGGCAACCAGCATCTACAAGAATCGATCACCTAACTGCACACACAAGCTACAAGCATATCTCTGAATATTTGACTTGCCATGCCATATATGCAGTAAACTACTCAAATTCCAGCAGGTCCTCTATTTTCCGGTTGTCTTTTTGCATATTTTATTAGGTGGCTTGATTTCACTAGAAGAGCACCATCAGCAAGTAACTGAAAAACGTGCCTACAGATCGATCACCTAATCGAAGAGGAATCATCGTCCTTGATGGCAAGCATATGCACCTCGTTGTCAGGCCAGGCGCGAAGTTTGAAGGTCGGGGATGTAGAGTAGGACGAAGCCGAGGCTGTGGGATCTAGCGCGAGCTTGGCCCGCGTCGCCCTCTCCTTCCTCTTCTTCTTACCTCCATCATCCGGCGGCGCCTACTCCCTCTCCGCCGACGTGGGCTTGGGCGGCTGCCTCGGCTTGTAGGGGGCCAACAGTGGGGTCAGTGTTGGTGGAGGAGGATGGCGGCATGGAGGGACAGTAGCGGGACTAGTGGCTTAGTCGGCGCCGACGCAACCATGGGAATTGGGGATCGAGGTGGGTTGCGTTTTTTTAGTGGGAACAATTGAGGTGGCTTCGCGCCATCTTCTTTCCTCACCACTTCTGGGCCCAAATGGGTGTTTGTGGGCCGATTGATATGAGCCTCACATGCGAGTTTATATCCCAGCCACCAAACTCCCAAAGCCCTGTCACGATCACGATGAGCCGCCGCCTCCGCACACCGGCGCCCCCGATGGACGACGACGACCTCCTCGGGGAGATCCTGTTGCCGCTTATAGGTAGCCAACTGTTACAGTGGAGCTCATCATCGGTAACTCTACAAATAAGCTTGCTTGGATCACTGCTCTTGAGGTGCTCCGCTCTCTTTCTCGCATCGAAGCCCATCAATGTGGTGTAGTTGAAGCGGGGAGAAGATGGTGGTCTAGATCGGATTCGTGCATGAACCCGGTGGCTGTTGGGAGTGTCTACGGTGCCAACCACGACGGTTGGCTGCCGGCCGGGTCCACCACGCCTCCGTATCAAATGGCTGAAGGGCAGCTGTTCTTCAACATCCCGAGCAAGGAGCGAAAAGGGAGGGAATGTTTCATCTTCAAGGAGTCTGCAACAAAGGTGTCATGCAGGACTCACCGTTCAAGTGGTGCAGTCCCCGGCGACGACAAGGTTGTACGTATATGAGAGAAAGAATCTGGGGACCCGAAGGCGTTTTCAGTGTGGTCGTTAATGTCCTCTATGTGAAAGACAGGGACCGTTTTACTATTTAGATTTAGTTTTGTGCCCATTTTGTAATTTGCTACATCGTTCACACAAAAAAAGTCAATCTCCCACTCACTAGTTGCTCCCAGCCGAAGATTTATCCCCAACCCGTAATTCTCGATCCCCTTCTTCCATCCCAGCCGCCATGGCCGCGCCTCCATCCGGCGCCGGCCTCCATCCCCATTCGCGGGGAGCTCCTGGAGGAGATCTTCCTCCGCCTGCTCACCCTAAATTTTATTTTATTTTTCTAAAATAAAATTTATGATGAATTTAATATTTGGTATATTCGGTCAAACATAGAAGGATCGGCGGTTACTAGGAAGAGATCTTCGTTTGGGATCTTGCTGGTTACCTCATCCGAGCTAGCCAGGATGCAACTCGGACTCCAAGCGCGTCCTGCTGCTGCCGCCCTTTCAAAGCCTTGAGGCAGATAGCCTCCACGCGTTCCTTCTGCTCCTCCGTCAAGTCCCTATTTTGTGAACAGATCATCACATGTCTGAAAAACATTCATTGTAACCTACAAAGTCCAAATAACATACCTACAAAGTCCAAACAATATAATGTGCACAGAATGTCTAGGGCACGACTTCTGTGATTTTTTAGGCATCTTCCATTGTTGTTTCATGGATGAGATGAAGATGAATGGCATCATACATACATGCATGTTTACTTAGAGCCGGCTATGTAAAGTTAATCAAGGTGCAGTATGACTTACGTCAGATGTGTTTTGGTTGATTTCGGCCAGCAAATCCTCTTACACGGGGTCCATGTCGTTACTTTCCCTCATTGGTGTCTATATCTTCTTGCACAAACTCCATGACATGATAGTCACTAGTAGAAACCACGACGGAGGTTCAGTCCCAAGGATCGGGTCTTCCTGTGTGGTTCTATCTGCAACGGATAACAATGAACAATTGCTACCATTGCAATGTCTGAAATACAGATTAGGGATCTAGGAACGTGCACTTCTAAATTAAATGCCTAAAGATTTGCTTCCTGTGCACCGTAAAGAAAACAAAGTTCTCAGATCATGTTCTCCCTCTGGTATGACTCTTCTTCCACTCGCGGTTCATGCAGTTATATAGGATCTCCCCCTCTAGCAACCTCGTGTCAGTTCAGAAATGCATCTATGAAAGAAATAAGGACAATGTTTCAGTTCAGAAATGCGTCTCTAAAAGAAATAAGAACAATGTTTCAGTTCAGTTGACCATGCTCTGAAGACTGATCAATCACACATAACAAAATGGAAGGAACCCCTGAAAGGAAGAACGAAGCTTACCCTAACGCGGTTACTGGCCCCAAGTTTCTCAACCTTGTGCATGAACTGCTCTAATGCGTATAAGGGATCAATTGAGGGTGCCAGTCGGCGTAAAGCTTGATCAGATTGCCAAGGTCCTCCACCTGACAACAAGACACAAACTGCAAATTAGGCAGAAAAGCTTGATCAGATTGTCAAGGTCCTCCACCTGACAACAAGACAAAAACTGCAAATTAGGCAGCCAAAAGCAGTCACAATAATCACGTGTATAATGTGAGCAATACCAAGTTCTAATCTTCGTTCATATTTTGAATTTGGATGCGAAACATGCAGTCAGTTAGTTCTAAGTAAATATAGGGATGTACTACTTTTCAAATATGCTTTGTTCTTACTCATTTCATTTGTGCAGACAAAGAGTCCCATATCATGTTGACTTGCACGAGTTGAACAGATCATTTCAATGCAACTATAATGCATAACGCGAAAGGATGGCAACCAACATCTACAAGAATCGTTCACCTAACTGCACACACAAGCTACAAGCATATCTCTGAATATTGGACTTGTCATGCCATATATGCAGTTCCAGCAGGGCCTCTATTTTCTTGTTGTCTTTTTGCATATTTTATTAGGCGACTCGATTTCACTACAAGAGCACCATCAACAAGTAATAGAAAAGTGTGCCTACAAATCGATCATGTAATCGAAGAGGAATCATCGTCCTCGGTGGCAAGCATACGCGCACACCTCGGTGCCAGGCCGGGCGCGGAGTTTGAAGGCCGGGGATGTAGCGGAGGACGACGTCGAGGCTGTGGGGTCGAGCATGAGTTTGGCACATGTTGCCCTCTCCTTCCTCTTCTTCTTGCCTCCATCATTCGGCGACGCCTACTCCCTCTCTGCCGCTGCGAGCTTGGGCGGCTGCCTCGGCTTTTATGGGGGCAACGCTGGGGTCGGAGTTGGTGGAGGAGGATGGCGGCATGGAGGGACATTCACGGGACTAGTGGCTCGGACAGCGCTGACGCAGCCATGGGAATTGGGGATCAAGGTGGGTTGCGTTTTTTTAGTGGGAACAATTGAGGTGGCTTCGCGTCATCTTCTTTCCTCACCGCTTTTGGGCCCAAATGGGTGTTTGTCGGCCGATTGATATGAACCTCACGTGCGAGTAGCCCTAGCACGATCACGATGATCCGTCGCCGCCGCTCGCCGGTACCCTCGATGGGCGGTGACCTCCTCGTGGAGATCATGTGGCCAGCTGCTACTGTGGAGCTCATCGTCGGTAACTCTACAAATAAGTTCGCTTGGATCACTGCTCTTGAGGTAGTCCTTTCTCTTTCTCGCATCGAAGGCCATCGATGTGGTGTAGTTGAAACGGGGAGGAGATGGAGGTCTAGATTGGGTTCGTGCCCGAACCCGGTGGCTGCTGGAGTGGCTACGGTGCCAGCCACGACGTTTGGCTGCCGCCGTCTCCACCACACCTCTGTATCCGATGGCCGACGGATGGCTGTTGTTCAACCTTGCGAGCAAGGAGCAAAAAGGGAGGCAATGTTTCATCTTCAAGGAGTCTGCGACCAAGGTGTCATGGAGGAGGACTCACCGTCCAAGTGGTGCAGTCCCCGGCGACGACAAGGTTGTACACGAATATGAGAGAAAGAATCTAGGGACCCGGTGGTGTTTTCAGTGTGGATGTTAAGGGTCCTTTTGCAATTTGTTGTGTACCACCGGTTCTTTCCCTGGAAAAAACGCAGCATCGGGGTCTTTCCCTGAAAAAAAAAAGGCTTCCGAGAGCTCAGCCGTCGCTCCCAGCAGAAGATTTATCCCCAATCCCAAACCCTCGATCCCCTTCATCCACCCCGGCCGCCATGGACCCGCCGGCGCCGGCGCCGGCCTCCATCCCCGTCCCCGACGAGCTCCTGGAGGAGATCTTCCTCCGCCTGCCCACCCTCAACGCGCTCGGCCTCACCTCCGCCGCATGCACCACCTTCCGCCGCGTCATTAAAGGCCGCGCCTTTCGCCGCCCGTTCCGCGGGCTGCACCGGCCTCCCCTCCTCGGCTTCATGGACGCGGTGGGATTCCACCCCGCCCAGGCGCCGCCCCCCTCCGCCCAGCTCGCCAGCGCCCTCGCCCCCTGCGCCGCCGATTTATCCTTCGTCCCGGTCCCGGCCGTCGCTTCTTCCTCCTCCTCAAGTGCCCCACCGGATGTCCAAGCCGCCGGGCTTCCTCTGCACTGTCGCCGGACGTCCCGCTGGCGCCCCCGCAACGTCCGCGACGGCCGCGTCCTCCTCGATTGGATCTCCCTCGACTCTGAAGCCGACTCCGAAGAAAGCATCCTCTTGGAAGACGACTCCGAAGAAGACTCTGACGAGCTCGGTGACGGCGAGGATGGTCCCTGCCTCACGTGGACCAAACTGGAGCGACGCAACGCCGCCAGGTTCCAACTCGCCGTCTGCCATCCCTTATCCCGCAGATACGTGCTGCTTCCAAACATACCGCCGCCCAGCCGCAAAATCGCCTTTGGGCATTCGAGCCCGTGCTCGCTCCCAACACCGGGGACGATGGAGAGGAGGAGCCCTTCAAGGTGATATGCTTTGCAAGCTACCAGACAAGCTCGTCGTCTTTGTCTTTTCGTCCACAACTAGTGAACAATGGTCTATGGTCAATTCTCCCTTCACACCTGTTTTGGAACACACGTCCCGTTTCGACTGTGTTCGTGGCTGCTTTTACTGGTCGCAACCTTGGGGTTTGAGTGATGATTTGAGGGTGCTGGACACGCGCACTATGAGGTTTTCAACCGTCAATATTCTCACCGGGTACCATCTGCAGCTCAGAGGTGTTGATCCAACCATTGAGTTCTTTACCGACTGGCGTCGAAATGCAGTTGTTGTCGGTAGGGAAGGAGTCATCGAGATGTTTTCTCTAATCCATCAAAACGGGTCCTTTGCCCTCCACCATACCTCTCTGCAGGATAATTCTCATGAATGGAATCTGGAGAAGATCGTACAGCTACCTGAGCAGTATCATGAATATATCATTTCCACAGTGGGTGCAGCCGAGGGACTCTTGTTCTTCCAAGGTGCTCCACTTGGCAGTGGGTTAGAGAATCTCGATTGTTACTCGATGGAGGTCAAGACTTATGAAATTACCAAGGTCTGTACAAAGATGGAGAACTTCTTCGAGCGCAAACGTGCTCTCCCCTACTTTAGCTTCCCACGGCTGTTATCAGAACCAGCTATTTGATCAACTGGTAAGCCTAATCATATTATTATTTTGGTTGTCATTGGCTGCACAATTTGCGTGTTCTACTCACATGTTTATGTGTACTTAGTTATTGTGCTATGATTGTGCTTGATTGCCTTGTCAAACTAGCTAGGTGAGGAAGCTAATTCATTGTTTAATTTTGCATGTATGTTTAACAATTATATCTTAGTCCTCTATTTATGAGCACTCCTTATTTACCCTGTTCTGTTTCCAAGAACAGAGGGTTCACCTGTTTATGGTCTGCTAATTTTTATGTATATTGCTTCCAAACTTCTGTTCAGTTAAGGCTCTGGGATTGCTGCGGTGCAATTTAGCGCATGCCTGCTTCTTCAGAACTTGGGATTGGAAAGATTTCCATTGTATCAGCTGTGGCAGCTTCGCGTTTCTAACTCAATACATGTCTGCAGATCTGAGCTTCCTCTCTAGTTGTTCTGGTCTTGCTTGGGCCATACACCTGGAGTTGGATGGCGGATGTTCAAGATGGTGCTGATGTAGTTTGATATGTCTGTATCGAGAGTCGTATGTATGTATGTAAGCTGGAGATGCTGCCAGCACGACTCGTCCCTGATGTTTGTATTGGGAGATTGGCTGCCAGGTTATGTTATCTGAGAGTACTAGCTCTTCTCTGTATGAGTGGATGAGTTAGGTAATTTCTTCTATTAAGATGCTTCTGATGAGTTCATCTATAATGTCATGCGCGCCATCTGGTCCTCTGTCAGCTTAACTTTGCTTGGCTTGCTTCCACCACTCTCACCTCCATCTTGATGCTTCTCCGCCTCTCTTGCAAGCATATGTTCTTCAGCGCCTCGCTTCGCCAGGTGCTGGTCTGATTCCAGGTTCCTACAGCAGCATCTATGATAAGACAGAAGCACAGGTCGGCAAAACATTAATGCTGAACAACAAAGTCCATAAACTTCTGTGCTTTTTAGGAAACTTATATTTATTCTCATGGACGAGATGAATGATATCGATCATACATGTGTGTTTACTTAGAGCTAACAACAACTATGTCAGATTCATCAAGGTATATTATGACTTACATCATCTGTGTTTTGGTATATTTCGTTCAGCAAGTCCTCTTGCATGGGACCCACATCATTAGTGTCCATTAGCTGTGTATCAGTATTTTCTTGCGCCGACTGCATGTCATGATTGTCTGTCGACGCAGGTTCAGTTCCCAAAATATGGGTTCTGGGAAGAAGTATTGAACTGGACAAGCTTCTTCCTCTTCGGTCTGCAGGCAGGAGGAAAACAATCTGGCTTTAGTGGGGTTTGACGAGGAAAACAATGTGACGTTTGTAAGGACATCTTGTGGTGTCTTCATGGTCCAACTCCAGTCAATGTTGTTGTAGAATGTCCTCGGGAATTGGAGCTATTGCCTTGTTGGCATCTGGCCAGATTTCTACGATTACAGGAACTTATGCAGGACAATATGTCATGCAGGTTTTGCATCTCTTCTATTACTATTCTTTATTTATTGTCAGTCATATGTTGCAAACTGCAAAGTTTATTGGCACACCATATCTTGTTCTAATGCATGAAAACTCAAAATATACCACTGATCTTGATCACAGAGTTAACAAACTAACCATGTCGTGTGATTGTTAATGGCATTTAGTATCTTTTTGAGCTTTATGTAGGTTTGATGTTGAAAATAATCATTAGAAAAAGAACATTATGTTCTGAATGTATGCTGGTATTGCCGTTCCATGTTTTCTTGTTTACTGAAGTTGTGAATGAAATGTGCAGGAAAGTAAGAAAACATGGGGATCTACCATTGGTAGTGCAATCTTAATCAAGCTAAACTAGATTGTGGATAAAATAGGTAGAGATGGAAGTAAGCTTTGTGCAAAATATGACTGAGATTGCCTTACTTTTTTCTTCATTTTTTTTACCTGTATAAAGGTTGAACTTTGTTCTTTTCTTACTCCAGGGGTTTCTGGATCTTCGGATGGCGTCCTGGTTACGAAACCTTCTAACTAGGTCGGTGGCAATTGCCTAGTCTGATTGTGTTCACTAATTGGTGGTTCCTCAGCAGCTGGGCAGTTGATTATCACTGCTTCGGTAATCACTAAAACTCTGTCTTACCATTATGCATTCACGCTGCTGATAATCTTTACTTTGGTGCACATGGAAGTCACATTGCTTGCTCCCTAAGTATACCTTTAACTAATTCCCCGCTGTTATATGCAGATGATACTGTCATTTGAACTTCTTTTTCCTCTACTACCACTCCTTAAATTCACCAGCAGCAAAACAAAGATGGGGCCGCACACAAATTCAAGATCTTAAGTCGTCCATCGCATAGTTGGATACGCACAATGATCTTGCAGCAACCCAATTACTCACTACAATACGTTTAATTTCCATGCTAAATATGGGCGATCGGCTCTTTCATCATGGTCATCAACATCTACTTCCTGATAACAAGCTTCGTCAAGCTGCTCCTCCACAGCAGGCTATCCACCGTTTCCCAAGTATTCACTGGAATATTTGGGTTCCTTGGCATGCTCATATACATCGCCGTGATCCTATACCAAGTATTCAGGAAGAACAGGAAGGGCACCTTGCCATTGCTCGAGAGCAAGGCAAAGCTTGAGGTCCCAGGCCACGCCGAGGGAGAAGGTGCTCTGGGTCATCTTCCCCGGGAGGATATCTCCAGCATGCAGCTTCCCCATCAACGCTCTGCGTCTGATCTGGACTAGACGTTGGTAGCTACAATGAGGAAGCTAGATATGTCATTGTCACTGCGTGAGCTAGGTGTCATCACGTATTTCGTAGATAATTTCAACAGTGGCAGGGCCAGGGGTATCACCATGTATCATACCTTCCAAAATTTCTATGCTACAGGTAAAGCATGCCATTTATTGTTTTCTTTTGCTGCCGGATGCAACTCTGTAACAACAAACAGTAGTCATATGCATAGGTTGGCATTCTTATGTGGATAGCTGTAGTATAAAGTATAAACCTTTTCAGCGATTTGGTAAGAGTTGGAAACTGATGACTAATGCATGTAGATCATCCTTGAGCCAACTTGAATGTCAATTGAGTAACTCGATTGGCAGTCACATTTGGAACCACGGTGCTGGTTACATTCTTTCATCGGCACTTTAGTCTCCTGTGATATCGCTATAATTCTTAAGGCCATAATAATGATTTGCTTTGAGCCATATTTCCAGCTCATATTTTTATATTGCATAAATTGTGCTGGGGTACTATCTGCATGTACATAGCAAGACAGCTGTAGATCGATACATATCAGTTGAAAATTGAAGAAAAATAATTGAAGTGGAACGGTGAGATTGAACCAACGGGAACGTTATATGATGAGAGACCTGATTGGCACTTTATTAGTAACTTATTTGTCTTTTTTTTTCTCTGTCCATCTTGCTCTCTTAACAAATACTGCTTTTATCCATCTATTGTAAGCCTGTGAACAACATTTCCATGGGTATTTTTGTGAGGTGGATGAGTTGGTCAAAATGCATTTCCGGGGATCAAAATGAGTTGGTCAATATCTGGGCACATATAAATGCCATGTACTCAGTGTAATTTTTTTTATCTATTCATAATCTAATGCCGAAGCGATTAACTTTTCCAAGTCAATAATTAACTACGCACCTGTTGCAGCTCATCTAAACTGTCTTCCTTATTGTATTGATTGCTTCTCACCAGAACAAGTGTTGGTTACTAACTAGTTATATATGTTGTCTCCAAGGTGAGGTTTGGTGATGGACAATGTGAAGGTGAAGCATTGGATGATATATAAGGTGGGATGTACATTGCTGCTTGCTAGGCCCTGGTGACTGGGAAGGCCAGTGGCATGAAGATTGTCTCCTGGAGAATTTTAATGCTGTCTGGAACTCTGGATGCAGTGGCTTTCACACTATTTTTCCAGGTTGCCTCTGTAAACTTTTATTAGAAGTTCTAATAGTATACACCTGAACTGAACAGCTAGATTCAGAAACTATATATGCTTTGGCATTACACATTAATAATATTGCTGGCCATTTTGGGTTGCTGGCGCCGACTGATTAATTAATTCTGTATGGTTGATTGTTGATGTGATTATGAAGACCGTGTGGTCGTGTTGACGTGATTATGAAGATTGGTAGCAACATGAAAGAAATTTTACTATACATGGCAAAATGGGTAAAAAAAGAAAACAAATCTACTGTGTGAAAAATGGTATTTACACAAAGGGGGGAAAAACGGGGCATTCCGAGAATTGAACTCAGGACCTCTCGCACCCTATGTTATTTCTACCACTAGACCAAATGCCCTATGTTATTTCTACTAAGCAGTAAATATATTTTTATAAAATATAATTCATCATGAATTTTAGTAATGTATACTCGTTGGTATTATTCCCCCGCAAAAAAAGGTATTATAAAGTTAATTTTCTTTATAAAATCAGTCAATCAAGCATACAAGAGTTTGACTTTAAAAACAAATACGCCTTATATTTTACAGTCAAGGTAATCTCCATAGCCTAACAAACCCAACCCAGTGCATGCATTGTGTAGATAAGAACTAATAGTCTTTACAACCTGTACATGCTATCGGCAAGTCTGCCCTTTTATTTTTTTTGACGGGACAAGTTTGACCAATAATATGTATCAAAGTATATGGATTGTACATGTATAAATGACATCGTTGTATTTGTCTTGCAAAATAATTTTATTTCATATGTACATATACTAATTTTATAGACATACTCCCTTCGTCCGGAAATAGTTGTCATCAAAATGAATAAAAAGGGATGTATCTAAGATGTATATTAGTTCTAAATACATCTCTTTTTTATTCATTTTGATGATAAGTATTTTTGGACGGAGGGGTCAAAGTTATGCAATAAAGACCAGATAAGTCAAACCGCGCCTTATATTTTGGAAAGGAGGGAGTAATATTTACAGGAACGTATGACCACGGTCGACAAGTTTCCACTCTTTTTTTTTGAGAGCGTGACAAGCGTCGTCCTTGATGCGTGTATCATTCAAGCCAATCTATCTCCACCTCAACTTTCAGTAATACCCAAGCCGATCTGAGAGCATCTCCAATAGGCTCGTAATGGACGCCTGGAGGGGACGCAGGTCCAGCACCGCCTCGTTTGGAAAATGATGAGAGATTCAGATAGTGAGAGGCAGTTGGGAAGAGAGACCAAAAAACCAGACAAAGATGAGAGGGGAGACGAGAAAAAACAGACAAAGATAGGAGGGGAGACCAAAAAAACCCAAACTAAGATGGGAGGTGAGTCATAAAAATACCGTTGAACGGAGTCCCCTTTTAGGAGCACATATTTCAATTTTGAGAGCAAAGTTTGTTCTTCCACCGATTGAGCAACGGGTTGCAGCATCGTCCATTCGTATCGCAGCATCGCAGAACCATGGTTGCGGCTACTCCACGTGGTCGCACCGACCCTCCCTCTGCCGCTGCATCACCCCATGGAATGCAGTCCCTACCGCCGCCGCGTGGTTCTTCTTGCTGTTGCATCGACCCGCGGGCTGCCGCTGTGTCGCCCCTTCGAGCCATAGTGTTGCGGCCCTCGGTCCATCGTCGCCGCGAGGGCGTCCGAGATAGGCCTTCCCATGGTTGCACCGACCCTCACGATGCCGCTGCGTAACCCTATCGGGCCGTAGCGAGCATAGCACACAATCCCTGTCGCCGTCATTAGGTCTTCCCCGCCGCCGCTCCGACTTGCACGTTGCCGTTGCGTCACCCCTTTGTGTCGTTGCACCGTGGCACGCGGTCTACTTCGATGTCCATGCGCGTTGACTATTGTGTGATATGCGCCACGCGCCTGCCTAGGCGTGGAAGCGTCACCGTCCGCGTCGGTCTTCGTCACGTTATCGGGTTCTTTCTCGTCTACTTCGAGCACCGCCGTCGCGCTTCTATCCTAGCCGCCGCCGCTCTTTTTCCCGGCCCACGATGCCAACCTCGACACCGGCCACCGCGACTCGACATCAACCACGGCATCCCTCGCACGGCCACACCACCCTACACTCTCGGCTACCTCGACATTGGCATAAAGGATTATCGCCTTGCTTGAGCAACCTCATTGGTTCTAGCCACAACTTTCGCGGTGCATCGACCGTTACGACTGTGGAGGGATATCCGTCGTGTTACATTCGGATTATTCTTCAGTCTCACCGTCAGCGTCGCTATCGTTGTGAATGCAGAGAAATGTTGAATATCATGGTTATTTAGGAAACATAGAATAGCGTAGGATTTATTCTACACTATCTTGTACTTTAAAATGATCATGTACTTCTTTTTATATACCCACAGGGCTCAAGCAATACAACAACGATTCCATCAATGTCCCTCTCTATTGCTTCTACAGCAAGAGTTGGCGGAGCTGCCGCTCGGCGAAGGCTTGAGAACTCGAGACTCAACGGGACGGCGCCGGTAGTTTTGAGAGGAGCACCAGCGTGCTGGATCAGGAAGTACAAAGGCGACGGCGTGGTGCATGGGCTCGTTGTCCGTGATGTGCACTTGGTAGCTGAAAACTCCTCCCGGTCCGGCACGAAGCCACCGATGTCGTCGATGTTGGCGAGCCATGAAATTGGCGTCCCGTCCGTGTTCGCGTGCCCTTACGCGTATGTTTGGATCAATAAATCTTAGCACAGTCCAGCCGGCGGTTATTAGCTTGTTTGATAACACAAGGTCGCCATACACCACCTGCACAAGCAGCGGTAGTCGGGACCGAGGCTAATCTCTGTTCGGTATACTTTTAGTTTCTGCAAAAAATTAATTTTCTTTTTAGTTTCTATTTATATCAGCCCAATTTTGTATTTTTTTAACACGAGGGGCAAACTTGTCTTTCATTTCTCACTTAACATTATCTGTGAGTAAAATAGATAGAAATTTCGTATAAGGAATTTTCTTTACCATTAGTGTGAAATAGGAAATAAAATATTTCTTTTGGCCAAGTAGGGAAGTAGATTTTGAGAATGGGGGCAAATAAGGAATTCTCACAAGACGAAATGGCTTCGTAGAGCTCCCTGTCCCACTCCCTAGTCGCTTCCCAGCAGCAGATTTATCCCCAACCCTAACCCTAGATCCCCTTTCTCCACCCCGACCGCCATGGCCCTGCCGGCGCCGGCCTCCATCCCCATCCCCGACGACCTTCTGGAGGATATCTTCCTCCGCCTGCCCAACCTGGACACGCTCGCCTGCGCCTCTGCCACCTGCACCTCCTTCTGGCGTGTTATCAAAGGGCGCGGCTTCTGCCGCCGCTTCCGCGCGCTGCACCGGCCTCCCCTCCTCGGCTTCATGGACGTGGAGGGATTCCACCCCGCCCAGGCGCCACACCCCTCGGCCCCGCTCGCGGGCGCCCTTGGCCCGTCCCTCGCGGATTTCTCCTTCGTCCCGGCCGTTGTTACTTCCTCATCCAATGTCCCACCCGACGAGGAAGGCCCACGTTGGCGCCCCCGTGACGCCCGCGACGGCCGCATCCTCCTCGATTGGATCTCCCTCGTGAACAGAAGGGAGCTCGTTGAGTTCTACCATGATGGTCGCCGTCTCACGCGGACCAAACGGGAGCGGTGCAATGCCGCTGACTTTCATCTTGCCATCTGTGATCCCCTGTCGAGGAGATACGTTCTGCTTCCAACCATACCTGAGGACCTGTCCGCCCAGCCACAGGATGGCCTATGGGAATTCGAGCCCATGCTTGCTCCCAATACAAAGAACGATGGCAAGGAGGAGCCCTTCAAGGTGATATGCACAGCAAGATGCCGGAAAAAGGTCGTCCTCTTTGCCTTCCAGTCCACAACTATGCAATGGTATGTGGTCGAGTCCCCTGACCACCTTTCTTTGGACGACATGTCTTGTTTTGACTGTGTACGAGGCTGCTTCTACTGGACACGTCTCTGGTTTTGGAGTGACCATTTGATGGTGCTGGACACACGCACTTTGAAGTTTTCAACCATCAATTTTCTCACCGGCTACCATCGGCAGCTCGGAGACACTAACCCGAGTTATGATAATCGGCGTCCAAATGCAGTTGTTGAGGGTAACGAAGGAGCCATTGAGATGTTTTCTCTTGTCTGTCAACACGGGTCCTATGCTCTCCACCATACCTCTCTGCAGGATAATTCTCATAAATGGAAGCTGCAGAAGATCGTACAACTACCTGGACAGTATCATGGCTATTCCATTTCCACTGTGGGTGCAGCTGAGGGATTCTTGTTCTTCCATGGTGCTGTGCTTGGCGCTGAGTTTGGCAATGTTGATTGTTACTCAATGCATATCAAAACTTATGAAATTTCCAAGGTCTGTACAAAGATGGTGCATTTGTTTGATCGCAAACGCGCCATCCCCTACTTTGGCTTCCCACGGCTGGTATCAGAACCAACTATTTGATCAACTGGTAAGCCTAATCATGTTTTCCTTCTTGACACTAGGTTCACAGTTTGTTTGTTCTACTCACATGGTTATATGTATACTTAGTTATTGTGCTATTGAGCATTATTTCATTGTCAAACTAGCTAGGCAAAGCAGCCAATTCATGGTTTGGTTTGCACGTATGTTCAACAATTATATCTTAGGAGGGCCTCCCTTTGTGAAAATAAAAGAGTACATGCTAATTTGGGAATCTAATATTTTTTGCTCCATGTGTTAGGATCAAAAATGGCTTCCACGCTTGCATCGTCATATGGTACATCTTTTGTTATTCTTTGCACTTACACAGGAATGTGCAAACCAAGAATGTCCTATAACATGCAAGTTCATGTTTGAAGGCCTTAGTCATCTATTTATGAGCTTTCCTTATTTACCATGTCATGATTCCAAAAATAGATAGGGTCACCTATTATTGCCTGCTAATTTTATCTACTCCCACCGTCCCAAAATAAGTGACTCAACGTTGTACTAACTTTGTACTAAAGCTAGTACAAAGTTGAGTCACTTATTTTGGGACGGAGGTAGTATATTGCTTCCAAACTGCCATAAGATGGCTCCGAGATTCTTGCGGTGGTACGAATAAGAAGCTTTTTTTAGTTATTCTTGAGCTATGTTGTACTCTACAATTTGGTGCATGCCTCCTTCCCAAGAAATTGTGATAGGAAAGATTTATATTACATCAATTATGGTAGCTTCAAATTTCTAATTAAACACATGTCTGCAGATCTAAGCGTGCTCTGTAATTGCTCTGGAATTGCTTGGGTCATAAATCTGGAGTTGGATGGCGAATGTTCAAGATGGTGTTGATGTCTGTATTAATCGTCGTATGTATGTAAGAAGGATATGCTGTCAGCAAGACTCGTGTTGGCGTTTGTGCTGGCAGCTTGCCGACCAGGTTATGTTAGTCCAGATGGTTTATTGGTCGCTGAGAGTTCTATCTTTTTTCTGTATGAGTGGGTGAGTTAGTTAATTTCTTCAAATTAAGATGCTTCTAATGAGTTCATCTACAATGCCTGCCTAATTGTGGACAAGCTACTATGGTTTAGTTTCTTCAGCACTACAAACATAGATGCTTTCATTCCTTAGAACCAAATGTTGTCTAAGAGTCCATCATGCATAGGGTTGATGCAGGTAAACATGAACTTTGGGAGAATCAGGTCTCAATTCTCCAGCGCCTTGTGCCAGTTAATCTCCATGCACGCCATCCGCTGCTTTGTCAGATCAACTTTGCTTCGATTGCTTCCACCATTCTCACGTCCCTCTTGATTCTTATCTGCCTCTCTTGAAGGCACTTGTTCTTCATCGCCCCCCTCACCAGGTCCTACTCTGATTCGAGGTTCCCATAGTAGTATCTACGATAACACAACAACACAGGTCCTCAAAACATTCATCCTGGACAACAAAGTTCATACACTTATTTGTTTTCTAGGAAACTTCTATTATTCTCATTCATGAGATGACTGATATAGATCACATATCTTTTTGTTTTGGAAAAGGAGGCAAAAGATTGTGTTAGAAGACCCTAGGTAGTATGAGTATCACTCTCCCGATACAACATTTCCAATTTATGTGTGCCCTCCGAGACCTACGGTCTTGCCTCACAGTTGATGTTATGTAGAAGAACCAGCGGTGGAGTGCTCTTTAGCCGAAAAACTCCTGGCATTTGTTGCATTCCAAGCGGTCCAAGAATTGAGAATTGTAACAGATGTCATTGCCTTTCTATTGGCAGTATGTGGGCCAGGCCGGTTGCCCCACTAATCTTTGACTAAAGTCTCCAAGTGCCATGTGAACGTGTCAATGGTCTTGGGATGGAGCCAATCATTTACCAAGTTCCATAGATGAAGCGTGATTCGACATTTGAAGAAGATTTGCACTCCGAATTCTTATTCTTGTTTGCTGATGGTGTCCTGGACTAGGAGGTGCTAACCAAGTAGGCCCCTTTATAGTGGGTCAGGCCAAGGACCCCTGGATCGTTAATAAATGGGGCAAGACTGCCATGTCCCCTAGCATGATCAAGACGAAATCCTCTAAAGATTGATGCCTACACTCCAAGACTTGTTTTGAATCTTCGACATGCTTATCTCTAAATGTAAACGACCTTATGTAAACCCTAGGTAGCCCCGGTCCCCATATAAGTCGAGGGGTTTCAGCTTCTATGGATAGATTCACACATATGATCTCGCACCAGGTCATCTTGTTCTTTGTATTCCAGCACAATCAATACAATAAGAGAAGGACATAGGGTTTTACCTCTTTGAGAGGGCCTAAACCTAGGTAAATATTGCACCCCTTGTTCATCATATTACCATCTAGCTAAATCAATAGCCCATGAACCCCTGCCCAAGATCTGCTAGATTTAACCCCACACTTGCCAAGAGGGAAATATCACAATTTGGCCATCTACGCTTGGCGAATATATCCACAGCCAAAATCCTCTATTAGGTGGCCTACCAAGGAAAGAAGTTGACCTTCTACAGTGCCCAAGTTTTCCGCACTATATGCTCCATAGAGGAGAAGAAATTCCAAACACTTGTGCCCATTTGTAGTGTGCTTCGAAACTATGTCATGCTCGGCATGCTCGACCAATTGGAAACCACGAAGTCTAGTCCAAAGATCGACGAGTTGGCAGAGGTGCTCAAAGGAGAAGATTGATGAAATTTTGATCTTTGCCACCCAAGCATCGCAACTAAGGGCCTCTTTAACCTTCCAATTTTTCCTGGAAGAGGCATAAAAAATAAGAGGTGCAATATCCTTAGGCTTCCCATCATGGATCCATAGTGCATACCAAAAAGGAGTCTTTGACCCATCATGGATCATGCACGTCACATGGATTCCCTGTTTCGACCCAAAGCTTGGTTGGCTCTTTCCATTCATACCATGGCCATCTAAGTCTGAAAGCTCTTGCGAAATTGGAGGTGTTAAGCACGCCCAATACCCCTCGCTTAAAGGGGTGACAAACTAAGTACCAATTAACGCACTTCGCGCTAGTAACCTTATCCAAACTGGCCAAAAGGAATTCCCAGGTTGGTGCTTTTTTGTAGGGTGCTCGGCGGAACAATGAGGGGTGTGATGTAGTACATGGCCTAATTAAGAGGAGAGCATTGAGTTCCCCAAAGAGGTGTGACCGGTTACGGTGATGTTTTTTCGTCCCACAGGGTGAGCATAGCCGCAACCTTGTCTTCGAGGAATTGGAAGTCAACATGCTTGCGATGTAAAACAGAGAGAGGAAGACCCAAATATCTCATAGGGAAGTATGCTCTTTTCACTGTCAAGATTTGGATTATATGCTCGAGATCAAGGTGGCTACATCTCTGGAACCACCAAACAATTGAGAAAATTGGTAACTAACGCCGTGACCTCACTAAAATAATTTGAGAGGGTTGGAGAGCATGTCGGTGTCACTCTTGATAGATGCCATGAAAACCACTGCATCATCCGCATAAAGTGAGGTGCTGATGATGGTTCGCCGACCCCTAATCTTGTGTTTTTTTTTTCTCTATTCCTAATGGAGCAGTTGGTAGTCTCACTTCCAGGTTTTTTTTCGTTCCACCTTTCATGGGTTTTTTGGTACCTCCTCCCACCTTTGCTGATTTTTTTCGTAGATTTTTTTCGTCCCCTCCCCCCACTTCATCGGTTTATTTTCGCGTCACCCTCTCACACAACGAAAGAAATCTGAACAGATCAAAACTTTCCATACTGACGCAAGTTATTTAGTAATGTAGAATCAATCGGGAACAATTTTTAAAGATCAAATCTAAATTAATTAACCTTACCTTAAATCACTCAATCACATTAATTAGAAAACAAATAATTGATTTTCAGAAAAATCGCTCAATCACATTAACCTTACCTTAACTCACGAATGGTAATCAATCCCAAACAAAGAAAACAATACATGGAGGGAGCAGTAAATAAACTCCCTTTCTTATGACAGGTATATGATCTGCCCTTCCCTCTCCGTTGTCGAGCGTTCTTGATTCTCGAGGCCGATGCTTGGGCGGTGTCATTGGGTCGCCACGGTGTCGGAGGACGAGGACGGTGAAGCCGCGTGCCGCGGCATCGCGTTGGCTGCGGCCGGTGAATGGGGGTGAAGAAGGGCAGCTTCACTGGCCCTGGCCGTAGCCGTGGCCCTGGGAGTTGGTGCGGTGGAAGCGGCACTTGAAGGACCCAGCGTGGGTGGCCGGCGCGCAGACGCACTTGGAAGCGGGCCCGTGGCCCGCGCCGGACGGCGCCAACGCCGACCCGGGCCACCTCCTCCACGTATTCTTGGAGCTGTGGCTGGCCGATTTAAATTAAATTAATTCCCTCAGTTGTGGTGGCAAATATAATACACATAATCCATATTGTTATGCACTAGCGTGTGTGTGAAATAGATGGATTATGGTCCCGTACCCAATAAGATGGATATGTGTGTGTGTGTGTGTTAGAGAGAGAGAGGGAGAGGGGAGAGAGAGAGTGAGGAAGAGGGAGGGAGAGTGTGTGTGTGAGGATTTGATGGTAAAAAAGGTCGCCAATGTCACTTGATATGTATGAGAATATTAATATTAAACTCTTAAAGTTAATGTGGCCCCGTTACGCACGGGCGTTCTTCTAGTGTTATGTAGCATCTGGGTCCTTCTCGACCCCTCTATCATTCACAAAAAAAGGTCACTCCCTCACTCAGCAGTCGCTGCCTGCAGAAGATTTATCCCCAATCCAAACCCTCGACCCCCTTCCTCCACCCCAGCCGCCATGGCCGCGCCGGCGCCGCCGCCGGTCTCCATCCTCGTCCCAGACGAGCTCCTCGAGGAGATCTTCCTCTGCCTGCCCACCCTCAACGCGCTCGGCCTCACCTCCGCCGCATGCACCACCTTCCGCCGCGTCATTAAAGGCCGCGCCTTTCGCCGCCCGTTCTGGCTGCACCTCCCTCCTCCTCGGCTTCATGGACGCGGTGGGATTCCACCCCGCCCAGGCGCCGCCCCCCTCCGCCCAGCTCGCCAGCGCCCTCGCCCCCTGCGCCGCCGATTTATCCTTCGTCCTGGTCCTGGTCGTTCTTTCTTCCTCCTCCTCAAGTGCCCCACCGGATGTCCAAGCCGCCGGGCTTCCTCTGCACTGTCGCCGGACGTCCATTGGCGCCTCAAGAACGCGGCGACGGCCGCGTCCTCCTCGATTGGATCTCCCTCGAATCTAAAGCCGACTCCGAAGAAAGCATCCTCTTGGAAGACGACTTCGAAGAAAGCATCCCCATGGAAGACGACGACTCCGAAGAAGACTCTGATGAGCTCGGTGATGGTGAGGATGGTCCCTGCCTCGCGTGGACCAAACGGGAGCGGCACAACGCCGCCAGGTTCCAACTTGCCGTCTGCCATCCCTTATCCCGCAGATACATGATGCTACCAACCATACCCGAGGACCTCGCCTTCCAGCCGCAGGATCACCTTTTGGCATTCGATCCTGTACTCGCTCCCGCCATCGGTGAAGATGGCGAGGAGGAGCCCTTCAAGGTGATATTATTTGCAAGATATCTCTACTCTTATAAAAAGCAGAGTTGCTGATGATGGTGTGCCTGCCGTCCTGGAATATAGGCCGTCCGATCTATATCTAACGGATAGAAAGGAAACTATGAAAATTTACCCGCACTCCTCTCCACATTTGCATATAGTTAAGGCCTTCCCTCGTCCATCCTTTTCTCCCATAAGATCTTGATGTTCCGTGCAACGCACGGGCATCTTGCTAGTATCAGACAAAGCTCATCCTCTTTGTCTTTTCGTCCACAACTAGTGAACAATGGTCTATGGTCGAGTCTCGCTTCGCACCTGTTTTGGAACACACGTCCTGTTTTGACTGTGTACGTGGCTGCTTCTACTGGTCGCAACCTTGGGAGTTGGATGATGATTTGAGGGTGCTGGACACACGCACTTTGAGGTTTTCAATAGTCAAAATTCTCACCGCGTACCATCTGCAGCTCAGAGATGTTGATCCAACCATTGAGTTCTTTACCGACTGGCGTCGAATGCAGTTGTTGTCGGTAGGGAAGGAGTCATCGAGATGTTTTCTCTAATCCATCAAAACGGGTCCTTTGCCCTCCACCATACCTCTCTGCGCTTGCATAGCCTGCAAATTGATGTTTGAAGGCTCTTAGTCCTCTATTTATGAACACTCCTTATTTACCCTGTTCTGTTTCCAAGAACAGAGGGTTCACCTGTTTATGGTCTGCTAATTTCTATGTATATTGCTTCCAAACTTCTGTTCCGTTAAGGCTCTGGCATTGCTGCGGTGCAATTTAGCGCATGCCTGCTTCTTCAGAACTTGGGATCGGAAAGATTCCCATTGTATCAGCTGTGGCAGCTTCATGTTTCTAACTCAATACATGTCTGCAGATCTGAGCTTGCTCTCTAGTTGCTGTGGTCTTGCTTGGGCCATACACCTGGAGTTGGATGGCGGATGTTCAAGATGGTGCTGATGTAGTTTGATATGTCTGTATCGAGAGTCGTATGTATGTATGTAAGCTGGAGATGCTGCCAGCAAGACTCGTCCTGATGTTTGTATTGGGAGATTGGCTGCCAGGTTATGTTATCTGAGAGTACTAGCTCTTCTCTGTATGAGTGGATGAGTTAGGTAATTTCTTCTATTAAGATGCTTCTGATGAGTTCATCTATAATGTCATGCGCGCCATCTGGTCCTCTGTCAGCTTAACTTTGCTTGGCTTGCTTCCACCACTCTCACCTCCATCTTGATGCTTCTCCGCCTCTCTTGCAAGCATATGTTCTTCAGCGCCTCGCTCGCCAGGTGCTGGTCTGATTCCAGGTTCCTACAGCAGCATCTATGATAAGACAGAAGCACAGGTCGGCAAAACATTAATGCTGAACAACAAAGTCCATAAACTTCTGTGCTTTTTTAGGAAACTTATATTTATTCTCATGGACGAGATGAATGATATCGATCATACATGTGTGTTTACTTAGAGCTAACAACAACTATGTCAGATTCATCAAGGTATATTATGACTTACATCATCTGTGTTTTGGTATATTTCGTTCAGCAAGTCCTCTTGCATGGGACCCACATCATTAGTGTCCATTAGCTGTGTATCAGTATTTTCTTGCGCCGACTGCATGTCATGATTGTCTGTCGACGCAGGTTCAGTTCCCAAAATATGGGTTCTGGGAAGAAGTATTGAACTGGACAAGCTTCTTCCTCTTCGGTCTGCAGGCAGGAGGAAAACAATCTGGCTTTAGTGGGGTTTGACGAGGAAAACAATGTGACGTTTGTAAGGACATCTTGTGGTGTCTTCATGGTCCAACTCCAGTCAATGTTGTTGTAGAATGTCCTCGGGAATTGGAGCTATTGCCTTGTTGGCATCTGGCCAGATTTCTACGATTACATAAACTTATGCAGGACAATATGTCATGCAGGTTTTGCATCTCTTCTATTACTATTCTTTATTTATTGTCAGTCATATGTTGCAAACTGCAAAGTTTATTGGCACACCATATCTTGTTCTAATGCATGAAGACTCAAAATATACCACTGATCTTGATCACAGAGTTAACAAACTAACCATGTCGTGTGATTGTTAATGGCATTTAGTATCTTTTGAGCTTTATGTAGGTTTGATGTTGAAAATAATCATTAGAAAAGAACATTATGTTCTGAATGTATGCTGGTATTGCCGTTCCATGTTTTCTTGTTTACTGAAGTTGTGAATGAAATGTGCAGGAAAGTAAGAAAACATGGGGATCTACCATTGGTAGTGCAATCTTAATCAAGCTAAACTGGATTGTGGATAAAATAGGTAGAGATGGAAGTAAGCTTTGTGCAAAATATGACTGAGATTGCCTTACTTTTTTCTTCATTTTTTTTACCTGTATAAAGGTTGAACTTTGTTCTTTTCTTACTCCAGGGGTTTCTGGATCTTCGTATGGTGTCCTGGTTACGAAACCTTCTAACTAGGTCGGTGGCAATTGCCTAGTCTGATTGTGTTCACTAATTGGTGGTTCCTCAGCAGCTGGGCAGTTGATTATCACTGCTTCGGTAATCACTAAAACTCTGTCTTACCATCACGCATTCACGCTGCTGATAATCTTTACTTTGGTGCACATGGAAGTCACATTGCTTGCTTCCTAAGTATACCTTTAACTAATTCCCCGCTGTTATATGCAGATGATACTGTCATTTGAACTTCCTTTTGCTCTAGTACCACTCCTTAAATTCACCAGCAGCAAAACAAAGATGGGGCCGCACACAAATTCAAGATTCTTAAGTCGTCCATCGCATAGTTGGATACACACAATGATCTTGCAGCAACCCAATTACTCACTACAATACGTTTAATTTCCATGCTAAATATGGACGATCGGCTCTTTCATCATGGTCATCAACATCTACTTCCTGACAACAAGCTTCGTCAAGCTGCTCCTCCACAGCAGGCTATCCACCGTTTCCCAAGTATTCACTGGAATATTTGGGTTCCTTGGCATGCTCATATACATCGCCGCGATCCTATACCAAGTATTCAGGAAGAACAGGAAGGGCACCTTGCCATTGCTCGAGAGCGAGGCAAAGCTTGAGGTCTCAGGCCACACCAAGGGAGAAGGTGCTCTGGGTCATCTTCCCCCGGAGGATATCTCCAGCATGCAGCTTCCTCATCAACGCCCTGCGTCTGATCTGGACTAGACGTTGGTAGCTGCAATGAGGAAACTAGATATGTCGCTGCGTGAGCTAGGTGTCATCAGGTATTACATAGATAATTGCAACAGCGGCACGGCCAGGGATATCACCATGTATCATACCTTCCAAAATTTCCATGTAATAGCATGCCATTTATTACGTTCTTTTGCTGCCGGATGCACCTCTTTATCAATAAACAGTAGTCATATGCATTGGTTGGCATTCTTATGTGGATAGCTCTAGTATAAAGTATAAACCTTTTCAGCATCAGCTTTGGTAACAGTTGGAAACTGATGACTAGTACATGTAGATCATCCTTGAGCCAACTTAAATGTGAAATGAGTAACTCAATTGGCAGTCACATTTGGAACCATGGTGCTGGTTACATTCTTCGGCACTTTAATCTCCTGTGATATGGAATAACTCATAAGGCCATAACTTTGAGGCATATTTCCAGCTCATATTTTTATCTTGCATAAATTGTGCTGGGGTACTATCTACATGTACATAGCAAGGCATCTGTAGATCGATACATATCAGTTGAAAATTGAAGAGAGATAATTGAAGTGGAACGCTGAGCTTGAACCAACGGGAACATTATATGATGAGAGACCTGATTGGCACTTTATTAGTAACTTATTTGTCTTTTTTTCTCTCTCTCCATCTTGCTCTCTAGCAAATACCGCTTTTATCCATCTATTGTAAGCCTGTGAACAACATTTCCATGGGTATTTTTGTGAGGTGGATGAGTTGGTCAAAATGCATTTCCGAGTATCAAAATGAGTTGGTCAATATCTGGGCACATATAAATGCCATGTATTAGGTGCAAGTTTTTTATCTACTCATAATCTAATGCCGAAGCGATTAACTTTTTTCCAAGTCAATAAATAACTAATCACCTGTTGGGGCTCATCTAAACTGTCTTCTTGTATTGATTGGTTCTCATCAGAATACGTGTTGGTTACTAACTTGTTATATATGTTCTGCCTAGGCGACGGGCAATGTGAAGGTGAAGCATTGGATGATATATAAAGTATTTTTTGGTGGGATGTACATCGCTGGTTGCTACGCCCTGGTGACTGGAAAGATTGTCTCCTGGAGAATTTTAATGCTGTCTGGATTGCCTCTGTAAACTTTTATTAGAAGTTTTTAGTAGTGTACACCTGAACTGAACAGCTAGATTCAGAAACTATATATATGCTTTGCCATTACACATTAATAACACTGCTGCCCATTTTGAGTTGCTGGCTCCGATTGATTAATTACTTCTGTATGGTTGAACGTTGATGTGATTATGAAGATCGTGTGGTCGTTTGTTGACGTGATTATGAAGATTGGTAGCTACATGAAAGAAATTGTTCTATACATGGCAAAATGGTTAAAAAAAAGAAAACAAATCTACTGCGTGAAAAGTGGTTTACAAAAAGGAAAAAAAAAGAAGGGGGGGGGGGCGCATTCCGAGAATTGAACTCGGGACCTCTCGCACCCTAAGCGAGAAACCTACCACTAGACCAAATGCCCTCTGTTATTTCCTCGACGCAGTAAATATATTTTTATAATATGTAATTCATGATGAATTTTAATAATGTATAGTCGGTATTATATAAGTTAAGCATACAAGAGTTTGACTTTAAAAACAAATACGCCTTATATTCTACAGTCAAGGTAATCTCCATAGCCTAACAAACCCAACCGAGTGCATGCATTGTGTAGATATAAGAACTACAATAATACTACTTAGTTAGTTGTGATTGTACAACCTGTACATACGACCGGCAAATTTGACTTTCTATATACACTAGTAAGTGTGCACGTGCAACGCACGTCTATTTAAACTAATAAGTGTCTCCTGTATTAAAAGACCACCCAGTGTTCCCAATGTATAAAACTCCAAATTATTTAGAAGATTCATCATGATTCTTCATATGCACACATTTATGCAAGTATAATCACACATGAAAATGTCACTTAGGACAAGCTAAGGAACCGTTTCAGTGCCAACAAACTCCAGTCAAGAATTATTATTACAATGGAGTGTCAACCACAATAGTGGGAAGAGACCTCTATGGTTTGTTGAAAAGAGGAAGCCATTGTCAGATAGAGAAGTGTAGAGATGTCTTGACTGCATAGAATCAGCTGTGAAACAAGGCAAAAAAATGCTAGTTGGACCATCCGATTCTACTATTGCACACAAGTGTCGTAATGTCTGGAAGCAAGAAAAGTGACTTACTTTATTATGAAAATTGAACATGTAAACCAAATAAAAATTACAGTGATAAATTGCATAATTATACTTGTTTTCCACTGGACAAAAGCATTAATATGACAACTTGGAACAGTTACTTGAGTACTACACATTTCTTTAAGGGCTCAACATTCTAAATTTTTGACAATATAACAAACATCCTCTCAGTTTGTAGTAATAATGATACGAAGATAAATAATTTGGAAACGGTCTTCAACATGCGTAGGCTACCACTTGTAAGAATAACAGTGGCAAAAAAAGGCCAACAAATGCCGGTTTAGAAAGAAAAAACTGCAGACATGCTTCCAATTTTAGCAACTCTAGTGGATAAAACATACCTTACCTCTCAAGTCAGGAAATAGTCAAATGAAAAAATGTACTTCTTATAAGTAGTAGAGATGAAGTTATAAGGATCATGATTCAAGATATTCGGAGAAACATGGTTGGTCTCTCAGTATGATGTGAACTCGTCACCTCTACCAAAGTGGTCGTGCTTAGTATGTAATGTAGAGTGCAATAATGAAATAAAATAAATGATATCAGAATTTACCATGACCACAAAATATCCTACATTCGTCATCATCATAATCAACATGCATTTTTTGCTTCTCTTGTATGTGGTCCAAGTTTTCTATCAGGAAAACATGTTAACTCAACTGTAGATAAGGACTGTATGAAAATGCTCATGTAAAATTACAATTGCCATGTATCTGCTGGAAAAACACATACACTTATGCAAACTTCAGGTTTTTTTAGTAAAACTTATGCGAACTTTAGTTTTTTTTTTCACTAAAACTTATGCAAACTTCTGCGGGGTTTTTCCAGTGAAACGTAATTTCATGACTGCAAGTAAGGTCTTGATTTAGCGAATTTGTCTGTGGGTTCACTATGTAGTCGTGAGTTGGCCATGTAATAACCGGTAGTCAGTAATTAAAAAAACAGGGATGTCTGTTGCAGGTACGCGAAAATCAGTGAAAAAATAAAGAAAGAAAGAAGGCATTGGTTGCCTGAAATCCAACTGTGTGTGCTCCAGCGCACCTCTGTTTCTCATTGCCTCATCTCTAGTTCCTGGACTTCTAGATGTGTCACCACCGGCGAGGTAGGGATGACAGTAAAAAAAACAACACTCGGTACTTAACTGATTAGTGCGTGCGTGCGGCGCGTTCGCGTGAAGGCGAGCGTCTCCATCATTCAGGCCTGCGAGCGGCCGTGGCGACCGTGTCCTCTCACCAGCTGGGCGGCGTTGTCGACACAGGTGAATCAGTCGTCCAGCTTTGAGGCGGAGGCCTCCACGCATCGAGGCGTGGGGAGTTCCAGCGTCCGACAAAGGTAGGATATCTTTGGACGTCGTCCACACATGAGTACTAGACAAGCGTGTCCAACGGAGCAGCACGCGTTAGAGCTCAGGGAGTTGGCGGTGGCTTCGGGTGAGTGAGATGGGGCCGTGATTAGCTTCACCTGCTGCGCAGTGGCCGAGACCTACGTCGCCCTGGGGACGACGATGGTTGGCAACCAGGTGAATCTACATGCATGGCTGTGGGGGCGAATGCCCCCACTCGATTTTTTTGGCCCGCTTATACTGGTCCAGGATACTCAGCGTTGCCCCCACCTGAAGGGTGTAGGCGGTGGGTGGTTGTTAGCGTGGGTGTTGTGGACGGAGCTGAAGTCAACGCGGATGCCGGTGGTTCCCGGAGAGCATGCCAGGACGTGGATGAAGTTGTTGCAGTCAATAGAAAAGTGACCTGGCCTCCAGGTAGAAGACGAAAGCGACGACGACACGTGTGTGTGTGTGTGTTCGGAGGAAGCCGCAGCTCCTCCTCGCGTGTCTCCCACTGTGGCTCGCGTGGGTGGTGGGCTGGTGACCGTAGGCGAATCGCGATCGCGATTCCCAGATAGGAGACGATAGGATGCACTCGTGATTAGTTTCCTAATAATTAGATGCGTTCGTGATTAGTTATCTAATAGGGTGCGTTCGTGATTAGTTTCCTAATAATTAGATGCGTCCGTGATTAATTTTCTAATAGGATGCGCGCGTGATTATTTTCCTAATCATAGGATGCGTCCGTGATTAATTTCCTAATAATAGGATTCATTTGTGATTAGTTTTCTAATAATTAGATGCGCCCGTGATTAGTTTCTTAATAGGATGTGTCCGTGATTATAGTTTCCTAATTGACCAGGCGTGGACTTTCATATTTTCCTCCGCGATGGAGTACGGTCAGTCAATGTAAATTGCTAAGTGCACGCAAAGAACATATTAGGTTAAGGCTAACCGTTAGATTGAGTTTAGTGGGACTAATCATGTGGTGGTAATGTATCCGCCACTAGTAGAAAAAGGGTCAAATGTGAAGCACAATAGTGCCGGTTGAAATTTCAGCCGGCACTAATGTGTACACTAGTGCCGGTTCGTGGCGGTGATCAATAGCACCGGTTCGTGGCGAACCTTTAGTACCGGTTCATGCCTCGAATCGGTACTAAAGAGGCTGTGTCAGCCTGCGATCAGGCTATGGCCCCACCATCACCATTTAGTGTCGGTTCGTACCACGAACCGGTACTAATGAGGTTATGGCAAGCTGTTTTTAGTCCCACCTCGCTCCCCTAACAAGCCTTTTACCACCTTAAATATTTTATTTCTCTAACTATCTAAAGCACTTGGTCTTAATTTAACTCTATTTGTGGAATTTGCGGCCGCAATATGAGTCTTCATCGGTTTATATATCATTGATGACTCATATTGACAATTCAGATTGTACACACAAAGATCATTGATGATCAAAGTATTTTTGATGTTATAAGATCATATTGACAATTTAGACTGTAAAGAAATATAAGATCATGATCTAAATGCTCTTATATTTTTTTGCGTTAAGTATGCACCATTCAAAGCGATGCCATCAACTTTCAACCGTTTATGCCTTCATTTGCTATTTTTCATGCATTTAATGATTTGTTTTGAGAACTAAATAACCTGAAAATTGAAAAGCACTACAATGAACTCTGAAAAAGTTGAAACTTGGCATGGTATCATCATTTTACCCACATATCATGTTCAAAAAAGTAGAGAGGGTTACGGCAAAAACTTGATGCACTTCTGCTTATTTAACTGGACAATCTCTTTCAAGTATTCGGGTTTATGACGAAATTAAACTCATCGATACAAAGGCATTTCATTTTCTTAAACTTATTACAAGTCCAGACTTTTGTGCATTCAGTATGCACCATTCAACTGCTAGGCGGAGGCTCTTAAGTACCGGTTCCAACTGCTAGGCGGGAGGAGCTCTTTAGTACCGGTTCCAACTGCTAGGCGGGAGGAGCTCTTTAGTACCGGTTCGTGGCGAACCTTTAGCATCGGTTCGTGCCACGAACTGGTGCTAATGAGGTTGTGTCAGGTAAGGCTGGGGCCCCACGAGCACCTTTTTTAGTACCGGTTCATGGATGAACCAGACGTAAGCTGTTTTTAGTCCCACCTCGCCAAGTGAGAGGGACTAGGAGCGGTTTATAAGCCCAGAGTGCAGAGACGATGAAGAAGAGGCTCAATGCTCACGTTGTTTAGCTTCAAGCCTTCAGGAATACAGTAGACTGCACGGAGCTATGCGCAGTGCAGTTTACACTATTTCGAAAGGCTTGAAGCAAATTAACGAGCATTACACCTCTTTTTTATTATTAATAACTTATTACAACTCCGGACTTCTTCTGTTATGGCAAAAACTAATTGCACGTCGACATTTCTTTTTTTTAAGTTATAACTCCAGACTCTGACCATCAAGTTTTGCAGAAAAGAAAAAATAGCAGAAAAGAAAAAAGAGCAGAAAAGAAGAAAAACTATAGCTGAAAAGAAAAAAACTATATAAAAAAACTACTCAAAAATAAATAGAAGAAAAAATAAAGCAGAAAAGAAAAAAATTATATTTGCTATTTTTCAATCGTTTACAAAATGACCGTTAAATTGAAAATCACTACAAAATGAACTCTGAAAATGTTGAATTTTGGCAAACTAGATGAAAAACTACTCACAAATTAATAGAAGAAAATAAATATAACAGAAAAGAAAAAACTATACAAAAAACTACGCATAAATAAATAGAAGAAAATAAAGCAGAAAGGAAAAAAACTATAAAAAAATTGGGGCGCTGCCCTGTGGGCCTGATAGGCCACATGTGTGTAATTGCAGGCCTTAAAGGCCCAGCAGACTCACAGGGCAGCGCACAGAGTTTAGGCCCACAAGCCTGCTATATAGAGGAGCTCGAAGGGGTACCCGCGGCTGGATTTATAAACCAGTGCGGCTGCCCTTCGCACGAGGCACCCTTTAGTACCGGTTGGTGGCTCCAACCGGTACTAAAGGCCTCTCTTCCGCCTCTTCGCCTGGCCAAAGTTGGCCTTTTGTAGCGGTTGGTCGCTCCAACCGGTTCTAAAGGCCTCTCCTATATATACAACACTTACCAAAATTTCAGTTACATCTCCTACTTCTTCGCGTCTCTCCAACCTCTCGCGTCGCCGCTCTCGCCAGCGCCCGTCGCTTCGCCGCCCATCGCCCGCCGCCCGTCGCCCGTCGCCCAGCGCGCCGCCGTCGTCAAATCCGCACATTGTACGATATCGTACACACATACACACATATATATACAGACACATACACATGTACACACACATACACACACCTACACCCAGACACACACACATACACACACATACTTTTTTACTTATTTTCTGTTTTCTGTTTTTTAGAAAATTTAATTAGATATTAATTAGCTAGGTATGTAAGATTTGAACTAATTGAATAATTAATATAACTAGTTTATTTTTAGTAAGAAAATTGTCGAACTAGTTTATTTTTAGGTATTTGAGATTTAAACTAGTTGAATAATTAATATAACTAGTTTATTTTTAGTAAGAAAATTGTCGTATCTAAGATTTGATGATCTAATTAAAATATTATTTGTTAATAAGTTTTTCTGTTTATTTAATGTTTTTATATATTTTGAGTTTATATAAATGTTAGATTAATGTCCAATGTTAGATGAATTAGATAGAAAAGTTAAATATATAGTAATGTCAATTGTTAGAGATAAATATATATAGTTAGATATATATTTGAATTGGCTAGATATTAATTAATGTTAGATAGTAATAAGTGTTTAATGTTTCACCTATATGAACATATAGGAAATGTCATCTGATGACAAAAAAGATTTCATTATGTGCGAACACTATGAAGACCAGCGCGGCCTGTGCGACAGAAACTTCCTTGTTGATGGTAGGCGCTTCAGCATCAAGCTGAATGAGACATTCGAAGTGGATACGGTAAGTCAAAATGGCAATTTTTATTTGAATGCAAAACTTATGCTTCATTTGCTTCAACTTATAATTTTAAAGCATGACTTATGCTTCATTTGCTTCAAATTATAATTTTAAATTTTCACTATTCTACTAGCGCATCCCCTGCCATGCAAGAATTTTTGTCTTGGATAAGATAGGTTTTAGTGCTATAGATGATATGGAGGTAAAGAGAATTTACTTGAAGACGGAGCATGGGTATACTTTCAATGTCAAATTATATAATGGAGACACATACACCCATTTTGAATGCAAAACTTGGCAAGCACTATGCAACGCTTATGCATTTGAGCCTGATATGGTTATCACCTTTGATATTCGTCCGGAAGATGATATTGAAGGTAATATAGACATTTGGGTCGATGTGCAAACGCCTCCAGTTCTACCATTATGTGAGTTTTTCTCAACTATGGATGCATATGTTTATGTCTTTGATACAAACTATACAAAAATAGTTGACAACTAATTTGTATTGTCAGCTTATTTCGGTTCAAGCAAACATGTCCGGCGCTTGGTAGACAGGACCTACTACTGCCCCCCGGGCTCAACTAAACTGCGAGGAAATAAGTCATTATGTTTCATGGCTTGAGGATCTTAATACTGTCAAGACAATTTTTTTTCCTAAACTTAGAAATGTTAGTACTCAAAACGTGCGACCAATGGTGATCGTATTGAACTACGGTCACATCTATAATCGAAAGATGGTAAGATTTTAACTATTTATCCTTAATTAGTGCATCTTTTGCATACATTATTTTTGAAGCTAAACTTTCATTGCTTAGTATATTAATTACTATACGATGTTCTTTCATCAATAGGGACTTCCGATGACAGTTGTGCCTCAGTGGATCGAGACAAAATGTCGCATGTCAATGGTTAGCTTACGACCAAGATTTCCTACATTACACATGAGTGCATTCAGGATTTCTGAAAGCGAAGAATGCTTAATAGTAAAAGATTGGAGCAAAATTGTAAATGATCGCAGAGAAGTACTAGGGGGCAGCAAGGAGAAGCACAACCCAAGATTAGGAGACAGATTCATCTGCATGCTCCAGTATGATGAATCAGGAGAGCTATACATGTTCTATGCTATTCTACCGGAGAGGGAGCAGCAGGAGTAGCTAGTTCATGCTCTTAATTAATTAGTACTTGTCCTCTCTCATGCATATCTGTATTGTCCTGAACTTCGATGTTGGTGATGATTATGTTGAACTCGATGATATCTTTGCTTCTGTTACAAAGTGAACTCGATGATTATGTTGGTGATTAGATAGCTAGCGGTAATGACTATGATGATCAAATAGTGGTAACTAATGATGACTATGATGATTTTTAGCTAGCTAAAGTTTATTTATTTATTTATTAATATGCGATGATGATGATGATGATGATGACCACTACAACTCATTATAACGTAAAACAATCCTAAATTAAATTGATAACACAAATTTAATTGAAAAATAAAAAATAAAACAAAAACCCACAAACATTTAGTACCGGTTGGTGTTACCAACCGGTACTAAAGGGCTCCCTGCCCCCGGAGCTGCCTCGTGCCACGTGGTTGGCCTTTAGCACCGGTTCGTGCTGAACCGGTACTAAAGGGGGGCCTTTAGTGACCACACTTTAGTGCCGGTTGTGGAACCGGCACTAAAGGGCCTTACGAACCGGTGCTATTGCCCGGTTCTGCACTAGTGCGCGTACGTTTTGTGGGGTGCACTTAGAAAAGTTAATGTTTGCTCTTTTATAATTAATATAGATATAGATGAACGTATGTATAGTAAGAAGACGTTCTCTCTTAAAAACGTCACAGCCGCCGCCTCCTCCTCCAATCCACTAAAAAGCTAGGGTTTTTGCCTCCTGCCGGGCTGCAGGTCCGCCTCTTCTTAGGTGGCCCTAGGGGGGTGTGGTGGATCTCGGCAAAGGCCGATGGGAGGGCTCCATTTTTAGTCGTTTCTTTCAGTTTTGTTAGCGTTTGTGTCCTGCTTAGGAAGACGAGACGGTGACGGCTTCCTGAAGATGGAATAAAGGTCTCCCAGTCTAGCCTCCGTTTTGGCGGTGCGTCTAGCACCGTTGGTGGGCGTGTGGAGGTGTGTGTCCGGCGGATCTATTTTTGGTGGATTTGCTTGGATCTCGTCATTATTCGTCTATGTTCGTGTGTCTTCAGATTTGATCTTTCCGATCTACGTTATTCTTCATCTGCGGTGGTTGCTGTTCTGGTGCGCTGGTCCTACGGGGCATTAGCACGAGGACTTCCCGATTGTGTACTACAACAAGTTGTGCCCGACTCCGACGATGGAGGGGCGATTCCGGCGATGGAGGGGCGATGACGTCGGCGCGCCTTCGGCTCGCTTCACTGTTGGTAGTCGTCACTAGATGGTCTACAGATCTGGATATAATTTCTATTATTTCTAGTATTCGTTTGTACTACCATGACAAAAAATGAATAGATCAGAAATTTTCTCGCAAAAAATATACATGAACGTATGACCACGGTCGACAAGTTCCCACTTTTTTTCGTTTTGTTTTTGTTTTTTAGAGCGTGACCGGCATCGTCCTTGACACGCGTATCATTCAAGCCGATCTATCTCCACCTCAACTTACAGTTGAGTATAATGTTTATTAGGAAAGATGAGATAAATTAGGATTTGATTCTGGCTTGTCTTGTATTCTAAGTAGATGATTGTATTTTTATATATATGTCCACGAGGTTTCAGCAATACAAGGAATAATTTCATCAAATCACCCTCTCCCTTTTAACATGGTATCTATCCAAGTCGATCATAAACTCTAGCGGCCGCCGCTTCCGCACCTGCGCGCCGCCCCCGGGGCGGTCGGCCTCCATGACCGTCGTCGGGGGCCGCGCCGCCCGTACCTAGGGTTCGTCCGCCGGTTGTGTTGACCGGCTGCTCTAGAGAGTCTTTTCCCCGAGCCTTGCTTCGGGGTTTTCTCTTTCCCGTCGATCATCTTGATCGTGCGGTTTCTTTTTAGTTTTCCTATCTATTCTTGATTGATTTGCGTCGCCCACCGCCGCCGTCGACCCCGAGCGCGTCTACTCCGACCCCGGCGCGACCAGCCAGCTTCTCCTCCGACCCGGCGGCCACGCGCGCCTAGGTGGCCCGTCAGGGCCAGTCGCCGTCCACGCGTCGGTCCGCCCGTTGCCCTGTGCCGGCCGTCACCGCCCTGCTCCGACCGGGACACCTGCATTGCCCCGACCCGGAGGCCTCGTGCCATGCGACGGCCAATCATAGCCGTCGCTCGCTCGCCATCCCACACATCGATCCACATCACCCGCCTCCGTCGTGTCTACACGGCGGCCCGGTGGTCTACCTCACCGGCCTTGTCCTCGACCGTGTCGGCCTGACTGCATCAGACTCGTCGGCTACCTCAGCTCGGGCCCCGCTGCTACGTTGGTCGCTCGGGCCTCGCTGCCCGGGCGCCGGCGCTGCTTTGGCAGCCCGGGTGCCGGTGCTGACAAGCTCGTCCACACGACGTCCCATGCCGTCCGTCGTCGCTGGCCTCATCCCGGACTCCGCCGCCACCACTCCTTCATCGAGCGGCATCCCCGACCTCGCGCGCAATAGGCTTGATCACCCGCTCGCCGCCGCGATCCGCCTCATCTACGCCGCGCGACCGACCTGGCCCGTTGGTGACGCGCGCCTCCGCAGGTCCCGTGAAGATCATCCTGAGTACCGCGCGCCTCTCCAACGATAGAGCATCGGGCTGCCGCTGCGTCGCCCCGTCGGGCCGCAGCGCCGCCGCCCCGTGGTTCTCCTCGTGGATGCATCGACTCATGCGTCGCCCCTTCGGGCCGCAGTGTCGCGGTACCCGGTCCCCGCCGCCGCCCCGAGGCCGTCCCCGCGGTTGCACCGACTCGTGAACCGCCGTTGTGTCGCCCCTTCGGGCCGCAGCGTCGCAGCCCGCGGTCCCCGCCGACGCCCCGAGGTCTTCTCGCCCTCGCCACGACCCGCCTGCCGCCGCTGCGTCGCCCCTTCGAGTCGTAGCACCACGGCCCGCGGTCCACTCCACCGTCACCGCGCCTCAACCTCTCGTGGTATGCGCCGCGCCGTCTCCCTTGGCGCGGGGACGCCACCGTCCGCGCCGGTCTTCGTTATGCTGTCAGGGTTCTTCGCCTACTTCGAGGACCGCCGCTGCCGTCAGGCTGCCGCCGCCACTCTTCTTTGGCCGCCGCCGCCGCTACCTTCGTAGCCGCCGCCGCCGCCCGTCCACGATGTGTTCCCGGGCTTGGCAAACCCGCCGCGACGCGTCGTCAACAACATTTTCTTCCCGGCGCACCCCTACTTCGACACCACAGCGTCCATGCTAACTCGGCGCGCAAGACTCGGCGCCCTCTTGTGCCCCTGGCTCCACGGCGACTTCCTCGACACCGGCCACACCGAATCGACATCGACCACGACATTCTTCGCACGACTACCTCGACCACGGCTCCATCACCCACACTCTTGGCTACATCGACAAACGGCACAAAGGGCTACCGCCTTGCTTGAGCAACCTCGTCGGTTGCCACTCCAGCCACGACTCCGTGATGCATCGACCGTTACGACTGTCGGGGGTTGTCCGTCGGCTTGCCTTCGGATTCTTCTCCAGTCTCATCGTCTGCGTCGCTACTGTTGTGACTGCGGGGCAATGTTAAGTATAATGTTTATTAGGAAAGACAAGATAGACTAGGATTTGATTCTGGCTTGTCTTGTACTTCAAATAGATGATTGTACTCCTATATATATATATATATATATATATATATATATATATATATATATATATATATATATATATATATATGCCCATGAGGCTCAAGCAATACTACGAACAATTACACCAAATCCCTCTCTCCCTTTTAACAAACCCATGCCGATCTAAGAGCATCCCCAATAACAGCGTGTGCAAGAGAAGTTTTCGGGGCACGGGAGTTCAAAAAACGTCCTCCAACGGCTGCGCAATCCTAGATTTGAGAAACATATTCTTTGGGCAGCCCTAAAATAGAGCTCCAAATGCAGCAAATATACGGCAGTTCGGATGCTGCCGCAAAACCAAAACGCCCACGCCCACGCCCAACCACAGACCCAGTGACACAGCTACACAACCACGCCTCCGCCTAGCACAGATCTGGCCCGCCACACTCTGTTGCCGTCGGATCCATTCCCCCGCCAAACCATACCGCCGCCGGACCGACGAATAGTGCCACCGCCGTCCCATTCCCGCCGAAATGCGCCACCGTAGCCGCCGCTTTTCTGCATAATTCCAGCGCGCCGCCATCGCCGGACCGATGAATCGCACCCCTACCGCAACATTCCCGCCAAAATCCATCATCGCCGCAGCTGTTTCTCCTCGCAGCCGCCTCCCCAGAGCCTCGACTTGCTTCCCCGACTGCGCCGCCTCCTCACAATGCCGGATTCAATGGGGTGTGTCAGCGGCCGTCCGCAACTACGCCGTGGAATTTCAACGCGCCTGCCAGTGGTACTGTCTCGACATGTTCTCATCGGCCGACCTTGTCACCCATGCCTACGATGTCGCCATATGGAGGCTCGGCCTCCCCCGCTTAAAGCTCAATTTCCTAGAGATTGAGTCTGAGGTGGATGCAGATCTCATCTCACCGTCAGTGACAATCGAGTCGAGCCCGATGAAGGCCGACTACCCGCATTGTTGTCGACGAGTGGGAAAACATCAGAGAGAGCTACGAGGAGGCCATGAGGGAGTTTGCTAGGGCACATCAGCAGTGTGTGTGCATGCCGAGTTGGAGATCTTCTGTAAGAGAGAGGCCGAGAAGCGCCGAGGTAGGGCCTTCGTCATAATAGGGCAAGAAGAAGAACAATGCAGGAACCCCCAGGGTGTTCAACGTGAATTCTGACGACGAGGGGTCCCATGATATTGACTGGGACAACCTGTAGTGATTGTAGTTTGCTTGTCGTATGTAGTTTGAAGTGGCATGTCGTATTTGAACTATGTTTGTAGTCTGCATGTTAAAACTTCAGTCAAACTATGTTTGAGATATGAAATATGGTCGAAGTAGTTCAAATGTTAGTCAATTTTTTTATTTTGTTAATCCGGGTGCCCTATTTTAGGGCTGCTGTTGTAGACAAACGATTGCTCGTAGAAAAGAATGCGTTCTCGTGCCCATTTTTTTACTCCACTCTATTTTCATACACAAAAATAGGGTTGCAATTGGAGACGCTCTAAGCATTGATTGGAAAATTATTTCCAAGAGTTCATGAGCACTTCGTCCCTCTAGGTTAGGCTAGCTCTTCCCTCCCCGCGTTGCAGGCCACTCCGGTCACGGCGGCCACCTGCCACCCCGCCCGCTAGGGCTCCGACACCTCGCACGCACCATGGATCGCTCCCCGGTCCCCAGTCCTCGCGTTCCTCCAAGGATTGGTCTTCTAAAAATTCTAACCTTCATGGTTGGCAGGTCTTTCGCCAATACTAAAACAAACATTGATTCTCTCATGGTGGTCACCAAGAATGGTTCCTGCAGAAATGATTCTTGGCTTGTCCGCATCGCATAACCTACTATTGGTGACGGGTGCCTTTTACAATGACCAAACATCGTACCATTTTAGAGTTCGGGATTAACAACGTCGTCTCTCTACTATAGGTAAGTCACTCTAGATTTACCATCCCACATAACAAGAGCGAATAAAATAAAAGTAAGTCGGGATGGTGATCAACCCACTCTACACCCAAATCATTAACTTGTATATGGTTTAGCGAATCTCGCATAATAACTCTCGGGCATCCTCACAACCATTGAAAATTTTCTCATATTCATGAACTGGGTTGCGATAATTCCATTTGTCTTGCACGCCAAACAAAAAGAAAATATGTCGTTTCGTTCAACTCTCAGAGTTGCGTCAATTGCTACAAAAATCTCTAGTGATGAATTGTAGCTTCCTCCAAGGTTCTTCCTTCATCAAGATTGTTCTTGCTTCTTGTCGGCTCCTCGTGCATGCGGTTAAGCTTGAACTCATCACTGGGTTGACTCCATCTTCATTTCAGCCTTGACATTTGCACCAATATAGTAGCTCCTATAGTGTAGGGGTTAGGTTTAAGGTAAAATAGATTATAGAGAGATAGACACCCATACAACATCACACTGGGACGGCGCCGTTAGCTTCAGAGGAGCACCAGCGTGCTGGAGCAAGAAGGGAAGGACGAAGGCGGCGGTGGTGCATAGGCTGGTTATCTGTGATGTGCACGTGGTAGCTGAAATAAGCAGAAGCCTCCCGGTCCCGCACGAAGCCGCCGATCGATGTCCTCGACGTTGGCGAGCCATCAAATCAGCGTCCCGTCTCGTGTTCGCGTGTACGTTTTTGATCAATATAAATCTTAGTCCAGATCGATCAGTCCAGCCGGCGGTGATTAGCTAGTTTGATTGAGAGATAAATATACCGGCGGTCAGTGAAGTTGAGACCAAAGCACAATACAGTCGTTGGACTTCAAAATAAGCAGAACACAGTCACTAAATACGAGTTATGATAAATATACCGGCAGTCAGTGAAGTTGAGACCAAAGCACTATACGATCATTGGACTTCAAAATAAGCAGAACACAGTCACTTAATTATACGATCACTGGCTCATCATAGAACTTTGTATTTTGCTGGGTTGACCAGTCAAAGAGTCTGTATGGCAGATAGGGCAGCTCCGTCAACGCTGAGTTGTCTCCCTACTCTAGGGTCCCACCTGTCATTGAGTATATAAGAGAAAAATGAATAATGCGAGGGTGGGCAGATAGCGGCAGGGGCTGTGGGTGTAACAATGGTATTGATGTCCTCATCAGTGGGGGTTCAAACAGGAAACGCCGTGATCGTAAGCCTCGTGCTCTAAACACCTGCGCCATCTTCCTTTTGTGATAATAGGCCGAGGCTTAATCTTCAATGATTATACAAGCTACAATGTTTGGACGCAATCTGGCTGTGCGCCCATAAGCTACTATGTTTTTTCAGAAGCATAAGCTAGTATGTTTTTTCCTTTTCATTTGTGTTGTGCATGCGAACATGTTAGTGTGTATTACATGTTATATTTTCTTTGGTTTCCGCTGTGAGTGCGTATGTTGTGCGCATGCGCTCGCGCGTGTGTGTTGTGTGCGTGTTAGTGTGTCCGTGCGCATACATGAGGCCTCGACGTGATGTTCCGTGGAGACGAAAACCATGGCAACCCCTTGTCGGCGCCAGGCCTTCTCCCGCGCCATGCTCAACAAGCTGAACAACACCGTCGTCTCGACCGATGCCGTGACGCGCCTCGCCGCGGCCAACCCCTTCATCGCCATCGACATGCTCGTGTTTTTCTTGTGCTCGCTGTCTGCTACGGCCGACGTGCTCCTGCATGACAATGCTCAGCGTCAATGGGCTCCTGCATGGAGTCCTGCTCGCTCATGCATGAGCCACCCTTGAGCACCTGCCGGAGTATCCCCTCGGAGAACCTAATAATCTTGCCACCACGGCCCTAGCTCCCGCCCTGCACCTTGTCTCGAAATAGGCTTTCGCCCCGCAATATAGATATAGCAACCACCCGATACATCTGAGAATCCATTGCTGGGGCAGACAGCACAAGCACGACAAAAAAAAAAAACAGAGAAGAAAGAAAAAGAAAATAATGACAACAGAGTCGGATCGACGAAAACGATGATGATCCACAGCCGTTGCGCCCACCTAAGATTTTCACCGCACTCCTAGCACTTTTGACCGCCGCATACCAAGCAACACCTTCACGAAGGAATGCGACGATGTCGACGTTGCTGCCCGGACAGGTCCTAGGGTTTCCCCCGGTATGCGGAGAGGCATGGGTGGGGGATACCCGACGCCCTTCAGGAAGGAAAGATGGCGCCCACGGGCATCACCGCGTCGGTGCCGGCCAAGCCGACAGGGGTTTCCCCCGTCCGCCACAAACCCACCACCCGACCGATCCGCCGTGCTCCGCCACATTTGCCGCCCACCAACATGCGCCACCACGGACTTGGAGCCACCATCACCGTCTCACCATGGAGTCCGAAGCGGGACCGGCGGGTCCGAGAGGAAGCAGCCGGGAACGAGGAGCGGCAGCGTCAGCAGCCACGCGGGAGGGGACAACCTCCACCGCCATCGGCGGTCACCGACCGGACGCAACAAGAGGAGCAAACCAGGCGCAAAGGGCCGGCCGAGCTCGATATGGCTCGTGAAGCTCCCGTCATCGTGATGCAGTGGGCGCGCCGCTGTCTCCGCAACCCCTCGCACGAGCAGCACCTACGTCCGCTGGAGCCATCGCAGGTAGAGCTGAGCCAGGCCCGCCTAGACCCAGATGGGGCCCCAAAGGGCCCAGATCTGGGCCGGGAGGGCGCCGTCGCCGGCCGCCCCGCTAGCCCGCCGCCAAGAAGCTGCGCCACCGCCTCCACACCATCCAGAGCTGCGCCGCCGGAATTTGCTGCTGCCCGAGGAGCACCGCCGTGCTCCCGTGACGGGGAAGGAAAGACACCACCCGCAGCAGCCGAAGGCCCGAAGTCGAACCCCAGCTGCCACCACGGGGCACAGCCGCCGCGCGGCCCATCACACACTTCACCGCCGCCGCACTGCCGCGCGCCGTCGATCGGAGGGAGTGCCACCGCGCCGCCGGGCCCCTGCACGCCCGACGCTACCGCCTGGGATGGAGGCCCCGCAACTCCCACGGCCGAGACGAGGAGAGGGAAGCCCCCACCGCCAGCCATCGTGAGGGGCTTCGCCCTGGCGGCTCCGGCCAGCCACGAGGGAGGGGGAAGGGAGGGGAGGGGAGGCCGCGCGCGGCTGTATCTGGCGCCGCCCGAGCCGCCCGCGGGGGGAACGGCGCGGCGGAGGGGAAGGAGAGGGGGAAGCCTTCCCAACTGTACTCCTGCCATCGGCCTCTCGTCCATATCATCACCATCTCAGTCCCAGAAGATATCGCCCATCGTTGTCACGCATGTTGATCATGGCGCTTGTGCTTTTCATCGGTGCAAGCTCTAAGGCCGAGACAGCAGCCGCCTTCGTCTCCGGGCGGTCGTCGAGCAATGACGATAAAGAGGTGCTGCAAGAGATAAAGTATATACGGCGCCATTGTGGACAAGCTTTGCCGTAGCACGGCGAACCAACGCGCTGCAGATGGCGCACGCCATCACGCCACCATGCAGCCAAGCGTGTGCGCATGCATGTGTTGTGTATGTGCATTCTGCGGCCGTGTGTGCGTGGCTTGTGCGTGTGTGCATGCGCTGTCAGCGTGCGTGCTTTGCATGCATGGCAGTTCACAAAACAAATAAAGAATTCGTCATTAAGATGCACCCTCCCTAGCCGCTAGCATGGGCAATGTGAAATTGATAGGTCTCGGGCTCGAATCCCTCGTTTGCGTGCGCATCAGCTCTTTTATTTGTTTATTTCATCAACTGACAGGGGGACCTCAAGACAGAGAGCAGTGGCGGAGCTAGACAAGATTTTCAAGGGAGCCAAACATTAAAAATGGCCAAATACTGGAGTATATTTTTTCTAATCTAATCAGTCTCAAAAAATAATCTTCCTGCTTTTAGCCAAGGCTGGGGTGGCCACGGCCCCTCCAACAGTGCACGTAGCTCCGCCACTGAAAGAGAGGACATGGATGCTGCACCTAGTGCCACCTAGATTATTTGACTAGTCTAGGAAGACCATATTGATAGAATACCGAGCTATATGGTGAGTCAATAACCGTATAATCATCGGAACTCTTATTCAACGATTTTATTGAGCGTATTTTAAAGTTTAGTGACCACCTAGATTATTTGGCCAATCAACGAAGACCATACTGATATAATACCGAGCCATACGGTGAACCAGTAACTGTATAATCATCGCAACTCGTATTCAACGACCATATTAAGAATATTTTAAACACAAGGTCGCCATAGAGCACCTGCACAAGCAGCGGTAGTAGGGACCGAGGCTAATATCTCTCTTGTACACTTTTCTTTTTAGTGTCTGCAAAAAAACTTTTCTTTTTAGTTTCTATTTATATCGGCCCAAAAAGTTTTCTATAATATGAGGGGCAAAATTGTCTTTCATTTGTCACTTAACATCGTATGTGAGTAAATGGACAAAAATGTTGTATAAGGAGCAGGCTTTGCAGGGAATTTGTAGTCGCCGACAATGATGACGAGACCCTTGGGTCCCGGCATCTTCATCTTCAATTAGGCGTAATGAGGGACCGCCATGAACTTTTCTAATGCGGGCCTTCCCAGAAGCGCGTGATAGAGGTTGTCCAGGTCCATGACCTCGAACCAGATTGGCTCACGCCGAAAGTAGTCGATGGAGCCGAAAAGGACGTCAAGCTGGATCCGGCCGACGGGGGAGCATGAGCGGCCGGGTATGATGTCGTGGAACACTGTCCGGGTCATGTCCAACTGCTTCATATATTGTGTTAGCTAGCTAATTAATAGAGAGAAGTGTCCTCTCTTTTGTCCGTGCTTGGTCGACGCTACGTACTATACATACGTATAGAGAGGACTAGCTAGACACGCTAGCTAGCTAGTAACCAAACGAAGGAAACATAAGATCGTCATGAACATATATGCATACAGAGAGAAGTGATATCGACCACCTCTCCTTCTCCGAGAGATTGGTCGAACAACAAGTTCTCGTATATCTATCCGACACTACCAGCTACATATATACAATAATTATCTTTTACAAATATAATCTCCTAACATACGGACGCGTGGTCCACATAGTATTTTTCGTCTTCAGCGATCACGTGGTCAAGAAAGAATGACGCCAATTCCTCTTGAATTGCTCACATGCGATCTGGTGCTAGGAGTTCATCCCGCATCCGAAACATCTAATTTTAAGAAGGGGGTCAATACATATATATATGAATGAATGATGGTAATAAAATAAAATTGTGAATATTTTTATTTATGCACTTCATATTATTCGTCAGAGTAGCCCCGCTCACAGGTCGTGTGGCGGATGGACTCGCAAACGTAGTATCCACAGAAATCATTCCCTTGTTCCTGCCACAACCACTTTACAAGAAATAGAGGTCAATCAAACTAATAAGCAAGAATGCCAAATGGTATTGATGAAACTAGCGCTTGAATCACTAGGAGATGCGTGGAACATGCTACTATAGTACTTACTTTCGGGTGTCTAAATTCCAGTTTCTTCGGCAGTCCCAGAGCTTTTTTGGTGAATTTTCTCCAAACCCTGCCATACAAAGAAAACAATTACTTGATATCAGAAATGAACAAAGTTGCTGATATGGTGGATAATGATCGATTTAACTTACTTGTCGAGCATTTGAGTCATGTCCGCATACTCCTTGGGATCTTTTCGTCTCGAGTCTAAGACAGTTACTACTCCCTGCTCAAGCTTAATCTCTAGGAGAATATAGTGGAACCTGCACACGCATGCATAACTCATCAATTACATTACTATAACCTGGACTAATAAGAGAAACCGAATATGCCACAAGACAGTAACACTCACTTGAAGTTGTAAGGAAAGAGTATTATATCTTTGTGTTCATTTATTACCAACGATCGTAGCAAGTTGGCCTCGGTATCTTCGGCATGATATTTAACCTCAGTTGCATCTATGAGATATGTGTTAATGAACCCAATATCACCCACTTGTCTTTTCTTGAATTGGCGATCTTCAATCTGCATAATATAGTGAGGATAATTATAAATACATGCAATGAAAGAGCTGAGCTATATAGAGAGACTTAATGACAGAAGTAGTACTACTTACAGACAGTAGCAGGTGACCGTTGCTTTATCGAGGGCCAATTGATTGAAAAACTGATATAACTCCTCAAATGGAATAGGCAACAGTTGAATTCCAATGAGGTCATGCTCCTTCTTAACTCTCACATACAAAGTACTCCTCCCCCCAGACTCTCTGCAGGTTTTCATGTACCAATCATGCAATCTTCGCATCATCGTTGATAGAGATCTTTCATCTTTGACGAGAGGCTTCCTGCATCGTATCTTTGTATCTGCACCTCCAAGAAATCATAATGTACATCGTCGGAAAGGTAATCTCCAAGATTGCTATAACCGGGCACCATCCTCGGATCGACGATGTCGCTAGCAGGCACCTTGAGCGGGGGCACGATTGCAGCTTGTTCGCCGAGCTGGGCAATTTGTTTCCCAGCTCGTCGTTCTTTCATCCTTTGATCATTGACAAGATTTCCCGACCGCTCCGCTTCGCAAATGCCTTCCAATAGTGCGCTCATAGTTGCCTTCGGCGGAGACTTGGGTGGTTTTGTCGTGGCAGCGAGTGCGCTTCGCTTTCACCGGATCTACCTTCTCCTCCGGAGGTGGGTGTCTCTGTGCTTTCAACCCTTGAAACCAGTCCTTCACTTCGGTTCGCGCGATCTTCGCGTTCTCCTCCTGGGTCATCTCGTATGGTAACTTCTCTGGAGTCTTCAGAGAAGGACCGAATCTGTATGTCCTCCCTCATTTGGCTGTACTGCTAGACGCCGGCAGAGCAGACGGAGCGGATGTCTTCTTTCCTTGCTTACGAGGCGGAGGAGAAGGATTACGACGCGCTGGAGCAGCCGGAGCGGCGGCGGGTCTCTTCCGCCCTTGCTGACGAGGCGGAGAAGGAGGAGGCTGGCTGCTCGGGCGCGCCGGCGCAGGCGGAGAAGGAGGCGGAGTGCCGCCACGCGCTAGAGAAGGAGCCGGCCGAGTGCCCTTATCGTCACTCGCCGGAGGAGGAGGCGGTGGAGGAGGCGGAGTGCCCTAACTCGCCGCAGGAGGAGGAGGAGGCGGAGGCATCCAGTTCGGAAGGTTGATGAGATCCTTCTGCCATAGGCATGGAGTCTTCAGAGCAGAACCCAGCCGAGTCTCCCCTTCACCGGTAGGGTGGTCAAGCCGGAGGTCCTCAAATCCCTCCGTTATTTCATCCACCATCACCCTAGCATATCCTTTTGGAATCGGCCGGCAGTGAAAATTTGTGCTGGGTTTAGTAGGATAAACAGAGCCAACAGCCGCCTTGACCTTCAAATTCATCCATTGCGTCATAAGGTGGCAATTTTGAGACTCCGTGATAGCTGTTGGGGAACGTAGTAATTTCAAAAATTTTCCTACGATCACGCAAGACCATGGTGATGGCATAGCAACGAGAGGGAAGAGTGTCCGTCCACGTACCCTCGTAGACCGAAAGCGGAAGCGGTATAACAACGCTGTTGATGTAGTCAGACGTCTTCACGATCCGACCGATCCAAGCACCGAACGTACGGCACCTCCGGAAGTTCTCGCACATCGCTCAGCTCGATGACGATCCCCGGACTCGATCCAGCGAAGTGTCGGGGATGAGTTCCACAAGACGACGGCGTGGTGACGATGTTGATGCTCCACCGACACAGGGCTTCGCCTAAGCTCCGCTGACGATATGACTTCTCCGCGCAGGGCTTCGCTTAAGCTCATGACGATATGACCGAAGTGGAATATGGTGGAAGGGGCACCGCACACGGCTAAGGAAAGATCCAGAGATCAACTTGTGTGTCATGGGGTGCCCCTGCCTGTGAGATATAAAGGAGCCAAAGGGAGGTGGCCGCCCAAGGGAGGAGGCAAGATTAAGGAGTCCTACTCCCTCCGGGAGTAGGACTCCTCCAATCCTAGTTGGATTAGGATTCCGGAGGGGGAAGAGAGAGAGGGGGGCCGGCCCACCTTCCCTAGTCCTAATAGGACTAGGGGAAGGGGGGGGGGCGCGCGGCCACCTAGGGCTGCCCCCTTCTCCTTTCCTCCAAGGCCCACTATGGGCCCATGTAGTTCCCGGGGTTCGGTAACCTCCGGTACTCGTAAATTCCCGATTTCACTCGGAACCTATCCGATGTCCAAATGTAGGCTTCCAATATATCAATCTTTAAGTCTCGACCATTTCGAGACTCCACGTCATGTCCGTGATCACATCCGGGACTCCCAACAAACTTCGGTGCATCAATACTTATAAACTCATAATGAACTGTCATCGAAACGTTAAGCGTGCGGACCCTACGGGTTCGAGAACTATGTAGACATGACCTAGAACCATTCTCGGTCAATAACCAATAGCGGAACCTGGATGCCCATATTGGTTCCTACATATTCTACGAAGATCTTTATCGGTCAAACCGCATAACGACATACGTTGTTCCCTTTGTCATCGGTATGTTACTTACCCGAGATTCGATCGTCGGTATCCAATACCTAGTTCAATCTCGTTACCGGTAAGTCTCTTTACTCGTTCCGTAATACATCATCTCACAACTAACTCATTAGTTGTAATGCTTGCAAGGCTTAAGTGATGTGTATTACCGAGAAGGCCTAGAGATACCTCTCCGACAATCGGAGTGACAAAACCTAATCTCGAAATACGCCAACCCAACAAGTACCTTTGGAGACACCTGTAGTACTCCTTTATCATCACCCGATTACGTTGTGACGCTTTGGTAGTACCCAAAGTGTTCCTCCGTAAACGGAGTTGCATAATCTCATAGTTATAGGAACATGTATGGGTCATGAAGAAAGCATTAACATACTAAACGATCAAGTGTTAAGCTAACGGAATGGGTCATGTCAATCAGATCATTCAACTAATGATGTGACCTTGTTAATCAAATAACAACTCCTTGTTCATGGTTAGGAAACATAACCATCTTTGATTAACAAGCTAGTCAAGTAGAGGCATACTAGTGACATACTGTTTGTCTATATATTCACACATGTATTATGTTTCCGGTTAATACAATTTTAGCATGAATAATAAACCTTTATCATGATATAAGGAAATAAATAATAACTTTATTATTGCCTCTAGGGCATATTTCCTTCAGTCTCCCACTTGCACTAGAGTCAATAATCTAGATTACAAAGTAATGATCCTAACACCCATGGAGTCTTGGTGCTGATCATGTTTTGCTCGTGGAAGAGGCTTAGTCAACGGGTCTGCAACATTCAGATCCGTATGTATTTTGCAAATCTCTATGTCTCCCACTTGGACTTGGTCCCGAATGGAATTGAAGCGTCTCTTGATATGCTTGGTCCTCTTGTGAAATCTGGATTCCTTTGCCAAGGCAATTGCACCAGTATTGTCACAGAAGATCTTCATCGGTCCCGATGCACTAGGTATGACACCTAGATCGGAAATGAACTCTTTCATCCAGACTCCTTCATTCGCTGCTTCCAAGCAGCTATGTACTCCGCTTCACATGTAGATCCCGCCACGACGCTTTGTTTAGAACTGCACCAACTGACAGCTCCACCGTTTAATAAAAACACGTATCCGGTTTGCGATTTAGAATCGTCCGGATCAGTGTCAAAGCTTGCATCGACGTAACCATTTACGACTAGCTCTTTGTCACCTCCATATATGAGAAACATATCCTTAGTCCTTTTCGGTATTTCAGGATGTTCTTGACCGCTGTCCAAAGGATCCATTCTGGATTACTTTGGTACCTTCCTGCCAAGCTTACAGCTAAGCATACGTCAGGTCTGGTACACAGCATTGCATACATGATAGAGCCTATGGATGAAGCATAGGGAACATCTTTCATTTTCTCTCTATCTTCTGCTGTGGTCGGGCATTGAGTCTGACTCAATTTTACACCTTGCAACACAGGTAAAAAACCTTTCTTTGCCTGATCCATTTTGAACTTTTTCAAAACTTTATCAAGGTATGTGCTTTGTGAAAGTCCAATTAAGCGTCTTGATCTATCTCTATAGATCTTGATGCCCAATATGTAAGCAGCTTCACCGAGGTCTTTCATTGAAAAACTTTTATTCAAGTATCCTTTTATGCTATCCAGAAATTCTATATCATTTCCAATCAATAATATGTCGTCCACATATAATATCAGAAATGCTACGGAGCTCCCACTCACTTTCTTGTAAATACAGGCTTCTCCAAAAGTCTGTACAAACCCATATGCTTTGATCACACTATCAAAGCGTTTATTCCAACTCCGAGAGGCTTGCACCAGACCATAAATTGATCGCTGGAGCTTGCACACTTTGTTAGCACCTTTTGGATCGACAAAACCTTCTGGTTGCATCATATACAACTCTTCTTCTAGAAATCCATTCAAGAATGCAGCTTTACATCCATTTGCCAAATTTCATAATCATAAAATGCGGCAATTGCTAACATGATTCGGACAGACTTAAGCATCGCTACGGGTGAGAAAGTCTCATCGTAGTCAACTCCTTGAACTTGTCGAAAACCTTTCGCAACAAGTCGAGCTTTGTAGACAGTTATATTACCATCAGCGTCAGTCTTCTTCTTAAAGATCCATTTATTTTCAATGGCTTGCCGATCATCGGGCAAGTCAACCAAAGTCCATACTTTGTTCTCATACATGGATCCCATCTCAGATTTCATGGCTTCCAGCCATTTTGCGGAATCTGGGCTCACCATCGCTTCTTCATAGTTTGTAGGTTCGCCATGGTCAAGTAACATGACTTCCAGAATAGGATTACCGTACCACTCTGGTGCGTATTTTACTCTGGTTGACCTACGAGGTTCAGTAGTAACTTGATCTAAAGTTTCATGATCATCATCATTAGTTTCTTCACTAATTGGTGTAGTTGTCACAGGAACCATTTCTTGTGATGAACTACTTTCCAATAAGGGAGCAGATATGATTATCTCATCAAGTTCTACTTTCCTCCCACTCACTTCTTTCGAGAGAAACTCCTTCTCTAGAAAGGATCCGAATTTAGCAACGAAAATCTTGCCTTCAGATCTGTGATAGAAGGTGTACCCAACAGTCTCCTTTGGGTATCCTATGAAGACACATTTTTCCGATTTGGGTTCGAGCTTATCTGGTTGAAGTTTCTTTACATAAGCATCGCAGCCCCAAACTTTAAGAAACGACAACTTTGGTTTCTTGCCAAACCACAGTTCATAAGGCGTCGTCTCAACGGATTTTGACGGTGTCCTATTTAACGTGAATGCGGCCGTCTCTAAAGCATAACCCCAAAAGCGATAGCGGTAAATCGGAAATAGACATCATAGATCGCACCATATCTAGTAAAGTACGACACGACGCTCGGACACACCATTTCTCTGTGGTGTTCCGGGTGGCGTGAGTTGCTAAACTATTCCACATTGTTTCAAATGTAAACCAAACTCAGAACTCAAATATTCTCCTCCACGATCAGATCGTAGAAATTTTATTTTCTTGTTACGATGATTTTCCACTTCACTCTGAAATTCTTTGAACCTTTCAAATGTTTCAGATTTGTGTTTCATTAAGTAGATATACCCATATCTGCTCAAATCATCTCGTGAAAGTGAGAAAATAACGATACCCGGCCGGCGTGCCTCAACATTCATTGGACCTCAAACATCAAGATGTATGATTTCCAACAAATCAGTTGCTCGCTCCATAGTTCCGGAGAACGGCGTTTTGGTCATCTTGCCCATGAGGCACGGTTCGCAAGTACCAAGTGATTCATAATCAAGTGATTCAGAAGCCCATCAAGATGGAGTTTCTTCATGCTTTTACAATCGATATGACCTAAACGGCAGTGCCACAAATAAGTTGCACTATCATTATCAACTCTGCATCTTTTGGTTTCAACATTATGAATATGAGTATCACTACTGACGAGATTCAACAAGAATAGACCATTCTTCAAGGGTGCATGACCATAAAAGATATTACTCATATAAATAGAACAACCATTATTCTCTGATTTAAATGAATAACCGTCTCGCATTAAACAAGATCCAGATATAATGTTCATGCTCAACGCTGGCACCAAATAACAATTATTTAGGTCTAAAACTAATCCCGAAGGTAGATGTAGAGGTAGCGTGCCGACTGCGATCACATCGACTTTGGAACCATTTCCAACGCCAAGATCGTCACCTCGCCCTTAGCCAATCTTCGCTAATCCGTAGTTCCTGTTTGAGTTGCAAATATTAGCAATGTAACCAGTATCAAATACCTGTACTATCATGAGTATTAGTAAGGTACACATCAATAACATGTATATCACATATACCTTTGTTCACCTTGCCATCCTTTTTATCCGCCAAATACTTGGGGCAGTTCCGCTTCCAAAGGTCCGGTCTGCTTGCAGTAAAACACTCAGTTTCAGGCTTAGGTCCAGACTTGGGTTTCTTCTCTTGATCAGCAACTTTCTTGCTGTTCTTTTGAAGTTTCCTTCTTCTTCCCTTTGCCCTTTTTCTTGAAACTAGTGGTCTTGTTGATCATCAACACTTGATGCTCTTTCTTGATTTCTACCTCCGCAGCTTTTAGCATCGCGAAGAGCTCAGGAATTGTCTTAGTCATCCCTTGCATATTATAGTTCATCACGAAGCTCTTGTAGCTTGGTGGCAGTGATTGGAGAATTCTGTCAATGACACTATCATCCGGAAGATTAACTCCCAGCTGAATTAAGTGATTGTTATACCCAGACATTTTGAGTATGTGCTCACTGACAGAACTATTCTCCTCCATCTTGCAGCTATAGAACTTATTGGAGACTTCATATCTCTCAATCCGGGCATTTGCTTGAAATATTAACTTCAACTCCTGGAACATCTCATATGCTCCATGACGCTCAAAACGTCGTTGAAGACCCGGTTCTAAGCCGTAAAGCATGGCACACTGAACTATAGAGTAGTCATCACCGCTTTGCCGTGACGTTCACAACTTCGCTCAGCATCTCGCAGCAGTTCGCTACCCGGTGCTTCGAGGACGTAATTTTTCTGTGCTGCAATGTGGATTATACTCTAGTTACGGACCCAGTGCGTGTAATTGCTTCCATCATCTTTCATCTTCGCTTTCTCTAGGAACGGATTAAAATTCAACGGAACAACAAAGACGAGCCATCTATCTACGGTAAACATAGACAAGCAAAATACTATCAGGTACTAAGTTCATGATAAATTTAAGTTCAATTAATCATATTAAAACTCCCACTTAGACAGACATCTCTCTAGTCATCTAAGTGATCACGTGATCCATATTAACTAAACCATGTCCGATCATCACGTGAGATGGAGTAGTTTCAATGGTGAACATCACTATGTTGATCATATCTACTATATGATTCACGCTCGACCTTTCGGTCTCCGTGTTCCGAGGCCATATCTGTTATATGCTAGGCTCGTCAAGTTTAACCTGAGTATTCCGCGGGCGCAACTGTTTTGCACCCGTTGTATTTGAACGTAGAGCCTATCACCCGATCATCACGTGGTGTCTCAAAGACGAAGAACTTTCGCAACGGTGCATACTGTGGAGAACACTTCTTGATAATTTTTTTAGTGAGAGATCATCTTATAATGCTACCGTCAATCAAAGCAATATAAGATGCATAAAGGATAAACATCACATGCAATCAATATAAGTGATATGATATGGTCATCATCATCTTGTGCTTGTGATCTCCATCGCCAAGCACCGTCGTGATCACCATCGCCACCGCGCGACACCTTGATCTCCATCGTAGCATCGTTGTCGTCTCGCCAACTATTGCTTCTACGACTATCGCTACTCCTTAGTGATAAAGTAAAGCAATTACATGGCGTTTGCATTTCATACAATAAAGCGACAACCATATGGCTCCTGCCAGTTGCCGATAACTCGGTTACAAAACATGATCATCTCATACAATAAAATATAGCATCACGCCTTGACCACATCACATCACAACATGCCCTGCAAAAACAAGTTAGACGCCCTCTACTTTGTTGTTGCAAGTTTTACGTGGCTGCTACGGGCTGAGCAAGAACCGTTCTTACCTACGCATCAAAACCACAACGACATTTCGTCAAATAGACTCCGCTTTAACCTTCTCAAGGACCGGGCGAGCCACACTCGGTTCAACTAAAGTGAGAGAGACAGACACCCGCCCGGTCACCTTTAAGCAACGAGTGCTCGGAGCGGTGAAACCAGTCTCGCGTAAGCGTACGCGTAATGTCGGTCCGGGCCGCTTCATCTCACAATACCGCTGAACCAAAGTATGACATGCTGGTAGGCAGTATGACTTGTATCGTCCACAACTCACTTGTGTTCTACTCGTGCATATGCCATCAACGCATAAAACCAGGCTCTGATACCACTGTTGGGGAACGTAGTAATTTCAAAAAATTTCCTACGATCACGCAAGACCATGGTGATGGCATAGCAACGAGAGGGAAGAGTGTCCGCCCACGCACTCGTGAGACCGAAAGCGGAAGCGTTATAACAACGCAGTTGATGTAGTCAGACGCCTTCACGATCCGACCGATCCAAGCACCGAACGCACGGCACCTCCGAGTTCTCGCACATCGCTCAGCTCGATGACGATCCCCGACTCCGATCCAGCGAAGTGTCGGGGATGAGTTCCACAAGACGACGGCGCAGGACGATGTTGATGCTCCACCGACGCAGGGCTTCGCCTAAGCTCCGCTGACGATATGACTTCTCCGCGCAGGGCTTCGCCTAAGCTCATGACGATATGACCAAGTGGAATATGGTGGAAGGGGCACCAGACACGGCTAAGGAAAGATCCAGAGATCAACTTGTGTGTCATGGGGTGCCCCCTGCCCCGTATATAAAGGAGCCAAAGGGAGGTGGCCGCCCAAGGGAGGAGCAAGACTAAGGGAGTCCTACTCCTCTGGGAGTAGGACTCCCTCCAATCCTAGTTGGATTAGGATTCCGGAGGGGAAAGAGAGAGGGGGGCCGGCCCACCTTTCCTAGTCCTAATAGGACTAGGGAAAGGGGGGGGGGGCGCGCGGCCCCCTAGGGCTGCCCCTTCTCCTTTCCTCCCAGGCCCACTATGGGCCCATGGAGTTCCCGGGGTTCCGTAACCTCCGGTACTCCCAGAATTTCGATTTCACTCGGAACCTTTCCGATGTCCAAATGTAGGCTTCCAATATATCAATCTTTATGTCTCGACCATTTCGAGACTCCTCGTCATGTCCGTGATCACATCCGGGACTCAACAAACTTCGGTGCATCAATACTTATAAACTCATAATGAATCGTCATCAAACGTTAAGCGTGCGGACCCTACGGGTTCGAGAACTATGTAGACATGACCTAGAACCATTCTCGGTCAATAACCAATAGCGGAACCTGGATGCCCATATTGGTTCCTACATATTCTACGAAGATCTTTATCGGTCAAACCGCATAACGACATACGTTGTTCCCTTTGTCATCGGTATGTTACTTACCCGAGATTCGATCGTCGGTATCCAATACCTAGTTCAATCTGCTACCGGTAAGTCTCTTTACTCGTTCCGTAATACATCATCTCACAACTAACTCATTAGTTGTAATGCTTGCAAGGCTTAAGTGATGTGTATTACCGAGAAGGCCTAGAGATACCTCTCCGACAATCGGAGTGACAAAACCTAATCTCGAAATACGCCAACCCAACAAGTACCTTTGGAGACACCTGTAGTACTCCTTTATAATCACCCGATTACGTTGTGACGTTTGGTAGTACCTAAAGTGTTCCTCCGTAAACGGAGTTGCATAATCTCATAGTTATAGGAACATGTATGGGTCATGAAGAAAGCATTAACATACTAAACGATCAAGTGTTAAGCTAACGGAATGGGTCATGTCAATCAGATCATTCAACTAATGATGTGACCTTGTTAATCAAATAACAACTCCTTGTTCATGGTTAGGAAACATAACCATCTTTGATTAACAAGCTAGTCAAGTAGAGGCATACTAGTGACATACTGTTTGTCTATATATTCACACATGTATTATGTTTCCGGTTAATACAATTCTAGCATGAATAATAAACCTTTATCATGATATAAGGAAATAAATAATAACTTTATTATTGCCTCTAGGGCATATTTCCTTCAATAGCATCCACGGGATAGCTGGCAGGAGCCGTCAAGGCATGCTCCGGCTGAAGCAGCTCGGTGGAATCCACGCTGCTTCTCCGCTGAGATGGCGGTGTAGCTTCGGGGGAAGTTTCGGCAGGTCGTTTGCTGCATTTGCTTCTCGTTCCTCTATCGCTTGTACCCTTGCATGCAGCGCCTGCAGTTCGGTATGCTGCACTTTCTTCCTCCTCTCCTGGCATTTGTAACCGCCTGCGTCCGGAAAACCCAGCCTTCCATGAAACGGAGCCTGGCGTGCCTCTTGTCCGTCTAGGGTGCTCAGGATTCCTGAGGGCCATTGTGAGCTCGTCGTTCTATCTGTTTGGAACGAACGTCGCATCAATTAGCTAGTCAGCACAGGCTTAACTAATATATATACCTGGCTGGACTCGGTTCGGTCACCAGAGCCGTCCTCACGGTCTACTTCTTGCACCGGCATTGGGTCACCGGAGCCATCATAATCATAGCCACCTGCTTCTTCACCCTCTCCTTCCAGACCATCGGTGTCGTTGAGAAACATCAACGAGCAGACGGCATCACTTCCTTCTGTGATTATGTCCCTCAACAACGCTTCTTGTGCTTCGTCTCGGGGGGTGTCCATAGTTTCTACAAATATTTACAACATGGCAATTATTATTCAAACATGACAGATGGATATATTAGTGGCAAACGTAGAACTAGCTAGCTAATCACAATAAGGAATCATATTAATTAGTGGCCTCGACGCTGCTTCTCTAGTATTTTGGGTGGCCTCGACAACGCTTCAAGGGTTAGGGGTGGCCTCGAGAACTCTTCAAGGAGGGGGTAATATCGACCCCCCCACGTGTTGAAGCTATCAAGAGGGGGTATATCGACAACGACGACATACATACATGGCAAAATAATATGCTTGTTTTTTCCTTCTTAAAAATACATGAAGTAGTATTGCTTGTTTTTTTAAATAATGTTCAAATAGAAATTTTAGAAAAAAAGAATGAGACGTCGGCGTCGGCGTTGAACACTACATCTATGTCCCACAAGTGACGTGGGCATCGACGCCCGCGTCACTTGTGGGACGTGAATGTAGTGTCCGACACCGACGGCCACATGTATCTCACACCGACGATACTTGCTATTTAATTAGGGCTTTCTCTACCGCTCGGCGACCCTCGACGACCCTCGTTCCCAATAAAAAAAAGAAGAAGAAAAAAGAGGAGAAGAAAGAATAGAGGAGAAGAACTCCTCTATTCTTTCTTCTCCTCTTTTTTTTCTTCTTCCTCTTCTTTTTTTATCCTCTTCTTCCTCTCATGTTCGACGACCCTCGACCCCGATAACATTTTTTTCCCCGATAACATTTTTTTCTCCGAGAGAGTTAGTGTTCCCGAGTGAACCGGAGGGGGACATTGGTCATATCGGATTCGCCATATTTCGCATTTAATGTTCTATATACATACATCCATCGATATCATTCCATACATACATAGACATCTACATTATATATGAACAAAAAAAATATGAAAATTCATCATACATACATCTACAGTATATATGAACAAAAATTATAAACTTTCTCCCCAACTCATACATACATACATATATTTTGCAAAGGAGCTATATTGTGCAAAGGAGTAGGGGAAGGAAGGAAGGGGGGAGGATGGGGCGGTAGCTACCTCTCCTGGCGGGATCTGGGAGGAGACGCGGGCGGCCGACGTCGGGGGCGACAGCGACGAAGACGGGCTCGGGGTCGGCAAGGGCGAGGGTGACGACGGGTGCGCGGGGCGCGGACGGGCTCGGGGCGGCGGATGGGCGGCCGGGCGACGAGCGAGGCAGGGCGCCCGGGGCCGGACGGGCTCGTGGGCGCAGGGTGTGCGGCAGCACGCCGGGGGTGGCATCTGGCGTCGGCATGGGCTCGGGCGGGGGTAGGGGCAACGGCGGTGACGGCGAGGCGCAGAGAGGGGCAGCCTGGCGGCGTCGTCGGGGCGGGATCGAAGGAACTGAACCAAAATTTTCACAAGTGCTGTATATATAGACCGAGCATTGGTCCCGGTTTGTGGCTCAAACCGGGACCAATACCCCCTTTAGTCCCGGTTGGTGCCAACAACCGGGACCAAAGGCCTCTTTTTAGCAGCCCAAAGGGCGGGAAGCGGCGGTGGTGGGATTTTTAGTCCCACCTCGCTAGCTGAAGAGCTCCCACACCTGTTTATAAGCCCTGCTCTGTGTTCCCTTTCAAACTCCTCTGAACCGCTGGCTTACGGGCCTAATCGGACACTGCAATGCCTGTGGGCCTGCTGGACCTGCTGCGGGCCTGAATCCTGGCCCATGGTTGGGTTTCTAGTCATATTCAGGCCATGCTCGCCCAGTAGGTGGCATTTTTTTTCTTTTTTGCTATTTACTTTTTCATTTCTACTTAGAACTAAATACTTATAGTTTTTTAGTGATTTCTTTTTTCTTTTAGGTCACGAAAATTATACATTTTCTGTTAGTGCCATTAGTTTTCAAATTTGAAAACACTTTTTTAGTTTTTTTTGTTTTCTTTGTTGCTTTATTTATTTTATTTTGTTTCTACTTACAACAAAATACTTATTGTTGCTATTTTATTTTATTTTCCATTTTTTGTTTTGTTTTCTGTATTATTTATTTTCTTCTGTTTTTTGCTTTATTTTTTAATTCTTTTTTTGCTTTTAGGTCAAAATTATAAACTTTTAATTGTTTTCCAGTTTTTAATTCTTTTGTTTTGTTTCTACTTACAACAAAATTATAAACTTTCTGTTACTGCCATTAGTTTTCAAAAAATGAACATAGATGCACCTATAGAGAAAATTCGACCTAAATTCATAGTTTTAAAATGAACTCTGAAAAAGTTGGCATAGCATGTGCATGTACAAAATGGACAATGGTATCATACTCGTATGTTACAAAGTTGGCATGGTATCATCGTAGTAGTTGCGGGAGAAAGTCTTCACTTTTTCTTCGCTTGTGTCATTTGCTTATTGCGCCGTAACCATGGATAATCTTCATCGTTTATCAGGATGCTTGGGTCAGCCTTAACTTTGAAGGGAGGAATTTCATGAAAATTTTCATACTCTTCAGACATGTCTGTCTTGCCCTCCACTCCCAGGATGTCCCTTTTTCCTGAAAGAACTATGTTGCGCTTTGGCTCATCGTATGATGTATTCGCTTCCTTATCTTTCCTTTTTCTCGGTCTGGTAGACATGTCCTTCACATAGATAACCTGTGCCACATCATTGGCTAGGACGAACGGTTCGTCAGTGTACACAAGATTTTTCAGATCCATTGTTGTCATTCCGTACTGTGGTTCTACCTGTACCCCGCCTCCTGACAGATTGACCCATTTACACTTAAACAAAGGGACCTTAAAATCATGTCCGTAGTCAAGTTCCCATATGTCCACTATGTAACCATAATATGCGTCCTTTCCCCTCTCTGTTGCTGCATCAAAGCGGACACCGCTATTTTGGTTGGTGCTCTTTTGATCTTGGTCAATCGTGTAAAATGTATTCCCATTTATCTCGTATCCTGTGTAAATCAATACAGTCAAAGATGGTCCCCTGGACAACAAGTACAACTCATCACAAACAGTCTTGTCACCTCTGAGACGTGTTTTCAACCAACTGCTGAAAGTCCTGATGTGTTCGCATGTAATCCAGTCCTCGCACTGCTCCGGGTGTTTGGAGCGCAGACTGTTCTTGTGTTCATCGACATACGGGGTCACCAAGGTAGAGTTCTGTAAAACTGTGTAGTGTGCTTGAGACCAAGAATATCCGTCCCTGCATATTATTGAGTCCCTTCCAAGCATGCCTTTTCCAGTCAGTCTCCCCTCATACCACGATTTAGGGAGACCTATCTTCTTAAGGCCAGGAATAAAGTCAACACAAAACCCGATGACATGCTCTGTTTGATGGCCCATGGAGATGCTTCCTTCTGGCCTAGCACGGTTACCGACATATTTCTTTAGGACTCCCATGAACCTCTCAAAGGGGAACATATTCTGTAGAAATACGGGCCCCAGAATGACAATCTCGTCGACTAGATGAACTAGGACGTGCGTCATGATATTGAAGAAGGATGGTGGGAACACCAGCTCAAAACTGACAAGACATTGTGCCACATCACTCCTTAGCGTTGAGTACGATTTCTGGATCGATCACCTTCGAGATATTACATTGAGGAATGCACATAGCTTCACAATGGCTAATCGGACGTTTTCGGTAGAAGCCCCTCAATGCAACCGGAAGCAGTTGCGTCATAATCACGTGGCAGTCATGAGACTTTAGATTCTGAAACTTTTTCTCTGGCATATTTATTATTCCCTTTATATTTGACGAGAAGCCAGTCGGGACCTTCATACTGAGCAGGCATTCAAAGAAGATTTCTTTCTCTTCTTTCGTAAGAGCATAGCTGGCAGGACCTTCATAGTGCTTCGGATGCATGCCCTCTTTTTCGTGCAAGTGTTGCAGGTCCTCCCGTGCCTCAGGTGTATCTTTTGTCTTCCCATACACGCCCAAGAAGCCTAGCAGGTTCACGCAAAGGTTCTTCGTCATGTGCATCACGTTGATCGAAGAGTGGACCTCTAGGTCTTTCCAGTAGGGTAGGTCCCAAAATATAGATTTATTCTTCCACATGGGTGCGTGTTTCTCAGCGTCATTCGGAACATCTAGTCCGTCGGGACCATTTCCAAAGATTACGTGTAAATCATTGACCATAGCAAGTACGTGATCACCGGTACGCATGGCAGACTTCTTCCGGTGATCTGCCTCGCCTTTGAAATGCTTGCCTTTCTTTCGACATTGATGGTTGGTCGGAAGAAATCGACGATGGCCCAGGTACACATTCTTCCTACAGCTTCCCAGGTATATACTATCGGTGTCAAGTAAATAGTGCGTGCCTGCGTGATATCCCTTGTTTGTCTGTCCCGAAAGGTTACTGAGAGCGGGCCAATCGTTGATGGTCATGAACAGCAACGCCTTTAGGTTAAATTCCTCCTGTCTGTGCTCATCCCACGTACGTACACCGTTTCCATTCCACAGCTGTAAAAGTTCTTCAACTAATGGCCTTAGGTACACATCAATGTCGTTGCCGGGTTGCTTAGGGCCTTGGATGAGAACTGGCATCATAATGAACTTCCGCTTCATGCACATCCAAGGAGGAAGGTTATACATACATAGAGTCACGGGCCAGGTGATGTGATTGCTGCTCTGCACCCCGAAAGGATTAATGCCATCCGCTTAAAGCAAACCATACGTTCCTTGGGTCCTTTGCAAACTCATCCCAAAGATTTCTCTTGATTTTTCTCCATCTGCGACCCGTCGTGGTGCTCTCAACTTCCCGTCTTTCTTATGGTCCTCACTATGCCATCGCATCAACTTGGCATGCTCTCCGTTTCTGAACAGACGTTTCAACCGTGGTATTATAGGAGCATACCACAGCACCTTTGCAGGAACCCTCTTCCTGGGCGGCTCGCCGTCAACATCACCAGGGTCATCTCGTCTGATCTTATACTGCAATGCACCGCATACCGAGCATGCGTTCAGATCCTTGTATGCACCGCGGTAGAGGATGCAGTCATTAGGGCATGCATGTATCTTTTGCACCTCCAATCCTAGAGGGCATACGACCTTCTTTGTTGCGTATGTACTGTCGGGCAATTCGTTATCCTTTGGAAGCTTCTTCTTCAATATTTTCAGTAGCTTCTCAAATCCTTTGTCAGGCACAGCATTCCCTGCCTTCCACTACAACAATTCCAATACGGTGCCGAGCTTTGTGTTGCCATCTTCGTAATTGGGGTACAACCCTTTTTTGTGATCCTCTAACATGCGATCGAACTTCAGCTTCTCCTTTTGACTTTCGCATTGCGTCCTTGCATCGACAATGATCCTGCGGAGATCATCATCATTGGGCACATCGTATGGTTCCTCTTGATCTTCAGCAGCTTCACCCGTTGCAGCATCATTGGGCACATCGTCTGGTTCCTCTTGATCTTCACCAGTTCCTCCCGTTGCAGCATCACCGTATTCAGGGGCCACGTAGTTGTCATCCTACTCTTCTTCTTCGCCGTCTTCCATCATAACCCCTATTTCTCCGTGCCTCGTCCAAACATTATAGTGTGGCATGAAACCCTTGTAAAGCAGGTGGGTGTGAAGGATTTTCCGGTCAGAGTAAGACTTTGTATTCCCACATTTAATGCATGGACAACACATAAAACCATTCTGCTTGTTTGCCTCAGCCGCTTCGAGAAACTCATGCACGCCCTTAATGTACTCGGAGGTGTGTCTTTCACCGTACATCCATTGTCGGTTCATCTGCGTGCATTATATATAATTAAGTGTGTCAAAAACCATTACATAACTTCATGAATAGATAAATAAGTTACGAAATTAATAGAAGTTCATCAGCACATTAAAACCAAAGTACATACATAGTTCTCATATAACAACATATAGATCTCCAGAGTATCTAATTAATTAAACCATACATTGAAACTATGTAAAACATTTCAATGCGAAAACAAATGCGATCATAATCGCAACCAAGGTAACAATTGATCCAACGGCATAATGATACCAAGCCTCGGTATGAATGGCATATTTTGTAATCTTTCTAATCTTCAAGCGCATTGCATCCATCTTGATCTTGTGATCATCGCATTTACATCCGCAACATGCAACTCCAATATCATCTTCTCCTCCTCAATGTTTTTTATTTTTTCTTCAAGAAATTGTTTTCTTCTTCAACTAAATTTAACCTCTCGACAATAGGGTCGGTTGGAATTTCCGGTTCACATACCTCCTAGATAAATAAAATCTATGTCACGTTGGTCGGCATAATTTTCATAAACAATAAATGAACCAATAGTTATAAAGATAATATATACCACATCCGAATCATAGACAGGACGAGGACCGACGGCGGATACCAAAACCATCGCACTATATAAGATGCAATAATAAAAGTAAAAAAATAATACAAGTATCTATCTAAACATATAAAGAATATTTTTCCTTTCAGAAAGAAGATAAGAACAAGAGCCTCACCACGGTGGTGCCGGCGATGAGATCGACGGCGGTGAAGACGGGGACGGGGCGTGACGGACCGCTAAACCTAGACAAATATTGAGGAAAATGGAGCTTGGAGGTCGAGCTTGGAGAGGAGAAAGCTTAAGTAGTGTGGCTCGGGCATTTCATCGAACACCTCATGTGCATAGGAGGTGAGCTAGAGCACCACAAAGCCTCCCCTTGCCGGCCATAGAAAAACAGAGCACTGGAGTGCTCTGCTCGCGGGCGAGAGGTATATATAGGCAGCACTATTGGTCCCGGTTCGTGGCATGAACCGGGACTAAAGGGAAGCCATTGGTCCCGGTTCATGCCACCAACCGGGACCAATGATGGTGGGCCAGGAGCCAGGCCCATTGGTCCCGGTTCGTCCCACCAACCGGGACCAACGGTCCAGACGAACCGGGACCAATGGCCCACGTGGCCCGGCCGGCCCCCTGGGCTCACGAACCGGGTCCAATGCCCCCATCGGTCCCGGTTCTAGACTGAACCGGGACTAATGGGCTGACCCGGCCTGGACCGTTGCCCCTTTTTCTACTAGTGAAGCTTGGTCATGGTGTCGTGGTAGAGGATGTTGATGCTGTTGCCGCCATCGATGAGGACGTGCAAGAATTTGCAGGAGGGCTTTGCAGCGACTATGGTGAGATCGAGGACCAGAGCGTAACCGCTAGGTGTCCGCATGACGGCCCGGTGGTCGTCCCGGGACCAGGTGATCGGGCGGCCGACCAATGCATGAACTCGGTTGTGGCCGGGATTAAGGTGTTTACCTCCTGCCGGAGCAGGCGGTCGCTGTGCTTGTCGCCGCCCATGCTTGTGAAGATGACGTAGCAGGCGTTCGGGTTGAGGAAGGCTTCATCGTGCATGGTGCCAGCTGCCGGGGGCGGAGGAGGCGGCTGCCCTGCACCCGGAGCTGGAGGAGGAGGCGGCGGAACGTCGCCCCTCATCAATCTCTTGGTAATGGCGCACGGCCGAAGCGTGTGCATGGACGGCCTTGCGCCGCAGTGGTGCTTGCAGGGAGCGTCGAGCATCTGCTCAAAGCTCATGGCGGGTTGCCAAGCGGTCTTGCCGGTTCGTTGACGCCGGCCGCCGCCTTGCTAGGCGGGCGGTGCCTGCTCGGTCGTGGCGACATGGCAGTTGTCGAAGCGGGGAGCCGACTGCTCGCCCCTATGCTTGTTGTTTTACTGGGGGTTCTGCTGGCGGCTTCTCTCGCTGGCCGGCTTGGAAGGCGGCACCGGCATCGCCATGCTGGCAGCGTCCAACACCACTTGGATCTTCATGGCGGAGTCGGTGTTGGCGTACTTGTCCGCCGTGACCATGAGCGCCGCCATGGACTTCGGCTCGGTGCGCAGGAGCTTGTGCTTGAGCAGGGTGCCATCCCAGCAGCCACTCGTGAATTATTGGATGGCCTGGACCTCGTGGACCCCCTCGTAGCTGTTCCGGAGCTCGGTCCAACGAGCGAGATACTGGCGACTTGTCTTCTCCGGCCCTGGACACACATGGCGAGCTGGCTGGGCCGGCCCGGGCACTTCTAGGTGCTGGTGAAGTTTCGCGCGAACGCCTGCTCGAAGTCGAGCCAAGAGTTGATGCTTCCGGCCGACAGGATGTTGAGCCATGTCCGGGCTGAGCCTTGCAGCATGAGGGGCGCGTAGAGGACGGCTAGGCGCCGGTTGCCGCTGGCATTCCTGACGGCGGTGGTGTAGTCGATGAGCCAGTCCTCTGGCTTGACGGTACCGTTGTACTTAGGAATGTCATGGGGCAGCGTGAACACCTTGGTGAAGGCCTCGTCGTAGATGCATGGGCCGAAGCAAGCCGGACCAACCGCGTCGTCTTCCTCTAGCTGGAGGGAGAGGGTCAGCTGCTCGATGCTGTGGCGGGCGTCGGTGTTGTCGATGTCGCGTGGACCCAGCCGGATTGTGACTGGGCCCCGGGTTCCCATCCCAGCCTGGGCCGGCTGGCCACACCGGCCGGTGGGTGGGGGAAAGTCCTGCCGGCGCCGGTCATCGGCAGCCGGCTCCTCGCACAGGTTGTCGCCACGGTTCGGCACGGCTCTGCCAGGGTCAGGGGCCCAGGGTTCTTCCGGACTGGGCTTTGCTACCGGGTGAAGAAGACGCCTGCTGGGTATCATAGCACTCTGCATTATCGAGTTTGTAGGTGTGAGTGGTTGCTTGGGTAGTTTGATATATGTTTTTGTTAGATCTTCGCTGAATAATTAATAATGATGGTTGTATGCATCGATTGATGCAGAGATTGGGGGGTTTAACCTCCTTTTCTATAAAAAATCAGTTTAACTGGTTGGTCATTTCTAACGCAACTATTTATGTGTGCATGGTTTGATTTTGTATTTTGTTTGCGCATCAGCAGACAGCATGAGACGCTGCTAGTTTCCTAAAGCTGTAGCCGTGGGAACTGGATAAGACCCCGAGAGCTCTGCTGAATCTTTTTTTTAGGAAAACTCTGCTGAATTGTTGGCAGTTTATCTAGTACTCCCTTCGTCCGAAAATACTTGTCATCAAAATGGATAAAAAAGAATGTATCTAGAATTAAAATACATCTAGATACATCTCCTTTTATTCATTTTAATGACAACTATTTCCGGACGGAGGAAATACTAGCTTTGAAGTATATTGGCCTAAGCCATTTGTTTTATGGGTTTGTATTTATATTCAATATATGAAAGCAACATTGATCGGCCTTTTATGAAGGAGATACAATATGCTCAAAATTTAATTTTATAATTAAATGTAAATACATTTTCTGTATTTTTCAATATAAAAACCTAGACTAACGGTTCCACAGTGGTATTTCATTAAGAGAGTGGTGAGTCAGGTGAGTGGTGAGGCTGCCTAGGACACCAGCTCATGTGCTTGCCCCATGTCTTTCTTGTATTATTCAATATATAGATTGACAATACTAAAAATGAAAATCACATAGTATCGTGGTACTACGATCCGCTCCGACGATCCGATACAACTGACAAGAAAATGATACAACATAGTATCTTCTTGATACTGAAAACCTTGGGCTCAGGTGAATATCTTGCGCAGACGATCTACTGAATAGGCGAACGCCGTCTCAGTCTCCTCCAGGCAGTGGTTCTTCTCTTCCTGGGTCCAGCTCTGAGCATAGATGTGATCGGGTTAAGACACTGAGAGACACACCGGCAGAAAAAATAAATAATAGCAGGAAATCAAAGCTTTTGGACTTACAGAAGCAACTTGGTTAAGTTTTTTGCGGACATTCTGTAGCAGCTCGGACAGGGTACCTTCCCACTTGTAGAATTCCAGCTCTTTCTTGTTCAGAATCTTCTCAGCAATCTGAAATGAATAGAGGTCAAACGATAGTCATCAATGGAGGAACAGGTAACTCTCGCTCACACCACACTGACAGATTACAGTCTGCCATGATGCCCTGATTTGCATTGGATAAGCAAATATAAGGATTCCTGCTCTGCAACGAAATGGCCAGCTATAGCAGAAGAACGAGATATGAAACTGATCTGTATATAAAGTGACCCTCAGTGCATGGAGTGAATACAGTAATAGCATAATACTATCTTCTTTTGGAGTTTCAAAAATCAGAAAAACCAGAGGATTGAGAAGAACCAGAGACAACATCACATTGTTAACAACAATAGGGAAGCCATTCAAACACACACACACACACACACACACACACACACACACACACACACACACACACACACACACACACACACACTATTTGACCTCACATGAGCTTTTTGGTACAAGGTTCTGTGCTGAGAAGTGGTACCTTTTTGCCGGTCATTCGACCTCCAGCAGATTGAGCAAAGTACAAATTATAGAAGTGACAGAAAAATGCTTGCTGGTCCTTTTTAGACAATTCTTCGAGATAGGAAGCATATGTAGTTTCAAGAGCAGATGGTTCTGGAATTGTGTGACCCTGTTCGCCGAACCATTTCAGATCTTTCTTCAGTGCCTCTGATCTCTCTAACCCAGTATTCCGAAACTCCGCATCTGATGAGCATAGATAACTAAAATGTCAATCAGCAGCATCTAGCCAACAAGGATGAAAGAAATGTTGGAGCTCCTTCCTAGGGAACTGTAATTTATTGTCACATAACCACTATGAGATTTCAGTAATTACACCATTTATTGTTCGAAGCAGAATAAACAAAGTAAAAAAATTAATCTAAAACTTTCCAGTTCCAACTGATTGACCACACAGTGTTGCTGTTAATACAACTATGCAGCCAAAGGTCCCTATTGTTTGTTCACGAATAACTTGTTGCATAACTGTAGGCGGAACAACCATGGATTTCACAAGTTCAAGTAAAACGGCAAGTTAAACATTTATTCATCAAACCAGATTAATATAGACAATCTAGATATGGTCAATTTTAATTTAATATATACATCTGTAATAGGTAACGTTACAAATCTTTAAACCGTTTGTTTGTTTGCTAGTTTTGAGAAAAAAAACTATTATTTTCGTTCCAAAAAACAGAATAATTAACAATAACAAAGGTTATCACACCCCACCGACCAAACCAGTCCATAACGAACAGCAAGCGGAAACATTACAACAAGTTAACAACATCAACTGAAAACTGAAGTTTACTACGAGGGAAAGGTCCCTGACAGACACAACTGAAATGTCTTCAATTATCCTTTCTAGATGGAGAGACTTCACATGCACACAAGTAAGATGGCAGATATAGCTTGCCAAGTAGAGGAAAAACCACTATAGCACCACGTACAGTTATATGTGAAGCAAACAAATACACCACATCTATATCACAAGCAAATGCGAATAAAAATGCACCAGCTACAAATAATTTTAGTTGATAATAACTTGATATATGAGCACTGTCACTAGAAAATGTTGATGAATTATTCAAACTGGGAAGTGTGACAAATTTAAGCGAAGTGTTTCCCCTAGATGCAAAATGTTGTCGAATCACCAAAGAATTGAACATGCCTCTACGCAACAGGTAAAAAATTGACAGTTACACAAAAACACGGAAGGACGGGTTTGCTTGCAGTGACTCACAGCATGGGACAGCGGCGCGGTTGACGATGTTCTCGAGCGTTTGGAAAATGAGCTTGCTGTCGACGAGGAAGCGCAAGTAGGCCTCAAGGTTAGGCTCCTGCTCGTGGAGTGACGGTCCCTTGAGCTCCTTCTCCCCTTCGCTGGCCTGGTCCTTGGTGTGCAGCCGCATCGCCGTAGCCCTCATCTCCTCCACGAAGGTCTTCAAGGCCCCTTCCTCCCCTCTCGCTGCCGCTGCCGCGACCATGCTCCTCCGCTGGGAATGAATTTGCACAGAAATCCCCGGCACACGGCGCGCCCCGAACGACACGGACAAGCCGCTGCTGTTCATCCCAGCGGCGGAAACAGAGATAGATACGAGCGGAGAGGAGCCGAGGGTTGCTGCTGCGAGCGCCATGGAGTCGACGATAGCGAAAGGGAAGTGCTGCCGGTGGGTGGTGGCGAGATACTGCCATGGAGCGGCTTCTCTTATAGCCCTTGGGTATTCCTCGTGGCAGGGAAGGCGAGTCGACGATGTAACGTGAGCAATTCTAGGCAATTAGATTTAACATCTGCGGTTCAGATTTGGTCCTACAGAACAGGTGCTACGGGAAGAAAGAATAGTACAATTTTTATCACAATCAACGGTGCACTAGCTAGAGTTTCGATCCAACGGACAAGAATACAAAGTTGGAGGATCTCCCATAAAAGATGCAAATTTAGAGATGTAAAACATTACATCTTCAAAAGGTGCTTTTTGCGTCTCAAAAAAAGCCAACTCCAGATGATGCAAAACGGATATGTCGAAATGCAACTCCAGTAGGCGATGCAAACTGGAGATGTAAACATTAGAAACTGAAAATACTACTTCATTTCAAACATATTTTAAACATAGTTCGTTCAACTACTACTTCATTTCAAACATAATTAAACATAGTTCCAATGAAAACATAACTAAACATAATTCAAATTTGAAGGACTACTACCAGTTCAATCTACTACATCCATCAAACATCTACTCCAATGTCTACTACTAGTTCACACAACTACTACTCGAAGATTAAACTCCTCGTCGGAGCTCCTGAACTGCTCACAGAACTTATCCTTGTCCAGGTCATCACACCCCTTGTCCTCCTCCTCCGAGTCACCCCAGTCCGACGACCCAGACTCGACGGGGATCACCGTCGAGGGGTCGGCCTCGTCCTCCTCCTCTTCTGCTCGACGTAGCGTTTCCAGAAGAACTCATGCTCGGCCAGCACATACTCCAGATGCTCAAGGGCGAACCTCGCCATCGCCGCCACGTCGCTATCGCCGGGACTTACGACAATGGCAGGCCTCCTTTTCGTCTTCTTCGTCGTGATCTCTTCCATATGAATGCCCCTTGCACGAGCAACTCCGCATCCGCCTGGTTCTCGATCTCCAGGAAATCGAGGTCCATCCTCGGCCACCTGGCACAACACACCGCCATGTCATAGGCACTCGCGGCATCGTGGACGGTCAGGTATGTGCTGAGCTGAAAGTCGCGGCCGGCGTCGCTGAACTCCACTCCAAAGTTGCCAGAGGGCTTCGCCCTCACATCGAAGAACACCGTCTTGCTCTTCGGGGTCTTCTTCGGTGGCATGGTGACGGCGGGGTGATGACATGGTGGTGGGTTGGCGACGGTGGGGCGGGGGAGAGCATTGCTGGTTGTAACCATCAATGATTGGTCTGCCCTTAGTAACCTTTCAGGACAGACAAATAAGGGATACAATGCATGCACACACTGTTTAGATGAGACTGAAAGTATATATTTGGATAAATGTAAGAATAATGTGTACGTGGGACATTGTCGATTTCTTTCGATCAAGCATCTCTTAAGAAAGAAAGGCAAGCATTTCAAAGGTGAGGCAGATCACCGGAAGAAGCCTGACCACCGTACTGGTGATCATATACTCTATATGGTCAAGGATTTAAAAGTAATCTTTTGAAATGGTCCTAGCGGACAATCTGTTCCGAATGACGCTGACAGACACGCACTGCACCCATGTGAAAGAAGAAATCTATATTTTGGGATATACCCTATTGGAAAGTCCTAGAGGTCCGCTCTGCAATCGACGTGATGCACGTGACGAAGAATCTTTGTGTGAACCTGCTAGGCTTCTTGGGCGTGTATGGGAAGACAAAAGATACACCAGAGACACGGAAGAACCAGCAACGTATGCACGAAAAAGACAGCATGCATCCAGAGCAGTATCAAGGTCCTGCCAGCTACGTTCTTACCAAAAAAGAGAAGGAAATCTTCTTTGAATGTGTGCTCAGTATGAAGGCCCCGTCTGGCTTCTCGTCGAATATAAAGGGAATAATAAATATGGCAGGGAAAAAACTCCAAAACCTATAGTCTCATGTCTGCCATGTGATTATGACGCAATTGCTTCCGGTTGCATTGAAGGGGCTTCTATCGGAAAACGTACGATTAGCCATTGTGAAGCTACGCGCATTCCTCAATGCAATTTCTCATAAGGTAATCGATCTAGAAATCCTACCAAGGTTACATAATGATTTGGTGCAATGTCTTGTCATTTTCGAGTTGGTATTCCCACCATCCTTCTTCAATACCATGACGCACGTCCTAGTTCACCTAGTCAAAGAGATTGCCACTCTGGGCCCTGTATTTCTACACAATATGTTCCCCTTTTGAGAGATTCATGAAAGTCTTAAAGAAATATGTTCATAACCGTGCTAGGCCATGATACGTCTCCAATATATCTATAATTTTTTATTGTTTCATGCTATTATATTATCAACTTTGGATGTTTTATATGAAATAATATGCTATTTTATATTATTTTTAGGACTAACTTATTAACCCTGTGCCCATTGCCAGTTTTTGTTTTTTCCTTGTTTTTGGCTTTCACATAAAAGGAATATCAAACGGAGTCTAAACGGAATCAAACTTTACAATGATTTTTCTTTGACCAGAAGACACCTACGAGAATTGGAGAGGGGCCAAAAGATCCACGAGGAGACGACAAGCCGTAGGGGCGCGCCCAAGGGGGGGGGGGCTGGGCTTGTGGGCCTGTCGGGACTCCCCTGTACCGCCTCTGAGCTCTATAAATACCTAAATATTCCAGAAACCCTATAGTAGTCACCAAAATACTTTTCCACCGCCACAAGTTTCTGTTCCCATGAGATTCCATCTTGGGGCCTTTTCCGGTACACCTCCGGAGGGGGATTCGATCAAGGAGAGCATCTACATCAACCTTGCTGCCCCTCCGATGATGCGTGAGTACTTTACCACAGACCTTCGGGTCCATAGTTAGTAGAAATATGGCTTCTTCTCTCTCTCTTTGATCTGCAATACAATATTCTCCTCGATGTTGTTAGATATCTATTCGATGTAATCTTCTTTTGCGGTGTGTTTGTTGAGATCCGATGAATTGTGGATTTATGATCAGATCATTTATGAATATTATTAGAGTCTTCTCTGAAGTCTTTTATGCATGATTAACATAGCTTTGTATTTCTCTTGGATCTATCGATTTGGTTTGGCCAACTAGATTGATTTTTTCTTGCAATGGGAGAGGTGCTTTGTGATGGGTTCAATCTTGCGGTGTCCTCACCCAGTGACAGAACGGGTAGCGAGGCACGTATTGTGTTGTTGCCATTAAGGATAACAAGATGGGGTTTACTTCATATTGCTTGAGTTTATCCCTTTACATCATGTCATCTTGCTTAAGGTGTTACTTTGTTTTTATAACTTAATACTCTAGATGCATGCTAGATAGCGGCCGATGAGCAGAGTAATAGTAGTAGATGCAGGCAGGAGTCGGTCTACTTGTCACGGACGTGATGCCTATATTCATGATCATTGCCTTTGATGTCGTCATAACTTTGCGCTTTTCTATCAATTGCTCAACAGCAATTTGTTTACCCACCGTATGCTTTCTTCGAGAGAGAAGCCTCTAGTGAAACCTATGGCCCCCGAGTCTGTTTTCCATCATATATTTTCAGATCTATAAAACCAAAAACCCAAAAATAACTTGATGCAATTATTTTGTGTTTACTTTATTTTTCCTTTTACTTTTATTTTAAATCTATCTCTATTAGATCTCACTCTTACAAGTGATCGTGAAGGGATTGACAACCCCTTTTCGGCGTTGTGTGCAAGTATTTGTCAATTTGTGCAGGTGTATAGATTGGAGACTTGCTTGTTCCTCCTACTGGATTGATACCTTGGTTCTCAAATGAGGGAAATACTTATCTCTACTTTGCTGCATCACCCTTTACTTTTCAAGGGAAAAATCAATGCAAGCTCAAGAAGTAGTAGGCCAGAAGGAAGCATCTCCAAGGGACATGAAACAGAGGATGTCATTAAGTTTTGTGTTGACTTTTCCTAACCTTAAGCCGATTAGTGTTCTGAATCGCGGCATGAGGGGAGACTGGGTAGAAAAGACACGCTAGGAAAGGATTCAGTAATATGTAGGGACGGACATTCTTGGGCGCAAGCACACTACACAGTTCTACAAAATCCCACCTTGGTGGCTCCGTATATCGAGGAACACATGGATATTGTACGCTCCAAGAACCCGGAGCAGTCTGAGCCCTGGATTAAACATACACACATGGCGACTTTCGGAGGTTGGTTGTAAACAGGTCTCATGAATGACGACACTATTGGAGATGAGTTGTACTTGTTAGCCATGCCACTATCCTCGACTATATTGACTTTCAAAGGTACAAGATAAATGAGAATACATTTTACACAATCACCCAAGATAAAAAGAGCATCAACCAAAATAGTGGTGTCCGCTTTCATGTAACAAACAACAGTAGGAAATAGGACGCATATTATGGTTACATAGAGGAGATATGGGAACTTGAATATGGACATTCTATTAAGGTCCCTTTGTTTCGGTGCAAATGGGTCAATCTAACAGGAGGCGAGGTAAAGGAACACCTGCGGTATGGAATGACTACAGTGGATCTCAACAATCTTGGGTACACATACGAACCATTCATCTTAATCAATGATGTGGCGCATGTTTTCTATCTGAAGGACATGTCTACCAAACCCAGAAAAATAAAAGATAAGGAAGCAATACATCATAGGATGAGCCAAAGCGCCACATAGTTCTTTCAGGGAAAAGAAACATCGTGGGAGTGAAAGATAAGACAGGCATGTCAGAAGATTATGAAAAGTTTCATGAAATTCCTCCCTTCACAGTTAAGACTGACCCAAGCATATTGTTAAATGATGAAGATTGTCCATGGTTACGGCGCAAAGGGACACGTGAAGAAAAAGTTTTATACCCCAAGATCCCACTCTGGGATGTGACCGGCTTCACCGTCATCACTTTCTTCTCTAGTGAGTTTCCGGACTTATATATCTGGAAAGTCCCACATCGGACAACGGATGGAATCTTTGTAATAGTTTTGCTCATGACCATTTGGCAATGTGGTAATAATTTGGCAAAAGAATAACAAGAAAACATAAAATAAAATATTTAAAACAAATGAAGATATAAAACTAAAAGAGTTAAACAGAATCTGTTTTTAATAAGAAAATACATATTTAAAATAACCTAAAATTACCAAATTGAACATACTGATAAAACACAATAATATTAAACAGCGAGAAAAAGAATCACTCAAAAATCTATTTTTAAACTAAAGTAATTCACAAATAGTGATTCACACAAATTTCAAAAAATTGGAATTTAAACTATTCAAATTTGAAAAATACTGGCACTAACAGAAAGTTTATAATTTCTGTGAACAAAAGCGAAATGAATCACTCAAAAACTATAAATATTGCATGTAAGTAGAAACAAAAGAAAAAATAAAGGAAAACAAAAAAAACTAGAAAAAGACCTTTAGTCGCGGTTGCCACCGTACCACCAGCCGGGACTACTGGTCCTCCTCCCGCGCTGAATTTAGGCCGCCCGAAAATGCCCTTTAGTCCCGGTGTGTAGCTAGGACCGGGACTGAAGGTCCTTTAGTGCAGGTGCGTGGCTGGAACTGGGACTAAAGGTCCAGCATATATATATATAACACTTACTTGATTCCCGGTTCCAGCAACCGCTCGGGAGAATAGATCGACCACCACGCTGCCGTGCCACTCGTCTTCAACCCCGCCGGAGATCCCGACGCCATCCCGCTCACTCCGGCCCCTCCTCGAGCCCGCTGAGAGCATCACCTCGACCTCACCGAGCCTGCTGTGAGCCCCTCTCCTCGCTTGAGGCCCCCTCCCGTCCGCCATTGCCACCATGGTCGTCACCATCCTCGGCCTAGATTCGGGAAAGCCCGAGCCCATCCCCCACCTAGAAACCACTAGATGCCCCCTAGAGCAGCCGCCCCGTCCATCTCCAACGTAGGAGCCCTGCCGGTGCCGCCGCAAGACCTATAGCTCACCACCGGTGCACACACACACACACACACACACACACACACACACACACACACACACACACACACACACACACACACGTACTGAATATAAGTTGGATGATATTTGGTTGCAAATATATTTGGATGATATGTGGTTGTATAGTAGATGAATGGTTGGATGATATTTGGATGAATATTGGTTGCAAATACATTTGGATGATATGCGGTTGTGTAGTAGGCGAATGGTTGGATCATTGCTATGTTAATTTAAACTGAAAATGCATGTCTGTAGTCATAATCCTTTACTGAATATAAGTAGAGCATAATATGTGCTTGCAATTTTTTTATAGTTCTCTGGGTGGGTCTTCTTCGTTGAGAACTATCTGGACATGTTAGGTTCCTTTTTTAATGTACTTTGTGCTTTTGTATTGAGTTGATGACTGGGGTAGAACATTATGACGTGTGTGATGTCTCTGCGTCGTAGAGAGTTTTTCAAATTTTCCCATCTACTATATGGTTGTAAAAGTTTATTAAATATGAGTAGCATAATAAAATGATAATTATTTCATAGGAATTTGTTCTAAACGTCGACGATGCCCGGCCCGCATCCTCGTCGCCGACTCAGCGGCAACAACCAGTTTGAGAGGCGCCATGTTCGGGACTGGGCTCCACCCGGCTGGCACTGGGAGGTGCTACCTCCCGGGGCACGCAGCTTGGTGAGGAATCGGGCTCTCGTCGTCGCCCCAGAGCTTCTTTGGTGGCAGTCGCGTGGGCCACTATTGGTGTGGAGTCAGCCGGCCCCTGAGGAGGTGGTACGTCGCCATGTCAGGGAGGAGGACGAGCACGTCCGTCACTACATGGTTGCGTTGGACGTCAGGTTCTCCAATACCTAGTAGGTTCTTCAAGGATCTCACCCGAGCAATGATCTTGTGATGGTTCCTTCTCTTTGGGTGTCCACCGCCCGCGCCTCAGGAACCACAAGTCACCTGGATTATTCGATAATATTCAAATTGTATTAGTGATATTATATGATAATATTCGATAATACTTGATGATGCATTAACTGGATTATTCGAGATGTATTAGTGATATTATATGATGATCTTTCTAAAAAAGTAATCCTCACCATCCCTCGCCCGTTAGATCGAACCTCGTTGGCGACTGACTACTATGATTCAGTTTTTGCTTATTGAACGAATTCTAATTTGAATACTGAATTGTTTTATTTTTCTTCTGGATTAGTTATGCTATGGACGATAGCGACAGAGACGACCATGAGCAAGAGGATATCATCTTCGACATGATACGCTCCCAAAACCCAGAGAATGAACTAGATGGCAGCTCACAATATCTGAACGAGTCCGATTAGGGAATTGAAGAAGAACCAAGAGACAAAGGGCACACAAACAATGATGGCGAAGTAAATGTTCTTCAATTAACAAAGTCCTTCGGATCAAGCATGCTTCGTTAATATATGTAAGGCCTCGGTGATCATTACTTGTATTAATTGATATAATATATATATATATATATATATATATATATATATATATATATATATATATATATGAATCTTTCTTCTTTTAGTCCTCCGGATCAAGCAAATCTTCTGCAAGGGTACGAGACCAGGCCAAAAATTTGCCCGGTAGCATAAAATACAACATCATTCAAGTCAAATCATATGGTGAAAGGATTGCTACTAAAAATAATGCCACCAAATTTATACGTCAATGCGGAGTTATTGTTAGGGACCAAATCCCGATCGCAGTTCTAGAATGGAATAAGCCAAAGGAAGCTCGAGGAGTTAGTTTTGTCGACCAAATAACACGGAGTTGGAACGCGTTAAAACGCCTTTAGTCCTGATTTATTTGTCCCGGTTGGTGACCCGGGACTAAAGGCCCTTCCCAACCTGGACTAAAGGTTGTTCCTTTACTAGTGTAAATCGTGCTGGTGGCGAATTTAATAGGATGTGGGAAACTAATGCTTTGTCTGGCTCGGTGTCATTAGCCAAACTAAAATGCCCGTTGGCTAATGACACCAAGCCAGGCAAAGCCTCAGTTGGGAGACACAAAGCCTAAGATCTCGTGCTGGTGGCGAATTTACTAGGATGCATAAGTCATTCGAAAACAAAATAATTCAAAAACACTTAGGTGCGATGCATTAACTCCCACCTCATTTCTTGTGTCTTGACATGAATAAACGAATCTACCAATAAGAGATGCCAGATGTGTATGTTTTCAGTGACTTTAGGCTACCTAGCACGGCATGTAGTGGTCAGTTCTGCATGCAATGGTATTAATTAGTAAATAAACATTATTGTTTCTTGTTTTCCCCTCTGCCCTTGTCGTGGTGCACAAGGTAAGATGACTTATGCACCGGTGCGGAGCGAGTACATGTTTTTTGATGGTGCTACAGCAACTTACGCCGACGTGAACCTTTTCATTTATAGCCACAGTACATTTGCTAGATGTGTTGAGCTGTCACTTGTAAATTTAGATCCCTTGCAGCTATGAGGCCTGAAAGAAAGAAAATTATGTGATTTCAATTTACGATCAAAAGGTATAGTATTTCATCTGTAGATATGATGAATAAAACCATTTATGCTACTAAACTTGAGCTAGCTGACTTTATAAATGATGCCAGATATGGATGGTGAATCTGGCCATTCATGCTCTCAATGTACCTGGTTGGCCCTCGCTATGAGATAATATTCTTGATAATGAATGATGGCGGGTGTAGAAGATGCTCCTTTTTTAAAGATAACTGAAATGCGAGCATGTAGAGTGAACTGTTTGGCTCACTAGAGTTCAATTTTGCGTACATCTAGAGAAAATTGGCATGTGCTATCTAAAAATAGGATTGTAAACATGACCCAAGGCCAGGGGTCATAATACAGCTAATTAGATTGTGATGATTCCACCAAAGTTCATAACTCCACAAGTGAGTCAAAGTCAATGGCCCCAACGGGCATGTAAGTTAAGCTAATGACACCGAGCCACGAAAAGCATTCGTTGGGAGAAACAAAGCCTAAGATCCCGTGCTGCTGGCGAATTTAAAAGGATGCGGGACAACGTACTCTACTGCCTTCGTACCGGTGCATAAATTATCTTACGAAAACAAAATATACCCAAAAAACTTCCGCGCGGTGCATTAACTCCACCTTGTTTCTTGTTTCTTAACATGAGTAAAGGATTCTACTAATAAGAGACGTGGGGCGTGTATGTTTTCAGTGACATGAGACTTCCTAGCACGGCATGAAGTGGTCAGTATATTGCATGCAATTGTATTAATTAACAAATAAACATTAAGTTTTCTCATTTGCCCCTCCGTCTTTGTCGTGGTGCACAATGTCAGATGACTTATGCACCTGTACTGAGGTAGTAAATATTTTTCGACGGTGCTATGGAAGGCTTATGCTGACCTGAACGTTTTCATTAATACCCAAAGTACATTTGCCAGATGTGTTGAGCTGTCTCTGGTAAATGTAGATCCCTTCCATCTATGAGGTCTGAAAGAAAGAAATTTATGTGATTTTAATTTACGAACGAAAGTTATAGTATGTCATTTGTAGATATGATGAATAAAATTATTTATACTACTGTACTTGAGCTAGCAAACTGAATAAACCATGCCAGATATGGTGAATCTAACCATTCATGCTCGCAGTGCACCTGCTTGGCCCCCGCCGTGAGATAATAATCTTGAGAATGAGTTGCGAAGAGTGTAGAAGATGCTCATTTTTTGAAGGATAACTCATTTACGAGCTTCCAGAGTAAACTATTTGGCTCGCTGGAGTTCAATTTTGTGTACATCTAGAGAAAATTGGCATGTGCTAGCCAAAAATAGGACTATAAACATCGCCAAGGGCCAGTGGTCATAATGCAGCTAATCAGATTGTGATGATTCCCACAAAGTTCACAGCACAAGTGAGTCAAAGTCAATGCCCCCAACGGGCGTGTAAGTTAAGCTATTGACACCGAGCCACGCAAAGGTCAGTTGGGAGAAACAAAGTCTAAGATCCCGTGCCGGTGGCAAATTTAATAGGATGCACGAATGCGTACTATACTCCCTCTGTACCGGTGCATAAGTCATCCTACGAAAACCAAATAATTTCAAAACATTTAGGCGCGTTGAATTAACTTTCACCTCGTTTCTTGTTTCTTGACATGAGTAAAAGAATGTATAAATAAGAGACGTGGGACGTGTACATTTTCTGTGACTTGAGGCTACCTAGCATGCCATGCAGTGGTCAGTTATTGCATGCAATAGTATTAATTAGCAAATGAACATTAAGTTTTTCTGTTTTCCCCTCCGCCTTTGTCCTGGTGCACAATGTAAGAAGACTTATGCACCGGTACGGAGGGAGTAGATGTTTTTTGATGGTGCTACAGCAGGCTTACGCGAACCTGAACCTTTTCCTTAATATACGGAGTATATTTGCTAGATGTGTTGAGCTATCACTGGTAAATTTAGATCCCTTGCAGCTACGAGGCCTGAAAGAAAGAAAATTATGTGATTTCAATTTACGATCAAAAGGTATAGTATGTCATCTATAGATATGATGAATAAAATCATTTATGCTACTGAACTTGAGCTAGCCGACTTTATAAATCATGCCAAATATGGATGTAGAATCTGACCATTCATGCTATCAATGCACTTGCTTGGCCCTCACCGTGAGATAGTAATCTTGATACTGAATGATGGCGAGTGTAGAAGATGCTCCTTTTTTAAAGATAACTGAAATATGAGCATGCATTGTTAACTATTTGGCTCGCTAGAGTTGCATACATCTAGTGAAAATTGGCATGTGTTAGCTCAAAATAGGACTGTAAATATGACCCAAGGCCAGGGGTCATAATCCAGCTAATCAGATTGTGATAATTCCCCCAAAGTTCATACTCCACAAGTGAGTCAATGTTAACGCCCCCAACGGACATGTAAGTTAAGCTAATGACACCGAGCCAGGCAAAGCACTAGTTGGGAGAAACAAAGCCTAAGATCTTGTGCTGGGGTTTTTTTTTTTTTTGCAAGGAAGATCTTGTGCTGGTTGCGAATTTAAAAGGATGCGGGACAGCGTACTCTACTGCCTCTGTACCGATGCATAAATCATCTTACGAAAACCAAATATACCCAAAAAAACTTATATGCGGTGCATTAACTCCCACCTCGTTTCTTGTTTCTTGACATGAGTAAAGGAATCTATCAATAAGAGACGCAGGGCGTGTATGTTTTTTAGTGACTTGAGACTACCTAGCACGGCATGCAGTGACTAGAGACTACCTAGCACGACATGTAGGTGTCAGTATATTGCATGCTATTATATTAATTAACAAATAAATATTAAGTTTTCTCATTTGCCCCTCCGTCTTTGTCTTGGTGCACAATGTAAGATGACTTATGCACTGGTACTAAGGTAGTATATGTTTTTCGACGGTGCTACGGCACGCTTACGCCAACCTGAACCTTTTCATTAATATCCAAAGTACATTTTCCAGATGTGTTGAGCTGTCTCTGGTAAATGTTGATCCCTTGTAGCTATGAGGCCTGAAAGAAATAAAATTGTGAGATTTTAATTTATGATAGAAATGTATAGTATGGGATCTGTAGATATGATGAATAAAATCATTTATGATACTGAACTTGAGCTAGCAGACTGAATAAATCATGTCAGATATGGTGAATCTAACCATTCATGCTCGCAATGCACCTGTTTGGCCCCCTCCGTGAGATAATAATCTTGAGAATGAATAACAACGAGTGTATTGTATGCTCCTTTTTTAACGATAACTCACACACGAGCATCCTGAGTAATCTATTTGGCTCGCTGGAGTTCAAATTTGCATACATCTAGAGAAAATTGGCATGTGCTAGCTAAAAATATGACTGTAAACATGACAGAGGGCCAGAGGTCATAATACAGCTAAACAGAGTTTGATGATTCCCCCAGAGTTCATAGCACAAGTGAGTCAAAGTCAATGGCCCCAACGGGCATGTAAGTTAAGCTAATGGCACCGAGCCAGGCAGCAGTTGGGAGAAACAAAGCCTAAGATCATGTGCTGGTGGCGAATTTAAAAGGATGCAGGACTGCGTACTCTACTCTCTCCGTACAGGTGCATAAGTCATCTTAAGAAAACCCTCCAAAACACTTAGGCGCGGTGTATTAACTCCCACCTTGTTTCTTGTTTCCTGACATGAGTGAAGGAATCTACCAATAAGAGATATGGGACGTGTATGTTTTTAGGGACATGAGACTACCTAGCACGGCATGAAGTGGTCAACTCATTGCATGTAATGTTATTAATTAGCAAATAAACCATAAGTTTTCTCTTCTTTGCCCTCCGTGTTTGTCATGATGCACAACATAAGATGACATATGCACCGGTACGGAGGGAGTAGCCGTATTTTTTGGTGCTACGGAAGGCTTACACCAACCCGAACCTTTTCATTAATATTTGCTAGACATGTTTAGCTGTCTATAACAGGCATGCAGTGGTCAGTTCGTTGCATGCAATGGTATTAATTAGCAAATAAACATTAAGTTCTCTCATTTTTCCCTCCACCTTTGGTAAGATGACTTATGCACCGGTACAGAGGGAGTAGATGTTATTTGACGGTGCTACGGCAGGCTTACGCCAACCTAAATCTTTTCATTAATAACCAGAATACATTTCTTTGATGTGTTGAGTTCTCTCTGGAAAATGTAGATCCCTTGCAGGTACGAGGACTGAAAGAAAGAATATTAAGTGATTTCAATTTATGATCAAAAGGTATAGTATGTCAACTATAGATATGATGAATAAAATCATTATGCTACAGAATTTAAGCTAGCAGACTGAATAAATCATGCCAGATATGGTGAATCTGACAATTCATGCTCTCAATGCACCTACTTGGCCCCCGCGGTAAGATAATAATCTTGATAATGAATGACGACAAGTGTAGAAGATGCTCCTTTTTAAAGATAACTGAAATACGAGCATGTAGAGTAAACTATTTGGCTCGCTGGAGTACAATTTTGCGTACATCTAGAGAAGATTGGCAGCGCTAGCTAAAAATAGGACTGTAAACATGACCCAAGGCCAGGCGTCATAATACAGCTAATCAAATTGTGATGATTCCCCGAATGTTCAAAGCTGCACAAGTGAGTCAAAGTCAATGCCCCCAATGGGCATGTAAGTTAAGCTATGGACACGAAGCCAGGAAAATCATCAATTGGGAGAAACAAAGCCTAAGATCTCGTGCTGGTGGCAAATTTAAAGGATGTGTGACTGTGTACTCTACTGCTTCCGTACCGGTGCATAAGTCATCTTACGAAAACCTAATATACCCAAAATATTTAGGCGCGGTGCATTAACTCCCACCTCGTTTCTTGTTTCTTGACATGAGTAAAGGAATCTACCAATAAGAGATGTAGGGTGTGTATGTTTTCAATGAATTGAGACTACCTAGCACATTATGAACTGGTTAGTTCATTGCATGCAATGGTATTAAATAATAAATAAGTATTAAGTTCTCTTGTTTTCCCCTCCGCCTTTGGTAAGATGACTTATGCACCGGTACAGCAGGAGTAGATGTTTTTTGAAGGTACTATGGTAGGCTTAAGCCCCTAAACATTTTCATTAATAACGAGAGTTCATTTGCTAGACATGTTGAGCTATATGTGGCAAATGTAGATCCCTTGCAACCACGAAGCCTGAACGAAACAAAATTATGTGATTTCAATTTACGATCAAAAGGTATAGTATGTCATATGTAGATATGAGTAATAAAATCATTTATTCTACTGAACTTGAGCTAGCAGACTAAATAAGTCATGCCATATATGGTGAATCTAACCATTCATGCTCTCAATGCACCTGCTTGGCCCCCGTAGTGAGATAATAATCTTGATAAGGCATGACGACGAGTGTAGAAGATGCTCCTTTTTTAAATATAACAGAAATATGAGCATGCAGAGTAAACTATTTGGCTCGCTGGAATTCAATTTTGCGTAGATCTAGAGAAAATTGGCATGTGCTAGCTAAATATAGGATTTTAAACATGACTCAGGGCTAGGGGTCATAATACAGATTGTGATGATTCCCCCAAATTTCATCTAACTAGCCCGTGTGAACGCACGGGTAGACAACTAGTGGTATTAATTAGCAAATAAACACTAAGTTTTTTGGTTTTTCCCTCCGCCGTTGTCGTGGTGCACAACGTAAGATGACTTATTCACTGGTAAAGAGGGAGTAGATGTATTTTGACGGTGCTTATGCAGGCTTACGCCAACCTGAACCCTTTCATTAATATCCAGAGTACATTTGCTAGATGTGTTCGGTTGTCTCTGATAAATGTAGATCCCTTGCAGCTACAAGGCCTGAAATAAAGACAATTATGTGATTTCAATTTACGATCTAAATGTATAGTATGTCATCAGTAGATATGATGAATAAAATCATTTATGCTATTGAACTTGAGCTAGAAGATTGAATAAATCATGCCTGATATGGTAATCTGAAGATTCATGCTCTCAATGCACCGGCTTGGCCCCCGTCAAGAGATAATAATCTTGATAATGAATGATGGCAAGTGTATAAGATGCTCCTTTTTAAAAAACATAACTGAAATACGTGCATGCAGAGTAAACTATTTGGTTCGTTGGAGTTCAATTTTGTGTACATCTAGAGAAAATTGGCATGTGCTAGCCAAAAATAGGACTATAATTAAACATGGCCAAGGGCCAGTGGCCATAATACAGCTAATCAAATTGTGATGATTCCCACAAAGTTCACAGCACAAGTTAGTCAAAGTTAATGCCCCCAACGGGCATGTAAGTTAATCTATTGACACCGAGCCACACAAAGGTCAGTTGGGAGAAACAAAGTCTAAGACCCCGTGCTGGTGACGAATTTAAAAGGATGCAGGAATGCGTACTATACTGCCTCTGTACCGGTGCATAAGTCATCTTACGAAAACCAAATAATTTCAAAACATTTAGGTGTGGTGCATTAACTTCCACCTCGTTTCTTGTTTCTTGACATGAATAAAAGAATGTACGAATAACAGACGTGGGATGTGTACATTTTTTGTGACTTGAGGCTACCTAGCATGGCATGCATTGGTCAGTTTATTACATATGCAATAGTATTAATTAGCAAATGAACATTAAGTTTTTCTGTTTTCCCCTCTGCCTTTGTCGTGGTGCACCATGTATGATGACTTATGAACCTTTACGGAGGGAGTAGATGTCTTTTGATGGTGCTATAGCAGGCTTACGCGAACCTGAACCTTTTCATTAATATCCGGAGTATATTAGCTAGATGTGTTGAGTTGTCACTGTTAAATTTAGATCCCTTGGATCCACGAGACCTGAAATAAAGAAATTTCAATTTACGATCAAAAGGTATAGTATGTCGTCTATAGATATGATGATTAAAATCATTTATGCCACTGAACTTGAGGTAGCCGACTTTATAAATCATGCCAGATATGGATGTAGAATCTGACCATTCATGCTCTCAATGCACCTGCTTGGCCCCCGTCGTGAGATAATAATTTTGATAATGGATGACGACGAGTATAGAAGATGCTCCTTTTTAAAATATAACAGAAATATGAGCATGCAGAGGAAACTATTTGTCTCGCTGGAGTTCAATTTTGTATAGATCTAGAGGAAATTGGCACGTGCTAGCTAAATATAGGACTTTAAACATTACCCAGGGCCAAGGGTCATAATACATATTGTGATGATTCCTCCAAAGTTCATCTAACTAGCCCATGCGAGCGCACGGGTTGACGACTAGTGGTATTAATTAGCAAATAAACATTAAGTTTTCTGGTTTTTCCCTCCGCTCTTGTCGTGGTGAACAACGTAAGATGACTTATTCACTGGTAAAGAGGGAGTAGATGTGTTTTGACGGTGCTTATGCAAGCTTACGCCAACCTGAACCTTTTTGTTAATATGCAGAGTACATTTGCTAGATGTGCTCAGTTGTCTCTAATAAATGTAGATCCCTTGCAGCTACGAGGCCTGAAATAAAGAAAATTGTCTGATTTCAGTTTACGATCTAAAGGTACAGTATGTCATCTGTAGGTATGATGAATAAAATCGTTTATGTTACTGAACTTGACCTAGAAGACTAAACAAATCATGCCCGATATGGTGAATCTGACGATTCATGTTTGATAGAAGGAGATATTGGAGAAGTAATTGTTGTATTGATCGGGGCCTCAAGGGCTGTTTATATAGATTACAAAGCTTGGGCTCCAAGACTAGACTAATAGAGATCGATTACAATACGAATAGACTTATACTCTAAGATCCCCCCGCAGTCTCAACGTCAGGTGAAACAATGTTGAGACTGGAGCGTACGTCGGTGAACGATGCAGTCGGGAGTCCTTTGGTAAAAATGTCAGCAAATTAGGCACTTGTAGGAACATGAAGAACGCGAACCTCACCAAGAGCCACCTTTTCACGAACAAAGTGAATGTCAATCTCAATGTGCTTTGTGCGACGATGTTGAACTGGATTGGAAGCCATGTAGACTGCAGAGATGTTATCACAGTAAACAATGGTAGCACGTGGGAGCGGACGATGAAGTTCAACGAGAAGCTACCGTAGCCACACCGCCTCGGCCACAGCGTGAGCAACCGCCCTATACTCAGCCTCAGCAGAAGACCTGGAAACTGTTACCTGCCTTTTAGAACACCAAGAAACAAGATTATCACCCAAATAAACGCAAAATCCAGATGTAGATCGTCGAGTATCTGGACAACCTGCCCAGTCTGCATCAGAATAAACTGTCAAGCTTGTAGGTGAAGAAGAATTAATAAGGAGACCGTGATCAAGAGTGCCTTTTAAATAGCGGAGAATGCGTCTGACATGAGCCAGATGAGGAGCACGAGGATCATGCATAAAGAGACAGGCTTGCTGAACAGAATAGGAGATTTCAGGACGAGTAAGAGTGGCATATTGAAGAGCGCCAGTGATGTTATGATATAAAGTAGGATTAGAAAGAGGATCACCATCAGCCGCAGTTTAGCACCAACGTCGGCTGGAGTACGAGAGGGTTGACAATCAGACATACCGGAACGAGAAAGCAAGTCCAAAATGTATGATCGTTGAGAAAGAAAGAGGGAAGATGTTGTGCGAGAAACATGAATACCTAGAAAATGATGAAGAGGACCAAGATCTGTCATGGAAAACTCCCGATTGAGAGAAGAGATGGTATGTTGAAGAAAAGAATCAGAATTAGCCGTGAGAATGATATCATCAACATAAAGCAAGAGGTAGGCAGTGTGAGTAGGAGACTGATAAACAAAGAGAGAAGAATCGGATTTGGAGGGAATAAAGCCTATGGTTTGAATAAAAGTAGCAAAGCATTGAAACCATGCACAAGGAGCTTGTTTAAGGCCATAAAGAGATTTGTGGAGGAGACAAACAAAATTTGGAGAGGAGGGATTCTCAAAACCAGAGGGTTCTTGACAATAAACAGTTTCATTGAGAGTGCCATGAAGAAAAGCATTTTTAACATCAAGTTGATGAATAGGCCAAGAAGAGGAAACAACAAGACTAAGAACAACACGAATAGTGCTTGGTTTAACAACAGGAGAAAAAGTCTCATCAAAGTCAATACCATGCTGCTGGGAGAAACCACGACACACCCAACGAGCTTTGTAACGAGCGAGAGTGCCATCGGAATGAAATTTATGACGAAAAACCCATTTGCCAGAAACAATGTTAACACGGAAGGTTTGGGAACAAGAGTCCATGTATTATTTTGCTGAAGAGCTTCAAATTCATCAGGCATAGCGGAAAGCCAGAGAGGGTCAAGAAGAGCTCGCTTATAACTGGTTGGAATAGGAGAGATGGTTGGGGTGGCGGTAAGATTGAGACGTTTGGTGGGGAGAAGAAATCCTCGTTTTTCACGGGTGCACATGACATGATCATTGGTGAGCGGTGGTATAAGAACGGCATTGGGTGGCAGTGGGTTTTCGGTTGAAGAAGACGGTGAGGAAGAAGAATCAGAGGTGGTGGGTGTCGAGGTGGTTGCCGTGGTAGGATGTGGTGAGGGAAAGACGGCTGGGGTAGAGGATGCAGTTGCGGGAGAGGTGGCGGACGTGGCAGGAGGGTGGCTGACGGTGGGCGATTCCGGCGGAGAGACAGAACAAGATTCCATGGCAGCAGAGATGATCGAAGGACGGACTAGGAAAGGGGTTTTGGTGGTGGCGGATTGTGGTGGAATTGGTTTTGTGGTTGTAGTGACAGAAAAAGGAAAAGTATTTTCATCGAATGTGACATGACGAGACAGAATGATATGACCAGAAGATGGATCGAAACAACGATATCCTTTGTGATCATCAGAAAGACCAAAGTGAATGCAAGGTAGTGAGCGTGGTTCTAGTTTGTTGGAGGCGGTAGAGTCGATGTTGGGAAAGCATAGACAGCCAAAAACACGCAGGAAAGAATAGTCAGGGTGGGAGAGAAAAAGAGATTGGAAAGGCGAATAAAGAGGGCAAGTTTTAGTTGGTCGAATATTAAGAAGTAGTGTGGCGGTGCGAAGGGCTTCAACCTAAAAACGGGAAGGAAGAGAAGCTTGTAAAAGCAATGTGCGAAGAACATCATTAATAGAGCGAAGACAGCGTTCAGCTTTACCACTTTGAGAAGATGTATAAGGGCATGAAAAACGAAGAAGGATGCCTTGAGAGAGAAAGAAGGTGCGGTTTTGGGTGTTATCAAATTCATGACCGTTATCACATTTAATAAATCGAATTGGCAAGCCAAAGTGTGTGATTACATATTGTCGAAAGTTGAGAAAGATTGCAGGTACTTCAGATTTAGAGCGAAGAGGAAACGTCCAAGTATAGTGAGAATAATCATCCAAGATCACAAGATAATATTTATAACCAGAAACACTAGGAACTGGAGAGGTCCATAAATCACAGTGAAGTAACTCAAAAGGAAAAGTACTAATGGTAGTAGAGGTTCCAAAAGGTAATCTAACATGTTTGCCACATTGACATCCATTACAGAGAGAGGGATTATGAGGACTGCCAGAACTAGGGATACAAAATTCTTGGAGTAAAGACGTCAAAGTGTTTTTGCTGGGGTGACCGAGACGACGATGCCATAGATCAACATAGGCGAGCATGGCACGAGAGGTGGATGTGGGTGCGCCATGAAGAGGATAAAGATCGCCCGTGCTATTGTACCGAGCGAGGACCGCCCCCGTTGTCAGATCCTTCACAGACAAACCAAAAGGGTCAAAGGCCAGGATACCTTTGTTGTCAATGCAAAATTGTCTAACAGAGATAAGATTTTTGATGATGGAAGGAACCACAAGAATATTGCGTAGAAGAAAATTGGCATGAGAGGAAGGGATGTAAGAGTGACGGTGCATGAAACAGGGATGGTGGAGCCATCGCCAATGGTGATAGTGGAAAAGGCAGAAGGAAAACAAGCTGACAATAAATTCATATTTGAAGACATATGCATTGATGCACCAGAATCGAAAATCCAATCCGTACCTGCGTCGTTGAGGACAAAATTGTTCATGGCGTTGATGAAGGTGGCTTGGTCCCAAGCCGGCTGTTGGGGAGGAGCAGAGGGGCCAGGAACTTGCATGTTGACGTAGGGGATAGCGGATGGGTAGTATGCGATTGGGGCCTGCATGTTGCCATAGAAGGCCGGCATGGTGTTGTAGGGCGATGGTGGTCCTGGCGTGCTGGTAGGCGGAGTAGGAGTGACGGTGTAGACGTGCGCCGGCGGCCTGGGTCCAAGGAGTCCCGGAGAGCCTGTGGCTGGACGAAGACCGGGGCTCCACGTGCCCGTGTACGCAGGAGGAGCACCATACGGCGAGGGGGCCGACCATGGCATCGACCAAGCCTGGACGAGGCCAGTCCAAGGATCATGCTGAGGAGGCCATGGCGACGGAGCTGGTGGCGCGGGAGCGGTGGATGACGAGGCTGGTGTAGGTCCGGCAGGACGAGATGCAGGAGGCCGGTAGACGGGATTCTTGCCCTTGTAGTTGAGACTCGGGCGCCAGCCTGGTGGTGGTGTTGAGGCCGCGGCAGCCATAGCAGGAGTTGGAGGGGCGGTCGGTTGCCGCGGCAGCCCAGGCATGGGAGCTGCAGAAGAGGGCCCGGCAGTATGAAACACCTGCGGCGCCCGTTGCGCCTTGCGAGCCTGGTTCTTCGGGTTTGGAGGGGGAGGTGTTTGAGTAGTTGTAGAGGAGGAGATAGGGGGTGGGGCACCGGCGGCGCGGAACTCGGCCATGGAGAAGAGGGGCTGAATCGGCCGGGGCGGCGGCGCAGGTGGCGGAGCCATACCAGGTGCGGAAAACCTAGGCATCGGATACCATGATAGAAGGAGATATTGGAGAAGTAACTGTTGTATGTATCGGGGCCTCAAGGGCTGTTTATATAGATTACAAAGCTTGGGCTCTAAGACTAGACTAATAAAGATCGATTACAATACGAATAGACTTATACTCTAAGAATGTTCTCAATGCACCTGCTTGGCCCCTGTCGAGAGATAATAATCTTGATAATGAATGATGGCAGGTGTAGAAGATGCTCCTTTTTAAAAACATAACTGAAATACGCGCATGCAGAGTAAACTATTTGGCTCGTTGTTAAATTTTGTGTATATCTAGAGAAAATTGTCATGTGCTAGCTAGAAATAGGACTGTAAACATGAACCGGGACCAGGGGTCATAATACAGCTAATCAGATTGTCATGATTCCCCCAAAGTTCATAGCTCCACAAGTGAGTCAAAGTCAATGCCCCCGACGAGGATGTAAGTTAAGCTAATGACACAGAGCCAGGCAAAGCATCAGTTGGGATAAACAAAACCTAAGATCCCGTGCTGGTGGTGAATTTAAAAGGATGCGAGAATGCCTACTCTACTATTTAGACTAGCCATAGTGAGGAGTAGCTTAGAGTAGTAACATGCATATGTTACTAGTTTATGTTAATACCCTTAGTATGTAGACTTATCTTGTCTTGATATGTGTGATGATACCCATAGTATAAGTAACTAGCTATGGTACTCAAATCATATCTCTCCTCATTGAATCATTGCTACATAAGCAAATTTGCTGAATTGAACCCATATTACTACCGAAGTTACTCCCCACTATGGCTAGTCTTACCAAGCTAAACTAATCACTGGCAGTGAAGCATCCGAGGGATAACACCATAAAAACAATGCTCGGCTACAGATCTCATGCTTGTACTGCCGCGATCTTCAAGGGGGGCTGGTAGGAGCGAATCCAAAAGGATGCCCAGAGTTTCTATTCTCTCCCTTCTGATTGCTTTACTTCTATCTCTTTCTCGTGCTTGGTTCATGTAGCCAGGAGTAGTCTCGACGGGAAGAAAGTAAAGACAAGGACTTTTTTTTTAAAGAAAACAACGACTGGTTCATGGAGATGGGGAAGACAACATGAAGCTCAATGATGGAGTAGGAGTGTCTTCAATGGGATTGTGGCCTTCTTACTCTGTTCTCCAGTTAAAAAAACATGCAGGGAGCTATAACCATCCCTTGAAATAGGTTTTCGCCCCGTTTTATAGATAAAGCAACGGTCTATACAACCAGCATCCAAATTTCTGATCAAGAGCAATGGTTGGGGCAACACCACAATCATGTCAAAACATAAGAGAATTAGGAAAAAAACGCCACCTAATGGCTGCCGCTAAGCGGCCCTATGAGGGCGACAATCAACGCACAGGAGCAATAGTGCACCGAGACAATCGCTGTTATGCTGCCTCGAGAGGGATGCCAGTGATGCCGAAAAGTAAGGAATTTAAGGGAGTCAGACACCTGCCTCGGAACAGCCTTCTCAATCACCATCTTATTACGTATCTTCCAAAGAGTCCATGGCATCGCCGCAAAGATAAGTCAGAGTAAGCGGGGCTGTTGTGTATATAGTGTAGTCCTGATCTGGTGGAACTCCGTGAGGTTCAGGGCCTACCAGTCGGACCCCAGTGCCTAACGGACGAACGCCCACAAGACCCGTGCCACCGTACAAGAGAATGGGATATGGGTCCTAGTCTCCGGTACCTCGCATAAGGGGCACATGCCATCGCTCAGGCCATGCCCCCTAAGTACCTCAGTCCCCGAAGGAATGCAATCTCGTAATAGTTGCCAAACAAAGATCTTAATATTTATGGACAAAGGGGCTTTCCCCAATGGTGAAGTCCCATGGATGGTAGGTAACTAGCATAAGGCGTGGTATGTCGTGCTCACCAAAAACACAACCGTCGGTGAGAGCTGCAAACACACGGTGTTCAGATAGTCCGATAGCACCAGTGATAGGGCATCCCGTAGTCTCGTCCAGTCGTCACTCTCTGCTTGCCCAAAAGTATAACGGAATCGGATATTCCACTTTCCAGACCGCAAGGTCCTGGAAACAATTAATAGCGGATCCACTTATACGTCTCCGTCGTATCTACCTTTCCAAACACTTTTGCTTTTGTTTTGGACTCTAATTTGCATGTTTTGAATGAAACTAACCCGCGTGACACTATTTTTAGCAGAACTACCATGGTGTTGTTTTTTTTGCAGAAATAAAAGTTCTCGGAATTGGATGAAATTTTGTGGAGATTTTTTAAGAATATATAAAAATTACTGGAGCCACGACCTAGAGGAGGGGAACAACAAGGGTGCGGCCAGCCCCCCTAGGCGTGCCTTGGTGACTCGCGGGGCCCATGTGGCTCTGCTGACCCTAATCTCAAGCCTATACATTCCTATTTCCTGAGAAAAAAAGAGAGTTAGTTTCATCATGTTTCACGATACAGAGCTACCGCCACCTTCTGTTCTTCTTCGGGGGGGGGGGGGGGGCAGATCTGGAGTCCGTTCGGGGCTCCGGAGAGGGAGATTCGTCACCATTGTCATTATCATCCATCCTCCATCACCTATTTCTTCACCATTGGATGTGAGTAATTCCTTCGTAGGCTTGCTGGACGGTGATGGTGGATGAGATCTATCATGTAATCGAGTTAGTCTTGTTACAGCTTGATCCCTAGTATCCACCATGTTCTGAGATTGATATTGCTATGACTTTGTTATGCTTAATGCTTGTTAGCAGGGCCCAAGTGCCATGATTTCAAATCTAACTGTTTATGTTTTCACAAATATATTTGTGTTCCTGATACTATCTTGCAAGTTATATGCACCTATTACGTGTTATGATCCGCACACCCCAAGGTGACAATAATTAGGATTCTTTCCAGTGATTACCGTAGTTTGAGGAGTTCATGTATTCACTATGTGTTAATGCTTTGTTCCGGTTCACTATTAAAAGGAGGCCTTAATATCCCTTAGTTCCCTTATGGACCGCACTGCCACGGGAGGGTAGGACAAAAGATGTAATGCAAGCTCTTATTATAAGCACGTATGACTATATACGGAATAGATGCCCATATTGCATTGATGTATTGGAGCTAGTTTAGTGTCGCCCTAGGTTACAACTGTTACATGATGAATGTTATCCAACATAATCACCGATCCAATGCCTATGAGCTCTTCACATATTGATCTTTGCTAAGTTACTACTATTACTGCTACTATCATAATTGCTACAAAACTATTGCTACTACCGTTACCGCTACTGTTGCTACTATTACCACTGCTATCAAACTATCATATTATTGTGCTACTGATCACTCTGTTGTAGATATTTAGTCTCCAGGTGTGGTTGAATTGACAACTCAACTGCTAATACTTGCAAATATTCTTTGGCTCCCCACCTGTCGAATCAATAAATTTGGGTTGAATACTCTACCCTTGAAAACTGATGCGATCCCCTATACTTGTGGGTTATCATCCGCACAGATCGAGAACAAGTCAGGAAGCTCACTCTCAATGTCTCGGTACCCAACCAGGGGTCCAGCCAAAATTGGGTCCCCCCATTCCCTATAGAGAAGGAAATCCCTAGACGGATGTCCTCATTGATCCTTTGGATGGATCGCCAGAATTGTGATCTTCTTGAATGATTGCATGCCAAGAGAGGCTCACAACTAAAGGTATCTTTCTTGAATGAGCTGTAACCATAAGCAACCCTTGCTACATAGTATCCTCTAGACCCATTGCAACATGATCGCGACGTTCATACAGTGGGATGCCATAATGCCCTGGCCACCCCATTCCTTGGGCATACATATGTCCGCCCACTTAACCACGTGATACTTCTGGCGCCCATTGGAATTCTGCTAGAAAAACCTAGCAAGCTTCTTACTGCAAAAGACATGAACGCCCTCTGGTAATTTATAAAACCCCATCATGTACATGGAGAGGCTCGCTAGGTTAGAACTAATAAGGACCGATTTCCTCCCCTTGGAGGTAAACCGCCACGACAGTGCTTGGCCCGAGATGCCACTTGTCCCACTAGAGGTTCGAAAGCAATCATCAGGATCTTCGAGTCGACCATCAGCATTCCCAAGTATGTACTGGGAATGTGGCTAGACTGTAGTCCAGGTTGTTCGCAATCCGTTGTTGTTCCTTCGCTGGAAATCCCAGGATGACAACCTCACTCCTATCAAAGTTAATCTTTAGTCTCAACATAGCCTTAAGTAGAGAAGTAGGAATTTAAGATTCACGATGTACAAGTCTGGCCCCTCCACCGTAATCATGGTTTTTATCAGCATATTGTAACTGGGTAACCCCTCCATCAGGAATCAAGCGCCCAACTACCCCCGAGAGGTGACATGCCATCCTAGGTTTATCTAGGATGCCTGCTAAAGCATCATACGGCGAGGTAAAAGATAAGTGGGGAAATCGGATCCCCTTGCTTCACTCGAATAGAGGATGTAAAGAATGGTCCCACCTCACCATTAATATTAATCACCGTATTACCAGACCGAACCAACTGTGCAATCCAAGAACACCATCTGTCATCAAAGCCTTGATGCTGAAGGACTAACCACAAGAAGGACCGGTCTAGACAATAATAGGTTTTCTGGAAGTCCAACTTGAGTAAATCGTCCTTAATTATGCCCGTGCGTCCTAACCTCATGGATAATCTCATGAAGGTGCAGGATCCTGTAATGGATCTGTCATCCCTTCAGAAATGCTGTTTGGAGTGGGTGATCCAGCCGCTCAGCTACAGGGGCTAGTCGTGACGCGCAGACTTTGGAGAAGATGCGATCAAGTACATTAATCACCATGATAGGTCTGAAGTGTCAAATGTCCGTAGCCCCAACTAGTTTGGGGATCAGGGTAATAACACCAAGATTTATTCAAGACATTTAAAAATTCCAAATATAGAATTCAAGAAATATTGGCATGATCACTGGTTTCAGGACATTTCAGAATTTCTAAAAGAAGGCCACCAGCAAGCCGTCTGGCCCCGATGCCGACCCTGCCTTCATAGGCGATATAACTAACCACCTCTTCTAGTGAGAACGGGAGAGTTAATTTCACATTATCAATGTCAGAGACACTGTCCACAAGCGGCCAGCAGTTCTCCGCCAAAGTCAGTCCACCACGGGGTTACGCCCTAAAGAGCCCCTTAAAGAAGGAGCAAATGTGGGATATAATCTCATCCGGGTGTTCCAGGAGGGTGTTTCCCTCCCAGAGACACGACGTAGAGCACGTCTAGCGACGCTCATTGCCAATTGCTTGCCAGTAAGTAGTAGTAGCATCGCCTTGGAGGAGCCACTTCTCGCCCCCCGTCTTTGCTAGAATATTTCTTCCCCCTTGAAGATCTCCATCAACAAGGACTTACGGGAGTACCACATAAGCCAATCGCAGCCGTTAGGCCGACTAAATCAGTAGCCACATCAAGTGCCTTAATCAGGTCCAATAGGTCCCCCTTGCGAGCCCTGAGGTCAACTCCCTTGTTGGCGCCCCACCCCTGCATAAACTGGCGAGTGATCTTAGAGCAATGGTGTCAGATATACATAGCACACAAGATCCATGGAGGATTGGCTGAAGCTTGTACCTATCGGTCTCGTACCACCTCAAAGAATCCCAGGTGTAGGAGCCATGATGGTTCGAAGTGGAAGCGCCTCGACCACAGTGAAGATCCTTCCCCAGAAGAAAACAACGAGGGGGCGTGGTGGGAGCCAATCCGGGTGACCGCCCCAAGCGAGCACAGTGGGAACATCATCTCCCACTAGATACACACTAGGACCCTATCCAGTGCACTACAGATAGTGTCCACTTGTTCATTAGTCCACGTGATCCTAGCCCCTATACGGGTGATGTCACGTAGAGCCATATCAATGACGCAGTCGTTGAACATGCGCATACTATACGGTTAACATTTGGGGAGCTCTTGTCGGCATCTTGTGTAATAAGGTTGAAGTCACCGGCCACTTCAACGGGTCGGTTTCAGGATGTTTAGTTTAGGGTTTGATTCTCATTAGCCGTATGAATTCAATATTTAAAGCAGACTTCACTTCTGCTCCGGTCAGTCGAAGGGAGTGGTCTAGCCGCCAGCCTCCCAAGGGTGGTTGTGTGTGTTTTTTCTTTTTATGGAAAGGCCTGATTACAACATACATGCGCACGCAGTCACACAATGCCTATTGAAGACTGGGTCATGTGGAGGTTAGAGATTGGGTTTCGAAGACGGAGGAGTTACGAAGTAACGGGAAAGAGAGGGGGGCCAAGGGCTTTTGTGTCCTCTTGGGGGCCTCCCCTCCCCTCTATATATATAGGTGGAGGGGCGTGGTGGCCAGCCCTTCAAGTCCTAGGGGCACACCAAGGGGGAGGAGTTGGATTCCTAGTCCAATTCCCTCATTTTTCCATACACAGGTGGACTTTCCACCTCTCCCAAGCCACATGGGGCTTGAAGGACTTGTACGCCAGGCCCAATAAGGCCAGCGCGCCTCCCCTTAGCCCATATTGACCCTTGGGACGTGGTGGAAGCCTTGGTAGACTTATGGACTCCTTCGGAAGTTTTCGGGACCTTCTGGAAGCTTCCCAATACAATACCAAAAAAACTGGAACTTTTTCCGGAACCCTCAAAACAACTTTCCATATATAAATCTTCCCTCTGGACCATTCTGGAGCTCCTCATGACGTCCCGGGTCCCATATGTTACTCCGAACAACATTCGGTCACCAACATGCATATCCCAATATTACTCTAGCATCACCGAATGTTAAGCGTGCTGACCCTACACTACAGGAATCAGCTTATTTGTCGTCCGCCATGGCAGACGGCAAGGGCACCAAAGCGGACGGCAAAGCTCTTTGCCATTCGCCACCGACAGCAAACCTGCCGGGCAAAGATAGTGACGGTAAACATGTTCATTGTCGTCTGTTACCTCATAGCGAAGAACAAAGGCCATTTGCCGTCGGGAGCGGACGGCAAAGAACATGTACGGCAAAAACATGCGTCAGTCACGTTAGGTCACTAACGGCAGCCTGATACGTCCATTTTGCATCATGCTTTTATATCGATATTTATTGCATTATGAGCTGTTATTACACATTATGTCACAATACTTATGCCTATTCTCTCTTTTTTTATAAGGTTTACATGAAAGGGAGAATGCCGGCAGCTGGAATTCTGGGTTGGAAAAGGAGCAAATATTAGAGACCTATTCTGCACAACTCCAGAAGTCCTGAAACTCCACGGAATATCTTAAAATAAATAAAGAAAAATCATCGCCAAAGATGAAGGCCATGGCGCCCACACCCTGCTCACGAGGGTGGGGGGCGCCCCCCCCCCCTAGGGTGCGCCCCCTACCTCGAGGGCCCCCTGGTGGCTCTCCGATGCCCATCTTCTCCTATATGAAGTATTTCGATGAGAAAAAAATAGGAAGCAACCTTTCGGGATGAGACTCCGACGCCACGAGGCGGAACCTTGGCCAAACCAATCTAGGGCTCTGGCAGAGCTGTTCTGCCGGGGACACTTCCCTCCGGGATGGGGAAATCATCGCCATCATCATCACCAATGCTCCTCTCACCGGGAGAGGGCAATCTCCATCAACATCTTCACCAGCACCATCTCATCTCCAAACCCTAGTTCATCTCTTGTATCCAATTCTTGTCTCCAAGTCCGGGATTGGTTCTAGTAGGTTGCTAGTAGTGTTGATTACTTTGTGAACATGAATATGCTTTGTGAGTAGTTACGTTTGTTCCTGAGGACAAGGGAGAAGTCTTGCTATTAGTAGTCATGTGAATTTAGTATTCGTTCGATATTTTGATGAGATGTATGTTGTCTAGCCTCTAGTGGTGTTATGTGAACGTCGACTACATAACACTTTAGGCCTAGAGGAAGGCATTGGGAAGTAATAAGTAGATGATGGGTTGCTAGAGTGACAGAAGCTTAAACCCTAGTTTATGTGTTGCTTCGTAAGGGCTGATTTGGATCCATATGTTTCATGCTATGGTTAGGTTTACCTTAATACTTTTGTTGTAGTTGCGGATGCTTGCAATAGAGGTTAATCATAAGTGGGATGCGTGTTCAAGTAAGAACAGCACCCAAGCACCGGTCCACCCACATATCAAATTATCAAAGTACCGAACGCGAATCATATGAACGTGATGAAAACTGGCTTGGCGATATTCCCATGTGTCCTCGGGAGCGCTTTGCCTATTATAAGAGTTTGTCCAGGCTTGTCCTTTGCTACAAAAAGGATTGGGCCAGCTTGCTGCACTTTATTTACTCTTGTTACTTGTTGCTCATTACAATATATCTTATCACAAAACGATCTGTTACCAGTAATTTCAGTACTTGCAGAGAATACCTTGCTGAAAACCGCTTATCATTTCCTTCTGCTCCTCGTTGGGTTCGACACTCTTACTTATCGAAAGGACTACGATAGATCCCCTATACTTGTGGGTCATCAAGACTCTTTTCTGGCGCCGTTGCCGGGGAGTGTAGCGCCTTTGATAGGTGGAATTTGGTAAGGAAATTTTTTTATAGTGTGCTGAAATTTCATCGTCACTTGTTACTATGGAAAGTAATTCTCACGAGGGGCTTGTTCGGGGTATCTTCACCCCGTCCGGTAGAGCAAAGAGTTGCTCCTCAACCTACTGAACCTATTGAAAATGAAACTCCTTTTGAATTTCCTTCGGTATGATGGAAAAACTGCTAGCTAATACTTTTACAGGAGATGGAACAAAGCATCCTGATGAGCACTTAATATATGTGGATGAAGTTTGTGGATTATTTAAGCTTGCAGGTATACCCGATGATGTTGTTAAGAAGAAGGTCTTCCCTTTATCTTTGAAGGGAGACGCATTGACATGGTATAGGCTGTGTGATGATACGAGATCATGGAACTATAAAAGATTGAAATTGGAATTTCATCAAAAGTATTACCCTATGCATCTTGTTCACCGTGATCGCAATTACATATATAATTTTTGGCCTCGCGAAGGAGAAAGAATCGCTCAAGCTTGGGGGAGGCTTAAATCAATGTTATATTCATGCCCCAATCATGAGCTCTCAAGAGTGACAATTCTTCAGAATTTTTATGCTCGGCTTTCTGATAACAATCGCACCATGCTCGATACTTCTTGTGTTGGCTCTTTTATGATGAAGACTATTGAATTTAAATGAAATTTATTGAATAGAATTAAACGCAACTCTAAAGATTGGGACCTCGATGAAGGTAAGGAGTCAGGTATGACACCTAAGTTTGATTGTGTTATATCTTTTATGGATACCGATATTTTCCGTAAGTTTAGCACTAAATATGGACTTGACTCTGAGATAGTAGCTTCTTTCTGTGAATCTTTTGCTACTTATGTTGATCTCCCCAAGGAGAAGTGGTTTAAATATCATCCTCCCATAGAAGTAAAAGTAGCAGCACCTATTAAAGTTGAATAAAATACTATCACTTATAATGATCCTATTGTTCCTACCTCTTATGTTGAGAAACCACCTTTCCCTGTTAGAATAAAGGATCATGCTAAAGCTTCAACTGTGGTTCGTAAAACCAATATTAGAACTTATACACCTCTTGAGAAAGTCAAAGTAGAACCTAATATTGCTATTGTTAAAGATCTCTTTTCTGATAATATTGATGGGCATGTTATTCAATTCTGTGGTGAATCTGCTAGAATTGCTAAACCTAGCGTTAAAGATAAACATAGAACCTTGGTAGGCGTGCCTGTTATTTCTGTTAAAATAGGAGATCATTGTTATCATGGATTATGTGATATGGGTGCTAGTGCTAGTGTTATACCTTATGATTTATATAAAGAAATTAAGCATGAAATTGCACCTGCTGAGTTAGAAGATATTGATGTTACAATTAAACTTGCCAATAGAGATACTATTTCTGCAATGGGAATTGTTAGAGATGTTGAAGTCTTGTGTGGGGAAACTAAATATCCTGCTGATTTTCTTGTTCTTAGTTCTCCACAAGATAGCTTTTGTCCCATTATATTTGGTAGACCCTTCTTGAATACTGTTAATGCTAAGATAGACTGCAAAAAGAATGTTCTTACTATTGGCTTGGATGATATGATTCATGAGTTTAATTTCTCTAAATTTAGTAAACAACATCGTGAGGAAGAATTGCCTAGTAAGAATGAAATTATTGGTCTTGCTTCTATTGCCGTACCTCCTAGTGATCCTTTAGAACACTATTTGCTAGACCATGAAAATGATATGTTCATGAATGAAAGAAGGGAAATAGATGAAGTATTCTTTAAACAAGAACCTATTCTGCAACACAATTTGCTTGTTGAAACTTAGGGATCCCCTCCACCCAAGGGTGATCCCGTGTTTGAGCTTAAACCGTTGCCTGATAATCTTAAATATGCTTATCTTGACGAAAAGAAAATATATCCTGTTATTATTAGCACTAACCTTTCAGAGCATGAAGAAGAAAGAGTATTGAAAACTCTGAAGAAGCACCGTGCCGCTATTGGATATACTATTGATGATCTTAAGGGCATTAGTCTCACTCTATGTCAACATAAAATAAATTTGGAAGCAGATGCCAAACCAGTTCGTGATCCTCAACGACGTCTGAATCCTAAAATGAAAGAAGTGGTAAGAAAAGAAATACTCAAAGCCTCGGAGGCAGGTATAATTTATCCCGTTGCTGATAGTCAGTGGGTAAGTCCTGTCCATTGTTTCCCTAAGAAGGGAGGTATTACTGTTGTCCCTAATGATAAAGATGAATTGATTCCGCAAAGAATTATCACAGGTTATATGATGGTAATTGATTTCCGCAAATTAAATAAAGCTACCAAGAAAGATCATTACCCCTTACCTTTTATTGATCAAATGCTAGAAAGACTATGCAAACATACACATTATTGCTTTTTAGATGGTTATTCTGGTTTCTCTCAAATACCGTGGTCGGCTAAAGATCAATCAAAGACTACTTTTACATGCCCTTTTGGTACTTTTGCTTATAGATGTATGCCTTTTGGTTTATGTAATGCACCTGCTACCTTTCAAAGATGCATGATGGCTATATTCTCTGACTTTTGTGAAAAGATTTGTGAGGTTTTCATGGACGATTTTTCCGTCTATGGATCCTATTTTGATGATTGCTTGAGCAATCTTGATCGAGTTTTACAGATATGTGAAGAAACTAATTAATCTTGTCTCGAATTGGGAAAAGTGCCACTTTATGGTTAATGAAGGTATTGTCTTGGGGCATAAAGTTTCTGAAAGAGGTATTGAAGTTGCTAAAGCCAAGGTTGATGCTATTGAGAAGTTGCCATGTCCCAAGGACATCAAAGGTATAAGAAGTTTCCTTGGTCACGCCGGATTTTATAGGAGGTTCATTAAGGACTTCTCAAAAATTTCCCGGCCTCTGACTAATTTATTACAAAAAGATGGACCATTTGTCTTTGATGATGATTGTGTAGAAGCATTTGAAATACTTAAGAAAGCATTAGTCTCTGCACCTGTTGTTCAGCCACCCGATTGGAATTTACCCTTTTAAATTATGTGTGATGCTAGTGATTATGCTGTAGGTGCTGTTCTAGGGTAAAGAGTTGATAAGAAATTAAATGTTATCCATTATGCTAGTAAGACTCTAGACAATGCTCAAAGAAATTATGCTACTACCGAAAAGGAACTTTTAGCAGTTGTATTTGCTTGTGATAAATTCGGATCCTATATTGTTGATTCTAAAGTAACTATTCACACTGATCATGTTGCTATTAAATATCTTATGGAAAAGAAAGATGCAAAACCTAGACTTATTAGATGGGTTCTCTTGCTGCAAGAATTTGATTTGCATATTGTTGATAGAAAAGGAGCTGAGAACCCCGTTGCAGATAACTTATCTAGGTTAGAGAATGTTCTTGATGACCCACTACCTATTGATGATAGCTTTCCTGATGAACAATTAAATGTCATAAGAACTTCTCGTAGCACTCCATGGTATGCTGATTATGCTAATTATATTGTTGCTAAATTTATACCACCTAGCTTCACATACCAACAAAAGAAAAAGTTTTTCTATAACTTGCAACATTACTTTTGGGATGACCCACATCTTTATAAAGAAGGAGTAGATGGTGTTATTAGACGTTGTGTACCTGAGCATGAACAGGAACAAATTCTACGCAAGTGTCACTCCGAACCTTATGGAGGACACCACGCTGGAGATAGAACTGCACATAAGGTATTGCAATCTGGTTTTTGTTGGCCTACTCTCTTCAAGGATGCCCGTAAGTTTGTTTTGTCTTGCGATGAATGTCAAAGAATTGGTAATATTAGTAGACGTCAAGAAATGCCGATGAATTATTCACTTGTTATTGAACCATTTGATGTTTGGGGCTTTGATTATATGGGACCTTTTCCTGCCTCTAATGGATATACACATATTTTGGTTGCTGTTGATTACGTTACTAAGTGGGTAGAAGCTATCCCAACTAGTAGTGCTGATCATAACACTTCTATTAAAATGCTTAAGGAAGTTATTTTTCCGAGGTTTGGAGTCCCTAGATATTTAATGACTGATGGTGGTTCCCATTTTATTCATGGTGCTTTCCGTAAGATGCTTGCTAAATATGATGGTAATCATAGAATTGCATCTCCATATCACCCACAGCCTAGTGGTCAAGTAGAATTGAGAAATAGAGAGCTCAAATTAATTTTGCAAAAGACTATTAATAGGTCTAGAAAGAATTGCTCCAAGAAACTTGATGATGCATTATTGGCCTATAGAACTGCATATAAGAATCCTATGGGTATGTCTCCGTATAAAATGGTTTATGGAAAAGCATGTCACTTACCTCTTGAACTAGAACATTAGGCATATTGGGCTATTAAAGAGCTCAACTATGATTTCAAACTTGCCGGTGAGAAGAGATTATTTGATATTAGCTCACTTGATGAATGGAGAACCCAAGCTTATGAAAATGCTAATTTCTTTAAAGAAAAAGGTTAAAAGATGGCATGACAAAAGGATACAAAAGCGTGAGTTTAATGTAGGTGATTATGTATTGCTATACAACTCTCGTTTAAGATTTTTTGCAGGAAAACTTCTCCCTAAATGGGAAGGTCCCTACGTTATCGAGGAGGTCTATCATTCTGGTGCCATAAAAATCAACAACTTCGAAGGCACAAATCCGAAGGTGGTAAACGGTCAAAGAATCAAACATTATATCTCAGGTAATCCCATAAATGTTGAAACCAATATTATTGTAACCGTAACCCGGGAGGAATACATAAGGGACACTTTAGGTATCGTTTCAGACTCCGAATTGGAATAGGTATGTGGTACGGTAAGTAAACCGACTCCAATACAATTTTTAAGGCAATATTTCTCTGTTTTGGAATATTTAGAAAAATAGAAAAATAAGTGGCAGTCCGGGAAGGACACGAGGGCCCCACGAGGGTGGTGGGCGCGCCCCCTACCTCGTGAGCACCTCGTGTGCCCTCCGGACTCTGTTTTCTTGCACGATACATATTTTGGTCGGTAAAAAATCATTATATATTCTCCCGAAGGTTTTGACTCCCGTATCACGCAATTATCCTCTGTTCTTGTTTCTAGCTGTCCTACTGCAGATTAGATCAACATGTCATCCCAGGATTCAGAAGGAGAAAGCTATGTGGATGATTACCTAGCAAATCCTAAGGTCTATGGAGATGTGGAGCACGATGGTTGGACCACAGAGGAAGAAGAGGACTATGAACCCAAGGGGAAGGAAGAGACGAGCTTAGATGAAGATGAAACCCCATTACCTCAACCTGGAGACATGCATGTGGAGTTCAAAAAGTCAAGTCTCCCTGATAGGGTAAAGAAAGCAAAGTTCGAGTTTATCCCTTTTCGTCTCTTGTAGGAAAATAAGCAGGACCTATGCAAAAATATATTAACCCTGGAGTGGGATATTGATGATCTGAGGGACCAAAATGCCGTCCTCAAGCGCAAATTAAGGGAGAAGTCTATGCCATCAACTAAATCAACGACACCTCCACCTTCTTCGCCAACGAAGGAGATATAATCACATGGGTATGGGCACTCCCCCTTGGCAACTGCCAAGCTTGGGGGAGGTGCCCCGATATCGTATCACCATCACAACTCCTATTTTTACCGTTTTTCTTAGTTCGATCCTTTTAGTAGTATCTTGATCTAGTTGAATAAAGTTTATAGCATGATCTAGTTTCGAGTTTTGCTTTATGATCTCTTTATGTAATCGAGTCCGTGAGCTATATATATAATAAAGTTAGTTGAGTCAAGGGCTTGATTATTTTGCCATGATCTTGGGTGAATAAAAGAAAAGAAAGAGGAAAAAGAATAAAAAGAAACGAAGAGTTCATATTGATCTTATTGAGAGTAATGACTTCACATAGAAAGAGTATGATGATTAAAAGTTGTTGGGAATTGGCAAATATAGCTTCGGTCATTGTTGCAATTAATAGGAAGTAATAAGGAAAGAGAGGTTTCACGTATAGATATATTATCATTGACATCTTTTATGATTGGGAGCACTCATTAAAATATAACATGCTAAAGAGTTGATGTTGCACAAGGAAGACAATGTGATGAGTTATGTTTTCTTATATCTGAGATAAAGTATGTTGTCATGGATCCTCTAACAAGTTGAGCTTGCCATTCCCCCTCATGCTAGCCAAATTCTTAGCACCAAGTAGAGATACTACTTGTGCTTCCAAATACCCTTAAACCAGTTTAGCCATGAGAGTCCACCATATCTACCTATGGATTGAGTAAGATCCTTCAAGTAAGTTGTCATCGGTGTAAGGCAATAAAAATTGCTCTAAACATGTATGATTGATTGGTGTGGGAAAATAAGCTTTATACGATCTTGTGATGTGGAAGTAATAAAAGCGACGGACTGCATAATAAAGGTTCATATCACAAGGGGCAATATAAAGTGACATTCTTTCGCATTGAGATTTTGTGCATCCAACCATAATGGGGCAACCTCTGCTTCCCTCTGTGAAGGGCCTATCTTTTATTATTATCCTCTACCTTATGCAAAAGTCACGGTGATCTTCACCTTTCCTTTTTCATTTTATCCTTTGGCAAGCCCAGCATGTTGGAAAGAACATGATATATCTTATATTTACTAATTGGAAGCACCATACGAGCCTCCACGTTAATCGCTAAAAACAGTTTACAAATAACCGTTAGATCTTAATTTTGCGACTAGGATTTAACAGATTTTTTTGGGGGGAAGGATTTAAGAGATATGGTTTCCTCATGTTGTACGTATATTTATAACGGAGATCCAATCAGCTGAAGAGTCCATGTGAGGTACACTGGGATGGAAGCGTGGAAACCAAAAGCTCCTAACAAACTAAATATATTTTTCCTTGTGCATCTAGGATTAAAGAGATAGGTTGCCTCATGTTTAGCAGTACGTGGATTTACAAGGGAGATCCAATCAGCCCAAGTGTCCAAGCAAGGTACTCTAGGAAGGAAACGTGGAAGAAAAAATCATGTAACAAACTAATTTTTTTCCGGAGACATACCGATGAAGTTATTCATGCACGCATGATGCATGTAACAATATACACATCACTGCAGCTCAAAAAAATCATGGGTGCAGCCATGACGTAGCTAGAAATATATGTATCATTGCAACTAAAAAATCATGGAGCAACGCGATTCAGCTAGCTAGCTGAAAATCTGCATGCTGCAAAAAAAATTAAAATTTGAGGGATCAACGTTGCTCATCTAGCTAGCTGAAAATCTACATACAGTGCAATTGGTACATCTAGGTGTACATACATGGACTAATTTTTCTCATTCAGAAATCATCATGCACCCAACCAAAATGTAAATATTTTGTACTATACCCATTCCATCCATAAATCACACTTAATTAAAGATATACTACCAAATTTGCATGTGACAGCATACAAAGTATTTTCTAAAAATATAAAGAAATTAATGGTTGAAAAAGTTGAAAATCCAGGATTACAATTTGCATTTTCTGAAAATATAAAGAAAATAAAGATTGAAAAGGTTACAAATCCAGGATTACAATAAAAAATAAAAAATGCTAACCATTCTGTCAGATGTAAAGGAATGTAGTGTAAGTTGAAGGATTAAGTTCCATATGTTAGATATTTCTGGAATAAGCACACAAAAAGGTGAGACCATTTATTTAATAAAAACTATGAAGTAATAGTAGCCAAAATGTGTGATGTGAGTCCAGGTAAATGTAATGTAATGCAATAGGTGTCTGCCGGTTAAAGCTATAGACCACACGCTAGGATACGGGCTAGCGGTCATCGCCTAATATAATGCATTGTCATTGCCATCAATTTAGTGGGATTTTTACACAACAGAAGTGTGAGATTCTAGAGAATTACATGAAAACTTCAAAATAATCAAGCAAATTTCTAAATGTTAATGTTATAATTAAAGGTATATATAATGATGGTTTCAAGAAGGTTATAGTCAAATAAAAAAGAAACATTCGGTGAGAATACCACAAATTTTACGGAAATATTGAAAAGACATAGAAGGCTTGCATGAGCTAAAACAAAATTTAAGAAGTTTAGCTATCTTCCAAATATTTAAAAGTCAGAGGTTATGCTTTAACTGAGTTGTGTCCCATAGCAAGGTGTACATGGGTAAGCATAGAATAACCCTGTAAATAGTAGTCAGTAAAGAGTAAAATTATTTAGGCTACATGTATAATAATGATAAAAAGGAAAATTAATGTTCATATGTATTTAGTCATTGATCATGTATTGAATACAATATGTTTATAAATATTTCTTACATCTAACTGCTATAAGATTTGAATAAAGTAATGATTATAGAGACTTCCTGTGTACAATATTATAGCCCGTGCCAAAAATTTCTAGCCCATGCAGGAGCACGGGTTGACGGCTAGTGTATCTAATTGGATGTAGGGGAGCATGAATTATTATTGTTGACATTACCCTTGAGGTAAAAGGTTGTGGGGCAAAACTATAAGCTCCTATCTTTCTCCGTGTCCGACTAAAATTCCGTAATCACAAGTATTGCATGAGTGTTAGCAATTATGAAGGACTAAGTGATAGTTGAGTATGTGGACTTGCTTTTAAGCTCTGACATAGACTCTTTCCGATGTTATGATAAATTGCAATTGCTTCAATGACTGAGGTTATAATTTGTTGGTGCTCAATAAGATTTCTGACTCATACTTTTGCATTGTGAAAAGATCATCACTTGAACATAAGTAATCATATGACAAAATCTATATATGTTGCTGTTATGAGAATAATCATGATGCCTTCATGTCCGTATTTTATTTTTATCGACGCCTCTACCTCTAAACATCAGGACATATTTATTGTTATCGGATTTTCGCTTGAGGACAAAGTAGGTCTAAGCTTGGGGAGTTGATACGTCCATTTTGCATCATGCTTTTATATCGATATTTATTGCATTATGGGCTGTTATTACACATTATGTCACAATACTTATGCCTATTCTCTCTTATTTTATAAGGTTTACATGAAGAGCGAGAATGCCGGCATCTGGAATTCTGGGCTGGTAAAGGAGCAAATATTAGAGAACTATTCTGCACAACTCCAAAAGTCCTGAAACTCCACGGAATATCTTAAAATAAATAAATAAAAATCGTCGCCAAAGATGAAGGCCAGGAGGGCCACACCCTGCTCACAAGGGTGGGGGCGCCCCCCTAGGGCGCGCCCCCTACCTCGTGGGCCCCCTGGTGGCTCTCTGACGCCCATCTTCTCCTATATGAAGTCTTTCGATGAGAAAAAAATAGAAGCAACCTTTCGACGAGACTCACGCCACGAGGCGGAACCTTGGCAGAACCAAACTAGGGCTCCGGCAGGCTGTTATGTCGGAACACTTCCCTCGGGGAATCATTGCCAACGTCATCACCAACGCTCCTCTCATCGGGAGAGGGCAACCTCCATCAACATCTTCACCAGCACCATCTCATCTCCAAACCCTAGTTCATCTCTTGTATCCAATTCTTGTCTCCAAGTCCGGGATTGGTGCTAGTAGGTTGCTAGTAGTGTTGATTACTCCTTGTAGTTGATGCCAGTTGGTTTATTTGGTGGAAGATCATATGTTCAGATCCTTTATATATGCATATTATTACCCCTCTGATTATGAACATGAATATGCTTTGTGAGTAGTTACGTTTGTTCCTGAGGACAAGGGAGAAGTCTTGCTATTAGTAGTCATGTGAATTTGGTATTCATTCGATATTTTGATGTCTAGCCTCTAGTGGTGTTATGTGAACGTCGACTACATAACACTTCACCATTATTTGGGCCTAGAGGAAGGCATTGGGAAGTAATTAGTAGATGATGGGTTGCTAGAGTGACAGAAGCTTAAACCCTAGTTTATGCGTTGCTTCGTAAGGGGCTCATTTGGATCCATATGTTTCATGTTATGGTTAGGTTTACCTTAATACTTTTGTTGTAGTTGCGGACGCTTGCAATAGAGGTTAATCATAAGTGGGATGCTTGTTCAAGTAAGAACAGCACCCAAGCACCGGTCCACCCACATATCAAATTATCAAAGTACCAAACGCGAATCATATGAACGTGATGAAAACTGGCTTGACGATATTCCATGTGTCCTCGGGAGCGCTTTTCCTATTATAAGAGTTTGTCCAGGCTTGTCCTTTGCTACAAAAAGGATTGGGCCACCTTGCTGCACTTTATTTACTCTTGTTACTTGTTGCTCGTTACAATTTATCTTATCACAAAACTATCTGTTACCACTTATTTCAGTACTTGCAGAGAATACCTTGCTGAAAACCGCTTATCAGTTCCTTCTGCTCCTCGTTGGGTTCGACACTCTTACTTATCGAAAGGACTACGATAGATCCCCTATACTTGTGGGTCGTCACAGCCTATGCCGACCGCTAGCAGACGGCAAAGCTGCCAGATCTTACGGCAGCAGACACGTCAGTAGTCCCATCTCTTTATCGTCGGCCACCGACGACAAATTGACCAAATGGGTATGTTCACAGGTTGCACAGGTTGCTGCCACGTGGCTCCTTTGTCGTCCGCTGTAGACGGCAAATGACCCTTTGCCGTCGGTGGCGGACGGCAAAGTGCATGTATTGTTGTTGTTTTTTTGTTTTCTGTTGTATCACTGCATTTTCAAAAGATATATATGATATATACATAGTTTCAACATCAAACTAGCCCATGTATCAAACATCTAGTAGTCCATCAATGGAACAGAACACATAGGGTATTAAAAGATCCAATACATACATTGTTTCACGGAGTTCATCCACATAAACATACATAGTTTCACATTGGTCATCAATACAAATGAAAGAAGAAGAGGAGGAGGAAGAAGAAGAGGAGGAGGATGACTTCTCAATGCTTCACCGATTACGTAAAGGTGGTAGAGCATGGAGAACAACAGGGAGGCGCTCATGAAATTTTGTCTCGAAATGGGGTAGAGCATGGAGAACGTACCCAATATTGGTCATAAATATGCAACTGAATGCATATTTATCGATGCAACCCTTTCGTACGGGAGACACATACTGGTTACAGGACTGTAGTTACCTAGCTAGTGTCATCGGCACGAAGGCCGGAACAGAGCAAATAATTAAGGGGGGAGAAGGAGATGTCATTTGTGCTCACCCACGAACGCAGGGGCAGAACTCGTCGAACACCAGACCCTCGTAGCGACGAAACAACTGCACATTAAAATCGAAAGATGAGTAACATATCATTATTGTTTTTGCCAACAACCTAATGAAAATTAAAGTAAACTAAGCCTAAACTAAAGTAAATCTAACAAAACAGAAAAAGAAGAAAAAAGGAGAGAGGGCAGTGATAACCCACAAGTATAGGGGGTCGCAACAGTTTTCGAGGGTAGAGTATTCAACCCAAATTTATTGATTCGACACAAGGGGAGCCAAAGAATATTCTCAAGTATTGGCAGTTGAGTTGTCAATTCAACCACACCTGGATAACGTAATATCTGCAGCAAAGTATTTACTAGCAAAGTAGTATGGAAGTAACGCTAACGGTAGCAAAAGTAACAGTAGCAATTTTGTAGTAATTGTAACAATGGCAACGGTGAAGTAACTAAGCGAAGAACAATACGTGAAAGGTTTAATTATCCTTTTGCCCTCAGTGGTGTCCATATGCTAATTTTTGCCCCTAGTCCGTGCGCACCGACTCGTTCTGTGAACTCTGTCGTCTCTGTCAGGTCAACCTTTTGACTCGGCCCTTACAGGTGGGACCAGGCGGCAGAGACGGACGAATTTATTCAGACCGTTGCACGCGTGGCTTGTGGGACCCAGCAGAGAGCCGTTGCGGGTGTGCTATATAAGCGGGCAACAGCGGCGGTGACCACGGCGACTGAGAGCACGATGGTGACCACGGCGTGAGAGAGAGAGCACGGCGGTGGGAATCTAGCTGTGGAGGGCGCAGAGGTGGGAAGCTAGCTGTGGAGGGCGCGGCGGCGTTGAGATCCCCTTTCGGCTCCGAGCTCCATGTCTTCCTCAAGCTCCCGCGCCACCTCGCGGATGCAGAGCCGGTCACGTGTGGGCATGCGTTTCTTCGTCTGTCCGCGGTGCCGGGCGGGCGTTGATCGAAGGGTTTCTCACACACCGAGGAACCAGAATCGTTCGTTCTACGTGTGCCGCGAGAATGGGGTAAGAATCGGGGCACTTGCACCATTTTCGTGGTCGGGATCTTTGAGCAATGGGTTGATCTGTTTGGTGTTCATGCACGTGACATGCTTCTTTCTTTGGGTCGATGCTCTGGCCAAGAATCTGATGAATGAACTGCAAGAAGAGCATGAAGAATGGTTGCGCATGCTGCCACGAACCCCAGTGACCGCAGCACAAGCTCCGGAAGAAGAGATGGAGGGCGAAGCACGCACTGACAGAGAGCTAGTTGTTGAGCTTAGGATGTTGAAGAAGAAGGTTGGGAAGCTTGAAGATCAAGCACTACAAATACCCATTTGCAAATACTTTTGGACATTTGTAGGTATGGTAATCGCACTGGTTGTAATGTTGAAAATGTATGGAAAGGCATGAATTATGGAGGAATTTGAAATTTTGAAATTGTATGAGAAATTCACCTAGTTTAAATGTTGGCCAAAGTTTTTTAAATGTTGAAAAAAAGAGAAGAAGTGACCAACATTTAAATATGTTGAAAAAAAGGAGAAGAAATGAGGAATTCATAAACTTTTGATCAATGAAATGCAGCTCTCTGCTCTGCCTTTCTGTCAGAAAAAAGGTTGCTCTTGGGCCAAATTCAGAGCGTAGAGCCAAGTGCAGGCTAGACTAATGGGCCAACTGCATCCAATTAGGCCCATTCGGAGGTTCTCTTGCATGTTTTTCTATTTTTTGTTCTGATTTAATTTAGGCAGTAAATCATAATGCTGAAACTTTTTGTGGAAGCTAATTGAATTGTTCCAGAGCCAAACAATTAAGGTTAGAATTTTTTTGGAGTTGTTAAATATTTAATAGCAATTTAATTAATCCAATTCTAATACACCATGATTTAAATCGAAGACCAAAATGTCATGGAAAATGTGCCTCAGCTCTGGTAGTGCTTTACACCTGGTGCCAAAATAAATGAACATTTTTTAAGGGCATTACATTGAGAAAAAAATAATTTGTCTAAAAAAATGAAGGGTGGAAAATGCACAAAAAATTGGTGCGGCTGGGAACTCGACCGCGTGGGTTTGTGGTGTTTAGGGCTGCGCTGGTAACCGCTAGGACAGATGTCAAGACTTTGACATGGGTAGGGAAGGAAGGTATACATAGTGAGACTGTGAAATTTGTCAAAAAAAATATCGAGACCGTGAATGTTTGCACACGCGTGAGAGTGGTTTTCATTTGTTTTGCACTGAAATTTTGGAGGGTTGGAAGGTTGAAAACGTATGTTTCCACTGCCACATGATTTTGGTTAGAGTGGCACTTGGTTTAGGCTTAGAGTGGCACTTGGTTTAGGATTTATAGGGAAAAAATTTGCATGTTAGTTCATGACTTATTTTTTTTTGAATGAAACAGAGGGCTTCTCACCCCCTCCGATTTTCACTAATGAAAACCACAAGTTCTCGAACTTCATGACTTGGTTTAGCGAAGAAATCATATGTTTGGGCACGGACATTTTTTAACACACATAATAAACCCTAATAACTTAGATAAAATGTAACACACCGTACCATTACAATAATAAGTTCACGGACAGTTCACGGACACATGATGAAACATGACACGACACGACACGACATAGAAAAGCAACAAAAGAAAAAACGAAACATGACGAGCTTGACTCCGGGCTTGAACATCTTCATCTTGATCTCCTTCTTCCACCTTGGCCGCGCGCGCCCCTTCAACACAGTCTTCATCTTCACACCTCCTCCTCCTCATCGTAGGGAAGGGAGTGCATCTGGCCTGGAGTGGGGAAGATGCTCTCGTAGTTGGTGTAGATGTTTTAGACGGTGAAGAAGATGGCCTCGCAGCCGCACCAAAAGACTTGGCCGAGGAGGTCGCGCGCGTCAAACGGGTTGGTGAAGGTGACTGTGAGCAGTAGGAGGATGCCGCCGCGGTCACGAAACTCATTGAGTGTGAACATCCTCGGCGAGCCCCATGGGAGGTGGGCCTAGCCGGCTCTAAGGAAGGCGCGGGTGAGTTCGACGGAACCCCTCCACCTTGAAATAGCCCACACACGGAGCTCCCTCTCCACGAGCACGCCCGCTGGGTAGCGCAGCTCCGGCACGACAGGCGGACGATTGAAGGTCGGCCCGTTGAACTGCATCTTCACTTGGTCTCGCTTGGGGAGGGCTCGGTCGCTTGGGTGTTTGAAGTTGGAGAGAATGGTTCGGATCTGGCTTGTGAGTGGGAGAGGAAGAGAGGCACCCCATTTATAGGCCTGTGGGTGGGAGAGGAAGAGAGGCACCCCATTTATAGGCCTGTGGGTGGGAGAGGAAGAGAGAAAGGATGAGAATGGCGCATGTGTGAATCCGGATGCGTGTGTGTATCCGGACGCGTGTGTGTATCTGTTACGTTTTGCACTCTTAAAATTTTGCATGAAAAAGATGCATGGAGCGCGTGCGTGCATCTGAATCACTGCACAACTCTTTGACCGGGTGGTGCATCTGACTCGCCGCCCAGAACCACTGCCCTGAACCACCTAGCTCGCCTAGCGCGCCTCGCTGACATGCATGCACGTCCCCGCCTCCCGCGCATGCAAACCCACGTCGCCGCCTCCCATGCATGCAAGGCCTGGAAAGGCTGAGACGGGCTGTTTAGTGCGGTCTCAGGCCCAGACAACGAGACGGCCCAACGGTCCATCCAGTGGGCCCGGCATTTGTTTAAAAAACAATCTCCCAACCAATCAGATTACATCTCGCGGATCGCGCCCCTCCTCCCCGCAGATTCCTTCTAGAAGGGTTAGATCGACGACCCTTGATCGCCGCTAGGGTTAGATGAACGGTCCTTGTTCAGCGCTAGGGTTAGCGGAGTTTGGGAGGGGTTTGGACCAGTCAAAGCTATGTTCGACCAGATTTCAAATATGCATAATAAATTAAATAAAAATCAGAAAAATAAAAAACATGCGCACATAGTCTTCTTATGTCATATACTAACGATTTAAGTTGATAAACAAGGTTTACATACATTTAAACGATAAGTTCATGTGTATTGTGTGATATCTCGAGTATCTCAAACTTTCTTGTATGAAATGAAGAGAAGTGTTTTGGGGAAATGAACATGAAGATTTCAAAAAACTCACCACAACTTCATTTTAGAGTGACTAAGAAGGATCCCGACTTAGTTTTTCATTTTGATGTTTTACACTTGTTTAAATCTTGGTCAAAGTTAAGTTTGACCAGAATCCAAATGAGCAAAACAAATTTAAAAAAATCATAAAATGGAAAAACCAGCGCACATAGTCTGTATTGTTGGGGAACGTAGTAATTTCAAAAAATTTCCTACGCACACATAGGATCATGGTGATGCATAGCAACGAGAAGGGAGAGTGTGTCCACGTACCCTCATAGACCGAAAGCGGAAGCGTTAGCATAATGCAGTTGATGTAGTCGTACGTCTTCACAATCCGAGTTCAGCACACGTTCAACTCGATGACGTCCCGCGAGCTCCGATCCAGCAAAGCTTCACAGGAGAGTTTCGTCAGCACGACGGCGTGATGATTGTGATGATGATGCTACCGACACAGGGCTTCGCCTAAGCACCACTGCAATATAATCGAGGTGGATTATGGTGGAGGGGGGCACCGCACACGGCTTGGAACAATCAATTTGTGTGTCTAGAGGTGCCCCCTGCCCCCGTATATAAAAGAGAAAGGGGGGAGGCCGCCGGCCTTGGTGCGCGGAGGAATCCTCTTCCCACTAGGAAGAGGATTCAACCTTTCCTAGTCCAACTAGGAAGAGGGAAGGGGGAAGGAAAGAGAGGGAGAGGGAGAGGGAAAGAGGGGCCGCGCCCCCCTCCCTAGTCCAATTCGGACTCCCCATGGGGGGGGGGCGCGCCACCTCCTGGGCTGCTGCCCTCTCTCTCCCCTCAGGCCCACTAAGGCCCAATACTTCCCCGGGGGGTTCCGGTAACCCCTTCGGCACTCCGGTTTTCTCCGGAATCATCCGGAACACTTCCGGTGTCCGAATATAGCCGTCCAATATATCAATATTTACGTCTCAACCATTTCGAGACTCCTCGTCATGTCCGTGATCACATCCGGGCCTCTGAACTACCTTCGGTACATCAAAACAGAAAAACTCATAATACCGATCGTCACCGAACTTTAAGCGTGCGGACCCTACGGGTTCGAGAACTATGTAGATATGACCGAGACATGTCTCCGGTCAATAACCAATAGCGGAACCTGGATGCTCATATTGTCTCCCAAATATTCTACGAAGATCTTTATCGGTCAAACCGCATAACAACATACGTTGTTCCCTTTGTCATCGGTATGTTACTTGCCCGAGATTCGATCGTCGGTATCTCAATACCTAGTTCAATATCGTTACCGGCAAGTCTCTTTACTCGTTGCATAATGCATCATCCCGTAACTAACTCATTAGTCACATTGCTTGCAAGGCTTATAGTGATGTGCATTACTGAGAGGGCCCAGAGTTACCTCTCCGACAATTGGAGTGACAAATCCTAATCTCGAAATACGCCAACCCAACAATTACCTTTGGAGACACCTGTAGAGCACCTTCATAATCACCCAGTTACGTTGTGACGTTTGGTAGCACACAAAGTGTTCCTCCGATAAACGGGAGTTGCATAATCTCATAGTCATAGGAACATGTCTAAGTCATGAAGAAAGCAATGGCAACATACTAAACGATCAAGTGCTAAGCTAACGGAATGGGTCAAGTCAATCACATCATTCTCCTAATGATGTGATCCCGTTAATCAAATGACAACTCATGTCCATGGCTAGGAAACTCAACCATCTTCGATTAACGAGCTAGTCAAGTAGAGGCATACTAGTGACACTATGTTTGTCTATGTATTCACACATGTATTATGTTTCCGGATAATACAATTCTAGCATGAATAATAAACATTTATCATGATATGAGGAAATAAATAATAACTTTATTATTGCCTCTAGGGCATATTTCCTTCATGTATATATAGAATATATGTGTAGGAAAGTTATTTGGCTGATTTAGACAAGGTCGAAAAAAGCCTTGCTTAGAAATGAGGCCGTTTACCCTACCTTTGGACCCCTCTTTTTAGCACATTTTTCATGAAAATTTCAAAAACCTCACCACAGCTTCATTTTAGATTGACTAAGAAGGATCAAGGCTTAGTTTTTCACTTTGATGTTTTAGGCTTGTTTAAATCTTGGTCAAAGTTAGGTTTGACCAGAATTCAAATGAGCAAAACAAAATTCAAAAAAATCAAAAAAAGGAAAAACCATGTGCTCATTCAAACATCATCCAACATATTTAAACATCATGTCAAACATAGTTCTAACATAGATCCAACATCATCCAACAGAAATACAACATTATTCATAAATATTCATATATAGGCGTTGGGGCTTCTGTCTGTTCCTTGAGCTTCTTGCCATCACTTTGCTCCTCGTGCACCTTGTGCTCATTGCTTCTTCTCTTCTCCTCTTGGTTGTTGGTACCTTGTGCGTCTTCTTCAAACCTATCATAGAGCTGTGCAAAACATAAAGGGTAATGAGATCATGTCAAGTGATAAATGTACGGTAGAATTTGACCCTTGCAAGATTTACATACCTAGCAGAACTCACGACAACAGAAGGTTGGTCACCGTTTGGAGCCTTACTTGGATCATCATTTGGAGCCTCACTTGGATCACCATGATCACCATTTGGAGCCTCACTTGGATCACCATGATCACTATTTGGAGCCTCACTTGGATCACCATTTGGAGCCTCACTTGAATCATTATTTGGAGGATATTTTGGATCCGTCAAAATCATGCGGCTATTGACCATCATCATTTGGAACCTCGTCAAAATCCTCATCTGATGTAACCGGTTATTGACCATCATTTTCATCATCTGTTGAGGCAACCGGCTGCTGACCAACATTTTCATCGAAGCCTTCATCGAAACTCTCTCCGAATGTTGGATCTACTGTGTGATCACAATACTTACCAAAATGACCAGACCCACCACACCTTGTGCACTTACGCTTCCTCGCTCCAAGTCCAGCTCCTTCGCTGCGAGGTCTGATTCGACTCTTCCTTGGTCTACCTGCTGCTCTCTTTAGAACTTGAGTGCAAAGCTTGAATCCAGGGTCCACCATGTCCCATTGTTGTTTTCCCTCCATAGCAGGCAAGGCATAAGCATATGTGGCATTGAACCTTGCAACAGAGTAGTAATCATGCACATACTGATGTATGTTCCCAGCTGGACCTGGGAGAGAAGTGATGAAAAACAAGGCATGAATGCATGGCAACCCAGTTATCTACCATTGCCTACAACTGCAAGTTCTAGCTTCTAAATCCACCGGATATCTCCATTCCCTCTTCTCTTTATCCAAATATGATATCTCTGTTGTGGTACCCAAGCAAAGAGACATGTTCATTTCCAAGCCTGTTGTTTTCTGATTCAGTTCTTTCATCACGGCAGGGATGATAATGTGGCCTATGAATTTTGCCTCGGCTATTCCTGCATGATAATGAAATTTCTGCATGTATTCTATCCTTATCCTGTCAAGCAAATCCACCACATAATGACCCTTTAGTTCCTGGATCGTTGAGTTGAAAGACTCTGCTAGATTATTGTGCACAAAGTCAACTTTGCTCAGTTCACTGGATTGGATTTTGGCCCATAACTTGGAGTGGTGTGTTTCCAAGTATTCTTTCACTTTGGGATTCATGTATAACTTCCTCAAGTGGTAGTTGTGCTTCTTCACACTGCAAGTCAAAGATGTTGGCCATAAATTGTCGGTATACACCTTTCCTTTGAATTTCTTCATGAAATTTGCGGCAATGTGACGCATGCATTCCCTATGCTCTACTCCGGGGAACACATTGTCCACGGCCACTTCCAAACCTTTGCAGGCATCTATATGAATGACCAACCCATTGGGATGTGCAATAGCCCGACGCAGATAATGCAAAAACCAAGTCCAGCTCTCCTCAGATTCTGTCTCCAGCACACCGTAGGCAACTGGAAATACAAAGCTGTGTGCATCAACTGCACAACCTTCTACTAACTGTCCTTTAAACCTCCCTGTGAGAAAAGTGGCATCAATAGCCAAATAAGGCCTGCAGCCTGCCAAAAAACCCCGGCGACAAGCCTCAAAGCAGACAAAAACCCTCCTGTAGCGACCCGACCGCAGATGGTCAAGTCTCTGTGCTTCCGTGTCATCCCTGGATCGGTAATGCTGACACACACAGTACTCGAAGGATTTATAACAGAGTAGCAATCACACACTTATTACATCGAATGTCTCAAAAGAGAACTTATTACAATAATATGGCTTAAGGCCATCTAATGCGATAACAGCGGAAGGCTTGGAAGATAAAGTGAGTCCATCAACTCCAACGGCATAGCTAAGCTGCACGGCAACGACCTATCGAACCTTACTCCTCGTCTGAAAAGTCTGCAACATAATACGTTGCAGCCCGAGAACGGGTCAGCACATGGAATATGCTGGCAATGTAACACAATAGAGCAATAACAGAGTAATGCTAACACTACATGCATGTTTGGCTGGTGGAAAGCTCTACGGTTACAGTTTTTGCGAAAAGCCAATTTTTCCCTACATCAAAGGAATAAGTTTTACTTTAACTATCTTGGTGGTTGAAACATCATTGAGAAGGTATAACCCCAACTCAATCCCAATTAAAATAATTAACATCCCAGCAATATTAATTTAGAGTGATGAGATACATGTGAATACTCAAGTACTAGATACTCAGAATTGTCCATAACCGGGGACACGGCTAACCATGATTAGATTGTACACTCTGCAGAGGTTTGCACTTCTCCCCATTAAGACTCGATCGCCTCCGTTGATATCTCGCACTACATGGTGTTTGAGAAGCGGATGACCGAGACACGATCTTTGAAACATTAACTCTCTACTCCGGATAGATCATACCAAACCTATAAAACCCACTACCTGCTGATCTACCTCTTCGAGAGCTTCATGTAACTTACTCAACTATGCTAGAGCCCATAATAGCTTGTGGCTGCACACGGAAGTTTTTAGCATGAATCATCTCAGTTCCCTTTAAGCCTGGGTGGCGGTCCATAGGAAGATCACACGGGTACCGGGATTTCCAAAAATAAAAGCAGAGAACACTGGGTTCCCAGTGCCTCAATCCACCCAGATGTGTATTTAAGTTGCCACCTTAAAGTAAACCATTAATTAACAATCTCACATCTGTCGTGAATATCTCTCAAACCCAAACCACGTCTACGAGCATAGCATAGCAATATAAGCAGAACGTAGAAGTAACTCCCAAGGGTTTGATAGTAACAAGGCAATAGGTTCCTACCTCATCATCTACTTCCCAACCCACAATTTAATGACATCCTAACCATGCAATGTTTGAGGGTTGAACTAATGCATAAAAACTGGGAAGGAAAAGGGTATGATCAAGTGTTACTTGCCTTGCTGACGATCCGTGAATCCTAGAGACTCGTAGTAACACGCTTCGCACTTCGGGAATTCTACCGCAAGCAAACAATACATACATAAGCAACAAGCAAAGATGCACAAACGAAATTTCAACTGAAAGAGATTGACCAGAGAGTTCAACTTAAGAACTCCGGTTTGCAAAAAGAATCAAACCAAACGGAGCAACGAAATTCAAACGGCGAAAGAAACAAGATCCGTTTACTAATTTGAACTAGGGTCAAATTTTACAGAGAAAAAACTGGTTTAAGTTGGCTATTCGGAAAGAGGGTTTCGAGATGAAACTCCAGGCGTTTGAATCGTCTGATTCCGATAAACGAGCGAAAAGTTATACTAATTCGAACATCGGATCAGAAATCGCGATCGGAATAATCGCGGAATAAATCCGATAAAAGAAAACGACGAACGGCTAAACGAACGAACGTTCGTTAGCAGAAACTAAACGACGAACATGTTCGTAAAAACGAACGAACGAGCGAACGCTCACAAAATAAATAAACTGGAGAAATAAAACCGTTCTATATAAAAAAACGGGCTAGGGTTTTTAAAAAAACCGAAGGGTTCTAAAAAAACCGGCGACGAGGGCTACCTCCGGCGAGGTCGTCCGGCGGGGCGGGCGGCTCCGGCGGGGTTCGGCGAGGGGCAGCGAGGGCGGCGGCGTCTCGGCGACTCGGCGAGGGGCGGGGCGGCGCGGGAGGCGGCGGCGGCGGCTAAGGGCGGCGGCGGCGGCGGCTCGGCTCGGGTCTGCCCGTCCGGGTGGGCGGGCGGTGGTGGCTAGAGAGGGGCGGCGCTATTTAAAGGGGTGGTGGCTTGGAGGAGGGGCAAGGCGGCGGAGGAGGAGTCCGCTCGGACTCGGTCCGGGCCAAGGGCGGCGGCTGCCAAGACGCCAAGACAAAGGGCGGCGGTGGCTGGGTCGCTGGTCGGGCCTTTGGCCCACCAAAGGGTTCATTTTTTTAAAACATTCCAGTGAAACTTGTAAAAATCCTAGAAAAATAAATAAAATCTAAAATGCCAAAACAAGTTTTCTTTGCCTAAAAAATATTTAGAACAAGATGAACTTTTCTTGGCCCCTAAAATGCAATTTTTTAAATTATGCAAATTTTTCTCTAGGCAAATAAAATTCCAAATAAATAAAATAAAATCCAAATAATGATTTTAACATTTTTCCTCTGATATTTCAATTATTTTTGGAGAAGTCATATTATCTCCTCTCATTTATTATTAAACATGAAATATTTTCCAGAGAGAAAAATAATAAAATCCAAAATCCTCGTCTTCATTATTTGATAAAATTCAAATACGAAAATCCGAAAATCCCCAACTCTCTCCGAGGGTCCTTGAGTTGCTTAGGATTTCGAGGATGGCAAACGAGAATGCAATAAAATATGATATGCATGGATGACCTATGTATAACATGCCAAATTGAAAAATTGGGATGTTACAAACCTACCCCGCCTTAAGATGAATCTCGCCCTCGAGATTCGGGTTGGCTAGAAAATAGGTGCGGATGGTCCTTGCGAATATCATCTTCTCGTTCCCAGGTGGCTTCCTCCTCTGTATGGTGGCTCCACTGAACTTTGCAAAACTTGATAACTTTGTTGCGGGTGACTCGGCTGTCGAAATCAAGAATCTTTACTGGCTTCTCCTCATAAGTCAAATTACTATCCAACTGTATCGCCTCTAGGGGCACTATATCCTTTAACGGTATATGGGCCATCTCAGCGTGGCACTTCTTCAGCTGTGATACGTGAAACACATCGTGAACTCCTGACAATCTTTCAGGTAACTCCAGCTTGTAGGCAACTTCTCCCATCCGTTCCAAAACACGATACGGTCCTACAAATCTTGGGGCTAACTTTCCCTTTACTCCAAAACGTTTCACTCCCCTCAAGGGTGATACTCGCAGATAGGCTCTGTCTCCAATTTCATAGGTTACTTCCTTGCGTTTTGAATCTGCGTAACTCTTCTGTCTAGACTGAGCAATCTTTAGTCTGTCTCTGATCAGTTTAACCTTCTCCTCTGATTCCTTGATCAAATCTGGTCCAAACAACTGACGGTCTCCTACCTCATCCCACATCAACGGTGTTCTACATCTGCGTCCATACAGAGCTTCGAACGGTGCCATCTTCAAACTGGCCTGGTAGCTGTTGTTATATGAGAATTCTGCGTACGGCAAATTGTCATCCCAACTAGATCCATAATCTAGCGCACAGGCTCTTAACATATCCTCCAGAATCTGGTTGACTCTCTCTGTCTGTCCATCCGTCTGTGGGTGGAACGCGGTACTAAATTCCAATCTGGTACCCAAAGTCTGGTGTAGTTGATGCCAAAACTTTGAAGTAAACTGTGTTCCTCTATCTGATACGATGCTCCTCGGAACTCCGTGCAAACATACGATCTTGGTCATATATATCTTGGCCAACTGGCACTTGTATAAGTTGTTTTCACTGGGATGAAGTGAGCTACTTTGGTCAAACGATCCACAACTACCCATATTGAATCATATCCTGCTTTGGTTCTGGGTAATCCGGTGATAAAATCCATGCCAAGTTTATCCCACTTCCATTCGGTATTGGCATAGGCTGCAACAGATCCTGCTGGCTTTTGATGCTCTGCCTTCACTCTCGACATACATCACAAACGGCTACATACTCGGCAATATCCTTCTTCATACCAGTCCACCGAAACGCGTTCCTTCAGTCTAAATACATCTTGGTGTTTCCGGGTGAATCGAGTATGGTGAGTCATGGGCCTCTTGAAGTATTAACTTCCTGATCTCTGAATTGTTGGGCACATAAATCCGGTCCTCAAACCACAAGGTATCGTGCTCATCCTCGCGAAAACCTTTGGCTTTTCCATTGCCCATCTTCTCTTTTATCTCAGCAATATCTTTATCCTCCTTCTGAGCTTGTTGAATCTTGTCTAACAATGTCGACTGAACCTCCATTGTTGCAAGAAAACCTCTTGGAACAATCTCCAACTGAAGTTCCATAATATCCTCTGCTAACTCCTTTGGCAGTCCTCTACTTTCAAGGATATTGGCATAACTTTTCCAACTCAAAGCGTCTGCTACGACATTGGCCTTACCTGGATGATAGTGTAGCTTCATATCGTAATCCTTTATAAGCTCCAGCCATCTCCTCTGTCTGAGGTTCAACTCATACGTGTGAAAATGTACTTCAAACTTTTATGATCCGTGTACACATCACAACGGTTTCCAATGAGATAATGTCTCTGTGTCTTTAACGCTTGCACTACAGCTGCTAACTCCACATCATGCGTGGCATAGTTCAACTCATGTGGCTTCAGTTGTCGTGAGGCATACGAAACAACTTTTCCGTCCTGCATAAGAACACATCCAAGTCCCAAGCGAGAGGCGTCACAATACACTTGAATCTCCTTATGTATATCTGGCAAGGTCAGCACTGGGGCTGTAGTCAACCGTTTCTTCAACTCTTGAAAGCTTGTCTCGCAATCCTCTGTCCATGTGAACTTAGTATCCTTCTTTAGCAATTCTGTAATTGGCTTAGCAATCTTGGAAAAATTCTCAATGAATCTCCGGTAATATCCTGCCAGTCCAAGGAAACTGCGAATCTCGCTGACTGAAGTGGGTGCCAACCATTCAGTGACTGACTGAATTTTACTGGGATCTACTGCTATACCCTCTCCTGATATAACATGCCCAAGAAATCCAACTTCCTTCAACCAAAACTCGCACTTGCTGAATTTGGCGCATAACTGGTGTTCCCTGAGTTTCTCGAGAACCAAACATAGGTGTTCTGCGTGCTCCTCTTCGTTCTTCGAGTAAACCATAATATCATCAATAAACACCACAACAAACTTGTCCAAATACTCCATGAACACTTTGTTCATCATACTCATGAAATAGGCAGGGGCGTTAGTCAGTCCAAATGACATGACCGTATACTCATATAATCCATACCGTGTGGTGAATGTTGTCTTTGGTATATCCTTCTCTCGGATCTTCAACTGTTGGTATCCTGGTCGTAGATCAATCTTCGAAAACACCTTAGCTCCTTGCAACTGATCAAACAGATCATTAATCATCGGTAAGGGATACTTGTTCTTTATCGTTACTTCATTCAGAGCTCGGTAATCAACAACCATCCTTAGGGATTTATCTTTCTTCTCAACCAAAAGTACTGGGGCTCCCCAAGGTGATGAACTTCTACGAATGTAACCTTTCTCCAATAGCTCCTTGGTTTGCTTCTTAATTTCCTCCAGATCATTTGCGGGCATCCGGTAGGGTCTCTTTGATATTGGCCCTGTACCTGGCATTAGTTCTATCAGAAATTCGATGTCTCGATCCGGTGGCATGCCTGGTAACTCCTCTGGAAAAACATCTGGATAATCCTTTACTACAGGTACTTCCTCCTGTACAACTCCCGTGAGGGCATTCACTTGGCTCCTCCTAGGCACATGCCTAGATACATACTTAATCCTTTTTCCCCACAGGGTGGTAAGATAAATTGACTTGCTAGCACCGTCAATACTTCCTCCATACTTTGACATCCAGTCCATACCTAATATCACATCCAATCCTTGCGACTCCAAGATAATTAGGTCAGACGGAAAAACATGCGTGCCAATGATTAGGGGTATCTGGGTGCACCATCTGCTAGCCATGTACTCGGCTCCAAAGTAGCTCACTAAAAGAGGGGTCCTAAGGGTCCGGGTTGGTAACTTAAACTTATCCACAAATCCCCTTGATATGTATGAATGCGATGCACCAAAGATTTAAAAAAGAACAATAGTGGTAAATGACTGAACCAAAAACTTACCTATTACCGCGTCCGGCTGCCCTTCAACTTCCTCCACATTAACATGGTTCACTTGTCCTTTGTTGAATGGATTGGGCTTCTTCCCAGCGCTTCCATTTCTGTTTCCATTCTTTCCTTCAGGGCAGTCATTGGCATAGTGCCCTGTCTTCCCGCACTTAAAGCAAATAACTTGGCTTAAGTCCCTCTTGGCGGGTGTAGCTGGGTTAGAGCGATTCTGATTATTGTTGACTCCATTCCCATTCCCGTTCTTCGCACCATTTTGATTATGCGATCCTCCTCCAGTATGGTTATGTCCTCCATGGTTATGAACGAGTCCTCCCGAGTTCCGGGTTAAGCGAGGCTTCTGGTGAGCTCCTGAGTTATACTTCCCTTGTCCATACTTCCTCTTACGACTCTCAATTTGCTTCTGCTTTCCTTCAATCATTAGAGCCTTATCTACCAACTCCTGGTAGTTGTTGAAAGTTGCCACCATCAACTGCATACTCATCTCATCATTCAGCCCTTCCATAAACTTCTCCTGCTTCGCGGCATCTGTGGCCACATCATCAGGGGCATAGCGTGATAACTTGCTAAACTCATCCACGTATTGGGCCACAGTACGGTTCCCCTGGCGTAAGTTACGGAACTCACGCTTCTTTATCTGCATGGCTCCATTTGAAACATGGGCCGTGCGAAAAGCTTGTTGGAACTGGTCCCAAGTGACATTGGCTATAGGAAAAGTAGCCGTGTAATTCTCCCACCATGCAGCTGCTGGTCCATCCAATTGATGTGCGGCAAAGCGCACTCTTTCAGCATCCGTGCATCATGCGGTGGTTAACTCCCTTCCAATACAGCGTAGCCAATCATCTGCAACTATTAGCTCGGTGCTACTGGAAAACACCGGCGGTTGTAACCTCAGAAAACGGGCTAAATTGTCCACTGGCGGCGGGTTGTTATTGTTGTTGGCATTGCCCTGGTTCTGAACTAGCAATTGCATCAAGGCATTCTGCTGTTGGATCAACTAGGTGAGCTCCGGTGGGAAAACAAAACCGGGGTCACGTCTCGGAGGCATCTGAAGGTTTAGATGGAAGAGATTAGAATAGAAAGAGGTCTAGCGAGAAAACACTACCCATATGCACATGAGGCAAACACACATATTCATTCAATCAATCAAGGGCATACAAAACGGTCTAGGACTATCGCATAAGTGCTCAACTACTACTAGTTACAAGGGGGAAAATACTACTATTATATGGTGGTCATCTAAAATTTTGATCGGTGGAAGACTCCATGATGTCTGCTCCGACCGTCTTCATAGTCATCATCACTTGGATCAGAGTCGGTGTCGTCGATGATGATGTAGTTGTCCGGACAAGTGGGATCTTCTTCCTCTTCTTTCGGTGCTTTGGTCCTCCAGTGAAGACTCGATCTTCTTGACTAGGTCGTCATTCTTCTCTAGTAGGGTCTTGATTTCTTCCTCATATCCATCAGCGTGTAGACTTGAGTTCTTCCTCCAGCTCGATGATCCTAGTTTTCGCCTTCTTCTTCAAATCCATCATGTCTGCGCACATCTGGTTCTCTTGACGTCGAATGTGCTGGTTTAGCTCCTGGATGTAAGCTGCAATGGATCTATCCTTCTTGGTGCTGATTACTTCCCATTGCTCGTCTCGGCGCCCACATATTTGGTATATGGTGTCTTTAAGCTCCTTATTGTAGACTTCTCCAATGCGTCCCATGGTAATGTGAGCTGCCATACTCTTTCCCAAACTCCATGTTGGTGCATTCAAAACACATACTATGGGCTCCGTGCTTGGCGCAAACGTCCTTCCGGGAACTAGAGCTTGAATCTTCCAAAGACTCTTCTTACGGTAAGGTGGCGTTGTATGTTCCGGTGAAGCTTGGTATTCCAATATTCAGGTACCTAGTGACTTCCTTCAAGTGGCGCCCAAAATGGTGTGTCTTCATCCGGTTGTGCAAACTTGTACTTCATCTCCGTCATCCTAAAGAGTGGAAAATGGAGAGGAGTCAGAAATGAGTAGAGAGGAGTGACCTATGGTTTTATCTTAGTGGTCGTGTCCTACACTCACTGTGCTCGATACCATCTTGTAGCGACCGACCTCGAGATGATCAAGTCTATGTGCTTCCGTGTCATCCCCGGATCGGTAATCTTGACACACACGATTACTCGAAGGATTTATAATAGAGTAGCAATCACACACTTATTACATCGAATGTCTCAAAAGAGAACTTATTACAATAATATGGCTTAAGGCCATCTAATGCGATAACAGCGGAAGGCTTGGAAGATAAAGTGAGTCCATCAACTCCAACGGCATAGCTGAGCTACACGGCAACGACCTATCGAACCTTACTCCTCGTCTGAAAAGTCTGCAACATAATACGTTGCAGCCCGAGAACGGGTCAGCACATGGAATATGCTGGCAATGTAACACAATAGAGCAATAACAGAGTAATGCTAACACTACGTGCATGTTTGGCTGGTGGAAAGCTCTACGGTTACAGTTTTTGTGAAAAGCCAATTTTTCCCTACATCAAAGGAATAAGTTTTACTTTAACTATCATGGTGGTTGAAACATCATTGAGAAGGTATAACCCCAACTCAATCCCAATTAAAATAATTAACATCCCAGCAATATTAATTTAGAGTGATGAGATACATGTGAATACTCAAGTTCTAGATACTCAGAATTGTCCATAACCGGGGACACGGCTAACCATGATTAGATTGTACACTCTGCAGAGGTTTGCGCACTCTTCCCCACAAGACTCGATCGCCTCCGTTGATATCTCGCACTACATGGTGTTTGAGAAACGGATGTCCGAGACACAGTCTTTCAGAAACATTAACTCCATACTCCAGCTAGATCATACCAAACCTATACAACCCACTACCTGCTGATCTACCTCTTCGAGAGCTTCATGTAACTTACTCAACTATGCTAGAGCCCATAGAAGCTTGTGGCTGCACACGGAAGTTTCTAGCATGAATAATCTCAGTTCCCTTTGAGCCTGGGTGGCGGTCCATAGGAAGATCACACGGGTACCCCGGGATTTCCAAAAATAAAACAGATAACACTGGGTTCCCCAGGTGCCTCAATCCAGCCAGATGTGTATTTAAGTTGCCACCTTAAAGTAAACCAATAATTAACAATCTCACATCTGTCGTGAATATCTCTCAAACCCAAACCACGTCTACGAGCATAGCATAGCAATATAAGCATAACGTAGAAGTAACTCCCAAGGGTTTGATAGTAACAGGCAATAGGTTCCTACCTCATCATCTACTTCCCAACCCACAATTTAATGACATCCTAACCATGCAATGTTTGAGGTTGAACCGATGCATAAAACTGGGCAGGAAAGGGTATGATCAAGTGTTACTTGCCTCCGACGATCCGTGAATCCTAGAGACTCGTAGTAACACGCTTTGCACTCCGGGAATTCAATCGCAAGCAAACAATACATACATAAGCAACAAGAAAAGATGCACAAACGAAACTTCAATTGAAAGAGATTGACCGCAGAGTTCAACTTAAGAACTCCGGTTTGCAAAAAGAATCAAACCAAACGGAGCAACGAAATTCAAACGGCGAAAGAAACAAGATTCGTTTACTAATTTGAACTAGGGACAAATTTTACAGAGACAAAAACTGGTTTAAGTTGGCTATTCGGAAAGAGGGTTTCGAGATGAAACTCCAGGCGCTTGAATCGCCTGATTCCGATAAATGAGCGAAAAGTTATACTAATTCGAACATCGGATCAGAAATCGCGATCGGAATAATCTCGGAATAAACCCGATAAAAGAAAACGACGAACGGCTAAACGAACGAACGTTCGTTAGCAGAAACTAAACGACAAACATGTTCATAAAAACGAACGAACGAGCGAACGCTCGCAAAATAAATAAACCGGAGAAATAAAACCGATCTATATAAAAAAACGGGCTACGGTTTTCTTTTAAAAAACGAAGGGTTCTAAAAAAACGGCGACGAGGGCTACCTCCGGCGAGGTCGTCCGGCGGGGCAGGCGGCTCCCGTGGGTTCGGGCGAGGCAGCGAGGGCGGCGGCGTCTCGGCGACTCGGGCGAGGCGGGCGGGCGCGAGGCGGCGGGCGACAGCCAAGGGCGGCGGCGGCGGCGGCTCGGGCTCGGCTCGGGTCCGGTGGTGGCGGCAGTGGTGGCTAGAGAGGGGCGGCGCTATTTAAAGGGGAGCGGTGGCTTGGAGGAGGGGCAAGGCGGCGGGGAGCAGGAGTCCGGCTCGGACTCGGTCCGAAGCGGCCAGTGTGGCGCACAGCGCCTGGTGGCGGTGGTGGCTGGGCCTTTGGCCCGATCGGTATGATTCATTTTTTAAACGTTCATGAAACTTATAAAAATCCTAGAAAAATAAATAAAAATCTAAAAATGCCAAAACAAGTTTTCTTTGCCTAAAAAAATATTTAGAACAAGATGAACTTTTCTTGGCCCCTAAAATGCAATTTTTTTAAATTATGCAAATTTTTCTCTAGGCAAATAAAATTCCAAATAAATAAAATAAAATCCAAATAATGATTTTAACATTTTTCCTCCGATATTTCAATTATTTTTGGAGAAGTCATATTATCTCCTCTCATTTATTATTAAACATGAAATATTTTCCGGAGAGAAAAATAATAAAATCCAAAATCCTCACCTTCATTATTTGATAAAATTCAAATACGAAAATCAGAAAATCCCCAACTCGCTCCAAGGGTCCTTGAGTTGCTTAGGATTTCGAGGATGGCAAACGAGAATGCAATAAAATATGATATTCATGGATGACCTATGTATAACATGCCAAATTGAAAATTTGGGATGTTACACCTCCTAAAGCATTCCTTGGTCTTTGTCACTCCCCTGAATGTGTACTCCACGGTGTGGTGATCAATATCTACAATACTACCTGAGCTTGTCCCCTCCACTTCACCTTTGAATGATTACAACAATTGAAAACTTTCCTGCCAGTTACCATAAATAGAATCCATAGCATGTTGTTTACCATTGAACAACCTCATGTATGGTAAATCTATCTTGAACTTATCTTTGATGTTCTTCTGCAATTCCTTTGGACCCACTTGCTGGTTTTCTTTCACCCACTTATTTACTTCTTCTTCCACCCATCTTGACTTGGCTCTACTAATTGTATCCTTCCTAAGGGTTGATTCCCGGCATATGTGCTTAAAAGGGTTCACTTTGACCTGAACATTAGTGCTATTTCGCATTTTAGATGCGAGCAGCCTCCATGGACAACCCTTAGTCGGACAAAGGCACTCAGAACGCACTTGATCGCTCTTGTCAACTTTGAAAGTACGTTCTACCTTGATGCAGTATGTCACAAGTGCATTTCTACACTCATTCATGGATGCAAAAACTGTACATTCTTCCATATGAGGGTTCAAAGGGTCCCATTCAACAGCTGCAAGGTCTTCGTCCTCACCCACTGCGTCATCATCCACATGGACTGCATTGTGAGCCTCATCTTGGTTTTCAGCCCGAGGTGCCCATCGTAAATTCCGAATAACATCATAATATAGCTTCTCTTCATCAACCCCAGAATTGTAGTCATCAGGCTCCACTTCAAGGGGGACCCTACTGCTGTTGCCCACACTTGCCGAGCCACCACGTCGTTGTGCACCAATTGAACTGTTCTGGCTAGAGATGCCATTACGGCGACTTGGTTCTCCCCGAGATGTTGCACCCGTCATCCTAGGTCCAAATGCCTGCTCAAGCACATCAACTTGCAGCCTCACATGAAAATTATCTTTCTCTTTATGCCTAATAAACATGGTAGCTAGCTCTTCATCATTACTAACTGTCACCCATTTCTTTTCCCCATCATAGTATTTGTATACCACTTCATCAAGAAAACCCCAAGGATATTGGCTACAAATTACCTCCCCAAATTGTCTGAAACTCCAATTACTAGCCATTGTCAACCGATAATCAAAACCTCCTTGGTATTTCTTCTTATCCTTTGCATCAAACATGTACCGGTCCCTTCTAATGTGCACCAAGAAAGCAAACCGCAACTCCATCCTAACCGGCGAAAAACAAAGACGCAATCAGCACACTAATTGGGCAAACCTACTCGAATCGAGTGTTCAAATGCACAACTAAGCTCAATCTAAACAGGAGGCGAGACTTAGCCCTCGGGAAACCCAGTCGTGGACGCGGCGGATCTCCGACCCGATGCCTGCCTCGCCAAATACTCTGGGGTCGCCGCTGCTCGCCATTTCGCCCTAGGGTTCTTCCTCCTAGTTCAAACAGCTCCAGCAGCGCCCCGCCTTTGAGAGCTCCAGCCGGGCGCACGGAATGAGGCCGCGCCGCGGGTCGAGCAGGTAGCGGGTGCCCCACACGTGGCGTCACAGGAAGGTGGCGGGCATCGCAGGTAGCCGTGGAGCGTAAGCGCAGGACGGTAGCGGTGGAGCAGGTCGTGCGGTGATGGCGGGCGAGTCTTTGGCTGCGGCAGTGGCGGCGGGCGCGCAGACCGGCCGGCGGATGGGCAGAGTGAGCTAGAATCCTATGAATGATTTGGGGATTTAGTTGCACGGGCCTACATGTCAGCTCCGGACTCACGTCCATGCGGTCCCACGTGTAAGCTCTGGACCCACAACCACTAACGCCGGCAGACGAAATGGACTCAAATATGGCCGTTTGGCCTCGTCATAGTTGTTGTGCATGGACTAGGGGCAAAACTGAGCACAACTCGCATCTGAGGGCAAAACTAAGGAGATGGACACCACTGAGGGCAAAAGGATAATGAACCCTATGTGAAAAGCTCGTAGGCATTGGATCGGTGATGGAGAATTATGCCGGATGCGATTATTCATGCAACAGTTATAACATAGGGTGACACAGAACTAGCTCCAATTCATCAATGTAACGTAGGCATGTATTCCAAATAAAGTCATACGTGCTTATGGAAAAGAACTTGCATGACATCTTTTGTCCTACCCTCCCGTGGCAGCGGGGTCCTATTGGAAACTAAGGGATATTAAGGCCTCCTTTTAATAGAGTACCGGACCAAAGCATTAACACATAGTGAATACATGAACTCCTCAAACTATGGTCATCACCGGGAGTGGTCCCGATTATTGTCACTTCGGGGTTGCCGGATCATAACACATAGTAGGTGACTATAGACTTGCAAGATAGGATCAAGAACTCACATATATTCATGAAAACATAATAGGTTTAGATCTGAAATCATGGCACTCGGGCCCTAGTGACAAGCATTAAGCATAGCAAAGTCATAGCAACATCAATCTCAAAACATAGTGGATACTAGGGATCAAACCCTAACAAAACTAACTCGATTACATGATAAATCTCATCCAACCCATCACCGTCCAGCAAGCCTACGATGGAATTACTTACGCATGGCGGTGAGCATCATGAAATTGGTGATGGAGGATGGTTGATGATGACGATGGCGACGGATTCCCCTCTCCAGAGCCCCGAACGGACTACAGATCAGCCCTCCCGAGAGAGTTTTGGGCTTGGCAGCGGCTCTGTATCGTAAAACGCGACGAATCCTTCTCTTTGATTTTTTTTCTCCCCGAACACGACTATATAGAGTTGGAGTTCAGGTCGGTGGAGCAACAGGGGCCCACGAGGCAGGGGGCGCGCCCAGGGGGCAGGCACGCCTCCCACCCTCATGGACAGGGTGTGGCCCCCCTGGCCTTGATTCTTTCGCCAGTATTTTTTATATATTCCAAAATAATTCTCCGTTGATTTTCAGGTCATTCCGAGAACTTTTGTTTCTGCACAAAAATAACACCATGGAAATTCTGCTGAAAACAGCATAAGTCCGGGTTAGTTCCATTCAAATCATGCAAGTTAGAGTCCAAAACAAGGGCAAAGGTCTTTGGAAAAGTTGATACATTGGAGACGTATCAGGCAGCGATGGAGCTCACCAGAGAGAGGGCAGCGATGGAGGAGGGGGGCGGGGCGGCGATGGCCACCGAGCGATGGTGGAGGAGGAGGGCTGGGCGGGGCAGCCTTGGGTGACGGGGCGGGGGCGACGGGGCTCCGGGGCAGGGAGGGTGGGCGCGGGTGGCGTGTGGTGCCACCCAGGCGGAGGGGGCGGGGCCGACGGGGATCAGGGGTGACGGACGGTGGGACGGCGGGGCCGGGGGCTCAGGGCAGGGGAGGGTGGTGGGCAAGAGCGGTGCTGGGCGGCGGGCGGCAGGGGCGACTGGACGGCGGGCGGCAGGGGCGACTGGACGGCGGGGTTGGGGGACTCCCAGGCAAGGAGGGGTGGTGGGGCGGTGGCGGTGCTGGGTGGCGGGCGGCAGGGGCGACGGGACAGTGGGGTCAGGGTGCTCCGGGGCAGGGAGGGTGGTGGAGCGGCGGCGGTGCCAGCGCGGGGGCACGCGGGTGAGAGAGGGGGAAGAGAGAGGGGTGGGGCCGGGGAGAGAGGGAGGAGTGGCCGTTAGTGGGCACGTTCTTTGTCATCTGTCAGCGGACGGCAAAGAGGGGGGCTGGTGGGCCGTTAGGGTCCAGGCCTCCACTGGAGCCCACCCACCTCTTTGCCGTCGGCCAGCGGACGGCAAAGATTCTTCGTCGTCCGCTGGCCGATGGCAAAGAAATGGTTGACGGTAAAGACCTTCGTTGCCGTCAGCCATTTCTTTGACATCCGCCTTTCGGGAGCTGACAGCAAAGAAATAGTTGACGACAAATTCTCTGATTCTAGTAGTGCTATGGGTTCGAGAATCATGTAGACATGACCGAGGCACCTCTCCAGTCAATAACCAACAGCGGAACCTGGATGCCCATGTTGGTTTCTACATATTCCATGAAGATCTTTTATTGATTGAACCACGATATCAAGGAATCGGTTAATCCCGTATGCAATTCTCTTTGTCCACCGCTATGTTACTTTCCCAAGATTCGATTGTTAGTATCTCCATACCTAGTTCAATATCGTTACCGACAAGTCTCTTTACTCATTTCGTAATACAAGATCTCGTGACTAACTCATTAGCCACATAGCTCTTTACGATGTTATATTACCGATAGGGCCCAGAGATATCTCTCCGTCACACAAAGTGACAAATCACAGTCTCAATCCATGCCAACCCAACAAACACCTTCGGAGATACCAGTAGAGCATCTTTATGATCACCCAGCTACGGAGTGACATTTGATAGCACACAAGGTATTCCTCCGGTATCCGGGAGTTGCACGATTTCATGGTCTTAGGTATAGATACTTGACATGAAGAAAGCTATAGCAATAAACTCAAGTGATACGATCGAACGCTAAGCTTAAGGTTAGGTCTTGTCCATCACATCATTCTCCTAATGATGTGACCCTGTTATCAAATGACAACTCATGTGTATGGTTAGGAAACCATAACCATCTTGAATCAACGAGCTAGTAGAGGCTCACTAGGGACATAGTATTTGTGTATGTATTCACTCATGTATTTAAGTTTCTAGTCAATACAATTCTAGCATGAATAATAAACCTTCCTGAAGGTGCTCCTTGGGTCGCGCTTGGAGTCCCCGATGCGGCAGCTGGAGATGGTGCCCCCCGGTCTTTTCGGCGAGGCTTGATGGTAATGCAATGATGTGATCAGCGCTGCAGCATAGAGCGTGGGCGTTCGTGGTGCAATGGATGGAGACATGTACTATGGGTAGTACAACAAGCCTGACATACGGACCCTACCCTAGGACACCGTACACCTTATGCAGGACCCTAGGGCCAGACCAGCATTCAAATGCTCTGCAACCTAAAGTTCACTCGGAACGTGATCACCACTCCGGAGGCGCATCCCACTCGACCGGCGTACTTCACTCGGAGATCCTATCACCACTCTATAGAGAAGACCAGGAGGCTCCCCGGGATCGCAACAGTCAGGATGTGTGTCCACCTTCATCAAGCATAGTTAATACGCCCGTTACCACTAACGGGCATCCTTAAACTCTCCGTTAAGCCCTTGGTAACTAAAACATTCTGAAGGAAATATGCCCTAGAGGAAATAATAAAGTTGTTATTTATATTTCCTTATATATCATGATAAATGTCTTTTATTCATGCTAGAATTGTATTAACCGAAAACTTGATACATGTGTGATTACATAGACGAAACACCGTGTCCCTAGTAAGCCTCTACTAGACTAGCTCGTTAATCAAAGATGGTTGAGTTTCCGAACCATAGATATGTGTTGTCGGTTGATAAATGGGATCTCATCATTAGGAGCATGATGTGATGGACATGACCCATCCATTAGCTTAGTATAATGAACGTTTGGTTTTATTGGTATTGCTTTCTTCATGACTTATACATGTTCCCCTGACTATGAGATTATACAAATCCCAAATACCGGAGCAACACCTTGTGTGCTATCAAACGTCACAACATAACTGGGTGATTATAAAGATTCTCTACAGGTGTCTCTGAAGGTTTTTGTTGAGTTGGCATAGATCATGATTAGGATTTGTCACACCGTGTGTCGGAGAGGTATCTCTGGGCCCTCTCGGTAATGCACATCACTATAAGCCTTGCAAGCAATGTGACTAATGAGTTATTTGCGGGATGATACATTACGGAACGAGTAAAGAGACTTGCCAGTAACGAGATTGAACTACGTATGATGATACCGACGATCGAATCTCAGGCAAGTAACATACCGATGACAAAGGGAACAACGTATGTTGTTATGCGGTTTGACCGATAAAGATCTTTGTAGAATATGTAGGATCCAATATGTGCATCCAGGTTCCGATTTTGGTTATTGACCGGAGATGTGTCTCGGTCATGTCTACATAGTTCTCGAACCCGTAGGGTCCGCACGCTTAACGTTCGATGACGATTTGTATTATGAGTTATGTGTTTTGGTGAACGAAGGTTTTTTGGAGTCCCGGATGAGATCACATACATGATGAGGAGTCTCGAAATGGTCAAGAGGTAAAAATTCATATATTGGAAGGTTGTATACGGACACCAGAATGGTTCCGGAGAGGTTCGGGGATTTATCGGAGTACCGGGAGGCTATCAGAACCCCCCGGGAAAGTTAATGGGCCTCATGGGCCTTAGTGGAGAAGAGGAGGCAGGCCACGGGAGGTGGCGTGCCTCCCCCTTGCCCAAACCGAATTGGACTAGGGGTGGGGGCGCGGCCCCCCTTTCCTTCTCCTCTCCCCCCTTTCCCCTTTTCCCCTCTCCGTTGGAAGCAAAAGGGGGGGGGCGAATCCTACTAGGAGTGGAGTCCTAGTAGGACTCCCCCCCTGGCGCGCCACCCCTAGGGTCGGCCTCCTCCTCCTACCCTCCTTTATATACGTGGGCAGGGGTCACCCCAAAGGCACAACAAACAATCTTTCAGCCGTGTGCGGTGCCCCCTTCCATAGTTTACTCCTCCGGTCATAGCGTCGTAGTGCTTAGGCGAAGCACTGCGCGGATCACATTACCAACATCGTTACCATGCCGTTGTGCTGACGGAACTCTCCCTCGACCCTCTACTGGATCAAGAGCTCGAGGGACGTCATTGAGCTGAACGTGTGCTGAACACGGAGGTATCGTACGTTCAGTACTTGGATCGTGAAGACGTTCGACTACATCAACTGCGTTAATACAAGGGAAAACTTTGTTTTTGCCACTCTAGCTTTTGCCCACTTTGTTTATGCCACTTTAGAATTTGACATCTCATTTTTGCCACTCTTAGCTTTTGAAAATATATCACAAATGCCATTCTGTTACACGCCCGTGAGTTGACCGTTTATTCTAGCAAGTTGACCAGGGAAAGACCCGTCAGTATTTTCAAAAATGACATAACTTGCCCCTACTGAATTGTGGGGCCACTTTGCAAGTGACCCATACTCAAAAGTGTACACAGGCCAATTACAAAAAGTCTACACACACACACGAATTAGGTTGCTACCAATGGACCGGTGCTTAGATGGGGTGCTAAGCATATTAAATAGCTTAGCAACCAAACTCCCCAATGCATAGGTGCTTAGCTTCTTGTATCTAAGCTCCCTTCATTTAATGATTTAGCTACTAAACTCTCTCATGCATTGGTGAGTTTGCTTCATTTAAATGTTTTGCCTAGATTCACGCACTTGGCATTGGTTCTTCCTGGGGTCACAAAACTCATCTCTCTCCTCTTAATTGCCTTGCCACATCAGATTTTTCGTCTACATGGCATGCTTAGTACCCGTACAAGGTGGAGCATTGGGAGCACGAGTGCAGAACCGGGCAATAGCACCGGTTTGTAAGGCCCTTTAGTGCCGGTTCCACAACCGGCACTAAAGTGTGGTCACTAAAGCCCCCCCCCCTTTAGTACCGGTTCAGCACGAACCGGTGCTAAAGGCCAACCACGTGGCACGAGGCAGCTCCGGGGGCCAGGAGCCCTTTAGTACCGGTTGGTAACACCAACCGGTACTAAATGTTTGTTGGTTTTTGTTTTATTTTTGTATTTTTCAATTAAATTTGTGTTATCAATTTAATTCTTTTTCGTTTGATGGTATTTTACGATACTACACATTGTACACGTTATGCATATATATATATATATATAATTTCTAGTAGAACCAATCATGCATATATATATATATATATATATATCATCAATGTCTCACAAACCATCATATTAATTAATTCACACATACACACATGTATAGCTATATACAATTTCTCCTACATATGCATGTTTCCTTCGGAGCCAGTGGCATTAGCCTAATTGGTGTCTTCGGAGCACGATGGAGGCGGTAGCGGGTAATAGTATTCTCCCTTCGGATTTATGACCTGGTCAAGCAAAAATCCCGCTATTTCCTCTTGAAGTGCTTCTACGCGCTCCGTTTCTAGGAGCTTCTCCCGCACCTCTGTGAACTGTTAAGAAGGAGATCAATATGCATGTGTATTAGTTGTGTGACTAGATATCGATAATGTTGTAAAAAATTTGAATAGTGTTTTGACAAGCGTACCCATTTCTGTCTTTGAGATCTGCTCCTTTCGAACGCCATCATGCGAATGTTCTCGCAAACGCAGAATGCACACAGATCAGTCCCCTGCGCCTGCTTCAGGGCCTTTACGAGAATGGAATTTGATCAGATAATAATTAATCAAGCATGATAATTAAAGAGATGGCAGCTAGCTAGCTAGCTAGTACTACTTAATTACTTACCTTGGGTGGAAACCATTTAAGCTGTTGTGTCCATGCTCCGGGGGTCACGCTGGTGAACCTTGCCCAAGCCCTTCCACCGACAAAGAAAATGAATAAAGGGGTTATTAAAAATAGTTCATATCAAGAAAAAAGACGAACTAAATAGGCCGAGATAAATAGTTAATAATGATTGAAATAACATGTTGACTATCCCAAACAAGAGGTTATAGTCAGTTTTTCTTTGAGTAGTGAGTCCAGTATTTCAACTGTTCGGCGTCAACTTTAATGATACACAAGACCCAGTGAAATCTGCATGCACACACGTTTGCAGTCTTAATTAAGCGGGCATATGTAAAGCAAAAACATGTAGCTAGCTAGTAGGCAAAAACAGAGAATTTGTAGTACAAGACAGTGTGACTCACTAGAAGTTGTAAGGAAGTAGTATATCTTCATTGCATTTGAGGCGCTTCAAGAACTCTAGCATGTTGTCCTCTACGTCCTTTTGATAACGTGGATTTAGTTTCCATGTGTATTCATTAACGGTGTTTGGGTCAATGAACCCAATGCCAAAGCGTCCACCTTTTCTCATTTCATATATCTTCATCCTGCATATAATACCACAGAAAAGAATATAGTGAGGATAATTACAGGTAATGATTGATCAAAAGGATCAGCACAGCTAGCTTGAGACTTAAATTACAGAAAGAAATCACTTACAGACAATAGCAACGGCGATAGATTTGTCGAATGCGTCTTGATTGTATAACTGAAACAGTTCAGAATACTCAACGGACACAGCTTTCTCATGGAAGTAATGCTCCTCCTTGACATTCACCATGAGGGACAATCGATCGTAAATCTTGGTAATGTTCATGTACCATTGATGCAATTCATACATTCTCGTTGGGAGGTTCTTGACCTTGTCTGGCTCGACCAAAGGTTGGCCCTGGACATATTTCCGTTTTATTTCATCCTCTCTAAGCATATGCATGGGCTCGATCTCGAGGAGTTGTCCAACAGAGATTTTGAGAACTTCAGCCTGCATTATATGGTCCTCCGTTATTACCACATTTCCCACCTCAGGAACGTAAACTGTTTGCCCACAATAATATTGGGCGTAGCGATCGTCACGTGTTGTTTGCACAACAAGCAAGGGGATCGATTCGCGCCTGTTCTCCCCAATTTGGGGAGTGGTTTTCCGCATTTTTCGACAGTTGCTTGTTGTTTGCTCGATCCCGAGCTCGCCTCCTTACGTAGACGTGCTCGATTTAACTTCCTGATGTGGCGCTCATAGTCTGTGTCAACAGGCTTGGGAGTTGGTGGTTGAGCCATACGAATGAAGTGGTCAATCGTTTCCTCAAGCACTTTCTCCCTTGGCGGCGGTGGCGGTTTCGGTGCAAAATGGGCTTCCACCTCGGACTTCGATATGGCTGCGATTTCCTCCTCGGACCTGTCATAAGACCTCTGCGGAAGAGGCGTGAGGCTTGGACCAGATTTATATCGCTTGCCTCCACCTGTACTTCCTGTACTACCTCGATTTCGTGCCGCCACGCACCATAGCTGCGGGGTGTCTCTTCTGCGATTCTGAGGCGGCGGAGACGCCAGCCGACGGGCTGAGTTGGACGAGGAGGAGTGGCCGCTGAAGCTGTGCGGACTTGGAGGAGGAGTGGCCTGAGGTTGTGCGGACTTGGAGGAGGAGTGGACGTCTGACGCTGTGGCGGACTTGGAGGAGGAGGTGGCTGACACTTTGCCGGACTTGGAGGAGGAGTGGCCTTACACTTTGCGGACTTGGTGGACTTGCAGGAGCGGGAGACTGCTGACTCGGTGGCGGACTTGACGAGGAGTCGGATGACGTGATGTCGGTGGCCTTCGAAAGATGATGCAATCCTTTTTCCATAGGATGATACGATGGTTGGCGTCTCCGAGAAAGCGCTCGTCCTAACCTCCAGGAATGTCAAGCTCTAGCCCCGAATATGGCTGCACCACCTCGGCAACCATGACACGAGCATAGCCCTCTGGAATCGGGATGCAATGATAGGTTGCTTTGGGGGTAACTGGAAAAGCAACGCCGTCCGCCACCTTCATGGATATGTTCTTCATTTTGACGTGTAGCTCGCAGCTAGTGTTCTCCGTGATGTCATCCACAGGGTATCTACCCAGCATAACGTCGTCCGGGGCGGAACCCACGCTGCTTCTCTGCATGGATGGGGCGGTGCTATCCAATGTTGGATCATCCGCTAGCTGCTGCAATTCTTTGAGACCCCTTTGCTGGCTAAGTGAGTCGATCTGCTCCTGCTGCCGCTGGAATTTGACTGCCAATTCCGCTTGACTTGCTTCTAGGCCTTGAAGGCGTTCATAGTCCCGCTTCCTCTGCTCCTCGTCCATCTTCCTCTTCTTCTCCTCCGCAATCTTCTTTCTCGCACGGGTTACGTAGTCGGTGTTCCGGTCTGAAAACCCCTCATACCACGGAATAGCGCCCTTGCCTCGTGTTCTTCCCGGGTGTTCAGGATTTCCCAGGGCACGCGTAAGCTCATCGTTCTCTCTGTTGGGCTGGAACACCCCCGATCGTACCTCTTCTATTGCAACAATTATCGCATCGTCGGCTCCATTCAGACATGCCTTCGTCGAAACTTTGCCTGTCTTCGGGTCCAACTCCCCCCCATGCGCATAGAACCAAGTCCTGCACCTGGGGGGCCAACTCTTAGTATCCGGAGTGACACCTGCATCCTCCATCTCTTTCTCAGACTTATCCCACTTAGGCATTGCCACCGCATAGCCACCTGGCCCCAGCTTATGGAACTTATCCTTTTTTCGGCATTCTTCTTGTTTATTCTCGACCGTTCCTTAGCTAATTCCGAATCCTTGAATTTCACGAAATCGTCCCAATGAGCACGTTGGTTCTCTAGTGTTCCCTCGAATCTTTGGAGTCTTCCTTCCTCCCTTGACGTACTTGTCCCATTCATGATTCTTGTGGTTCTTGAATGCAACCGCCATCTTCCTAAGAGCAGCGTCCTTGACTTTCTGCACATCTGCTTCTGTGAAATGATCTGGTAGGGTGAAATGTTCCATGAGAGTATCCCAAAGCAGATCTTTTTGATTCTTGTCGACAAAAGTAACATCTGGACGTGGAGCAGCATCCTCTTTGCCTTTTTGTCCTTTGTCTTTTGCTGGCTCTCTCCATTCTTGAAGGGAGATCGGGAGTTGGTCCTTCACAAGAACTCTCCACTGACGAATGAACTTGTCCGCAATCTTCTTAGGCGCTAATGGTTCGCCATTAGGTCTGACTGCCTCGATATTGTACTTTACGCCCTCCTTCAAGTTTTTGTTCGGGCCTCGTTTCGTCCTTTTGCCTGAAGATTTGCTCGATCCGGATGGCTGAAAGAACAAAGATCGATTCGTTAATATATCTTCAAGTCATTTAAAACATGTGATGATCACCAGAAACCTGCTTATATAAATATATATACCTCGCCGGTGTTTGTTGTTTCAGGATCAACACGTTCTTTGTCATTGTCATAATCGTAGTTCATGACTTCATCAATTCGGTCGTCGCGATCGAATATCATATCACCCTCTCCGGTGTTGTTTAGAAATTCGGAGCCGTCATAATCTTCTTCATTCTGATTATCATCGGCTCACGTATCATATCGAACATGGTCTGTTCTCCCTCTCTATCGGTATTATGCGCCATAGCTTTTATTTAACTAATTCAAAAGAAATATAAAACAATTTAGTATTCAAATTACATTGTCTCGAATAATAGATATAATCTCGAATAGTTCGTCTAGAATAATAGATACAATCTCGAATACATCGTCTCGAATAATATATAATATTGAATAGTACATCACTGGATAGCTAATTAAAGATCGAATACTACAGAAGAATCTAGGACACTTTCGCGGTTCTGCGTCTGGGCGGTGGACACCCAAAGAGAAGGAACCCTCACAGGGATCATAGCTGAAGTGAGATCCTGAAGATACTGCCAGGTATTGGAGAACCTGCCACCCTCTAACGCAACCATGTAGCGATGGGCGTGCTCGTCGTCCTCCACGACACGGCGACGTACCTCCTCGGCGGGGCCGGGTCCCTCCAAGACCAAACTGGCTCACGCGAACGCCACCAAACGAGATCAGGGTCGACGGCGGGACCCGGGGCCGGGTTCCTCATCAAGCGGCGCGCCTCCAGGCAGCACCTCCCAGGTGCCAGCCAGTGAGCCCAGATCCCGAACATGGGCGGCTGGACGTCGTCGCATGACGGGTCGGCCAGCGAGGATGCGGGCGGGCATCGTCGAGAACAAATACTAGCTATATGCCCGCAAAAATAATATTTTTTAATGATTGGATTTTGATAACTAAAATTTCTAACATTTCTACTATTTCAAAAATCTATATACTATTTCATACTAATTAAGCATCTAACACTAAAAACAGAAAAAACAATTTCTATACATCCATTAAAAACAGAAAAACAACATTATATAAAAAAATTCCATACTAATTAAACACTAATTATATCCATCTAACATGCATTCATACATATATACTAGTGAAAAACAATAATCTAAAAAATCTAAACTAATTAAACATACAAAATACGTATATACTAATATATACATGCATTCATACATATATACGTGTATGTGTGTGTGTGTGTTCATCATGCTTGTGTGTGTGTGTGTATGGGCTCAGAGGGCGGCGCCCATGGTGGCTGGGGCGAGGGAGAGGGTTAGAGGGGAGAGCTCACGGGCGACGGCGACAGCGGCGAGGCGGCCGGGGCAGCGACGGGCAGGCGTGTGGGCGGCGACGCAGGGACGGCGCAGAACGGGACGGGCCAGGCGGCGACGGAGACGAGGGCGGCAGGGACGGGGCGACGGCGACGGGACGGAGGCGGCGACGGGACGGACGGGCGGCGACGGCGACGGGGTCGGTGACGGCGTCGATCGATCGGGCGGGCGGTTCAATGGGGAAACAGAGGAAGAAACAGAGGAGAATGAAATTTTTCAAGTGTTGTATATATAGAAGGCACCTTTAGTACGGTTGGAGCCACCAACCGGTACTAAAGGTCTGTTTTAACCAGCCCAAGCGGCGGGAAGCGACCCCCTTTAGTACCGGGTGGTGGCACAAACCGGTACTAAAGGCCCCCCCTTTAGTACCGGTTTGTGCCACCACCCGGTACTAAAGGGGGTGCGCTGGCGCAGGTGCGGTGCGGCAAGTTTAGTCCCACCTCGCTAGCCGAGGGGCGACCGCACTGGTTTATAAACCCCCGTGCGGTCGCTCTCTCGAGCTCCTCTCCAAAGCAGGCCTACTGGGCCTACGTGTTCTTTTCTGCCCTCAGGCCCACTTAGCTTTTTATGGGCCTGCATCCTGGTCCAACAACAGGTTGGGTTTCTAGTCGTATGCAGGCCGCTCTGGCCTAGTAGGCGGGCTTTTTTTTGCTTTATTTATTTTTGTGTTGTTTTTTTGTGTATTTTGAGTTTCTTTGTTCATATTTTTGCTTTAGGTACATAAAATTACAAACTTTCTGTTAGTTCCCGTAGTTTTCTAATTTGAATAGTTTAAATTTTGTATTATTTGAAATTAGTGTGATTCACTAGTTTGTGAATAATTTAACTTTAAAAAATCAGTAAAGGCATGAAAGAATTTGTTTGCACATAAAATTTCTTCGCGTTTCAAATGCCAAAACACATTACTACCCTAACTATTACAGAGATTCCCCTCCGGGTGTGAAACACAGAAGAAAGTGATGATAGTGAAGCCGATCACATCCCAGATCTTTGGGTGTGAAACTTTTTCTTCACGTGTGTCCCTTTGCGCCGTAACCATGGAAAATCTTCATCATTTAACGGGATGCTCGGGTCAATATTCACTGTGAATGGAGAAATTTCATCAAACTTTTTATAATCTTCTGACTTGTTTGTCTTGTCATCCACTACCACGATGTTTCTCTTCCCAGAAAGAACTATGTGCCACTTTGGCTCATCGTACGATGCATTCGCTTCCTTATCTTTTCTTTTTCTTGGCTTGGTAGACATGTCCTTCACATAGAAAACCTGTGCCACATCATTGGCTAGGAGGAATGGTTCGTCTGCATACGCAAGATTGTTGAGATCCTTGTTGTCATTCCGCATCTGCGGGTCTTCCGTTACCCGCCTCGTGTCATATTGACCCATTTGCACCGAAACAAAGGGACCTTCAAACCACGTCTATAGTCAAGTTCCCATATGTCCTGTATATAACCATAATACGTTTCCTTTCCTGTCTTGGTTTCTGCATCAAAGCGGACACTACTGTTTTGGTTGGTGCTCTTCTTATCTTGCGCGATCGTGTAAAACGTATTACCATTTATCTCGTACCCTTTGAAAGTCATTATATTCGAAGATGGTAACTAGGACAGCAAGTACAGGTCATCTTCAATAGAGGTGTCATGCATGGTGCGTGTTCGCAACCAGTGGCGAAACTCCTGGTTTGTTCACGTGTAATCCGGTCATCGACCGCTCCGGGTGTTTGGAGCGTAGCAAATTCTTGTGTTCATCCATATCTGAGCCACCAAGGCGGAATTCTGTAGAACTGTAGTGTGCTTCAGTGAGAGAATGTCCGTCCATACATATTATTTGTTCCCCTCCTAGCGTGCCTTTTCCATCCGGTCTGCCCTTATGCCGCGATTCAGGAACACCAATCGGCTTAAGGTCAGGAATAAAGTCAATACAAAACTCAATGACCTCCTCATTTTGATGGCCCTTGGAGATGCTTCCTTCTGGCCTAGCACGGTTATGAACATATTTCTTTAAGACTCCCATGAACCTCTCAAAGGGGAACATATTGTGTAGAAATACAGGACCCAAAACGTTAATCTCTTCAAGCATAGGTGAACTAGGACGTGCGTCATGATGTTGAAGAAGGATGGTGGGAACACCAACTGAAACCGACAAGACATTGCACCAAATCATTTTGTAACCTTGGTATGATTTCTGGATCGATTACCTTACGAGAGATTGCATTGAGAAATGCACATAGCTTCACAATGGCTAATCGAACGCTTTTCGGTAGAAGCCCCTCAATGCAACCGAAGCAGTTGCGTCATAATCACGTGGCAGTCATGAGACTTTAGGTTCTGGAACTTTTCTCTGCCATGTTTATTATTCCCTTTATATTCGACGAAGCCGACGGTACCTTAATATCGAGCAGGCATTCAAAGAAGATTTCCTTCTCTTCTTTGGTAAGAGCGTAGCTTGCATGACCCTGATATATGTCGTCTTCTCCGTGCATACGTTGCTGGTCCTCCCGTACCTCAGGTGTATCTTTTGTCTTCCCATACACGCCCAAGAAGCCAAGCAGGGTCACGCAAAGATTCTTCGTCACGTGCATCATGTTGATTGCGGAGCGGACCTCTAGGTCTTTCCAATATGGCAGGTCCCAAAATATAGATTTCTTCTTCCACATGGGTGTGCGTCCGTCAGCGTCCTTTGGAACAGGTTGTCCGCCAGGACCCTTTCCAAATATCACCTTCAAATCCTTGACCATATCATGTACATCAGCACCGATGCGGTGGCGAGGCTTCATCCGGTGATCCGCCTCACCTTTGAAATGCTTGCCTTTCTTTCTTACGGGATGCTGCTCGGAAGAAATCGACGATGTCCTGTGTACACATTCTTCATACAACTATTCAAATATATCTTGTCGGTATCATCCAAACAGTGCGTGCATCCGCGGTATCCCTTGTTTGTCTGTCACGAAGGTTACCGAGAGCAAGCCAATCATTGATGGTCACGAACAAGCAACGCCTTTTAGGTCAAATTCTTCCCCATGTGCTCATCCCACGACGTACACCTGTTCCATTCCACAGTTGTAAGAGTTCTTCAACTAATGGCCTTAGGTACACATCAATGTCGTTGCCGGGTTGTTTAGGGCCTTGGATGAGCACCGGCATCATAATGAACTTCCGCTTCATGCACAACCAAGGAGGAAGGTTATACAAACATAGAGTCACAGGCCAGGTGCTATGATTGCTGCTCGCTCCCCAAAAGGATTAATGCCATCTGCGCTCGACCAAACCATACGCTCCTTGCGTCATCCGCAAATTCCTTCCCGTACTTTCTTTCGATTTTTCTCCACTGCGACCCGTCGGTGGTACTCTCAACTTTCCGTCTTTCTTATGGTCTTCTTCGTGCCATCGTGACGCCTTTGGCATGCTCTTTGTTTTGGAACAACGTTTCAACTGTGGTATTATAGGAGAATACCACATCACCTTGGCAGGAATCTTCTTTCTGTGGCGCTCGCCCTCGACATCACGATGCTCATCGCGCCTGATCTTATAGCGCAATGCACCACATACCGGGCAAACGTTCAAATCCTCGTACTCACCGCAAAGAGAGGATGCAATCATTAGGGCATGCATGTATCTTACGCACCTCTAACCCTAGAGGGCAGACAGCCTTCTTTGCTTCGTACGTACTCTCGGGCAATTCGTTGTCCTTTGGAAGCATATCCTTTATCATTACCAGAAACTTTCCAAATCCCTTGTTAGATACACCATTCTCTGCCTTCCATTGCAGCAATTCCAGTGTGGTGCCCAGCTTTTTCTTGTCACCCACTCAATTCGGGTACAACAATTTTTTGTGATCCTCTAACATGCGCTGCAACTTCTTCTTCTCCAAATCACTTGCGCAGTTTCTCTTTGCATCGGCAATGGCCCGACCTAGATCATCAAAGTGATCATCTAATGTCTCTTCTTCAGCTTCTTCAAGCATTGCCGGCCCATCTTCTTCCTGCATTAACGGCTCAGCTTCTTCCCCCATTGTTGTATCATCGTATTCAGGTAACCCATTGCCTTGATAGCTGTATGCCGTCCTCTTCTTCTTCATTGTCTTCCATCATAACCCCTCTTTCTCCGTGCTTGGTCCAAACATTATAGTGGGGCATGAAACCGGACTCAAACAGTGGGCGTGAATGGTTCTTGACGAGAGTAATTGCGACCATTCTTAGAGCCAGCACATGGACAAGGCATAAAACCATCCGCCCACTTGTTTGCCTCAGCCAAGCGAGAAAAGTATGCACGCCCTCAACGAACTGGGGAGAGCATCGATCATCGATACATCCATTGCGGCTCATCTTCATTACACAACACCGAATAGACCAAATTAATACAATTTCATACATAAAGTTCATACAACACTTAAATGCAACAAACAAATAACTCTCTAGCTAAAGCATTTAAATGCAACAACAAATGCGATCAAGATCGCAACTAAGGTAACAATTGATCCAATAGCATAATGATACCAAGCCTCACTATCGATGGCATATTTTCTAATCTTTCTAATCTTCAAGCGCATTTTCTCCATCTTGATCTTGTGATCATCGCATTTACATCGGCAACATACAACTCCAATTCCATCTTCTCCCCTCAATTCTTTTCAATTTTTCTTTCAAGTACTCGCTTTTCTCTTTCAACTAAATTTAACCTCTCGACAATAGGGTCGGTTGGAATTTCCGGTTCACATACCTCCTAGATAAAAATATCTATGTCAACTTGATGGGCATAATTTGTCATAAACACGAAATGCAACAAATAGTTTTAAAAGAGAATATACCACATCCGAATCATAACAAGGACGAGGGCCGACGGGGACGGATATCAAAACCATGGCACTATGTATAACAAACAACGACGGGTAAGATAATTATTATACGAGTAACTATATATCCAAATCACACAAACATTAATTTTTTATAAAATTTCATGAACAAGAGGCTCACCACAAGGTGGTGCCGTGACAGAGACGGTATTGAGCGATCGACGGTGGTTTCTGACAGAGATTTAGAAGGCACTAAGTAAACCACACCTCCATATGCAAACTAAGTGTTATTTTGACCTCAAATTGCATATAAATCAAATACTAGCACATATATATATTTCCTCCCAAATTACTAAACTCACAAATTAATAACTATATAAAGCATTGCAAGAGCTAATCTAGCAATGAGAGATGAAAGGACAAAGTTGCTAACCTTTGTGATCACTTGAATGGATGGGGCCTTCAAATCTTGACAATTTTTGGGCAAAATGTGTGATGAGCTCGAGGGAGAAGAGGAAGAACAGAGAGGAGAGGAGAGGGAAAGGGGGAAGAACAGAGCGAGCTGGACGAAGGGTTTATATGCAGGAGGACCTATAGTACCGGTTCGTGGCACGAACCGGTACTAAAGGTGCCGGAGGGGCCCAGGCCGACAACATCCTGCCACCACCCTCATTAGTACCGGTTCGTGCCGAACCGGTGCTAAAGGTTAGCCACGAACCGGTACTAATGAGAGCGGCCCGGCTAGCCGTTGGAACCGGCACTAATGTATACATTTGTGCCGGCTCTAATACAAACCGGCACTAATGTGCTTCACGTTTGACCCTTTTTCTACTAGTGGAGGGGCCTTACTCCAACTAGACCACACACCCGTCCCCATCCTCCCACGAGAATAACCCGACCACATTCATGCCGCCTCGTCTGGATCCCGAACCGCCGCCGCCGCGTACGGATCCCGGTGTCCACCGGCACATCCACGTCCCGGTAGGCCCCCCCCTCCGCGGCGCCCTGCTCTGGCCTCATCGATCCATCCCGCATATGCGGTCTCCCCACCGCGGCGCCCTGCTCTGGCCTCACCGGCGCTCCACGCATCTCCAGCCTCCCCTCCACGTCGCCTTTCTTCAGCCTCCGTCTGTTGGAAATATGCCCTAGAGGCAATAATAAATTAGTTATTATTATTATATTTCCTTGTTCATGATAATCGTTTATTATCCATGCTATAATTGTATTGATAGGAAACTCAAATACATGTGTGGATACATAGACAACACCATGTCCCTAGCAAGCCTCTATTGGCTAGCTCGTTGATCAATAGATGGTTACGGTTTCCTAACCATGGACATTGGATGTCATTGATAACGGGATCACATCATTAGTAGAATGATGTGATGGACAAGACCCAATCCTAAGCCTAGCACAAAGATCGTAGTTCGTATGCTAAAGCTTTTCTAATGTCAAGTATCATTTCCTTAGACCATGAGATTGTGCAACTCCCGGATACCGTAGGGAATGCTTTGGGTGTACCAAAGCGTCCTGGCGAATCTGGGTGACTACAAAGGTGCACTACAGGTATCTCCGAAAGTGTCTATTGGGTTGACCCGAATCGAGACTGGGATTTGTCACTCCGGTTAACGGAGAGGTATCTCTGGGCCCACTCGGTAGGACATCATCATAATGTGCACAATGTGACCAAGGGGTTGATCACGGTATGATGTGTTACGAACGAGTAAAGAGACTTGCCGGAAGCGAGATTGAACAAGGTATCGGGATACCGACGATCGAATCTCGGGCAAGTACAATACCGCTAGACAAAGGGAATTGTATCACGGGATCGATTGAGTCCTTGACATCGTGGTTCATCCGATGAGATCATCATGGAACATGTGGGAGCCAACATGGGTATCCAGATCCCGCTGTTGGTTATTGACGGAGAACGTCTCGGTCATGTCTACATGTCTCCCGAACCCGTAGGGTCTACACACTTAAGGTTCGATGACGCTAGGGTTATAAAGGAAGTTTGTATGTGGTTACCGAATGTTGTTTGGAGTCCCGGATGAGATCCCGGACGTCACGAGGAGTTCCGGAATGGTCCGGAGGTAAAGATTTATATATGGGAAGTCCTATTTTGGTCGCCGGAAAAGTTTCGCACTTTATCGGTATTGTACCGGGAGTGCCGAAAGGGGTCAGGGGGTCCACCGGGGTCCACCTGCCCCGGAGGGCCACATGGGCTGTGGGGGGTGCGCCTTGGCCTATATGGGCCAAGGGCACCAGCCCCAAAAGGGCCCATGCGCCAAGATATAAGAAAAAGGGAAGAGTCCTCAAGGGGAAGGCACCTCAGGGTGCCTTGGGGAGGATGGACTCCTCCCCTCCTTGGCCGCACCCCTTCCTTGGAGGAAGGGGCAAGGCTGCGCCTCCCCTCTCCCTTTCCCCTATATATAGTGGAGGGGAGGAGGGCATCCACACACAGGCCCCTGGCGCCTCCCTCCCTCCCGTGACACCTCCTCCTCTCCGTAGGTGCTTGAAGCCTGCAGGATTGCCACGCTCCTCCACCACCACCACGCCGTTATGCTGCTGTTGGATGGAGTCTTCCTCAACCTCTCCCTCTCTCCTTGCTGGATCAAGGCATGGGAGGCGTCACCGGGCTGTACGTGTGTTGAACAGCGGAGGTGCCGTCCGTTCGCACTTTCGGATCTCCGGTGATTTGGATCACGGCAGTACGACTCCTTCAACCCCGTTCTCTTGAACGCTTCCGCTTAGCGATCTACAAGGGTATGTAGATGCACTCTCCTTCCCTCGTTGCTAGTTTCTCCATAGATAGATCTTGGTGACACGTGGGAAAATTTTGAATTTATGCTACGTTCCCCAACGGTGGTATCGAGCTAGGTCTATTATGTAGATTCGTTGCGAGTAGAACACAAAGTAGTTGTGGGCGTTGATTTTGTTCAATATGCTTACCGTTACTAGTCCAATCTTGTTTCGACGGTATTGTGGGGTGAAGCGGCCGGACCGACCTTACGTACTCTTACGTGAGACAGGTTCCACCGGTGACATGCACTTGGTGCATAAGGTGGCTAGCGGGTGCGGTCTCTCCCACTTTAGTCGGAACGGATTCGATGAAAAGGGTCCTTATGAAGGGTAAATAGCAATTGGCATATCACGTTGTGGTTTTGCGTAGGTAAGAAACGTTCTTGCTAGAAACCCAAAGCAGCCACGTAAAACATGCAAACAACAATTAGAGGACGTCTAACTTGTTTTTGCAGGGTATGCTATGTGATGTGATATGGCCAAGAAGAATGTGATGAATGATATGTGATGTATGAGATTGATCATGTTCTTGTAATAGGACTCACGATTTGCATGTCGATGAGTATGAAAACCGGCAGGAGCCATAGGAGTTGTCTTTATTTATTGTATGACCTGCGTGTCATTGAACAACGCCATGTAATTACTTTACTTTATTGCTAACCGGTAGCCATAGTAGTAGAAGTAATAAGTTGGCGAGACAACTTCATGGAGACACGATGATGGAGATCATGATGATGGAGATCATGGTGTCATTCCGGTGACAATAATGATCATGGAGCCCGAAGATGGAGATCAAAAGGAGCAATATGATATTGGCCATATCATGTCACTACTATATAATTGCATGTGATGTTTATTATGTTTATGCATCTTGTTTACTTAGAACGACGGTAGTAAATAAGATGATCCCTTACACAAATTTCAAGAAGTGTTCTCCCCGACCGTGCACCGTTGCTACAGTTAAATCGCTTCTAAGCACCACGTGATGATCGGGTGTGATGGATTCTTACGTTCACATACAACGGGTGTAAGACAGATTTACACAGCAAAAACACTTGGGGTTAACTTGACGAGCCTAGCATGTACGGACATGGCCTCGGGAACACAGAGACCGAAAGGTCGAGCATGAGTCGTATAGTAGATACGATCAACATGAAGATGTTCACCGATGATGACTAGTCCGTCTCACGTGATGATCGGACACGGCTTAGTTGACTCGGATCATGTAATCACTTAGATGACCAGAGGGATGTCTATCTGAGTGGGAGTTCATAAGATGAACTTAATTATCTTGAACATAGTCAAAAGACCTTTTGCAAATTATGTCGTAAGCTCGCGCTTTAGTTCCACTGTTTAGATATGTTCCTAGAGAAAATATAGTTGAAAGTTGACGATGGCGATTATGCGGACAGTAAATAGGTTATGTCCTTAATGCACCGCTTCGGTGTGTTGAACCCCAAACGTCGTCTGTGGATGTTGCAAACATCGGACATACACGTTTTTGATAACTACATGATAGTTCAGTTAAACGGTTTAGAGTTGAGGCACCAAAGACGTTTTCGAAACGTTGCGGAACATATGAGATGTTTCGAGGGCTGAAATTGGGATTTCAAGCTCGTGCCCACGTCAAAAGGTATAAGACCTCCGACAATCTTCTTAGCCTGCAAACTAAGGGAGAAAAGCTCAATCGTTGAGCTTGTGCTCAGATTGTCTGAGCACAACAATCACTTGAATCGAGTGGGAGTTGATCTTCCGGATGAGATAGTGATGTTTCTCCAAAGTCATTTCCACCAAGCTGCTAGAGCTTCGTGATGAACTATAACATATCAAGGATAGAGATGATGATCCTTGAGGTATTCGCGTTGTTTGACATCACGAAAGTAGAAGTCAAGAAGGAGCATCAATTGTTGATGGTTGGTGAAACCACTAGTTTCAAGAAGGGCAAGGGCAAGAAGGGATACTTCATGAAGCGGCAAATCAGCTGCTGCTCTAGTGAAGAAACCCAAGGTTGAACCCAAACCCGAGACTAAGTGCTTACGTAATAAGGGAACAGCCTTTGGAGCAGCATTACCCTAGATACTTGGTAGATAAGAAGGCTGGCAAGGTCGAAAGAAGTATATTGGATATACATTATGTTAATGTGTACTTTACTAGTACTCCTAGTAGCACCAGGGTATTAAGATACCGGTTCGGTTGCTAAGTGTTAGTAACTAGAAATAAAAGGCTAAGGAATAAACGGAGACTAGCTAAAGGTGAGCTGACGATATGTGTTGGTAGTGTTTCCAAGGTTGATGTGATCAAGCATCGCCCGCTCCCTCTACCATCGAGATTGGTGTTAAACCTAAATAATTGTTATTTGGTGTTTGCGTTGAGCATATACATGATTGGATTATGTCTATCGCAATACGGTTATTCATTTAAGGAGAATAATGGTTACTCTATTTATTTGAATAATACCTTGATGGTCTTGCACCTAAATAAATGGTTTATTGAATCTCGATCGTAGTGATACACATTTTCATGCCAAAAGATATAAGATAGTAATGATAGTACCACTTACTTGTGGCATCGCCATGTAAGTCATATTGGTATAAAAGCATGAAGAAGCTCCATGTTGATGGATCTTTGGACTCACTCGTTTTTGAAAAGTTTGAGACATGCGAACCATGTCTATTGGTGTAGACGCATGATGAAACTCCATGCAGATGGATCGTTTGGACTCACTTGATTTTGAATCACTTGAGATATGCAGATCATACCACATGGGCGAGATGACTGAAAAGCCTCGGTTTCAGTAAGATGGAACAAGATAGCAACTTGTTGAAGTAACACATTTTGATGTGTGCAGTCCAATGAGTCTTTGAGGCATGCAGTGAATATCGTTATGTTCTCGACTTCACAGATGATTCGAGTAGATGTTGAGTATATTTACTTGATGAAACACAAATCTGAATTATTGAATGGTTCAAGTAATTTCAGAGTGAAGTTTAAGATCTTCGTGACAAGAGGATAGAATGTCTATGATATGATCATAGAGATGAATATCTGAGTTCTGAGTTTTGGCACACAATTAAGACTTGTGCAAATTGTTTCACAATTAATACCGCTGGAACACCATAGTGTGATGGTGTGTCCGAACATCATAGTTGCACCCTATTGGATATGGTGCGTGCCATGATGTCTCTTATCGAATTACCACTATCGTTCATGGGTTAGGCATTAGAGACAATCACACTCACTTTAATAGGGTACCACGTAGTTCCGTTGAGATGACACCATATGAACTATGGTTTGGAGAAACCTAAGCTGTCATTTCTTAAAAGTTTGGGGCTGCGACACGTATGTGGAAAAGTTTCAGGTTGATAAGCTCGAACCCAAAGCGGACAAATGCATCTTCATAGGACACCCAAAACAGTTGGGTATACCTCCTAATTCAGATCCGGAAGCAATAGGGATTGTTTCTTGAATCGGGTCCTTTCTCGAGGAAAAGTTCATCTCGAAAAGTTGAGTGGGAGGATGGTGGAGACTTGATGAGGTTATTGAACCGTCACTTCAACTAGTGTGTAGCAGGGCACGAGGAAGTAGTTCCCGTGGCACCTACACCAATTGAAGTAGAAGCTTATGATAGTGATCATGAAACTTGGATCAAGTCACTACCGAACCTCGTGGGGCGACAAGGACGCGTCTTTGCTTGAGTGGTACAGTGATCCTGTCTTGATAAACCTACGAGCTATGGAGAAGCGATGGTGGGCCCAAATTCCGATAAATGGTTAGAAGCCATGAAATCCGAGATAGGATCCATGTATCGTAACAAAGCATGGACTTTGGTGGACTTGCACGATGATCGGCAAGCCATTGAGATGAATGGATCTTTAAGAAGAAGACGGATGTGGACGGTAATATCACCGTCTATGAAGCTCGACTTGTGGCGAAGAGTTTTCACAAGTTCAAGGAGTTGACTACGATGAGATTTTCTCATCCGTAGCGATGCTTAAGTCCGTCGGAATCATGTTAGCATAAGCTGCATTTATGAAATCTGGCGGATGGATGTCAAAACGAGTTTCCTTATCGGTTTACGTAAGGAAAGGTTGTATGTGATACAATCGGAAAAGTTTTGTCGATCCTAAGGATGCTAAAAGGTATGCTAGCTCCAGTGATCCTTTCTAAGGACTGGAGTAAGCATCTCGGAGTTGGAATGTGTGCTTTGATGAGATGATCAAAAGATTTTGGGTTTATACAAAGTTTATGAGAAACTTGTATTTCCGAAGAAGTGAGTGGGAGCACTATAGAATTTCTGATGAGTATAGGTCGTTGACATATTGATGATCAGAAATGATGTAGAAAAGCATATAGGGTTATTTGAAAAGTGTTTTTCAAGTGAAAACCTGGATTAAGCTACTTGAACATTGAGCATCAAGATCTATGAGGATAGATCAAAACCGCTTAATGGTACTTTCAAATGAGCATGTACCTTGACATGATCTTGAAGGTGTTCAAGATGGATCAGTCAAAGAAGGAGTTCTTGCCTGAGATGTAAGGTATGAAGTTAAGACTTAAAGCTCGACCACGGCAGAACAGAGAGAAAGGACGAAGATCGTCCCCTATGCCTTAGACATAGGCTCTACAGTATGCTATGCTGTGTACCGCACCGGAAGTGTGCCATGCCATGAGTCAGTCAAGGGGTACAAGAATGATCCAGGAATGGATCATTGGACAGCGGTCAAATTTGTCCTTGGAGTAAATAAGGACATGTTTCTCGATTATGGAGGTGATAAAGAGTTCGACGTAAAGCGTTACGTCGATGCAAGCTTTAATACCTATCCGAGTGACTCTGAGTAGCAAACAGGATACGTATAGTGGAACAACCATTTGGAATAGCTCCAAGTGGGGCGTGGAAGCAGCATTTATAATATGACCTAGAAATTTGCAAAGCACACACGGATCTGAAAGGTTCAGACCCATTGACTAAAACCCATTGACTAAAACCTCTCTCACAAGCAAAACATGATCAAACCTCAGAACTCATTGAGCCTAAATCACATGATGATGTGAACTAGTTTACAGACACTAGTAAACTCTTTGGGTGTAGGTCACATGGCGATGTGACCTATCAGTGTTAATCACATGACGATGTGAACTAGGTTATTGACTCTAGTGCAAGTGGGAGACTGTTGGAAATATGCCCTAGAGGCAATAATAAATTAGTTATTATTATTATATTTCCTTGTTCATGATAATCGTTTATTATCCATGCTATAATTGTATTGATAGGAAACTCAAATACATGTGTGGATACATAGACAACACCATGTCCCTAGCAAGCCTCTATTGGCTAGCTCGTTGATCAATAGATGGTTACGGTTTCCTAACCATGGACATTGGATGTCATTGATAACGGGATCACATCATTAGTAGAATGATGTGATGGACAAGACCCAATCCTAAGCCTAGCACAAAGATGCGTAGTTCGTATGCTAAAGCTTTTCTAATGTCAAGTATCATTTCCTTAGACCATGAGATTGTGCAACTCCGGATACCGTAGGAATGCTTTGGGTGTACCAAACGTCACAACGTAAGCTGGGTGACTATAAAGGTGCACTCTGGTATCTCCGAAAGTGTCTATTGGGTTGTACGAATCGAGGCTGGGATTTGTCACTCCGGTTAACGGAGAGGTATCTCTGGGCCCACTCGGTAGGACATCATCATAATGTGCACAATGTGACCAAGGGTTTGATCACGGGATGATGTGTTACGGAACGAGTCAAGAGACTTGCGGAAGCGAGATTGAACAAGGTATCGGGATACCGACGATCGAATCTCGGGCAAGTACAATACCGCTAGACAAAGGGAATTGTATACGGGATCGATTGAGTCCTTGACATCGTGGTTCATCCGATGAGATCATCGTGGAACATGTGGGAGCCAACATGGGTATCCAGATCCCGTTGTTGGTTATTGGCCGGAGAACGTCTCGGTCATGTCTACATGTCTCCCGAACCCGTAGGGTCTACACATAAGGTTCGATGGCGCTAGGGTTATAAAGAAAGTTTGTATGTGGTTACCGAATGTTGTTGGAGTCCCGGATGAGATCCCGGACGTCACGAGGAGTTCGGAATGGTCCGGAGGTAAAGATTTATATATGGGAAGTCCTATTTTGGTCGTAGGAAAAGTTTAGCACTTTATCGGTATTATTGTAAGAGTGCCGAAAGGGGTCCGGGGTCCACTGGGGTCCACCTGCCCCCGGGGGCCAAATGGGCTGTAGGGGGTGCCCCTTGGCCAAAATGGGCCAAGGGCCCCAGCCCCAAGAGGCCCATGCGCCAAGATATAAGAAAAAGGGAAGAGTCCTCAAGGGAAGGCACCTCAGGGTGCCTTGGGGAGGATGGACTCCTCCCCTCCCTTGGCCGCACCCCTTCCTTGGAGGAAGGGGCAAGGCTGCGCCTCCCCCCTCTCCCTTGCCCCTATATATAGTGGAGGGGAGGGAGGGCATCCACACCTGAGCCCCTGGCGCCTCCCTCCCTCCCGTGACACCTTTTCCTCTCCCGTAGGTGCTTGCGAAGCCCTGCAGGATTGCCACGCTCCTCCACCACCACCACGCCGTTATGCTGCTGTTGGATGGAGTCTTCCTCAACCTCTCCCTCTCTCCTTGCTGGATCAAGGCATGGGAGACGTCACCGGGCTGTACGTGTGATGAACCCGGAGGTGCCGTCCGTTCGGCACTCGGATCTCCGGTGATTTGGATCACTGACAATGCGACTCATTCAACCCCGTTCTCTTGAACGCTTCCGCTTAGCGATCTACAAGGGTATGTAGATGCACTCTCCTTCCCTCGTTGCTAGTTTCTCCATAAATAGATCTTGGTGACACGTAGGAAAATTTTGAATTTATGCTACGTTCCCCAACACCGTCCCCAACGCGGTCCACACCAGCGACCTCCCTTCCTCCTCCTTCAGCAGCTCCCATGATGTGAATCAACCACACGAGATGGAGGGAGTTGCGCCATTGGCCACGGTGGCAGGGGCGGCCCAGAAGATCTCCGATCTGCACAAGTTCTGAAATCCTCAAATACCCGGTGAAGCATTGATGTGTAGCATTTGATCTGCTAGAAATAAATTACTTTCTATGCTCCCGTTTGTTGGTTGGATTTGATCTGTTCATGGGTGTCTAAAATCCTGATAGTTAAATAAATCAACAAAAAGAATTTTTTTAGTGGAGGGAAGGTTCTAGAATCAAATCTTCACACAACCAATGGAAAAAAGAACAATGGGTCGGTCTACGAATGCCCATGAGGATACACGTGTGGTTGCTATCCAGGGACCAATGCACGGAATAAGAAATCCCACCAAGTGTACTGCAATATTAAACATTCCAGTGCCACCATCTCGTCCACATGCGATGCTTGAGAAGACACTTGGGACGGCGTGGCTGGTCCATGATACAGTGCTACACACCATGGATGCATGCAGGATGTTCTAGGCTAGTATTGATGTAGAGCTCACTTGAGATATGAGAGCATACCCGATGCGAGGCGGCGGATTCATGTAATGATAAAGCACACTAAGATTGAAAGAGTTTATAAAGGCTACGTGTCCGATCTAGAGTACTTCTAGTGTTCTTTCTACTGTCATGACATGACAGTTAATGAATAGGTCAAATTTTTGGAGGTCTAGTTAACTCAATCAGGAGGTCCGCCGGGCAAACATATTGGAGCCATGGCCCACCCACGTGCATAGTAACTGCATAATCAATGTGCTTGGTACCACTCGTGGTTCACCTTGCCAGCCCTGTATTACAATTAGGTTCGTGTGTTGGTTAGGCTGAATCTATATATAGGGTAATACTATTCTAAGCGTGAGGGTACAATACATTATTCTACACCCATTGTAACGTTATATACAAAATCTAGTAAAATAATTTATAAAATGTAGTAATTTAGAAAATATATTTTACTACCCAAGTTTATAATTTACTACATTTCTATGAAAAATACTCTATTTTACATAGTGTATTACTATATTTCATACACACACACACACACAGCCCTACTAATATTATTATTTTATTATTTATATTTTTACTACTAATAAAGCGTGGTGCGTTTCTCCAATTTTTCATCAGTTCACCATTGATTTTTTTTCAATTCGAGGTGGTATTAAATTTTTGTCCGTTTGTCTATTAGGAAAGAAAAACCGCCAAAATTTCTTACATGGGCTGCCTGCAGTGTGGCCCAGCAAAGCCAGCCTAGTTATTTTCATGCCCACGCAGGTGGGAACGCCCTATTTATCACAATGAGTATCAAATAGTCACAAATTCGCACAGGTTGAGCAAGTCGGGCTGAACCATTTTTTCTGTTATGTTCTATTTTTCTTTCCTGTTTCTTTTGTATTTTTTGCTTTCAAGTTTATTTTTCCTTCTTCTTCTTTTAGAAATATATTTCGTTTTAGAAAATATTGAGAACATTAAATCTTTGTTTTAATTTCAAAATTCGTGCAGATTTTTAAAAAATGTTCCATTTTTCTTTATGTTTTTCCAAAGTGTTTGAGATTTTCCAAAAAAATGAATTCTAAAAATGTTAATAATACGAAAATATTCTGTTTTAGTGAAATGTTTTCAGATGCATCTTTTTTCGTTTTGTGTTATGTTTCTATATTTTTCCATTGCTTTCTGTTTTTCTTCCCTGTTTATTTTGTATTTTTCCTTTTAAGTTTATTTTTTCTTTCTCCCTTTTCCGTAAATTCAAAATTTTCAAAAAAGTTCATCATATCAGAAAATTTTAAATAAAAATATTCGGAATATTAAAATACGTTCTATTTTAAAAAATGTTCAGATTTTAAAAAAGTTCCATATTTCTTTGTATTTTCCAAAGTTGTTTGAGATTTTTTTAAAATATGCATTTTAAAAATGTTCAAAAAAGGAAAAATATTCTTTTTTTAATGAAATGTTCGCAAATTAGGAATAATGTCAGAGCTGAAGAAACATATTTCAAAAAATTGTTCTGAATGTTTAAAATATGTTTCCTATTTTAAAAATCACAAATTCAAACAAATTGCATGTGTTACACAAAGTTCATGTTTTCAAATGAAATTGTGTATTTCGAATGTTTCAATTTTTTGATGTATTTCTGAAAATTTAAATAATTTAAAAAATTGGGATTTTTAAAATTATTTATGTTTCCAAGAATAGTCTGCAACTTATATATTGTTTAAAAAGTTTTAAAAAATGTATCCAATCTGACATTGCATTATGATCTTAAAGGTTTGAGCTGCCCATTGGTTGGTAGAACTCGTTTCTTCGAGTGGCTAGCAACACATAGTCGGGTCTTTGAAGGTATGATTTCGATCCTTCAACTCACCATTTTTTGGACTTTTTTCGCGCCTTAGAAACACAGGTCGTCTTGGAGCTTACCAGTGTGCTGGTCCATAAAAGAACTGATGTGCGTCCCTATTTTACGCAGTTAACGTCATATAGTAGCCCCCCCCCCCCCCCCCCACACACACACACACACACACAGTTGGCCCAAGAAAAAAATTGCTCCATCACTCGGGCCTCAGCCGCACTTCCCTACTGGGTTGTCCCGAGGGAGCAAGTTTTTTTCTTGGGTCAAAAAAAGAGAATATGTTGGTTTGGCTCGAATAAAAAAATTGTGGGCACGTGAGCGTTAAAATAATCAAAGAGAATAAACCCTAATGAAAATGGGACATTGATATCTGGTTATGTGTTAAATATGCTAATGAAATGGGATTTATGCGCTACAATAAGTGCGGGCATATGTGCTTCTCGCAAAGAAATATATCTCTCGTTCTAACGCATGGACAAATGTTCTAGTATATATACACACACAGTAGCGCAAAAGTTAGCATGAGCGTAAAACACTAATTCTGCGCTCCGGCCGGGTTATGCAGGCTGCTCGGGCGGACCCGCGCTTGTTGTTCCATCTGCTAGTAAGATCGCTTGATAAATATTTATCTTTACCTAGCACGGACTGCACCCTTTTCCTATTTATCCGAAAAATACTAAAAAATATTATAAAGTGCAGCCGGATAGATCCAATCTATTCTTGAAATAGACAACTCGCACACTCTCTTTCCAAAAAAAATCAAAACACCAACCACTACAGTTAGATTTATTAGATTTGTATACCCGTCATGACACTTTTGCAAAAAGGCCCTAGTTGTTTTCTGTATTCAACCCGTAGTCCTCACTTAAGTCACAGCTCAAACAGTTATTTTACATTTTTTTAAACACCCCTGAGCTAATAGATAATTCATTCGTGGATCATATTTAAGTCAAACAAATACTTTTTGAAATTATCCATATCTTTTAAACCGTAACTCCTATATTAACATGTTATATATGAAATTTGATTAGAAAATATGTAGAATAGGAATATGATGTTATTTTTATCTGTTAAATTTTAAATATATTTTTTGGAAGATATTTAGGTTAAACAAATACATTTTTAAATTATTCTTACTTTTTAAACCGTAACTCCAATTTGAACATGTTATATATGAAATTTGATTAGAAAAATGTGTAGAATATGAATATGATGTTATTTTTTCATGTTAAATATTTTTAAAATATTTTTTTATTTTAGAAGCAAACTTATAATCTATAGCACACGATCCGTTCTTCTTTCGTAGCAGCGGCGATCCGGATTGCAAATAAACACCCACTAAAACCATATAGGAAAAAGAAAACATCAATAACTACACATGCATACTTATGAAAAACCTCGCAAAGAAAAACAACAGATTTCTCATCGCGAGAGAGAGAGAGAGAGAGAGAGAGAGAGAGAGAGAGAGAGAGAGAGAGAGAGAAAGGCCGCTTCTAGTAAATGTCCTGGACACTTATTTTTTAGGTAAATTTAATTGTAAAAAATTGATTCATCCATCGTACAGTTAGTAGTAGTGAGATGTGTATTGATTCGAGTACAAACCATAATTATGTTAATGAGATTACCCTTGTTCTATTGGTGGATGGATGGGCGACGTGAGGATTGTACAGAGATGGTAGTAAGGCGTAGTAATGAGATGTTCATTGAGTAGTAAGATGTATCCAATTTTTACATCTTTCAAGATCAAATAGTAAAGAGAAGCCATAATTGTGGCGGCAATGCTAGATTCACGGGGAAATTTTTTACGGGATCAACGGACTAGCTGAGGTGGGGATTTGGGATTGGAAGTTGGGGATGAGGCGGGGCCCACCCCACTAAAAATCAAGGGAGGAGAGAGATTAGTTAGTTGGAAAGATTAAGTAAAGCTCCGTAATCGTCCTTGCGTGTAGGATTTTCGTAATTGTGGTAATAGGATTACCCTCGTTCTATTGGGTGGTTAGGTATTCTTACATTGGGATGACGAGTACGCGCACATCCAAGTGGTCTGGCGGGGATTGGTCGGAGCGCATAACTAGGTAATCTACGCGTAGGCACAATTTAGCAGGTATACACACACACACACACACACACACACACACGTGTCTCTGGTCAATTCGAGTTATTTTGTTGTGTTTGTGTGGACATCGATAAGATCGTGTGTTTGATCCCTGTGAAAGATAGTGCTATGATATATGGTTGGTGATACCCGTTGGTTGCCAGAGAAATTAATTTTGAGAACCAACCACAGATAACCGCTTGTATCAACATCTTCTTCTGTATTCGACATCTATAAATAGCCTCTTCCCCCCATCCATGGTAACCCCCTATCTATACCCACCAGGTCGTATCAGCCAAACCCTTCCTACTACTTCCAATCCGCCACAATTAGCCAAGAATCGATCAAGCACAAGGAGCTGCTTCTCCACTTGTATGCTTACCAGCACTTCCAGGGCAAGCCAAATGCTAACCAGATAGTCATAGTGGATTCAAAGCTCCCCGATTGTTTCGGTATCCTCGCCGCTAACGGCTGGACCATGTACGATGGTCCAGGCCGGATGCAAACCTTGTCGCACGTGCTTAAGGTTTGCACATCGGGGCTGCCATGACCAAAGAAAACTGGTCCATTTCTTTCAAAATGGTGTTCGTCGATGAAAGGTTCGTTTGACTAGTTTGCTTTCTCTAAATT